>OX030930.1:5543546-6793546 GCA_943735885.1 Stelis phaeoptera
TTTGTTCAATGTTTTAATTTCATTATTTAAAGTGATTACTTATACTACGTATTGTACTGGGTTAGTACATTTCAAACCACCAATTTATTAACGATACTAAAGTAGTGGGAAATATTTTTGTAATTTTCCAACTGTATATATTTGTTTAAATAACAATTTAGATCGAAGATTATTTATTACTTGACGGTATAGAAATAAGGTCCTAAACTTGTGCAAAAATTGTACAGAATGATCGTAAAAAGTGTCCACTTCGATTGATTTTTTCAAAATAATTTGGTCCTTGAAGAGTTAAGTGAATTTCTCTTGACACGATATTCATGGACACTTCGTACATACAGTAAACATTATACTCGGTTAATTACACGTGCGAATACGTCTTTGGCTCCTCAGGGTAGAATGTTTCACGTGGCAAGAACGTATTTTGCACTAATTGCTGCACGCACGTGTAGCCACTGTTCAAGCGGGTATAAAAAGACCCTTCCGCGTTTAATAAGTAACACGCGTATCTTCTATAACAATTGTTTGAGACATCTGTCGCTATATTAGATGTATGCAAAAGTAATGGTCGTCGTTTCAGTACAGCCACTTCTCTTTTATTTTTATTAGAGAGACATAACTTGCACCTAAAAAGCTACAGTAAATCGCAATAAAACGGTACTCGTATCATCTTGGTTAATTATTTATAAACCTAAACTTAAGATTTGTAAATCTGACGAATTATGAAGGCATTTTTTGTTCATTTTTGTGAATTCTTAATTTTGCGTAAATTCAACAGAAATTTTGCCATATGGCATCATTCAACTGGAAAGGGTTATCGTTTCTTCTTTTTCGTAGTTTTTAGTATTATCGTAACTTCTTTTCTTTAGTCTGTAAATTTATATACAAATCTTGGGAAAAAATACAAAGTTCGACGGTTAATTCTATTCAGCACTCAAATTTTATCGGGTACTTGAATGTCAACAGCTGCATTAAAAGGTATCTTTTCGATTCAGATCAGCTTCGAAGAAGAAAACTCTTACGTTTACAAAATATCGATAAGATATTCAAAACTGATAGATCATCGTTACTTATGCAACACCGTATAGATATATTTCCTGAGATTAATTGCAGCAACCAACATTTCAAAACATTCGACAAAAATAATAAAATCGTTCGAAAATTAATTAAGCTAAATACACTAAATTATGTAAAAATATCTACAAAACACATAGAGCATTCTAACTTTTTAAAAACTATTACAGTAAATGAATAAAAAATAGATGAGCAAACTTTTAGTAAAGGAGGCTAAATATCTCTTTTAATTGAGAGAAAATCAATGAACTAAACAATTCCTCAAAACGTGTAGTGCGAGTCTACTCTGTACATCGACGTGTAGAAGCTTTTACCACTGAAAATGGCGAAAGCTTGTCGAAAGCAAAGGCAATTATATTAACCTAGTGATATTGTATCTAATTCTGTTAAATCAACTAAAACTGTTCAGCGCGAAATCAGTTTAATATTTTGCTTGGCTCTGTATAATGTAAAGAAACCGATAAATGGCTGATTAAAAGTTAGCAATTATCGTAACGGTGTATTATTCATTTGAGATCGAAGAGTTTCGACAGTTTAGAGGACCCAGGTATTCATTAGTCGATTTTGAATTTATTTATTTATATGTTGAATCATAAATCCACTCATAATTTTATTTATCGCAAATATTGCGTTTCCTATTTAATTTAAACCGTACGAATTGCAGTTTCAATCTTTTTCCCAATCTGTACGAGGTTCCACTTATCAAAATTAATCTTTGAACGAAGAAAAACAGAACGCTTTGGTTTCTGCTTTTAATTGAAATGTACACGTGAAATTTGCAATAATTGATAGTCAGACGGGAAACCCTTTATATTTTTAAATTTTTCATAAAAGAATTAAAAATATGCATAAGCTGATTGTTCTTTTACGCGTACATTGCACGACGGTGGAAAAAAGAACAATAGAATAAGCAATAGCATAGCGAGGGAATTGTAAGAAGGAAAATGAAAGCCGGAAAAAGGTACAACAACGATACTGAGACCAGTCTGATTACAATAGACTATTTTTATTAACGAAGAACGTTTAAATTACATTTTTGTTCGATAAACGATTCGAATTCTATACATTTTTAACAAATATATCGTTTTAATAACATTGATTTTACTTTTCGAAATAAAAAATAAATTATTTCGTCAATTTATAATTAAGGTCGGTTTTCACAGTCATTTAACTCTTTTCATTCGAAAATTGTTTCTCCTGAATGAGAAAAATTTACAAAAAGGTACCAAAGAGTTCTGCCCGTTCAATAAGTAAATAGACAAAAATATCTTCATCTTTGATGTATTTATAAATAATTGCTAAACGTTATATGCAAGATTAATATCACTTAACGGCAGAGAATTGATTATACGATAAAATATTATATGGGTCCTTCGGTCTCCAGAAAATTCTTGGATAACAGACTATGCAGAGAGTTAAAAATTTTAACAAAATTTTGAACTATCTTCGCCGAACCTCGTTTCTATTTTAGAAATTTCAAAGCAATTCTTTCAAATATTCTTTTATCCAATATGCGGAGATTTTGTGTTTAAAATTCGAAACATTGTGGTATACGTTTTCTAAATTTGGGTCATGATTCGCCCAATTTCGATGTTCAAGTGTTCATCCGACACTGTAACCGAGATATGTAGAATAATTTCAATATAACGAAACCTTTTTAACCTCTTCACGCCATTGGCCACATATGTGGACGTTTATTTTTTTTTTTTGTGAATTTTCATTGTTTTCCCCATTTCTTTTTTTTTTTACTTTTTTAATTACTATTAATAGAAAATGAATAAATCGTAAAAGAAAAAGTAAATTAAGTCATTTCTTTCTCACCATAAAAAAATCGTCCGCGAAAAGGTTAATTGATCGTGGTAATAATAATCGAATAATGAATCGGAACATGAATATAACAGTACTGATGATGTTCCTCAACATTTACAACATTTCAGATTTCAAACTCTAAATATCATGAAATACAAAAGGAATTTTGTAAGTTTTCTGAGTCAGATCTCGAAAGAGAATTGTATGACTTACAATGAATATTTGATAATCAGAATATCACTATTATTATTTTTTTTTTTTGTAACTGCACATTTATAGAGGATTTTTTTAACAATATCAAACAGTCTTCAACAGTTTTTAGGTACAAACGTTGTCTTTTATTAACCGTTAAAGGAAGTACTCCTTATTAGAACACCCCTTGTATATATAAAATTATTGTATTCAAAAAGTTACGAAACTTAATGAATATGCAGGGAGGCCCTTCTGATTATAACACAATTTTTGTATGGCTTGTTTTTAACATGGGAGGGGGAGTAAAAAGCATTATTCAAATTTCTCTAAAACTGTTCAAGTTAACAAAAATCGTCTGTCTTAATGTATAGTACTTTGTTTATAGATTTTTCGATAATTTCCAAACTTGTTTATTTATAACGTGTTGCTGCTGTTTAGATGATTTTGTATTCATGAAGTTTGATAACATTTTCGAATATCCTGATTTCGAATATTCGCTTGTGAGTGAGAACGAATGAAAAACAATAAGAACGAATCAGACGAAGTAAGAAAATGAGCAAGATGCACATAGGTTCTCTACGATCATCAAACGATCAAAAGTCAAATACCGTACGTCGTGCGTGATTTGATTACACGGTTGATTGATTCCGGGGAGAACTCCTTGTTGGCTGGGGATCGTGATTGCCATGTATAGAGTATATATATGATTGACAACCGTAGACTTTATTGTACCCTTTATGTTTCTCAAAGTAAGCCCCCGTCACGAGGGAATGTATTTGTGCAAACTTTTTTCGTAAAGGGCTAGATATTAGGTGTGGGTTAAGATATAAAATTGAAATTACGTTGGTAGCTGCTTCCACAAATACTTCATTGACGAAATTGAAATATAGTTATTATAAGAACAGTTATATATTTTTAACAGTTGTTTAATAATCAGATGAATGGAATTCTTCTTCTTTCAATAATACTTGTCCTAATCCTCGAACGACGGATCCTGGGTCAATCGTGACCCAGACGTTAGAAAAGATACAATATTTCGATTAAAATTGAATATACAAATTTTGAATTAAAAAAGGTTTTGTACATTAGTAAATAATATATAATTCCAAGTTTCAGACGTCTCAATTTTTTGTTTGTTATTTCAATTACATAAAAATCAAGGTAAGAGCGTTTATTTTCATATGATTGGAATAGAGAAAAAAGTCCAAGGGTTAATTGATATTGAAGGTTTGTTACCTACACTACCGACCAAAAGTTTGGGTACATCTACTATGTATATTTTCATTCTATAATAATTGTACAAAATTCTTTTAGTTAGTGATTTTATTTTCAATATTTATTTAGAATATATTTGGTATACCGTTTTACTTTCTTGGTTGATTAAACTTTCAAGTATTTGAAAATATTGCTTGTAATTGATTAATTAAAATCCCTATCAACATAGATGACAAATTCTTATAAAAGTTGATACGTTACCTAGATACGGGTGACATGATACTTGAAGTGTTAAATACAAATTGCAACATGCAACATTTCATCACTTCTTAACTTAGGAACGAGTTCGATGTGATTTTAGTACCACAAAAACTTTTCTTTAGCTGCAGAGGTATAGTTTTGTACATTAGAAGTGAGTTTATCAAACGTTATGAACCAAGCTGTTTTCCCCGTGCATATTTCTAGTAAGAGTAAAATATTTAAGAATATTTTTTTTTATTAGTACATGTACCCAAACTTTTGACCAGTAGTGTATGATCAAAATCGATGGCAGATGTTCATCTGTCAATACTGACTTGTAGCTGGATTTACGTATTACATCTTTGAAAATGTCTTTTGTGAAAAGGTTAAACATTAATGTGGGTCCACGAGCAGATGATTTTAATTGTGCATATGAAAATATTTATTGACACAAATTTGAATTTCGAAGCTGAACAAATTATTCTCAACTCTACGGCCCGTAGTTTTCGCACCCCTGTCTTATATTTCACTTCTCTTTTATTGGTCATGTACACAGCGAAGAAAAATATAAGAACAGCGGAAAGGCGTAATTATGTAGGCCAGAAATGTCTAACTGCTGCTTGAGAGGAAATTATTCCCCTCCAGAGGTACTTCCATTTTAGGGTTCGGGTTGATACGCTCGAGTCGTGACAAGAGGACACGGTACCTCGGGAGAGGAATAATTTCCTCACGTGCAACCAGTTAGACATCTCTGATATAGGAACAGTACCAAGTAAAAGATTGCTGAAGATATACATTCTTGAGGACCATAGGGTTCCTTAGGAAAAATGGTGATATAGGGGAAAAAGGACTAACATTTCACCTAGTCTATCATTCATTTCATTTCCTCGTTAAAGTGATTAACTTTCTTTGAAATTGATACCAATCCAAGTACATACCATGGTAGATCGAGGCACATTTAGACATGGGATATATTTTTGGACAGTTTAAATTTATCACCTTAAATAAATTTAGCGTGGTTTCAATATCAGTCACAGTGTCCTCGATATGGTTACAAATGAATATTGATTGAACGGGGTGGTTAATTTGTAATTTAAGGGAAAAACCAAGTACTTAGTGCTTCTGTTAAATAAGGTAAGTTTAATTGAAATTATTAAATATTGGAATATCGACTAAAATAGTTGATGATGCATAGTTTCATGAATTTCATTTTATACCACTACATAGAGAAATAAAGTTCATACGATTGATCGCATGATCAATCTGTTCTGACGAATTCGTGCAACTTCGGACGAAAGAAACGCATGTAGTGAAACCACTTGCATAAGAATTAATGTATTTAATTAATCGGACATATTCGTCAGAACGCCAATTCGTCCGAATACGCATCCACGATAACCGTAGCCTTAGAAGCACAATAATTTTAGAAGTTTACACCGTTCCCAACGTTTCAATGCTTCCATTATATTTTCTCAAGTTAATCATAAGTAAATAATTTCAACACCAGAGGCACATTTGAACAGTTTGTTTGGGGTAGGCTTGGACTGTCTAATTATATCCAGTGATATCCAATGCTATGATTATTATATTTTTATCATTATTATGCGGAAATTTAACATACAATGATATAATAATAACAATAATTCGTTATTTGGTTTCGTTTACCCGCAAACAGAATATTTCAATGATAATGCGTTCGAGTGTGGCAGCCAAATATGCGTCTTTAATATTTGTTTTCCAAATTTCATAACTTGAGATGAAGAACAGAAACGTAACGCAATAGACCTTATGTTGTACGTAAAAAATAGTTTTGTAATTAAAAATGGTTCTTAAAGTTAATTAATGGCGGAAACTTCATTAAGTTAGGAAGGGTGCAGGAAGAAAGTTAGAGAAGAATTATTTTCCGGGTTAATTGCATACGTCACACGTGTTCCTTCCATTTAGACGGGCATTTGTTACCTCTTTGTTCTTTCCTCGCGTGACAATGATTTCCCCATTTCTTTTTTCTTCGGCGTAGTTTCATACACTCTCGAGCGTTTGAAATACGCACGATTAGACAAAATATTAGGTTGGTGCATATGAAATGTCGGATTTATAATGACAACTTTAAATAAACACATATTTTTTTTTATATTAAACGTTAATTAAAATAAGAATGATTATAATCTGTACATTTTTTCAAGAAATTCCAAGTTTTCTACTTTCGTTTCAGAAATTTTCGGAAAAATTACGATTATTCTCGCGCTTCACAGAAATCTAAGAAAGACACGTTTAAACACACAATTCTTAACAAACGATGATAATTTATGAGAATAAATCATAGTTTTATTTTAAAATAAAAGTCGTAGGAATCTGCATATTTTCTTCGACGAATCAAAGCGCTTTATGCTTTTCCCAAAAATCATGTTTATACACATTTCATAAAAACTTGAACAGAATGCGTAAAAATAGGTGAATATTGCAAAATGAAAATTATCTGTAAAAGAAGAGATGCTATTCTTCGAATCGATGTATAAAACATCTCAAAGACACGAATGTTTATCGAATAAGCAGATTTAAAAAATTGATGAAACGAAATCCGATATTTCATATGCACCAACATAATACAATCAGTTACGCAATTTTCACATAAAATTGGAAATAAGTAATAGATGTGTTACTTATTATTAGGTAAATTAATTTACATTAACCGAGGAAAAGAAGTTAAAACTTGTTACACAAGTGAAATAGTATAATCAATTCAATTTTTGTAGTTTTACGCGATACTTTATTTTAAAATTTAATATTTCCCACGATAACCGTAGGTATAGTATTTTGGTGATCGGAAAAAGAACTGCATGTACTATTATAGAACTATATTTTTGTTTCAGAACAACTTTTCTTAAATAAAATGAGATATTTGTGTGCTTTTACCCAAGTATTTTTGTTATTCGAAACATTTTAAAATATAAGTTAAATAATATATGTAGTTGTTGTTCTGTTGAATTGCTTTAAAAATTCAATTTTTTTCACAGAGAATCAAGTGGTCGTTATTTAAAGAAATACTGTCAGTAACTGTATTATATCGGTTTACTTGTTCAACTTCATTTTCAATAAATCAGCGTAAATTATATTTTCTTATTCTAATAATAAACACTATATTCTTTTAGTAAAGCAATATAAATATTATTGATTATTTTATTTTATTACGAAATAGGTAATACATAGTATGATGAAAAGTATTTTCTGCTTGCACTGGAAATTATTGGAATTGAAATAGGGGGAAAAAGGTAGTATGGTCGAGAATTATCGAAGTAAGTATTAAAAATTTATAAACATTTACAGTTATACTGTTTCACATATCTAACAACGTCGATGGGGTTATTAAAGCTCGCGAACTTTTGTTTTCATATCTTCTTTTATGGATGGTACGATGGCCATCACTTGCTATTTTATGGTATCTCATAAAAAAAGTCTAAGGGTGTGAAGTCGGTAGATCTGGTTTCTAGATGTACCGGTTTATACATATTTCATTTCCAACGATTGTTAAACTTCTTCGAATACAACAATATATTTAAAGAAAATACTTTATTGATTATATAAAATATGAAAAAGACGTACGGAGCATTAAGAACGATTTAAATAAATGTTATCTATTTTTTAATTAATTATCGATAAATACGAATATATCTATCCCGCTCTATTTAAAGAACCATTCTGGTAACAAGATTTCAAAAAAATGTATTCCATTGTTCTGTGTTTTTCGAGAATACAACCCTTGAAAAACGTATTGTTCAATTTTAAGAATAAAATTCGAAGTGTTGCTGCGCTAGCAGCCTTTTTCTGTAGCCTTATTCTGAACACGTATTTCTCGAAACGCTTTATTTTCAATTTTCGAAAGCAAAAGAAACATGACTGACCATCCGATCGAATTAAAAATTTTAACACGTTATTCCACATTCCATCGCAAGTGTCGGAATGATATTCCTATGTTAACAATTTCATTCACTTTCCATCGTAAAAGATAAAACGTAAAAAAAGATTTGGTATATAAGATTTAATATTCGTCATTTTCATGTATTAAGACTTGCATATTGATGAAAAACTTTTGTCATGTCTTTTTGAATCACAAATTTTTATTAATTATTTAGAAATCATTTTCTGTACTTTTTAAGTAGTCGAGTATATCTAAAAAACAAAATTGTAACCTAGTAAAGTAGAACAAGTTATGGGGTTTAAAAGGGTATAAGCATGAAGATGGGAATAATCAGTATTCCAAACAAAAATGTCACAAATGTATTTAGATAATCTAATATAGATGTAAGCGTACTTTTTACTTCATGATTTTTTTAGTAGAAAAATAATATAATATAAGATTTCTATTGTTTCGATTATTGCTACGGTTTGTTGATGTGACATGAATGTATAGAGTGTCCTGTTTATTACGAATACCTTAAATAACGTCATTGATGTTAAATATATTTAAAGAAAAAGTGGTGTTTTGAAAATAGAAATTACCTCCAATATTATCTTCAAAGCTGCCCAGTGGTTATTACAATTATATAAAATGGTTGAACGATCTGCTTAAACTTACCGGACACTGTCGCCCTACTTGTATAATTATTTGTTTAACGTCAATTACGATGACCGAGCAAGAAATAGATATAGCGTGTTCGTGCGGACTTCGATGTTGGAGAAACTTCAGTAAACCACTAGCAAGTAGACTCCTCGACTACCGGTTATTTGGGTCATTTAACATTTTAGCAACGGGTAATTTCTGTACGGAACCACAATCGATCGTAAATAAACACAAATTGTAGTTTTCGAGAAAAATGAATTCCGCTTTAGCAATTTTTTATTGAGCTGCATGTCCCTTGCGTCTAGCATTATTGACAGAGAAATATACACATGAAAGATAAAGTTTCATGAACATCGGCAAAAATCTGTAAGTCGCAAATAGTTTGTAGAAAAATTTACTTGGGAACTTATTACGTCTACAGTCGTTATATATGTATACAGGATAGGGCAATAACTGTGTCCACTATGAATTTTGCCGTTATTTGTAATAATATGAAAAAATTTTATATACAGGGTGGCCCACATAACTCTTAACAGCTTAATATCTCGAAAACTATGCCGTTGATTTTAAAGTTCTTGGTCTTAAATTGCATGGATCTGAAGGGCCTTTCTAACTACTTAAATGTGAAGTGTCCCCTCCCCCCTTCCCCTTTAATATTGTATTAACTTACGAAAAATCATGTGTTCGAGGGTTAAATATTGGTTCGTTAAATATGAAACTTGAGAAATGGCTACACGTAATCTTTGATATTTCTTATTTTTACAGCAATAGCATAAATAAACTGCCATTGAAATGGCAAAAATATATGGAACATGGTTGCATACTTCGATTGGAAATAAATATGTAACTTTTATTTTTCAAAAAATGAGCAAAGTTAATGTTCTATTTGTCACATTTCATACTTAACACGTTCGCGGACGTGAATGCTATACCATTAATTTTCATAGTGATGCAAAATGACATGAATGTTATAGCATTCAAATTTTAAAGCCAATTTTTATTCATTTAATTTTATAAAAACTTAAGTTTTTATAATTAATATACATTTCAAAGTAACGACCAACTGATTCATTTGCCTGTCTATTTTTGCAGCTCACTGAAATTTTTACTGTCCATGAACGTGTTAATGGCCCAATATCTATTTAGAGAAGCATCTTTAGATCGCGATCAGAATTTTTGTTACATTTTAATTACAGCCGAAACACTCTCCTAAATATCAGTTGTTCCAACTCTCAGAAGAAAATAATTCGTGGACAATTAACTTTACACACAAGATTTTTACCAATTCAGTATCAAACGTTTATGGATGTTGATACATTTTAAACTGGAGGGATATCAGGTGTTCTTTAGCAGCATAATTATCAGTGCTGTTTGCAAGGATTCATAATTGATTATCAGAAATGTATCTACCAATACGTGATCGTTTAATCTGTCGTAAACATTTCTAGCTGTTAATATAGGTTTAAACTACCATTATATTGATAGGGTGTAGCACACATAATTGATAATTCGCATGGTAATCGATAGCAGTCCAAATGGGAGTAGCGTTCCGGGATGAGTTTAATCAGTTTCGTATTATACAAGATACGGTATAAAGGTTGTATAACGTGGAATTAGTAAATCTTCTGTATAAAAACAAAACGAATAATCAGATGAATAATTAAAATTAATTGAAATGAAAAATGACTGAGAATGTTTAATTTTTTTAAGGTATAACATTTCGATTCTCCTCAAACATTTAATAATTGCAAAATAAAAGTATTGAATGTTCTGAATATTTTTACTCATAAAAATGGCATGGTATCGTTTGAAAATAATAAATCAGGAAATTATTAAGAATTATTATTGACAAGGTTATTTCGTCACGAACGTAGGGCGGATATAAAAATACCTGACAGAAAATTAAATTACAATTGAATCTCTGAAAACCAATTAAGAACTGTATATTGACTTGTGACAATCAACAGTTATTGAATATTTAATGGACAAGCAACCAATTGAAAATAAGATGCTTGAAAAGACGAATACTTTCGTTAGAAAAACATATCTGTACCTCAGAGCCAGAGTATATTAAATCACACTTTCCATACGTAAAAGTGCGTAAACTTTGGTACAAGATATGGATTTAATATCATTTTTACATCGTCAAAAATTAAACGACTTGTTGTGAGGATGAAATATAAAACAATTTTTATTATTGGAAGAAATAAAAAATATTATACCTGACGATACCATTTCACAAAAATGTCATAATGAATACACGTAATACAAATGCAAACGATATGCGTCAATTTTGATCCCCTTTTAGTGCGATATGATTCTCGGAAAAATATTTGAAGTTTCATAAAATAGCTCCTGAAATTGGTGCTGTCGATCATATTTTTTCGAATATCTTTTAAATTATTTATTGTAGAGAAAAATTTTACATGTACGAATGGCAAATTTGTCTGACAAAGTATTAAACACTTTCTATGAAAACTTTTGCAAGTAAACTATGTGTTCGTACAGAAAATACGAATTTAGGGTTCTTAATTTCGTTAGTGTAATACGTATATAAAACATGTACTCATACATATTTCGTGATTATTTTATGATATTTTAAGCAATTGTGTCTGAAACAGTGAAAATCATCGAACTATTGAAAAAATCCGCCAACGTCGCGCCTGCAGATAAAATTAAAAACTCCGATTTATTTAACAACATATAGTTTACGTAGCAGATTCTCGTAAAAATTTTTCAATATTTTTTCCAGAGTTTACATACGTGCTTTGCTTTTTTTAACGTATTTCCCAAATAAATTACTTTTCCGAAGATCTGTTTACACATCTGAGTTTATTAATGAAAAATATATAACGTCAAAGGTGGTTTATTTGTTTAAAATTTCGAAAGTGCAGTGGCTCGAAAAAATATTTGTACCTTCCCAATGACCTAATACTGTTAACCGCATTCGATATACGTGTATAGAAATGAAAATAGAATTTTAAATAATACGAAATTTCGAGCAAAGAATAAAGATCTCGGCAGAAAGATTGATGATCTGGAATAATGTAGGCAAGAAATATACGTACTGAAATTAATCTGTAGCATGCAAACCCATTAAAAAAAATATCGATTGTTAAGATATACACCTTGCGATGTAATGATAGAGTGCTCACCAATTTTTGAGGCTTTGCAAAACTAATGCAGTATACGAAAATATCGTACGTGGTAGCATAAAAGCTATCCTCTGTTTAGCAACTTCCGGAAAGGTCAGTCGTTGTTTTCACTCTTTTCTGGAACTTTTATCTTTTCACATGAAAAATGGGCACAAAAACCGTGATGGACTAGGTCAGTCATGTGAAAACTTCAACATGTTGAAAAAATGTTATATGTTCTATAACTAACAATGTGTCTGCCCCCCACCCCTCATTTTCATAGTGATCCCTACATATGTATGTATGTGTTATGTATATACAGAACTTTTACTTTTTTTTAATTATTATTCTGTATTCTTGCTTTATTTCTGTCAGCTTATTTATCGAATTAATCATTTTTTTTATGCCTTTACGTATATTTCGTGACGATCTTTTTCAAACATCTTTTATTACATCTAAATTTAGATGGCTAAACGCTAAGATATTTGTTATTTATACAAAAATAGCATAGACGAATCACCGTTGAGAAGGCAAAAGTATATAGAAAATATGAATGCGTATTTCGAGTAAACAAAAATGATTTTTATTCCCAAAAAAATTAAGTAAAGTTTGCGTTTTGTTCGTCAAATTTCATACGTATGGTGATCCAATAATTGTAAAATATTTATGTTATCTATTTATAGGAAAATAATTTAACAATTCTTGGTGTATGGACAGATGAGAGATGAATTTTTCAATAATAAAATAGGCAACATGTTTTGTAATTTTACCCTCACCCTGTATGAGAAATATTTTACTGATTGTGAGAGGGGAGGGTAGATACACTATTAGTTATAGAAGAACAAATAACATTTCTTCGACATGTTAAAGTCTTCACACGAATGATTTATTCGTAGAGGGAAAAATTACAAAATAATTTTTTTTACAAAAATTTTATTTTTTCCGTCCCGTCTAAATTTGGAAAAAATTATCTGATATACATTACCAGCTCTATAGAATGTTTCAGAATTATTGTACGCCGTTAAATAGAGAAAATAGGATTTACCCTGTACCTACCCTTGAAGTTAAGGTAGAGGATTGAAAATTGGTGCAAGATATTTTCTTTTGGTAGGTTATCGAATGGTCCATCGTACATTATAGCCCGTTCAAGGGCACTTTCTTTGTCATTTTTAGAGACGTCTTGTAATCATTATTTTATTTGATGTGATTATAAGCGAAGTTAATTCGTTTCATTTAACTTTCAAAATGTCTGTATTTTATAAATCATCGCAGTATGATCCGTATCATATTTTTGCTCAGTGCAGGAAATTTTGTATCAAATATCAGCTGGTTTGCTTAGCTGCTATTTTCATGTCCATTATTTTTGCATTATCTAATCCTTGAAAGGTAAACCGACAAACTGTAACAAAAAATATATAGGTTTCATTTATCCGTTTTAGTATAATATTTTTTCAAATATATTTAACTAAATATTGTACACGATACATTTGTCTCGTATCATCAGATAGAAAAGTATGTTAAAAAAATTAGCACAATGCATATAAGTTCTTCTGAAAAAGTACCATGCATGGCCAATTATTAGGTCTATTTATAGTAAAATTCACCATACCAACTCCAAAGCCAAACCAGTAGGTTTGAAACCTACTACTAACTATTAACTATTTAAACAAATTACAAAACAAGAATAATAATTATTGAATATATAACTGAGCATATAATATCAAAAGTGATTACATTAATAATAATAATCACGTTTACTTCCTGTTATTTGCAATTGTACTAATAATATTAATAATATTAATTTGCACATGAAATATCGTCGACCATGATTGGTTTCGTTTGGAACCGACGCGACGGAGAGAATAGTGGAGAAGAAGGGATAGTAAATTTTACGTTACCTCGTATATCGACGGAATTAAAGTTTGTTGCAGACAGCCTCGTTCGATACCCGATCGAACTTCGTAACACTATCGGTTGACTTTTGCTAGTTGGCTGATATTCGTCTGTAATGTATTTTGCTCGCACAATCTCGGCTAGGCAGGATAGCATGCAACTTAAGGTGGTACCTATAAACTAGTCAAGCGAGCCTATAGTCGGCTAGGCTGCTAAGGCGTCTGCGTTATAATATATTACGCGCCCCACCGGCATCGTTGAAGCAACGGGGATGGGAAGACAGAAGGGGGGTTGGTAGGTGGATAGGAAGAGGTGGTTTCGTCGCCTAAAGGGAGCCGCGGTGTGCCACACTACTACAGATAACATCGCATTGTCACAGAACGGCGCGAGAATATATCACGGCCTGGCACCATCGAGTGTATCCTTGTTGGACGATTTTACGTTCGAGGTCTCGCAAACAAGAAACCGATAACCAAACGTTCCGGAAAGGAGAGTCGTTACTGTCGTGCTCGTTCATTACGCCAGACGAAATTAGAATAAAAGATTTGATCGACACATGACTGATTTCTGTGATTATAATTTGAAACATCGTTAACGAGATTGTAAGAATAGGGTTGTTCTTGCATAGGATCGTTCAGTAGGAAGATTGACGATCAATTGCGACGATCTTCGTAGAAATTTCGCGATTATTCTGTGTAATGCATTATTTGCCATTTAACCATGAACCTTGATACAATTGCACATACAGTATCGAAAAATGGCAACGCGACCATTCGTCAGAATATTCGGGAATTACAATGCATTATACCTAGGTTATGTATGCCTAAGTTTGAGAATCAATACGCATTACACCTAGGTTGCTATATCCAGGGAAGATATACCTAGATCTGGCTATTACTACCCATATGCCTGAGCTGGGTTTGATAAGCATTTAGTTTAGCAAATGTTTCAAAGCGATTAAGTTAGTTGGTTAATTTAGTAAAAGTACTAAAAAGATAAACTGAATAGCGTAATAACTTTCGAGTACAAGACAGTTGGTGATGGTTTTTGTCCCCTATAGCGCCATTTTCTCTAGAGAATCCTACCGTACTCGGTAGCGTACGTACTCACGTGCCACGCATCACGTAAAACATTGAACTTAATAAAATAGAAGCATCGAGGTTTCATTGCTTTACGAAACGGTAACATCGATTAGCCCTCGGGATCATGTGATTTAACGATTTTTCGACTATTTTTTATGGGACTACGTTAAATCCTTGGTCTTTGCCAATAAACTGACAGCGAGTGATACCTTAAGGCAAACATTTTTAGTCATTGAAGAAATAGAGCCCGTTCTCGCATGAGAATGTAATTAAACAAAATTTACTTTCTTGGATACACGCTAACAAACGAAATCCTGGATTGAATACCAACGGGACATTAAAAATTCACTAAGATACGACGTTGAAAGTCATTGCATTACATATGGATGAAATTGTCTTCATACACACTTTTCATATGATACTTAAAAATATATATAACATTCCATTAAAGAAATTGAACGTCACCTTCGTTTCTCGAAAAATAGTGCATATATAAAAAACTGCTATAAGTTATTGTATTGCCAGTAAGATATACTAGATGATTGCATAAGTTCGTGCCCGATTTAGAAATAAAGTTCACCGGGTTAAATTTTAAAGAATACAGTTTTATTAATCAATTATATAGCCACCATTCTTCTCTACAATTGTTTTCCAACGATCTACAAGCTCGTCGATTCCAGTTTTGAAGAAAGATGTTGGTTTTACTTGAAAAAGTTGGTGAAGTTTGCAACATCTATGAAAATTGGGCATGAACTTATGCAATCATCCAATATTACAACTTCCGAGATACTCATTGTTCACGAAAAAGAAAACACTGGTCACATATTATCGCGAACACCCTGTATATTAATTTATGCTTCTAACAAAGGGGAAGTGTCATGCAACATATGTTACTTCGCGGTGTGTCTAATTTCGTAAACGAGCATAGTCAAGATTCAAATAATTTTGATTAAGAACAGATAAAACGTTGCTATCAACGATAGACTTTCTTAGACCCTTGGGGCAACGGTTAAATTATTATACAAGGAACCAGGTTGTTCAGTTCGCGGAGAATACCGTAATTGGGGAGAATTTGCCCTCAACCGTGTAGAACGCCGCGGTACACCACCCCCGCACCCCTTTTATCTCCCCATCCACGATTGTTATTCCCTCATTTACAAGCCCCACGGCTATACACGTTACTCGCCAACGCTGCTTCTGCACCTTCAGCTTTGCAAGGCGTCGATGACGCTACTGTATAATTTATTTATGCACTACGGTTTGACAGTAGTATTACTATGTATAACTTAATGGCCTCACCTCCTGTCAATCCACTATACTTACATTGCTCTTCGTTATCGATTGTACAAAGCTGGCCTATTAAGCTGGCAAAATGAAACTTTTCTCGGACGTCGTTGCGCGTTTTGGTATCAGTTGTATTTTAAGCATGGAAAAATCATAGACTTGTGCGCCGCCATTGTTGGCTTCACTTCTATAAGTCTATGGGAAGAATATTAGGCTGATACGTTTTTTAGTGAATGTTTTCCAATTAATCCTCACGTTCGCGCTTTTGTAATTCTTTCATTTCAGTCTATGGAACATCGTACAATATTATTAGATTGACTTTTAACGGCAACCTTGAAGAAACATAATTTTACTCAGCTTAAAATTTAGTAATGGGAACAAGGAAAACTAGATTCTATACACATCTTTTTAAGAGATTGAAACTTTTTTAATTCCATTTCATAAACGTTTGTGGAAATCATATCGATAAAAAAAGGTACATTTGTGTACGTAAATCATACCTTTATTAGTCAAAATAAGAATTGTTAGTACTTACATATTCTTTTCCCCGATAAATTAAACATTTCCTTAAATACAATATTTCTTTTCTTAATTTCCATTAAAGAATGTAATATTTCTAGTCGGAGTGAAAGGGTTGAAGACGAATGTTTATTGAAAGAAAATTTTTAGAAAATTGATACAACACAATCGGATATTACTTGGTTTACAATAATCTAATTACAATTATAAAACTATCGTACCTATTCATTCGTTCCACTCATTCACTCACTTAAAAAATCACTATTCTGTAGAGCCAGGCTATCTTATATATCCGGATCTTTACTGACCTATTTATTATAATCCCTTTTTTTTTTCTCTTGTTTTATTTTGTAACTTGTCTAACCACTGTATAATCTTTCTTATGTCCACTTATTAATTCTTCTAAATTAATATCCTTATCCATTTCTTTACATTCTCTTGTTAGATGCTCGAGGTTTCCAAATTCGTCTCCGCATAAGTCGCAACTTCTTCCTTCTCTGTCTTCCCAATGCCTGTCCCAATTTTCTTAATTCGTCATCCCGCTTGTGCGATAAGTTTTTGTCCCTTCCCAACTTTACTCAGGTATTACGGAAGCCTTATCGTTCTAATACAGATATTTCATATGTTACAACCTAGTAACAAAATTAAATAGAACTAAATAATGTATAGTTTAATATTCTTTGCAATCAAGTGTAAAAGGTATGAGTTCAGTACATGAAACGTTGCTAAAATGAATAATACTCTCTTGTTAAATTAACAACAATATATATTCTCAAAATTGGATTAAAAATCTGGAAAACAACCGAAACATTATAGAAAATAAAGATAAATACTCTGACCTATATTTTAAACTTGGTATAAAAATAAAGCTACAACCAGCAGAAAAGACTAAAATTTATACGTAGTAGATTTAATTATTAATGCGATTTTACATTGAATTCTTATTCCTTCTGAAAGTGAAAATTGCTAAAACTTGGTAGTAAATAATAATCAGATGGAGCGATGTCTGGCGAATATAAATGATGCTTGAGAACTTCTCGTGATAGTTGCTTTTTCGCATTTCAAAGATCACTTTTACGATTATGCATCGTCTATTTACCAGACTGGATCGTTTAGTTTTCAAATCAAGATTTAAACGATCCAGTTGGCTCAAATGCAAATCTACCTTGATGCTTTGATTGGATGGATGCGATTCTTGATAGATGATCCCTTTTCTGTTTTACCAAATATATACATAAAGTGATCATTTTTTAAATCCATCTCTTGATCAAGTTTTTTTTCCTCAGTATACAAGCATAATGAAATTAAGACAATTTATTTATTAATCAAAAATCATTTAACCATATAAATTTAATTTGATTTAGTTATTCCTTATTTTAATTTAAAATATGGTTATTCTTCAGAATGTCACAGCTCTACCGTATGTTAGTTTGATTTTCATTGGCAGGTGACAGTATATTAATTATTAATTAATATATTTATTTTTGTATGTTTTAAAGAAATAGATTGACTTTTGAATATTTATTATGCTGCTAATATTGAAAATATTAAGAATTGATTTCAATCAATAATTATAATCAATCAAGACTTGATAGATCACTTATTCACATGACTAATGTATCGTACAATTAATCTACAAATTTTATAAATAATTTTATAAAATTTTATTAATTTACATATAAATATTTTTGCTTCGTCCAAAATAAAATAACGCTTTGAGGAGAATCTCAAATAATTGAATGCAACGAATTAAAAAGAAGAAATATTTTCATTTACGTTTGATTGAAGAGGTCATCCTTATCTCAACTACGCTTTATTTCGTGCAAGAATCAGTTATAATTAATTTAGATAAACTACGGCACTCGGTCGATACGATTCTTTCCGCTGAAATCGTGCGCTATCCATTTTCCTGGCTTAGAAGCTTTTCCGATATTTTTTCAACGCCACACATAGTAACAGCTGATGAATCAAATTCTATGAACGTCATTTAACACATTCCGCACTATACAAAATTTAAGATTTATGGCGATTTAAAATAGATTTAAAAATATATGTTGAAAAATTAAATTTACAATTATATTACATTCAAAAAAATACCTTTCTTCGTTTAATTCAAAATATGCCTATGGTTAACGTTGCTGGTCATCGATGACCCATGTGGTACAGAACGCGATAACTAACCTCTTAATCTATCTTATCAACATGCGATGGGCACCCTGAACGTTATTAATCATCAAAATTAGAATTCCTATTATGACACTTGGAGAACCAAATACCGGCAGTTTCTCATTTCCACTACATCCAGATCATACCAACTCCGATTAAGTAATCCCCCTTAATCTTTAGGCGATCCACGGGTCTTTTCCGACCCTTCTTAGTTTGCTAAGAATTTATACTGTTTTCAAAATGTAGGTATTGAAATTGTTATGAATTTGATTGTTACAACTTTCTTGGCGCTGTATTAAAATTCTTTTGTCCTTGGTCTTATAAAAAATACAGTTGTGGGCGGATGTTATTTGTCTACTAGCAACCAATACTTTTAGACTCTGTACGTCATTGATTTTAGTTGGGTTTGCAATATTTTCAGTGGCGGAGCATACAATATCTGTGTGACACTTTGTCGATGTTCATTATTTGGGATTAAGACCGTGACGATATACCACGGAAGAGAGGTGTAATGGAAGGAAGCAAGAAGCATTGTTTCATTCTCACGACTAAGGGTTAGTTTGCATTGATAGAGTAAGCGATAGAAAATACTCGTTAAGTAAGCGATAGTAAAAAGTACTCGTTAATTTTTATTGTGTAGAGTGTAGGTAATTGGTGAAGAAAAGGTAGTAGTAGCAACGTAAAATAGTCACCTTATTTCCACAAAGTTCGAACATGGTTATATATGAAAAAAGAAACAAAAAAATGAATGAAGCAAATAACTTCAGGAAATTTCATCCGAAGTGTGCTGCGTAAAACTCAATATTATGGATCTCATAAAAGTTACGAATTTTTTACATTTTTAGCAGAGAATTAAAAACTGTAGATGTCGAGATCGAGTAACAAAGTAAATCGAGAAACTTATTCAGTTACATTTATAATAATAATTCAGTTTTTTTTTTTCTTATAAAATCTGCATTGTATTTCTTTATCAAAAGCATTTATACTGTCTTTATTTACCTTTATTCTTGGTACTTAAAATAGTGACTGAAATTGTTCAAGTTAGCAAAGATATGAGATAGTCCATGTTACTAACAATATTATTTTACTTTCTGATACCTTGTCATACCCAGCAGCACAATATACTTCAAATCGTCACTGGTATTACAAAACTACAATTATTACAGAATAGTACAGTTTTTATTTCTTTGGAAACGCAAAACAAATTCGTTAGCAGAAGCGCGTATAATCTTTACATTGCAGCACTAATAACAGACATTAATTACATAGCAAAACTCTAACGAAAATGTTATTTTGAAATATTATAATCATTACAGTAAGTACTTCGCAGAAGTTTTCATAATTGTTATTACCGTGTACATGTATAGCTGGGAAACCTTGGTGGGTTATGTTACTACCATTTCCTATACTAGCGTTAGAAGGAAATGTCCGTCTGCTATACACGTGTAAACGATTAGCCAAGTGGTTGGTAGAGTATTAAAGTTAGTCTTTGGTTAGAGTGGCGTGGGATGGCATCGTGGTAGAGAAACTCTACCATTAATCTTCTCTCATCGCTCCAATGTACTAGAGTTGGTATACTCTATTACTTATTTTGACAATGTAAATTAGGTCTAAGGTTACCCAGTTAGGCCTATGTCTTAAGCTGGGTTTACACCGATATAATAAATGAATTAGCTACTTGTGTCACTGACACGTCAGACAGCTTTTAATGGACGGGATAGATTTCCTCATTCAAAAATTCTAATTTTGAAGGACGAAAGCGTCGAATTATGTAAAAAACGATTCCCTTTTCAATCGATATTACTCCTTAACACGTTGAGCGCGACGTCGGTCCCTAGGGACTGACAGTGAACTTTCCGTTCAGCCGGCGTCAGTCCTTAGGGATTGACAGTGAACTTTTCGTTTGGAAATTTCCAAATATTAAATTTCTAAATTTTAAGTTTCCAAAGTTCCAAATTTCGAACTTTCAAATCTCAATTTTTCAAATTTCCAAATTTTCAAATCTGAAATTTCTAAATTTTATATTCCTAAATTTCAAATCTCAAATTTCCAAATATCAGATTTCTAAATTTTAAATTTTCAAATATCAGATTTCTAAATCTTAAATTTCCAAAGTTCAAACTTTTCGTATTGGTGGCGTCGGTGCGTGGGGCCGGCAGCGTCAGGGTTAAAAAAATAAACGTTGACCGCCACGTTACCCTTGTGTGTGTGACGTTTAAATTTCTATAGAAATTCATCATTAATATTACATATTACGAATCTTTTTTACACACCCGAATGAAAATTCCTATATTAAATACTTGAAATTGTGAATAATAGAAGTAATGAAATATCGTGGAAATAGAATATCAGAATTCTTAGAAACGTCAGTTCTATTTAACGAAATTTTGGTCACCTTCGGCTTGGCAGTCAAAGTGTCAATGTTTGCAGTATTAAAACAGTTACGGAAGTAAGCAAATATTTGGATTGGTAGTGTCGTCGAGCTCGTATTACAATTGTAAAGCGATTACTACTTTATGGGGACATTGAGAAGTCATAAACGTACGAGAGGGTTGTCTAGGGTGAATGAAGAGACCCTAAACGGCTCATCGCGCTGAATAACGAGGGTTTGGAAGACGCGAATTTAACGAAGGGTTGGTAACCGAGCGTAAAAGACATCTATCTTAGGTAGTTGAAAGGATGAACGATGTTCCGTTGGTAGAAAACAGTATTCGAATAAATACATTAATCCGATATTATTCAAATATTACGGATATTCGTCATCTATATAAACCCATCAATTTTTTTTAATTTAATTTTTTTTTTTATTAGAAATACATCGAGAAAAAGAATAAATGGTAGTAGAATAAATGATAATATTTCAGTTAGTTTGCTTTTATTGTAGTATATAATTGTATGATACTAAAAATATTACCTACGTTACTTATTTTCTATAAACCGTTAGGGGCTCTATTTCTATTGTTTTTAATTGTTTTCTGACAATAATTTTGTACAGCATTGAAAAACCAATCGTTTAACTATCATATATCTTAGAGTAACATATTAAAAGTCGAAAATATCAGTTTATTGGATAAAAGAATAAGTTGAAAGGTATCCTTTCATCGCTACGAGCAATTGTACTATTCCTATGGAAATCGTTCACAGTGTAAAATGTCTTGTTTGTAAATGTTAAACAATACACCCTCAAAGTAGAAAAATTTTATATAGAAATGAAATGTTATGAGCAATTATTTTATTTATGCTTTGGTTAAAAATTTAAAAGTAAAATGAAAAATAAAATTTTTTATTAGGTTGTAGCAAATGAAATGTACCACTTTGTTGTACTAATTTTCTAAATTTTCCTTCTTCAACAAACATTTATTCTCTTACAATATTTCCTATATCTATCATTTCTTTTTCATATAATTATAATTTTGATTTTTCAATATTCATGTATTTAGCACAATGTGCGTGTACTGTTCTTTAGGGTTTTTGTTAAGTATGTTTTCGTAAAAACGATTGAATATTTAATTTATTGGAAAAAATATGCAAATACCTATTAATAATTCTTATTTTGATTCATATAATTATGATATAATATGGTAAATAATGATTTTTATTTTTTAAGACTTCAGTACTTCAATGTATTTTCTTTTTTTTTTAGTTTCTGTGAAGTATGAGTCACCGTGATTTATCTCAAAATCAATGAAATTTGATTAAGAAGTTTCTAATTTCTTGGAAAACGTATGAATTCTAATATTTTTTATTTTTATTGATAACATTTCATATGGAAAATGAGATATGAAAGATATAAAAGTTATAAGATTTTATTAAACGTATATGTAATGAATTTGACAGGTAATATTTTACCAAGAAATCAATATTATACCCACTAGTTTGAACGTTAATCTTGTAACACTCTATACCAGAGGTGGGGAACGTGCGGCCTCTGTGACTTTCTTGTGCGGCCTTCATAAAAGCTAGCTCTTGTATTAATTTAAAAATTATTTTACGTATTGTTGCTATGTTAGTTTTTTGTAACTTGATATTATTACTTTTCTATTGTATTTCTTTAAAATGAAATAAATTTATTTAAAAATACTTCTATTAATATCATTTTTATTTGAAGTGGTATTTAAATGCAGTTGTTTATTAAAATTTAAAGATCTGGATGAATATTTATATATACGTATGTTTAAATAAATAAAAATACCAACAGTGAAATATAAAAAATCATAGTGGCCTTCTTTGTTACTGCCTAATTTAAATGTGGCCTCTAATGGTAACAAGGTTCTCCACCTCTGCTCTATACGCATAAATTAAAAATTCATCACATCTCCAAGAGATTGATTCATTCAATTTGTCATTTACACGGTAAATATTGTCAAAGATCCCACTTTTATAACCAAGAAATAAATGCAGCGTATCGTTAAAATCCACCATGGAAGGGAAAGTTAATGGTGTTTATGTCTCGTACCTAAGAAACGGCACGAACCGTTCGAACAACTTAATACCGGCAATCAAAGCGCTGGTCTGAGGAAAATGGACCCGCCCGAGCGTTGTCGTAAATAAGGCAAGATCACGGAGTCGAGCGTTGAAATAATGGAATCAAACAATTAGTCGTCCGGCAGAACGAGGTTTCAATCAGAAGTCGAGAAGCGGGGGGATAAAAGTTATCTATGCAAGCAGAGAAAAGGGTGGTGGTGAGCGTGTGAACGACTCGGTCGAAACTGCCGGCGCACGCAACCGTCACGAGGCGACCTCGCACTTGGTGGTACAAATGACTCTTCCTATTCGAATACTGCGCCACGGCTGCCACCCTTCCCTTGTTCTGTCTATCCCTTAATTCGCTACACCCTCGAACCAGGATTTTCCCCTTCCCTTGCACGCCGTTTGGAAAAAAGAAAAAGAAAACGCGTTTAGACGACACGGAACTACTATCTTTTCAGACAGTAAGTCAATGTCATTCGATCTGTTAGATTGGCGCTGTAATTCAATTGTCACGAAGAAACGTAGATACATTTTAGTTCGTTCTACCGTCAATATGTTTCACTTCAAAATCTACATGTCGTTGTATTCTGATCTTTCACTGATCAAAGCAACGTCAATTTTCGCCTCGGCAATTGACCCAAAACTGGTTCCATTAAGAGGGTATTTCCATGTTTCTGGTCAAAGAAATCGATCCCTGTTATGTATATTATTACAGCAAGACAAATGATTTAAGAGACCGAAGGTGCCTACAAAGCTTTGAACCTATACGGGTGTTCGATTATACTTGCAAGAACCTTCGTTACTTTTAAGTGTACTCGTAAATGATTCGAATCTGTTGAATTTAAATTCAGACTGTTTAAAAAAATTGTTCCTTCTTTTACAATCTTTTTAGAAATTTTTATTTATTTGGGATGTACATGAATCCACCACTACTTAACCCTTTTCACTCGAGTGGTGCCTCTAAGTCACCATATTTAATTTATCGGCGTATTCTAAAATGCGAAATTTCAGTTTCACCCCTATCAAAATATAGAAAATTAAAGAAGGGAATAAAAATCAACAGATTGTCAAATATTTCCAACACTTTTCTTCCGACATACTGGAAAATTAGATTAGATCCGATTGCGTCCAAAAATGCTTCGAGTGCAAAGGGTTAATATGTACTTACATGTTTTATAATTACAGTTCATCTAATTCCGGCGATAGAAAGTTTTCGAGCATGACATGATAGCAATCAGTAATTACAGTGACATTACATAACATATTAAAAAAAAAAAAAAAAAATAAGGTCCTGGTCAAATTCCACACCACACTATCACTCTGTGACAATGCAATGGTCGGTGATAAATTAATCGTAGATTTTCGGACGCTAAGGGTAAATTTTGGCTCGCCAATGTATATTACTTCTGTCAAGAATTGAACGTAATTTTCTCACGGACATTCTAAATTGCGGGTTGATTTTCGTAAAACGATTTCGCAATAACAACTCGTTGTTCAATTATACAAGGTTCAATAACTACTCTATCGGGTAGACTATCAAATTCAAAATTACCAGATAGTATCAATGTCAATATTTATAAAGTGAATATATTTCAAATTTTTTTCTTTTTTCTGTATTTTTAATATTGTATCAACCCATTAGGGTCATTAGCAACCACGATACTTTACAAAACTATAGACATAGAGTTTAGGCTAGATTAAATGAAATATGTTGATATGTTTTAGAAATGTCAGCGCGTTTGAGCTTCACTCACGTTTCGTGAATCAATAAAGATTGAAACTATAATTTAGGTACTGTAATATACTTGAATTACGATTTTTACATCTTTTAATCGTACGCTACACGTGTAGGTAACACAGAATTTAAATCTACTTCCAAAATCATTTTCAGCAACGTGTTTTCCGTTAGTTTCCTTTGTTCTGGTCCAATTCGTTGTTTGCTCCTCTGTTTGCATTGAATTCAGCTTTCTATTGTACAATAGTATTTTCAATACTTTTATAAATCCCTGCTATTGACGTGGTTGCCTTTGCAAAATAGATTATTGGGAAATCTTATTTTTGTTTTGAAGAACAATACTGAGAGCAGCTGCTGTCGGTGCACGTTTTCTCTTTCTGTTACATGCGTACGAAAGCACATTCCGAAAATCGATCGATAATGCATTGAGATTTATGGGCTTAGTCAGTGGTGCTGTCGAATCTTTCCAAGCGTTGGTCAATCTCATGAATCACGACGGATTTGTTTACAAAAGTTACCTGTTACAATGATCTATGTACCACGACGCTTTGCTATTTGATGTTTATGCTGAAATAATCGATCATTAACGTGGTTGCGCTAATTTCGTAGACAGTATAACAGAGAATGCTAGAAAGATAGTAAATTGACGCTTGAACCTCGTTCACTTTAGTATAAATTGAAATACGCACACTTTGAATAATTATAAATACAATACTTATTAATATATATACATTAGAATTTTTAAATAAAAACTTAAATGGACAAGTGTAGAATATTTTCAGAGTTTTACAGTATTAAAAATACGATATTGGGGTACCCCAGCAATATTTTAATCGAGGTTGAATTTTAAGCACTAAGTTAAGGTAGTACTGGGTTAATTAACCCATTTACTGACAATTTCTTTTAAAAATTTCGATATAATTCTGTGACAGAAAAATGTACATAATTCTATGAAAGAAGAAAATGTGGTTCTGATGTTAATTGTACTGAATTCTCAAATAGAGTCCATAGCAGTGAATGGGTAAATAAGATTTCTATCATTTTTCAATGGTAGTGTATACGTCTTTCAGAATCAAAGAATTACAATTATTTAAGACTCCTATTAAAATTTTTACTTTTTATGGGAACTTCAAATTTTGTCATCTATTATAATTTTCCGTTTAATATAATCTGCTTATTTTTATTTCTGTACTGTTTCCTGTCACATATTTATATAAATATCAGTAATACGGATTTTACGTATAATATAAATAATATCTCAATTACATTTATTAACAATAATTTAAGAAAAGCTTAACATATTCGCCAACAGCGCTCATTTGAAACGTCATAATTATAATCAAATTATGGAATTAAAAATTCTTGACATGTTTCTAAATAAAACACACAACAATGCATTATATTTTCAAATCATGTATTGTGCAAATCACTTTTACACGGTTTTTAAAATATGGGATTAAAAAAAAAAAATTTCTGCAGTTATTTTTTAATTCCGTTCGCTCGGTACTATTGGCGCTTATATTTCCAGTCATTTTTTAATTCTATTTATTCTGAAGCGACCGGCTTTTTATCGACTGATGAAAGTGACATACCAATCAGGAAGAAAAGATTAATAGTCTACGAAAGTGATAACAGTAATTAAATTTTTGTTTCTATTTCTTCTTTCTATACATAAAATAAATTACATACATATACCTTTATATTTTTGTCATTTTATGAATAGACCGTTATTTTTACGCTTTTTAACATATATTTAGTTTTATTTTACGTTGAAATAAATGACTGAATTATGCACATTTTAGTTTGTTTTCGATTTACACGGTTTTACGTATAAAAATCTACGATTTCGATTTACACGGTTAACTAAGGAATCTACCTTCAGTGTAAATTGGGGGATAGGTGTATTTTTTTATTTCTAAATATTATACCCTTATACGATTTCAATCTTACGTATAATTATATTTATGGTGAATTAGAGCCTTGTTTCCATGAAAATTCTGTTTACAATCATGTTACGATTGAACAGAAAGATTTTCCGTTTAAAAGTTTTTAATTACAGTCGCTGATATCTCTGGTAGATATTAATTAATCTATTACTGTATTCTTCACAATTATTTCAAGAAGTTAGTCCAGCTCTGCTGAACGCACAACTTTCTTGTCATTTCTGAGTTTATCGTGAAAGTTTGAAATAAAACTGCGATCTGCATTTATAGACGATCCTTGCAATTGTTATGCAGCCGGTCGTGTGAAGCCAATCAATGATCGTGAATGTATTATATAACAATTTGATAACACAATGATACATAGCAACGAAGAATGCATTGCAATGTTATAAAAGAAACCAAAAAGTGATCAGAGTAAACTTTTTTAAGAAATATAATTTTGAAAAAAACTCATATTTTTCCAATTTTTTTACATTTTATAGCCTAACCGTAAAAGATAAAAGATTTCTGTTTATCTTGCGAAGGTTAATTTTCCTTTGACATTATATTTTAATATTTTCATGCGAAAAATGTTTCACAGAATCGATCAGTATAAAAATAAATACACAATTTTATTTGAACAAGTAAGTTGACCTGGTGATCTTAAAGATTATTACGGCTATGTTATAACTTTTTCGACACCAGATTGCTCTAATTGGAAAATTTTGTTCACATTCATCCCCTGTATCGATCGTCCATTGCGAATAGCTCTTAAACGTCGGTATTTGAAAAGTGATACCTAGCATCCGACATTTCGATACATTTCACTACTTCTCGCCGAATACTTAGGTATCGAATCGTTTGAGTATCATCATCATCAATATGTAGTGTATCAATTCCATCACTAGTGGTGACAGGCTGACGGTAGTATTCAACACCAACGCGACCACTCGACGTTCCGTTTAACCCGGAAGTCGTTTCATAGGGTTGGTTACCGCTGACACTTAACCGCACACGGCTATAGCGAACGAAAGTATTCGTACATTTTTCAAACAGAATAAATTTTTAAACATTGGATCGAATGATTCCAATTTCTTCTCTGAGAAACGATTCATTCATTAGATAACGTGTCTTTTATTGTTTTTTATCTGAAACAATGACTGAAAATTTTTAGTTTTATTCTGCGTGTTCCTGTATCATTACACTGCTATACTATATTGTTTCTATACTGTTATATTCCTATATGCTAACACTTTCGCATCGGGCTATTTTAGTATAATATAAAAAAAAATTTCAACATACGTGTATTAAAACTGCGATAATTACTTTTGTAATTAATATATTTTATTGAAATTTTCAGGAGTTGTACTTAAGTAGTATTAGTATTGTTTTTTTTTAATACGACAGACTCGTTATCTAATAATTTATCAAGAAAGCACACACTTCTCATAAAACGAGAATTCTCGTTTCCCGACGACGACATCGTTATCTTCTTTTTATTTTTGTTAAATGACAATTCTCGTTTCCTGATGCGAATGTGTTCACATAGATATACATATTGCTGTGCTGGTACAGTCCTGTATAACTATATTTCTATATTCTCACACCGTTTTATTTCTATATCTTTTGTAACATTCTTATTTTTTATTCAACTGTGTAATTGTATGTCATTAACGAGTATACGTGTACAGTATCGAGGACGTAGACTTCCCTACTCTACCCCCCCCCCCCCCAGCCTTCCTTCATTCGTCTTCTATTATTTTTCTTAATATTACTAATATTATTTCAAGTCCAAATATTTTGCATTGTTTGAATTTCCATATTTCTTCCGTAAAATTAAATAAATACAGTCTCTTTTCTTTAACACTAGAACTATTGATGTTATATGCACATTTACTTTCAAGTTGAAGAATAAATAAAAATAAATACAAGAAAAATAAATAAATAAAGAATGTAATATATACTAATACATGAGGGCATACATTTTAATAAAAGCATCTTAATAAATTTTGTGATTTAATTTAAGAAACCTTCAACCAGTCATTTTGGCTGGTTCGGTAATTCGTCTGTTAAAAATTCATCGAACGCTCTTCGAGAAGTGAAACTGTATTGATCGTGTCTGTTTAAATGTCAATTTATTTTGTAATAACGTCGATTTTTTCAACAGTTCCCTCCCTGCCTTTAAACGCTGTTATACATAATACATGAACCACCATTTCTGTGATCGTGTACGTATTTATTTTTCTTTTTATATTTTGCGCATCTTTCGCATACATATATCCTTATACGTTTTTCCCTTTTTTATATTATTTGCGTTTTTTGTGTTTCCTTTAACTTCTATGTTTTCCGTATTTGCTATTTCTCGGCTTTTATACTTATGCACTTCTACTCTTTTTGTGAATTTATGTATTCTCACATTGATATTTCTTTTCTGGCCGTTTTCTAGTATTCTCACGTTGTTTTCTCTATTTTGCAACGAAGAAAATTTTTCCTTCTACATTTCGAATAAATTAAATTGAATGAAGAAACGTGTAAATTATATGGTAAAGAAACACGAAATGGATTATTTATAACTTATAAAATACGAAAATACGTGAGTTATGATAATACTTCGAA
This sequence comes from Stelis phaeoptera, assembly GCA_943735885.1. Classification (NCBI taxonomy): domain Eukaryota; kingdom Metazoa; phylum Arthropoda; class Insecta; order Hymenoptera; family Megachilidae; genus Stelis; species Stelis phaeoptera. Next base: position 5,573,453 of record OX030930.1, read on the forward strand.
TTATTTAAAAAGAAAAAATACTTGATGAAATCATGTATTCGTATTTCTTGATAATAATAGGTGTGTAATGTAGTTAAATTTTCTTTATTTTACTTTTAAATACATAGCGTTGCTATTTGACAATACATATGTATTGAAATGTTCAATATTTAACGGCGACTTTGAAGAAATATGTATAACTTTTCTTACGTTTACTACGCTGGACGCAATTTTGCGTTACAGCTCGTAGTAACAGTAACAGTCAACTTTATCTTTTTGATAAAGCTCTATGTGACCTATGTTTAATGTGTACATAACATTTTTTCTTATTTAGCGACATCGGATATATGTACTGATAATGTTTGAACATTAAAACCTGGGTCACCCTGTATAAATACGGATGTGCGTTTACTGCATAGGGCAGCAGTGGTTCTTAACCGGTGTTCCGCGAGCTTCTTTCAAGTGTTCCACGAAATTATGAAAGCCGAATTTTGTTTTTAAATGATTTTTATAATATAGGTATTAACCCTTTCGCTACCGGCGGATTCTCCGCCGCGGTACTTCCTCTGAACGGAGCGCTGCGGCGTGCCGCGACATCGCTGCACGCTACGCGACGCCGATCGTGCAATAAAAAAGGCAAAATAAAATACTATCAGTGGATGTCCAGAGTGAGATACTTATGTAGAACGGTTAGTTGCCCGCAATACCTCAGTGGCATCTTATGAAGGGCCACTATAGTGGCCCGTGGTAGCGAAAGGGTTAATTTAAGCGTTATATATGATTAATAAACCGTGGATAACAAGATTTGATTTAAATCGAGTTTTCTTTAAATTTGAAATGTATGTGGCATTTTAGCCTGAAATAAATTTCATTCTAGAATATATAAAATCATGCCTGTATATTTCTTTTCTATTTATAAAATATATTATTTTTCTATTTAATTAAATATATAAACTATATATTTTAAAATATATTATATATATATATTTAATTATATATTTTCTAAAATATATTTATTTCTACGCGGGATGTTTTTGTTTGTTTTTTGGATCATTAATTTTGATGTTCCGAAAATTGTTCATATAATCAAAAGTGTTCCTTGAGTTCAATAAGGTTAAGAACCACTGGCATAGGGTGTAACTTGTATAAATATTATCGATGAATATGAAAAGCGGATGGACATCAATTCTTTAGAAGTCGATCGCTATTTAAATGCCATAGGTTTCAGCAAACACATTTTTCAAATAATAAATAAATAACTGTACGTATGACATGTTTAACTCTTCCGATCGGATTATTTCAATTATCAATAGAAATTTCGTACATAACATAAATTGTTATAATTTCGAAAGTAGCTGCGATATCGAGTTGCGGCTTTTTCCAATTATAATTACAATATTAGTTGCTTATTCGTGCAATTAATTTTGAGACCATTTCATAAACTGAAGTTTACCTGGTGTGCGAAAAGTCTTATTGTCAGTAGAGGGTGTTGATCTCGGGTCCAAAAGGTCAATAGTTAACACTAGAACTACCAAGCGGATCAAAATGACTCGCTTCTGATTTCTTATTTTAAATGAGAAAATCGATTAAAAGGCTCTTGTCGAAATATACATAAGTTGGCTTTTATCAAGATAAAGAATTATACTATATGTCAGTCTACGTTTTATCTCTCATTTATTTATTTTTCTATTTCAGTTTTAATTTAGGAACAAGGGTACGCCGAACGTCGATAGTTCTAGTATTAAACGCGTACAAATTGTCTGACAAAAGAAAGATGGGAAGATAAAATTTTCGTTTAATCAGAGATATACTTTTTCTGTTTCCCGTCTCCGTTTCCGGGCAATTCGTATCAGAGAAACTCGCTTGCGAAACTGTTGGAACATGATGCAGCAGTTGATGCAATAGTTTATTAAAAGTTGAAATTGGTTGATGTTCGCCTCGCTCGATTTTCCTTCGAAATAATTCCTACACCACACGAACCGCCAACCGATCGATCACCGGGCGACCAGGTAAACCCACAACTCATCCTGCAATTATTGTGCCCGATGCCAATAATATCGACACTGAGCGTCGACAACAGAGAGAGAGAAAAAGAAGGAGCGGGTTGCTCGAGAAAAATAGCGGAAGTTTTCAAGAAAGTTAACGACGGTTGATACGGGGACGTTCCTTAAACGTGTCGACGTAGTTGGCACGAAGGAAAAACCGATTACACGTTTTATCAAGTTTCAAGGTTCACACCGGAGAACCTCGTTTTGATCTCTATCATCGCAGCAAATTTGGCTATCGCTTGTATCCTCGGCTCATTCAACCTAGTTTTGCATAATGCGATTTTTTCATCTCGTCGCGCCTCAAAGTGGAATGAACAGAAATATTTTTGTACAAAATGTTTCATATGCCAGTAAGAGAACAAGTAATTATGTAACGTGGTATTCATTTGAAATCCTTTTTTTTTTTCTATAATTAACGTTTGGCACGATATAATTATTTCAAAAAATTAATATAAATTGCGTTAAAAACTATAATTTCTTTTATTACGACAAATGAAAGGTATAATCATTCATTAATAAATATTTCAACGAATTATTATCTTTTTATTGTTTCATGAAATCCTTGTATTTTCTCAAATTTACATGACTTGCACATTTACTTATTGTTAATGAAGTTATCGAAAATATTTCTTGTCTTTCGTTATATTTTCTTTTGCAAATTTCTAACTTCGCATGATTTTCCTTTAACTCCCCAATTGTAAGTTTCTAAATCACAAACAATTTTCTTATTGTTTCTTCGTTATTATTAACATCCATAAAGCTTGAAAAATGTATTTCTTTATTTCAAACTTGAAGGATCACGCAACAAAGGGTTAGGTACTTAGTTAGGTTTTTTCTGATGACCGTAAGATACACTCCACAACAAAATGAAGAACACTTCCACATTTTTTAAGGATTAATTTTCTGTATATTCGATTGTTTTTAGAATTTCGAAAATATTCTAAAACTTTCTCGTGTATAGTATGTAACTTCTTATTTTGCGATTGAGGAAAAGTTTCAGAATATGGATAAAATGAAAACAAACAATATATTTGATAATTAGGTAGACGGAAAAGTATAATTGCAAGACAATTATTATGACGAGAATGGTACAAGATAATATAAAGATTGTGATGTATTCAGGACGCAAAAAAAAACATGCCAACATTTTACGCAGTAGGTAGCTCAGAAGATAGAGGAAAGTGCGTACATAATAACACAATTTGTTGCAACGCGATATCTTAATTAGTTCCTGAGATATAGGGCTTCAAAGTTTGCATAGCGGCCGGCGCGTACGAGGGTAATCCCGAATGGGCCGTAGACTTTTTTCTAGGAAATTCATATACGCATTTCCAGGAATAGTAAAGGGTTAGACGTAAACAATGACCACGTGACCGCTACGCTAGACACTCGCTGTCTGGGTTCAAGCGTGTGGCGGCAGCGAATTTCTACAAAAATTACGTTTGTCTTTACACGACGATATCTCAGGAACGGATAAAGATATCGATGTAAATCAAAAACCGAATTAAAGTGGAAGATTTCTACTTTCTTACGAATCTAACTTTATACCGAAATTCGAAACAGGACTTTGTTGGCAACCCTTTGAACTTTTAGTAATTTTAATACGCGTTTCTTATGCAGTTTAACGTAGTTTCTGACTTTCAACTGCTTCTAACAATAGAATATTATTATAAATATCTATCACACGCATTATTAACGATTCTTTCGTTTACTTAAAAACAATTTTTGGAAAAAAAAATACAACCGACTTCGGAACGCACCATAAAGGACAAAGTAATTTTAATTTATATTTCGGAGACGGCGTACAATTAAAATTTGTGTTAATGAAAGATGTTGCTAATGTGAAAATATGTAAAAGGATCAAAGAATTTTGACAATTTCCAATGGAGAAAATTGTTAATTTTGCGCCGCCTCCGAAATATAAATTAAAATTATTTCGTCCTTTTTGGATAAAAATTTTTTTATTTCACATTTTTTAGTGGCGATCGGAGCATTCCTTCCAGAGTAGCATCAAAGAATAGGAATTTTGCAATGGGAATAGTAGTTAGCAACAAAGGGATGGGAATGGAAGGGCAGGGAAGGGAAGGGTAGTGAAGGGAAGTGCAGGGAAGGGCATGGAAGTGAAGGGAATGTTGCAAATGGGATCATCGTGGAAACATCCCCGGTCGCAAAATGTAATACTAGGTTTCATCGATATCAGGCCGAGTAAACGTGAAATACCACGTTTTTTGCGATAAAAGCGGAACAAAATGAAAAAATCCAAAATGGTTTTTTTACGGGACCAACTGGGAGTCATACCCTACAAGATGCAAAAGGTTTGGTTCCGATTGGTCCATCCATGTCGGCGTAATCGGCGAACATACATAAAAAAAAAAAATTAACATACATGTCGAATTGAGTAACCTCCTCCTTTTCGAAGTCGGTTAAAAATTGATAGGACTTAATGGTTGATTGAATTGAAATAATGATTTATCCTTATTAGAATACATTTTATTCAAATTCGTGACCTATCTTTGTATTTCGGATGAAAATTATTCCAATTCTGTCGTAAAGGGGACGAGCATGAGATCTGTGCAAATGGTACTTAGTTTGACTGAAAATTAATGGTTGTTAACTTACACTAAACAATTTTTGGTTATAAAAAGTATGGAAATCGCGAATTTAATTGCCACCTTAATAGGAACGCCTAGAATGTACAAAGCGTTTTATTTTAAGTAAGTACAAGGTGTATAATACGATACTTGACATGAATATTTGAATGCTCGATGCTAACTGTTTGAATGTTGTTATCGACTACGTGGTCTATAAATTTCTGCTTTATAATCGCTTTTCTCAAGATGTGATTGATTGAACTCTTCATCAGGATGAACTGATTGATCGATGAGCTTATTTTTAGAAATCGGAATGGGAACATTGTCGTTGAAAATCTTTGGTAAAAGGAAATCACCAAAGTTCAAAAGATTTAAATGAACTAATTTTAACCATTTCATGGAAACGATTGTAGAAGATCTGTCTAATATTTTCACGGCCTCAAATTTAGTAGAATTTATGACTTTTACAATTTCGCAGTCATTTTTATTCAAGTACAGAATTTCCATATCGCGTAAAAGTCAAAGTTACTAATTTATGAGTGACAATTTTTATGTAACAGAATAGATAATTATAAAGTAGAGAATAATAATGCAGAAGCGGGATTATAATAATTCGGATTCCTAAATTATGCAACAGCAGAAATCGATCTCCTTTTCGTTTAAAATGTGAAAATCGCTTTCTAGAATTATTAGACAAAAACTGTAGAATCATCACGGCAATTAAGAATATTAAGTTTTTTCAAATTTCATACTAAAAGCAGCTATCGTAGTGATTGGAAGTTTGATAGCGGTCGAATTGTCTGTAAATTGGCAATAGAGAGTATTGAATGGCTATTGTTAATTGCAAGCCTTCGTTGCTCTCTTTTGATACTCCAGGTCGTTTAATTTCGGTATTGTACACCGTTCGGAAGTATTGAACACTTGTTATATTCAACAAAACTCTTGAAGCTTTTGCGAGCGGTGCATTACGTGTATTTTCGAACAATCACAGAAGCTTGTATATTTGCTGTTAGTTTTTGGTGTGTAACTAATCGATTCAATTATTTAATTATCTTAATCGGGTGGAATTATACATTATATTCTTCATACTTGATTTCTTTAATCCCTAATGATAGGTTTGTAGCGTACTAATTAAAATTTCTTACCTCTGTAATATTCCATTTCTCGAAAATGGCGTTTCCTGTCCTAACGTTTAAATATTATTCTACAATGTTATGATTTGTATACAATATTAATCATATAATATTTTCCAATATTAATAATATTATCATTTGTGGTTTTTATTTTACCTTTAAATAATTGTTTCGATTTCTATATTTTAATACAAAAACGTTAAGAGAAAAGCCTAGAAATTTTGGTGATTTATTTAGAATTAAAAATTTGTTCAAATATTTACATATTAAAAAATGAAATCACCATGAACGTGTTAAAGACGTATTTGCAATATGGTCTCGGTTATATTACCGTACCGTTCCTTCTTTTTAACAAAATAGCTGAAATGAAACCTTTTTAATGCGGCATCTATTTGAATGATCCTCTTCGCGATGTCGATGACTACTTGGACTAATAAAAGAAACTAAATATTTTTGTTTTTAACAACATTACCGGGGAAGTGTATACAATTTTTAAGAAATATTGATTTTTGTGGAAACAGTATGTTCTTGAATGAAAATGTTTATTTTTCATGAAAAGACATCTATATCAAAAATAAATTTAATTTCTTAAAATCCGTACGCACTCTCGGATTATGCAAAAATAAAGAATGTGTCAAAATTCGAAGTGATTGGATGAAGATCGTACTTCGAGGAAACATTCTTTAAAGTTTCACTTTTATATTTGGACAACTTTTTCTTAATTTTTAACTTCGAATGGCATATTGTATTTACGATCACAAGCTGTCACGTAAGAATAAAAAAGGACCAACATTTTTAAGTATTTTAAGCAATTACCCAAAAAATTGTTTAACAACCGCTGTTTTATTGAAACAAAGGTATTCTGTTGCGTGTATCTATATTTGGCGTGGATCTATGTATCCTTTATAAAGTATTTTGATACTTTTATAGAGTGAAAACCCGTCAAACACAAATTACAAGAAATTTTCTTTAAAATACCTCTTCAGGAATATATTCATTTTACTTTTGAATCGGTTTGCTTAAAGATTACAAGAATCACATAATTTGCTTAATTCCCATGTAGCTTATCAAACTAACCATCTTAAAGAATTGCGTTGCATTAAAAGCTCGAATTTTTCAGCCAAATATCAGGCTTCAATTGTTTCAATGATAGCCAGCTTTTGTATGTTATATACGTGTAACGAATTTAAAGGTTACTTATATGTATAAGGAACGTATACATGGTTTGGAATCGAATCGCGATGGCAATAAACGAAATAGACGTTCCAGCTCGTTGTTATTTGTTTCTGGCGCACTCGTTTCTGATTGCGAATGGATAACGTGAAAGCCAGCTCCGAGTGAGCAATCCTAGAAACTAGTGGAGATTACTCCGTGACAATTAAACGGGGAAAAACTACGGCAATTAAAAGCAGCCACTGACTGCATGTATAGTTGGTCACAAAAGTAATTGACCATACGAATTACAGGAGATAATCATTTCAACGTGCAAATTCAAATTGCAATAAGACACAATTTTGAAACGAAAAAATATGTACAAAAAAAGAAGAAAAAATAGATCTTTGAAGGAAATTAAATTTCAATCGCTTGAAACATATTTTATACTACTGTACCGTTCAAATAACACTAATGAATCGATTTTAAAACCTAATGTCTGCGATTTGTAAAACCTAATCAATATACCGAATACTAATATGCGAATAAAAAATTATGAAAGCTATAAAGTTGATTTCTTCGGTAAAAAATTTTGCTAAATATTAATTGACAATTAATTTACAATTGTAAATACTTTTTTTATGAAGAAAGCAGTTCGCAACTTCGAAGTCATGAAGGGGTATAATATTTACGTATACAGGGTGGTTCGATAAAAATTAGCATTCGAATATCCTTGTTGTTTTTGGGAAAATGAAAGATCTTCGTTAACAAAAGTTGTTGTGTATAAAGAGGACTATAATATGGCAGTAACAATTCTTTTTTTTTTTGTAGTTCTAGAAATTTGGGAGATTTTGAAAAGATCTAAATAGTTCTACATAGTCGACATTAAAATATCTCCTAAACTAACCACTTTTCAACGTATATAGGTTAATACTTTTTTATAGAGAATGTTGAGCAGCATCAACTAATGTCTACGAAAATATATGATTACGTTTAAAGAAATGTGGATGATCTTGAAATCTCCGAAATTCCTCCACTTACAAAAGAAAGTTTATTGTCATATTATAGTCATTTTTAAACAGAACAATTTTTGTTAATGAAGTTTGTTCATATTTTCCAAAGTAACGGAGATATTCAAATTCTAAGTTTTATTAGACCGCCCTCTGTATGCAGGGTACCATGTTTTAATCTTCTAAGCGAAATGTCTTAGAATATATGAAAAATATAAAAATATATCAAGAATTGTTTTTACTTTCTTCTTATAAAATTCCTTTTTGATAGAAATCCATTAACTCGTCCAGTATTATTATTAATAGTATTTTTGTAACGTCGAGTGAATAATATTGATTGCTAGTCGTCCAAGTTAGAATCTAATAAACAATCAATCAATATTTTTTATCCTTTTTTTGCTCCTAACTTTTTCCACAACGCTGTCAGTTTTTATACTTTAGACAATATAATATTGTATCATAAAATCAATAAGCACTATCGTTTTCAAAATACTTCGTTTTATGTGAAATACTTCGATAAAGAAGAAAACCTCCAAATTGGTTCAACAATATGGTGTACAGACTATTTTGAACAGCAATTTCTCAATTTTGGCTACTATGCGCCGCGCTGCTAAACTGAAACGTTGCTTGTCCCGTCCCTCCAGAATTTTTTATTTCTCCGAAGCCAATTTTTATCCCCGATATTTCAAAAACCTTCAAAACTGATTGCTATATATGTATAACCGACGAGTACAGTTGTTTCTGCATCCGAATATTAACACTTCGACTGCCACAGGGAAACCGGACGTATGTAGTCAGACACGCTGAAATTCTAATTATTAAGAATACAATCCGTTAATTTTCAAAAGTGGAAGTCAAAGTGTTAATGTTTTGATACGTGAAATAAAACTTTTTATTACCATTTTAGGTGTAATAATCCAAGTACGTTCCTAAGAGATCATTATTTAAAAAATCTATTTTGTTGCTGGGATTTTATTAATGGAATTATACCGCCAATTTCTCGAATTTAGAAACCTTCTTCCTTGGATATATTCTCAAAAATTGGCATTGCCCGATAAAATAAAATAACCAAGAATATAAATGTATCATTTTTGTTTTTCGTTTTTTCTTTTTTAAGAAAGGGGTTATTTCAAGGCAGATTTTTCTGCTTTGTTATTTTTTGTGATTATGATAATAAAATATGCTGCGTGTAAGTGAAGGGACCCTAAAAGTACAATACAATTTTTTAATGTGCTAAATAACCAAACGAAAACTGGTATGACTATCATAACGCAATAAATAATTTCAAAATAAACGTTTTAATTTCTTGATAGTTCCATTAGTTGTACTTATTACGTATTTCTTACATTTGAAAACCTCGACTTATAATTTTCATAAATTTAGATCAAAAACTCGTTTTCGATCTAAGATTTAGATTTTATACAGTGGATGTTGACATATTTCGAAAACGTCGCAATGTATCCTTACGTTAGATTTTTTGGTGATAAAAGAAACGTTAGAACATGAACCAGACCTGTTCGTCAGATGCCCCGAAAGTTCAGTACTCTGAAATCTGCTATGAGGTGAATCCTGATGCAGCTATGACCCAGTACCTATCCACTTCACATTTTCCTTTTCTTTCTCTTAACATTCTCTTGTACGACACTGATATGACTGATAAGAGCGCTGCCACGTGGGCAAACTCTTGTGCAGTACTGCCAGGGACATTCGATATGCTTGCCCTAACAGCAAGCTTCGGTACAACAACGATAAAAATGATACTATAAGTAAAGAAAGGTGGTTTTCCACTTTTCATTTTGTTTCTTTCTTTTTTACATTGTCTTATACGATATTCTCACGAGGAAAAACTTGTGGGTAGCCTTGATGTAGAAGGAAGGAATGATACATTGCTTGCAAAATTTGCTTTCCGTACGCAGGAGTTATATCCATCATTCGAGACAAGCAGGTGTTTATAAATCAACATGTTTCTCTTTTTATATCAATATTAGTTTATATCTAACCTCATTGACAATGAAATTTATCTCGCCATTCTTCAACAATCGTCTTAAGAAGTATTAGTTATACCTATAGTTATCTGTATAAGTTGGTTTTGTTCTACTTTATAGGCAATATAGGAATTACGTATTGCAGAAAATATTTATTAACACTTACTTTCAAGTTGAAAATAAAAAGAGAGAAAAATAAATAAATAATGAAATGTATACTAACATATACAGCAAGTCTTTATCGTGACGAAAATCAACCGTTCGAATGCCAAGCAGCGCGATCGCGCTGTTTATGTTTCATGTAAAGTGCCACGGTATCGGCGCTGTATCAGTTTTATGCCTGTCGTACTACACTGCTAATCATATATCATTGAACATCAGTATTTTTTACTGTAAAATAACATATAAAATTATAAAATAAGGAAACAGTATCATCGCATCATTTCACGCGTATCGACGCAAAATAGAAGCGCGATCGAACGTATTTTCGCAATAATCCGTGACACTTAAACGGTTAATATACATTTTAATAAAAGCATTCTAATACATTTTGTGATTTAAAATATACAAAAACACTCGATCGGTCATTTTGACCACTTTGGTAGGTTAAGTGTTAAGAAAGTACCCACACGTGTACAAGGACGAAACAAATTCCGTATAAAATATTGATGTAGCTGAAAGATTAGTTGTCCGGAAGGTGAGAAATTCGGCCGAGTATATAGTCCGGTAAGCTATTTCACTTTCTTGTCCTCGCTGTTGGCAAACGTAAATACCTGTGCAAATTCTTTCCTATTCGATTTACACCGGGTTAGTAGCTGTCTTGCAAGTTAACGGTACAAGTAACTAACCCATTTACTGTACCAATGTAAACCCGGCATTACATGCAAGGACAGGAGGGTATCCTTCTTCCGAGGCGTGTGCTGGGAAGCTTCTTCCTCTACGGTACCCCTTAACCGAGGGAAGGCTGCATTGCACGCGACCGTATATACACGCTCGTTACAATAGAGCATTAGAGCCGAATGGTTATCGTTCGCAGACGACGTAGAAACAGAAGAATTCCGATGACACTCGAGACACTTGAGTTACACTTGCCGCTAGTGCGACAATGGCCACCCATGGCAGGCCGGGCGAATTCAATGACTGCATGCCGCATTCTCACGTGCTTCACCCGGCGAACTGCACACAGCCGACTACGAAAACCCGTGTTTCCACCTGCTACGGTCGTTTCATTAAATGGAATGCATATTTATGGAGTCACTGGTTGGCGAGCGCGCGTTTGGTAAATTCGAGGGATGCAAGCGGTGACTCGTAGAGAGTCGAAAAGGGGGATGAAAAAAAAAAAAATAGGAGAAGAGGAAGGAAAGAGGTTATGGCAGCAGCGCCCTCAATGTGTCTGGGTGCACCGTCAGGCGTTACAAATCTCAATGGCATGCTATGTACTCCGATTGCCAGCGCGTGCCTTTTGATTTCAAACTTTTCAACGAGGAGGGTTCACAGGATTTTTATCGGTTAGCGAAACGGTAGAGGGGCACAAGTTCACGTGCGTGAGTGTCGCGCTTCGACGCTTGTCCGGATTATTATTGTCGTATTTTGTTTTGCTCTGACGGACGGATTCCCTCCAGTTATCGTCATTATACGTTGATGTTAACGATACGAAGTTGATGAGGAAAAATGGAGAATCGAATAAACAGATATTCGGATGCTGACAAATGTAACGTGGTAGGTAGAAGGACCAGTACCTGGACATTTAGGGACTAGCTTATAACTATTGTTTTATGTTCAGGATGTACTAAAAGAAATATTTGATCAAATTCATGAGCTTACGTGCACTAATTTTAAAATTTAACTGAATCATAGCTTTAAAAGTAATTTAAAATAAGGATATTTGTGGAAATTTAAAATTATGAAAATGTCCCAGTATTTGGGCAACTTATAACATGCGAAGGTTAATGAGAAAAAATTAGAAGTGTCGTAAAACACTTTTTTATATAATTTATTAAACATAAAGTATAAAGTAAAAAGACAGGATTATTAAAACATTCGGTGGAAGACTGTGTATATGGTTAGATCAAGATTAACACGGTTCAGCGACGTAGTACGATTTAACAAAAAAGGGGAAAAGGAAAAGTATTAAGAAAACTGATTAAAGACACTTGTACGGTAATACAGCTGTATAGTTTTTTTTTATTTAATTTTGTAGTTTTTTAATTTTAATTTTAACAGGTATAAGCGTAAAAGGATACAGAAATGTTTGAAACAAAAGTTGTTTATAGTTCAGAATCACCTGCTGTTTCACAAGGATTCTAAGACGTTACAAATAGCAAATGTACAAAATTATTTTCACAAACGTCTATTGGATGCCAATTACGATCCATTTAGAATATTCAAAAACGTAGTATTCGGGCCTGGGTTTGCTAGATGACTCATCAGTAAAGGCCATCGAGCAAACCGTAGACGCTGAAAAATTAATGAGGAAGAAAGAATATATAGGGTTCCCGGTAGCTGATGGTACAACCGGATCCGTAAATAAGGAATAAAATTTTATATACACACATGTACAGTTTTATTTTTAGAAAAATCGTATTTGAAATTAATGAATGTAAATATTAACTCTGTCAAAATATTATACACGACATTGTTGAAATATTAATCTATATCTTGATGAATTTAATTGAAAATAATATCATGAAGGGTATTAAACTATGGTACATTTTAGTAGAACTAATATTTATATTCGCTAAGTTATAACGTTCATCGATGAATGAACGAAACGGTAAAATGAAATTATCATCTACCTCATCGTAAACAAATTATATGTTACGAAAAGATTTTAAAGAATTTTCAAATTGAATCATAATTTTGCAAATAAGTAAAAAAATAATTTCGTACATTTACTATTTTTTACGCTTTCCAAATATTATTTGCGTTTTGATAAAATATTCAAATACGGGAAGAATTGTATATCGTTTTATTCAAGTGATGAGGGATATCTAATATATCAAATGAAAGAACCCTATAAAAAATTAATTCTGCCGTTGTTACTATTAGTTTTCGAGAAACAGTTTCTTTTAAAATTGTGTCATGTTTGTTTATACTATGGAATAATAATATTACAGTCTTAAAATGGTGACATTTTGCGGTTTATAATATCTTTTATCTTCCTTACATTATTTACGGATATATTGTAATTTTGAAAAAGCTCAATAAATAAAGATCTACGGCACGAGCGTTTTACTTGAAATCATGACGCGGTTTATCGTTTCGATTGCTGATCGTATTTCGCTAAGAGGATTCTACTTCATTTGTGGTCTTCCTAATGCTGCGTTCTCAATAACTTTAACAACACCATAGAATTTCAAACTGGTTTAACATAATTAACTATAGTTTACGATACGATGTAGCGTTTCAGGTTTTATTCAAATAATATTGTATATGCTTTCATTTGTTAGATAGAAATCTTACTTATTTTTATTATAATTTTTTTCTAAATATAGTCATAAGATACAAAACTTGGTAAATACAATTTTTTTGTTTACAAATATTTTGAAGAATTGTCAAGCGTATTATTCTGGAAAACGAAGTCACAAACGCAATATCGTCATTCTTGATTTTCGTCTTGGTTTGGGCCACAGAATCACCTTGACCCGATTGGCACCATGACTTATGGAACATTCTTGCATTTGCATAAAGACCCGCAGTCTAGTTATTATTTATCTTGCATTAGTGCACCTATCAATGTCCTGGATTGACATTTACAAGGTTTATAGGGAACTTCGAACGATTGCATTCATGTTGATTCAGTAGGTTACATTCTAGGAAGATGATCTAGATCGTCGCTGCTATAGTTAACTAGTTTCTGTAGGTTTTACCAAGAAATCGTGGTATCCCGGTTACATACACTATTGCCTGATCGATGATTCAGCGAAAGTCCAATTGTCTCGCGAAAGTTTACTAATCAGACATGTAACACGATCTAAAAGTTAATATATCGCCTCTGTTCCAATGACCCAACGGTTAATTCATTCTTCATCGATTGCCAGCAATAAATTACTTTGGCGAACTTTGAATAAACTCTGCCGAAGTAATTCTATTATGGAAACCAGCGGGGGTGAATTCACGACAATTAAGCGGGTAGCAACTGTGATAATTAAGCCGAAATCACTATATTTAGAGGAAACTCGTATTCCGCCACGGTAATACTTGCTTAACCGATGTAGTATTTCTGGAGTTGTTCGTGTTTGTTCTTCATGATCAACGATCAAATTTACATGTTTTGTTAAAAATATTCAAACACTCTTTAAAGCAGAATAACTTTTTAATTACACCAAGCGACTTGCATTTTTTGAAGCAATTAGAAAGATCAGTTTACAAGAAAAAGTTTCGATTGATCGAAGTTATAAGAAAGTATTAGATCGGTGCAAAACTAATTGCAGTTTCTCTTGATTTGATTTTGAACGTGGGCGTCCACTGCATAACTTTCACTCGTGTCCCTCGATGAAACATTAACTGTTCAGATATAATAATAAAAAGATGCAACACGTTTCGAAGAACCGTCAAAAATCTTCCTTTCGATATCGAAAAAATTCAATCGTGTATTACTGTAATGCTTGAAAGGATTACTGGCTTGAGGTTGCACGCTATTGTACCTGCACAAATAGTACTGCAAAATATAAAATAAACTAGCTAACCCGGCGAACGTTGTTCTGCCTAAAATAATTATTTTATTCCAAGATTTGTTTTGAAACGTATTTCAATTACGGTAGGAATTTTTTTAATAAAAATGAAATGAAATTCATTGTGGGTGAATTTGAGCAGAATCGAAGAAAAGCGACCCCAGCCCCACCTAGGGGGGGTCTAACACAAACAAAAACAATCCGGAGCACCACACGAACATATGGTGTGAATATAAGGTGGATAGCTTCAGTGGTTCAGCCGTGATGGTCAGACATACATACGCACCAACGTTTTTATATATTAACACGTTGACTGCCACAGTGAAAACGGACGTGTGTAGTTAGACACGTTGAAATCCTAATTATTAACAATACAATCAACTAATTTTCAAATTTAACTTTTCAATTCGATAGCTAGCATTATTAGCTTAATGTTAACGCTATCCGTGGTTTATTTGATCATTTCTGTTGGTAATTATTTGATTGTAAAAAATTTCGGGTGCCGGTCACCGGTGACCCCCGTGGCAGCCAACGTGTTAAGATGATCGATTTCATCTTCGAAATATTTGAAATGTCCTTCTGCCTCATACGAGTCACATATGATTTACAAATGCTTAAATACTAATTAATTAAATTCATTTGAACAAATTGACAGCGACCGTAAGCGTACAGTTCGATAGCTTGAAACGAATCCCTTAGCGTTTCATTATTTTTTCGTCCACTGGTTTGTACGTCTTGCGTTACGATTAAAGATCTTGTCTCGCGCTAATTACAAGTTATCGTCGATAAACTTCATTTTTTTTTCAGTAATTCGAACTGCACAAGAGAAAGTATGTTTTGTTTGAATACGCGTCCAGGGATTGCATAAGTTCGCCGTTTTTATTCTCTGTTCGTGCATGCATTGATGCAAATGGTCTTCTGTAACTGGCATTGTTAATTCGTTTATGTCCTATTTGCTCGGACGAGATTACTTTGACTCGGACCGGAAAACGCCTAACGAAGCAATACGCGTGTTCATCGCACGATTCCTCCTACTTCCGTTTTCGCTCTGTGTGTCATCGTTTAAAACGTTCTGTCGAATCGATTTCATTGACTAGCACATTCTCTCGCGTTTACGTGAGCAGAGATGCATCGAGTTTCCGTACACTTTATCACCGACATTTTCATAGATAAAAGAAGGAATTTTCATTGTGATAATAAATTTTAGAAGCTTCAAAGAACAATTGTTTTATATTAGATACTTTCTGTCACAAATAAATTCAAATTTTCTGGTCACAAATTATCTTCTCTACGTGCTCAGGTTATTTACTCTAGATATTTATTGTAAAAAGAAAGTGGATGAAGTTAATCTCTATCGTATAAACGTATTTATGGTCTCCTTAATGTGTAAACGTGAGTCTTCCATGTTTGATGGATTCTTTAATGTGTGATAATTCTTATAACAATGTGAAAAAATTCATGGAAATTAAGATTATCTCAAAGATGTTGGCAAATAAATCGTTTAATTAGTAAAAACGAACAGCTTCGATACGAAGGGTCCACATTCATACGTTACAGAATGTATCTAATACTTTTGTACTCACAATATTATAAATAATCGATCTACTTATAAAATAAAGTATCGTTTTAACGTACCGTTGAAATAGCAATAATTGAAATTAATTTTATGCTTTATTATTACACCAATTGTTATTAGGTTGGTAACGTGAGAACGATGGAGTTGGTAAGATTGTGTGTATGGAGGGAGTCAAAGAAAAAATGTATAGTTGAAAGAGAAGCGAATTTATTCCATATTAGTTGTTAAGATTCCATTATCATATAATTATTATAATATCTAAGTATTAATAAATATCCTTTCACGCATACCCTTCAATATTGTTTTCACATGCAAGGCACCGTTTTATGAAAAGATTTCTACCCTAACTTCAGTCGAAATATTTAAAATAACAAAGTTGACTTTGAAATGTACAAATATCTTACATCTACAGAAAAATTATCATTATTCAGTGACATAATGTTTGTGATTAAATTTCTGTATCCTTGAAGATCGCGGAGACAATTCCATTCTTTATTTCTTTATTTTCCTAATTTATTTTCGATTTAAAATTAAATATAAGTCCGATGCGGGTTAATCTGGTATTAATCATTTTTGTGACAATATTTGCAACTTATTTATCGTCGCTGACAGTTAGATAAAACACTCAAATATACCTACTTATCAAGTTCGTTCCTCTCGTTGAAGTACGGAGAATTAAGGTAATCTAGGATGATTCGACGAGGGGTAGCTATCATATGTCAGGTAATACGTGTACACCCGGTTTCTATGGAAGACTCGTAAACTAGTCTAGTTTACAGACACTTCTGTGCACGAGTACGCGTCGAATACAGTGCATGACTAATGCAAGTATGTAATTAAAACTTTCCCCGTAATTCCTAGTACGTAAAACTTCGCACTGCTAAAGCACGAGAAAATTTAAACACGTTTATACATATCTATTAGCTCGAAATATTGTATTCGACAGTCGGTCGAACAGGGAACCCGTCTGTCAGAATTCTCGTTCTAACGATCCTAATTTAATTTATTCGTAGAAATTCTATCGATTTATTAACGAACGGTCCTTTACAAATGCTTAACATATTTGGAAATGTAGTTCGGTCGAATCTGTAAGGTGCTTATAGTAAATTTTATTAAATTGTAGCAGGACCTTTATTATTGGTCAAAAGTTTGAAATTAACACTACAACTACCGACGTTCAGTGTACCTTTATTTCAAAATTAAGACTGAAATAGAAAATAAAATAAATGAGTAATAAAACGTAAACTGACGTATAGAATAATTCTTTAGCAACATGAAAGCTAACTTATATTTCGACAAGAGCCTTTTAATCAATTTTGTAATTTAAAATAAGAAATCAGAACCGAGTCATTTTGACCCGTTTGGTAGTTCTAGTGTTAATTGATTAAAAGAATCATTTTAAAAACGAAAAATTTTAATTTAGAAAGATATGAAATTGTGGAAAACTTTGAGTGAAGTATCTTCAGAGGTACTTATACTGACATGAGTGATAGAATAGAAGAAGATGTATAATTTCTAGAATAGGTAGTACTCGCCAAATACTAAAAAGGGACTCTGTCATGTATGTACTGTATGTTATATTTCCAATTCTAAATCATGGTAATTAAGGGTTAGAACTTATTTTTATTACTTAACGTGTATTATCCATCCTAAAAGTTACACTCATTTTTTATCACTCTGTGTTTCAGAATCGAAATAAGAGTTTAAGACAAAATATTGATTGCATTTCACTATAAATTATAACTCATATAACTAGAATGTTTTGAATTTGTAATAGAAATTTGATATGTTACATCAAAGTTACGCGGAAACATAAAGGGTTATAGTATTTTTTACATCTTTTCTAATGTTCCAAACTCTAGGAAATACTTTGGGTAATCTGTATACAGACTGTGGAAATTTGTACTACCAGCAAGAAAAATGGTAATACCGTATGCGAATGTAAATTTTGTCATTCGAGGTAACTTTGATATTTCTCATCAAGTATGCGTGTTCTTGGTAAACATCTGTGTGTGTGTTTGTGTTTATAGTTGCAGCAGTTGATCAACCGAAAGTCGATATCGCGTCAGTAAAAATTTACGAATCGTCTGGTAGATGTGTACAATTATGTAACCGATAACTGGATCAATATTGTCAACAATTTCCTGACACTCGCAATTTGTAATTTTGCTATCAGCTCACAGCTAAGAGAATAGCAAATCTATGCGATTAAAGGAGACAAAATATTGAAAAATGTATTTTCCAATATCATGTTTCAAATTAAAAACGGAAACGAATACAAATTATTTTGTGCCTTTCTTCTTATACAAATCAATTCTTTGAAATATTTTACATTTTAAACGTTTATATGAAATATTTTACTTTGAAATTTAAAACATATCACGAACTTTATTTATTCATTTTTTAATGTCTTTGTTATTTTTTACGCAAAATCCTCCTTGGTCAGCGGCAAGTAGTTAAGCAATAAAATCTGTAAACGCAACACCCAAGAATATTCAAAGCAATGCTTCAAAGTTTCAAAAATGAAAACTAAAAATAGTCGGAGATTCAATTTCAATCGTTAACTCATGGTCCGTCGTCCAACGGTTAACGAGTGCATTACAAATTCAAAGTTCACTCATTTATATCATCTAAATTCGTCTCAAACTCCCCTTCGGTAATACAAATTTCTATTTTTCACTTACGGCTTACCCATACTCAAGATAAACTTAAAAAAAAAAATCAAAGTTAATTTTTCTAATTGTTTGAAAAGAATAATAATTGATAGTAGGTTTTTGATCACATGTGTATTCGTCGCTCACAACGGTAGGATTAAAGCGTATACGTATTATCGAAGCGTGTGACGCGTGCGTTATTAAATCCATCTTAGGTCAGCGTCGTTAGCCCGAAAACAGCACGATTCCAAGAAGCGGTCAGAAATCGTCGAGTTAATATTGGCAGTACGGGCATCTGTGTGTTCGGCAGGTAAGAAAGGAACGACGCCGTATTGTATGCAATACGGACGTCATGCAACAGTGCACACGCGAGCAGAAAATTCTCGTGCAACAACATACCAGCTACTTTACGCTCCTCTACGCGCCTCCACGCCAACCACCACGTTTCTTTACGTTCGCCTGTCGAAGGTGTTGTTTAAAAAACCGTGTACGCCTTCGAGTCTACGTACAGGTACACGGTTCGATAATAATGATTAGTTCGGATACAGGGTGTCTCGAAAAGCAACGAACGTACATCTAAAGAATTTCAAATTTCTGTACGGTGAAAATGGAAATCGTTTGAACCCGTTGACGTTTTGCAATCTGAAATTTGACCGGTGATCTTAATTTTGATCCGTGCTGTACTCAACTTGACCCGATACGCGGTACGCGAACGTGTAGTTAACCGCACACTCTCCAACAACCAATTCGCATGAACTTTCATCGTTGTACAAAGGGGGTGAAGTATCGGGTCGAGGGGGTAGGGGAGTTGTTTCGTCGCAAATCATAGGTGTTGCGACGAACGGGCGCACGATCTGACCGACGATTTCTTTGTAAACTACCGTTGTCGCCACGAAGACTCATTATGTTCGACCAAGGCAATACAATATGCATGTTATATTTAGAATTCTGAACCCTCCTTTGAACCCTTGGCTGTATGAAGAAGCCTCGAAGATTCATGGAAGGACCGGTTAACGACGTGCCTGTAATCTATCGCGCTTTGAAATTCTGATATTTTCTCTTAGCTTTCTTAAAGAGATTAATACATACGTGTGTGCAGGGTGAGCGATTTGAATCGATTCTCTCAAATATCTCCGAAACTTCTTTTAAATATGAGCAAATGTTTCAAATGAAAGTTGTATGGTTTCGTGGGGGAAATTACTTGATACAAGAAAGTTTTTTGAACCCTACACTCTAACCCAGTCGACCCGGTTTGTCATTTCGTATAAAAAAGTATTAAGCTGTGTATGCCGAAAAATCATTTGCTGAGGAGATATCTGAATTTAAATATTACAGCTTTTATATTTGAATTAATTGTTCAGCTCGTTCTCGATCAGTGTATCGTGTGTAGTATTTTGTAATATTTAAATTCAGATATCTTTCTTTCATCAAATATGAAACATTGAGTATATTTAACTAGCTGCCTGTAGCCCGACGTTGCTCGGCCGCCTTCTATTTAGCGCCATTGATGGATATCAAATTATATTTAATCTTCTTCTCGTTGCGCCTTATTAATGGTAATCGCAAAAGCAAGACGGACAGGTCATATGGTTTTGTGTATTTTGTTGTTGTCTTTCTTCCCGCAAGTTCGGTCCGATCTTAGTGCACCTCTACAGTGTTAGACCAATCATCATGGAAATAAAGCTTTCTAGTCCTTGTATTTTTCAAATTATAACCATTTTAAACCTTGCCACGTACATTTCAACCACTTAGGGGCGGAGTTTACAAATTCCGTTCTTCTAAGAACCTTCCAGAGACAATAAGGAACATTAAAAAAGAAAATTCTTCGAGGACGTACGAACAGCCATTTCATTTTTGTATATATAAATACAGAATGATGCCATTCTTAATAATAATCTGAAAAATTAATATATATGTCAAACTGCTATAATCTGGCTCATTTCACAATATTGCGGCGGAGAAATGTAGATCAAGTATTTAATAAGAGGACTCTACGCACATTATATTTGAATATGTCATTATTGCAAACACCTATTTTTTGTATTCTTTTAAATTTTAATTTTATAACGAAAGTACCATAATCATATAAAATAATAGAATTATTGTTTGTTTTCCATGAAAATATTGTGCCTGTTATATCAGTGTTTTATATTTGGGCACTCATTCCGTATTACATACAACTAATGATGTTTTAATGTCAGTTCAGTATTGAAAATTGTTCATAGCGTTAGAAATACAAAACTCTTAAATTGAGTTTTTATTATTGTTCTTTTTGGTATTCCATATTTGACTATTCTCCTTCGCTGTACAAATCTATATTTTAAATATTTGAAAGAATTTCACACAAAAAAAAAAACAGCAAAATGTTAAAACTAATTTGTAAGTAAATATACTTTATTAATTTCCATTCATTTTGATATCTGTCAGTAATATCGTGATACTAACGTGATTTATGGTTCAGGTGGTTTATTCAGAATTTTATTTTTTGTTTATAAACTGATATTCCCATACATTCCAATTCACACAACTGTTATTTGTTTCCCCACTTCCATTTACCTATAAGTACAAGTCATGATATTACCTACTTACTGGCTGTACTATTCTTCTCCGCTATCGTTCGACTTTTTTCCATTAATTTCCTCGATATGATAACGCTTCTTTCTACTATTATCGGCCAACCCGTACCCCTACAAATCAACGAACAAGTCGGTATTCCACCTGTACCGTGCAGGGATGAAAAGGGACAGGAGATACACTAGAATTCCGATAATTCGGCATCTGATAATCTGGCACGTTCAATAGTTCGACACGTATACTCTGAACCGTGGCAACCCACAATGTGGCAGAAGTAATAAATCTCCATGTTCTTTAGAATGATTTTTTTTTTAACTAAATGTAATATAACCCGACCATACCATGTTCTTCTCTGTCGTCATCCATTTCCGATAATAATATTCAAATGATATAAATAGATTAATAACATTAAACAATCCTATTCTATATTTTATACATATACATATATATTATTACGTCTATTTTGTTTATAATAATAAATTGCATTACTGCCTGTAACACGACTGCTTTTAGAATTATTTTTTATATTTTACCGTGTCATAGATTGTAATCCAATAATTTGGCACATTTGATAATTTATTAGCACCATCGAATTCCCGAACATGTCGAATTATTGGAATTCTACTGCATTTCGTTTGTCCTGTCCGACTCTCTTGTTTTTGCAAGCTTTATTAGTAGTAATTTAGAGAACGTTTACTTTCTGAGAGCCACAAGACAATTCTGAGAACTGTATATTGATCATTTGAAATTCGTCTTCGTCCGTTTATCCGTCTATGTTACAATTTATCTTGTAAAAAAGCGGGACGAGGTAGCGACTACGAACAGCGAAAGATTTTGTACTCCTATTATTGCAAATAATGTTACGAAGGCGAAAAATAACAGAAAGAATTTCACATCGAAGGTACTTAACAATTTCGAAACTTTGTACGCATCGCACGTCCAAGTTCAATTTATAATAGAAACAATTGTATCAATAACTTTCAGAAATAATACAAAATTAATAAGAGCTGTTGCTATCTACGAACATAGCATTCTCGACATTTTTTCGAGGCTACGAAATTCATTTGTAATTTGGTAAAAACTCTCTAAAAGAGCTATCGCTCTTATAAACGCATTGCTCTAATTGTTAGATAGTTGATCAACAATCTCCGACAGTTACTCTCAAAGCAGTATCTATTTGTAAGATGTCCTTTCGAAAGCAACTTACGATATATTTTACTTTCAAATAAACACCCAGATAAGCACCATCACTTTATAACTTAATAGTAATTAAAGATCAGGAAGAGTAATCCTAACTCCCAATTTTCGCGAAATTGTAGCATATCGAAATTTCATTATTTCAAAGTATTATAATCGAAAAAGTAATTATCAAAGGTTTACTTATTGATTTTCGCTTGAGAATCGATACTAATAGGTTTCCTGTTAATAGATAAAATGTTAATTCTATGGTTGTGTTCCATATCTGCACAGTAAGTATCGCGTGTTAACTCAGAAACGCATTCGACATCGATGGGTGTAGTGAAGAACCTTCCCCTACGGTTTAGTGGAGTGAGATAGTTGGGATGGTAGTCGAAGGTAGTTCACGAGCCAAAATTTGAATATATATACCTACCTGCTCTATACAATCTAAGGGAACAGGAGGTCGTAAACCCATTCGAGCGTGAAAGTAGATGAAATTCGATCGCCAACGAAAAGCTAAAGATGTGAATTGTCCGACCAGGATTGTACAAAGAAGTGTTCCGTAGAGTGTCCATGTGCTCTATGCATCATATTGAAACGGGATCCTAAAACAAAACAGTGTATACGATTCTAAACGCTGCAATATTATTGGACGCCGGTTCTTAATGGTTTCATTTACATCTTCCCCTTCCATGTTACTTTGGTACGAATAGTTGCCTAATATAGAGAGGTTTTTTTAAATACATCGTAATTTCAAAATAGAAGAATATTTCAAAATTTTGCACCTATTACTTTTAAAAAGGGTACGGATGGCGTCTATAGACACCGTGCAAAATCTGCACGTTCCGGCCGAAGAGCGACAATAGACGTCGGCGAAGATACATTTGCTTCAGCTAGAAATTAACTCTATTAACCATCCTAATTTACATCGCGTAGGAGATATTTCATTCTTTCTCATAAATAATTTAACAATCAACCGTGATTTATATTCAGTCATATATTATTAGGAAATTGTGATATCGGGTATGTGTTTGCACAGCAAATGGCAAATGGAGAGTGAATCGCAAAATTACTATAAGGTACTTATGTCCTAAACCTATTAAATAAAAAATTATCCTAGTTAAAAGTTTACTGAATTAAATCTTTATACATATATTGACATATTTGCGGTAAGTTTAAACATTTTTAGCTGTAATAATTTTTCAATTAACAGCTTCAGAACATAAGTATCTTAGTATATTTTTTGTAAAAATTATAAAACTATATTGCACATCAACTAATGCATCCAAAAGTACAAACTTTTACTTACAGTCAAACGGCAATAGGCATTTTCCACACGCATGAATGCATGAAAGTATATAAAATTGTTTCCAGATTATGCATCATTGGATACCATTTAATTTTCTCCCTTGACATTTGTTTCCATCTCCAGCCATTTGGAAAACACAACTTGTCCCATTTGCGTGGGAAACTTCCTATACGTATTTATATCGTTTCTGTACAGTTTCAGTTTGTATTCGCTCTAATAAAATGGTTATTTTATCCATAAAAAGGAATAAATAAATTATTTATAGATCACTTGAAACAGTTAAGGGGTTTGCGGGAATAAGGAGACAGTTCCACTCTTTACATATTTTTTGTTATAAATACCATTTGATAAAGGAAAATGTGATTTTTTATTTAATATAAGAAGAAACAAACTAGGATGGATAATTATCAGTGGAAACTGAAATATTGAACGCGAAGAACGAAACACGAATTACAGTGAATAATCTTCGAGCGATTTATGAAATCCCACGGTGAAAATGTAATGGATTGTGACATAAGTTCGTAAAATTGTCCTTTCTACTGCAATAAAACTTGTTGATGAATTTTAATATTAAATTTTATATATCAGAGTATAGCTACTTTCTTCCACTGCAATAATCAAAATTATGAATTCTCGAATCAAAAGAAATAGCAATTCCTAGTTGTCTGATAAACTGAAATTAAATAACTTAGCACTAGATGATTCAAACAATATGCATGTAGAAGATAAATTTGAACACGCTTTTTCACATCTCTGTTAAATCTTTGTAATAAATTCTTTGGCCCAAAAAAGATGCAGCTCCAATATTCAAGTCGTATTGATCAAAAATGAGAAATATATATAAATGTAATAAAATTGTACTTTTTTTATTACATTTATTACCTAACCCTAACCCATAAACAGGTGACATTTAAGTTTGCAACAGAAATCGTTCACTCGTATTATTAAGAATTCTTTTGCTTAATGAGTTATAAATGTAATATACTATAAAGTATTGGGTGCTTGGAACTACGAATAACAGAAATAATAGAATATTGCAAAAATAAGCGATAGTATTTGTCAAAAATAAAACTATTATTTAATCAAGTTTATCACAATAAGGAAACTTTTATATCAGAAGAACGATTGCTCTATTATTATTAGTGAATTCCATTATTCGTACAGTTTTCTTTCCCTGTGTATCGGATCATTACATTTCTGGTTAGCGTTGGTTTCTGTCTTAAATTTTTCCAAATATACACGCTCCTTAATATTATCTTCAAAGGTCTATTGTACTTCCGGATGTTCGGAAATTTCCATAACAATTTTCATGACAGTTTCCCGCCAAGTCTGCTGCTAAGCGGTTTCCCGTCGAGATTGTTATGCGGTTCTGTTCGGTCGTCAGTAGATCACCATCGCTTATCTCACTGTCACAGCACCGTGCAAACACATCCATCTGCCACGAATAATACGTGCAATTTCTAGCGATTGAAATTATACAGATATTACGTTAATATTTATGATTCAATAACTTGTAATTGACGATATTTGTGAAAAATGTTAAGAACTATACGGACGGTGTTTCCGATTTAATGATTCAATTTGCAAAGAGAAGAATATACACGAAAAACTAAGTCGAATATATGAAATGACATAATTTAAATGATTTTAAACAGAATTAGAAGTGACGCAATTTAAATCTTCATTTTGAAGACGTAAATAATTAATAATTGAACGTACGATTTCCACCATTCCATTTTATTTCCATTCATAAGTTTATTACTTTCAAAGAAGGTCCAGTTTACAAAACAATGGGTACAGAACTGCTTGGTAAAAAGTTAAAAGTACGCAATGGTGGATGACTTAAATATGAAATTGAAATTTCGAAGTCGAAAATATATTATTTTCAAGATATTACTTTCTATTATTGAATTGAATGAAAATGAAAATTTCTTATTGCAGAAGACAAATTGTTGCATATACGCAACTTCGGGTATTGAAGGATTGATTTGCGTCTAAATCAGTATCATATGGGAAATGTTAGCTAAAATATTAATTTCCTTTTTACGCACGAGCATAAACTTAATTCATTATTTCGATCCACTCCATTAATCCCGAAAAAGTGCATCGTATTTTCTGTAGTACCTGTATACCGGTACTTTCGACGTAATATCGGACAGATGAAGTATCGGATGAATATCGATTCCCTCGTGCAACGGATACCTGTTATACTGTTATTGGTTCGATACCGCTACAAGAAATATCACTGTCAAAAATTGATAACAAGTAGGGTAAATAGACCAGTAAATTGACCGCATATCATTGTACGACCGTTACGCAAAGAGATGTGAGTAATAAACTTAAAAATTATCAAACGCATACAAATGGAGTATAATTGCACTTTTAATATTCCATGTATTAACCCTTTGACTGCGGCATGCTCCGACAAAAAGTCATCAAAAATTGTTTTCTTAAAATCAAAGAAATAAAAATTATGGTCAAAGCTAAGTTAATTTTTACTTGTAATCTTACAATTTACTGAGGGTATATATATTGGTAGACTCGTGCGGGCGTATATATACGCCTTTCGTAGTCAAAGGGTTAATGGGAATATTGAAAAAGCTTGTATCATTAGCGAAAACTCTGCAAATTTTTCACAAAAATGTTCGTAGAAATTCTAATCGCACTGTTCGACAAAATAGACGTATTAAATCTGGTATCCAGCGTTAATTAAAGTTTAGTAGACCTGGTACTAGTTTTAATTTCCCTTAAAAATTAGGAGATACGTAGCTTGTAAAATAAAAATCGACGTTGCTCAGTTCTCGTTAAATAAATTGGCAAAAATCGCTTACAGAATGGACGCTCAAACCCTCTTAAAACAGTGCTATTCACGGGACCCCTTGTGGATCTCCCCCTATAGATCTCCCTAATACAAACGACTTTGCAACCGCGCTGCTCTCCGCACACGGGAGAAGAGGATTGCAGATTCCATTCACGGTACCTATGTTGTGAATGCCCACATTTTGGTGGTCGAAGTATAAAAAAAAATCAATATTTCCTAGAAGTGTTATTGATTCCGGAAGCCACGGAAGTTCCCTTACCGAAACTATTATCTTCAGTCATCTTGGGCACAGTATATGAGTAGATAGGGTACCATTTATTTTGGATTTGTTAATGAAAATCTGGTGATGGCTGCTAACAAGTATTAATATAATACAATAATTGTGAAGAAATATTGCTTCTTCGCTTCAAAATGCTGCTTGGATATCGCTCTGTCTTTGTTTCTCCTACTCTTTTTATATTTTCCTCTCTATCTATAGCTGGAGATTTTCAGTTTCAAGATCAATTCGGACTTGGCCCGTCACTTCCGGAAACTGTTAGTTTACTTTGTTAGATGCTTGAAATTCTTCGAATAATTGTAACTGAAAATCTTCATACCTCTCACTAATTCAATATTAATCATTGGTATTTAAATTATTTAA
The DNA here is from genome assembly GCA_943735885.1 of Stelis phaeoptera. Taxonomy (NCBI): domain Eukaryota; kingdom Metazoa; phylum Arthropoda; class Insecta; order Hymenoptera; family Megachilidae; genus Stelis; species Stelis phaeoptera. The sequence continues at coordinate 5,600,777 of OX030930.1, forward strand.
GTAATTGTTTACTAACAAATTAAATAATCGTCGTACGAATGATGGAAACTGATAAATACGATACTCTCTTTATTAAAGAAAAGCTGTGAATGTATGCTCGGACAAAATATTTTATATTTATAAAGTGTTACAGTGCCAGCTAACATTTTTCTAAAATTCATATAATTTCGTCAGATTTACCTAATTCTATTGGACAAACCCCTAAAAAATGGTCGCTGCGTATAAGTGTATAAAATTGTTTGGTTACAATATTACATACCGTACTATAAAAAAATACTGCAAAGAAAAATAGTATCTAGGATACTTTTAAAGTGTTTTAATAGCGTTAAAAGGCTTTCTGCAAATACAGCGGAATCTCACGGCTGTTGGTCCATCTTTTTTTTAAAAACTCCGTTTTTATAGTAGAAATGGAGTATGGAGTACAGAGTAAGAAATAGAGAACTTTATAGGTATTTTCTCATCGGTATTTCGTAAATAATGGAATTCATAAAATAAGTATAGTAATCATTAAAGATCATTGCTCGGAATAAGTATACAAATTAGGAGCACAGAAATGTATTCTGTACTTATCAAAAAGGCATACGAATAACGATTTCATTTGTAATTCGATCTTCTTAACAGTTTATCTCGAGTTAAACTCGGACAGAGCATCAAATATTGAACAATTTGTTGAGGAAATACACAAACTGCTTCGTGTGTCATGGATATTTAAATTTAGGGCATCTATAAAACATGTTCCTTTTACATTTTTCATCACGAACGAATATACTTCAGAACGCAATAAAAAATGTGCGCCTTTGTATCACAGTTTATAATTTTATGCAACTGTTAAGGAGCTATTAAATCGTTCCAGGTAGATTTTTCTATTTTATTATTTTCATGGTTGCGATTGAAAAATTTTCCTAGTATAACTTAAAAGGTACTAAAATAAAAGTTTTTTTCCCAAAAGGTACATAACCGATGGTCTCCTTATGATACCACAAGGTACATAAACAGTTATTTGGTAATTTATAATGAAAGTAGTTTCGTTCAATAATTCGACAATACTAAGCTTGAAGGGTTAAATAAAAATTTCAATAAGCGTGCGTTAGAACACCACTAATCTAAGTTATTTGGAACTAACGAATACTTTTTAATTTTAATAATTAATTTAATTTTCATGAAGAACGATATATAATTCACAAATAACAATTAATTCAATGTTATTCGTAATTTTCATTCAAAAATCATTCTAATAAGAGGTTTCTCGTTATTCCCGAAATAAATAAATATTCATTAAACCGCAACCCGAATGAAAAGTATTACTATGTCATTATAGCTTGAAAGGATTAATACAAAGTTAATATTCTTTACTTTATAAAAATATCCCTATTAAGAAATGATACTAAAGAATTAATATAAATTTTAAATAACTAGATTTGAACCAATGTATGTGACAATTTATGATTTAAAAGAAGCACGCATGCTTAACAGCACACTAATAGGAACAATTTGTCCCAATAAGTCCCTTTTTGACATGGCAAAAAATGCTTTCGTTTAGGCGGTAGGTACTTTTTATACACAGTCTTCGTTTTAAGCGATCTCATTTCATACGGTCAAGGAACGTGTGTTTCTCTTGTTGAATCCCTTAACGCTACACGTTCCACGTCTTCGGACGTAAGGCAGGTCATCATGTCTGCGGGGATAAACGAATTCCATTTGTGCTATTGTCAACGAAGAAAAGAGAAACCAGGGGAAACTGAAATTTCACGTAAACCGAAGGAACAGTGTAATGTATCTAGTGGTGGCATTCTTCGTTACATTTTCTACAGTAAGTTTGTTGATTCTTTTTTGGAAAAATATTTCCATGGCAATTCCCTTCTTCCTCTTCTTATTATTAGTAACATTGGACGTTTGTTTTTTATATTGAAAAGTAGAAAATATGTGTCGCGATTTCGAAGAAAACGGGAGGAAAGAGGGATAGGTAAATATTTGTTGCAGTTAGTTTTGTTTTATTTTGTATAATCGATAATGCCATTGTCTTTTCTTTTTAACCTTTGGATTCTGGTATACAGATACTTATAAAATTGTCCGACATTTACGTTGGACGTAAATATTCTTAGAATAATAATAAATACAAGAATACACAATATTTATGAATAACTTGGCATCGATAATAGCACGACTATAAAAATGTAAATTTGAAAGGAGGGAGATTATACCAAATATAGTTTCTATTAATTATTATTATTAATACATGGTTATAGTAATAGTATATTATTTTATTATTGCTATTGTATATAGTTATCAATTTTAATTATTCTGTTTTTAGGTTTTACATGACGAAAGACAGAAACATAAATGTAAACCTTGCATTCGATAAAAACAAATTTGATATGTGTTGAATTATCGATACAAACTATCGTTATATAATACAAAAATACCTGTTGGTTTATATCAACATACTATTTTACTGTTACGTCATAATTTAACAGTAGCTAAGGATTAGGAGGAGTAAGTCTCACTTTCAGTTTTCCTTGAATTGTAGCACATCGTTGCTTCAGCGGTATTGTAGACGAAAAAATGATAGTCAAAGGTTTACTAATCGGATTTTAGTTAACAGTCGATAGTACTGAAAACCCTATCAATAAGCTTCTGGTAAATAAAGTGTTAATATATAAATATCGTGTAGACTCTAATAATTATACTATGGGTCGCTAACGTTTTACACGGTTTAGCGAGCAGTTTTTTTTTTGTTCGGTGTTGTAAACTTTGCCTATGAAAACGATGTTAAAAAGTTTGATACATCATCGGCAAAATATTATACCATAACAGTATTTACATCCTGTAATGACTGTTCGAATGACTCATATTTATGTGCGGCATATTTTAATAAAAAATATTGCAGTATACCTTCGTCACAACTGAAACAACATATTAACACTAGAACTACCAAACCAGTCAAAATGACTGGTTGATGGTTTCTTAAATAAAATCACAAAATTTATCAGAACATAGAGAGAGAGCAATAAAATCAAAGTTCTGTAAAATGCAATAAGAATGTAATATCTCTTGTATGTAAGCTTAAAATTAGTATTAATGGTATTTATACTTGAAATGTGGTGTTAAATTAAATAGATAAAAAAACTGATATTACTTATGCACTAAATGGATCATAAAAGCAGCAAATAATCATCAGTTATAACTAAAAACAGAATCAATAAAAATATACTAGAATTAAATCTAAATACTTGGACGACGAAGCAAAATAAATCGATCCAGCTGATATGTTTCAAATGAAAATTTTACACATACACATCGTATTTCACATAGCTAAGATTTAAAGTCCTCTCTTGTGTTAAAATACACAAGATTGTGTGTACTTGTGCGAACAATAAATTGTCAAGGAGAATTTCTGAAAATTAATAAAGAAAAATTAGAAAACCTACGAAAGAAGAAAATTTATTTTTTGAATAAAGCTTATTGCCGGGATAGCGCGAACGCAGTCCCGACTACCAAAAATTGTACGCCCGAGATATCCACATTAGGGATATTCGCAAGGGTCAGCTCAACCGTAGTGCAATGGAAGAGCCTCGCCCTGGAGGAACCGCCTTCATGATCACGGTAACCTCTGCGCCAGGTAAGTATGCTTTCCTACCCTCCTCGTGGGTATTTGTAAACCATGGTGCCACTTTCACCAGTGAGACAGCACTGCCTTCGATGCGCAACATAGCGGCGGAAGTATGAACTAAACGCATGCTATGTATCGTTCTTTGCCTTTGAGTCACAGTTTACCCATAGTAGAATAATAACCATCATTACGCGGGTATTTATAAAGTATAACAGTTTGTATAAATTATTCTGTCATTTTTTATTAAATAATCAGTATTCCATTAATTTTGGTAAATATGATCAAATAATATTACAAGATTTTTTATATTTCTTAATACAAATGCAATATATATGAGCTTAATGCAAAATGACGCAGAAATAATTATTAATACTATTTTAAATGACTTAACATGTGTTTATTATGTTTCGTTGGTTCGATAATAATTGCCCGTCCGCATTAAAGATTCTCCTTCATAGATGTTTTTGCTTATTATTACCAATAATAATTATTGGTCATTGAATTAGAGCTACATATATAGTATTTTTGATATTGTTTATTTTTGTAATAAAATCAAAATGCGTATGGGAACGTTATAACTGTAATTATTAATTGCTATGGTTAACAATGTTAATTTGCCTCTCTCTAAGTTGGAATGCTCTGCCATTTTTCTACAATAATTTTTCATCTATTAATCCTTTTCATATAAAAATTCTAATACACATCATAAAATGGTCAAGCATCCAAAAGAAAAATCTATAAAATTTTCAATATCTTTACTTACTTTGACTTGAAAATTGTAAGCGGGACCGATAGAAATTTTCCAAAAATTAACATTTTTATAACATTAAAATACTTTAAAAATAGGTAGTAATTAATTAATTGCTGTGCACACACAATTATTGTCCATGTATTTAAAAATAATATAAGCAACTAAAGATAATTTGCCATTTATGACACAGTACTGTACTTTAACCCTAATCACTTACACCTCTAAAAAATCACACATTCCCTGCACGGGGTCATATAGACCCTAGGCAACGTTCGAAGGTTCTGTGACTCATTGTATCGAAGATTTTAACTCGAAAAATTTGTGAGGTAGTATTTAATACAGAAACAATGGAACGCACAAGTTCCTGAGGTAAACTTGTATGAAGATCTGAGAAACGTTCTGATAGTTTAAAAATTAGAGGAAGATCACTTTTTCATTCAAAAATTCATAACTTTTTCAATTTTCATTATTTTTGGCTGAAAGTTTTTTCTTATCATTTAGAGACATCATATTTTGAGGAAAAAAAAAATAGCCCATTGTAAGGCGATCCAAAAAGTATAATTATTTTGAACACCGCATGGGAGGTATATTTGAACTGAATAATGCACGTTTAAGGAATGAAATTCTTGTACAGAGACCGTGTACGTTTCTTAGATCTTAATGCGTTACATCGATCAAAAGCCACACAAGTTAAATGCGTTACAGTTTGCCTAGTTCCTGCATAAACGCGTGACATGGACTGTGTAGAAGTTGATTAAATCACTTGTCGATATTCGGTTGGCAGAGCGCGATAATTATCGCTCGTTAGCTCATTATGTTATCTGAATTTGTAATCAATATCAGGGTAAGTCCAAAGCGTTGACGATTCGGTCCCTCACAACTATCGAGCCTGTTTTGCAATGACGCGCGTTAATTGGTTGACGAAGGTTGACGAAAGATTGAACAGAATTAATTGTTACGATCGAGTAATAAATGTTGGATTATCATTTAAATATTACGGTCGTAGTCAAGTAATATTTCACGTGTAGACAGATTAATCTAAGGCTACGGTTATACTGGATGCGTATTCGAACGACTAAATTCGTCCGAACCTGGTGGTTGCAGAGTAGCTGCGTATTCTGACGACCATTTCGCATGACCATTGACGACATGACATCGCATGTCATGTATTTGTTTCAATCATCCGTATACGGACGTATACGGACGATGATATAGTCGTCCGAATACGCAACCAGTATAATCGTAGCTTAATGTGGCTCATAGACAAATTAGTCAGGATTTAATCTAACATTTTGTAACTTTAATGAAACGACGAAATTTCTTCAGTTGACGATCGTACTAATGTTATGTGAGCTTTGTCGGCTTCAAATGATGAACTAGTAATTAGAGTATTAATTTACAGCCCTTTTATAAAGTATAAATATTTCAGAAAGTATAAAGTATACATTCAAAGTGTCTTTCATAGGATCAAGTGTATATCAAGTGTAAATGTATTCATTATATTTGTCTATACAGGGAATTTCTTATTTTTCTTTACATCTTTATAAAATTTTTAAAACTGATGTTTTCAGCTTATTCCGACTTTTTATCCAATGTCTACTGATCATAAAAGAAGTTTCTTTTCCATTGGCATTTTTGTAAGATATTGTAACAATAAAATAAGAAATTATTTGAAATTTAAAGTGAAACAGTATTTATTTTGAATCACATGATTTCACATGTTTCACGTAAATGTAAAAGAAAAAAATAATCTGAGGTGTATATATAAACAAAATAGAGGATAAGTGAATTATGTTAAAAAAAAGAGACCATGTTCTCTTTAAAAGATGCCTGTTGGCAATTCTAATTTCGTAGATTTTATATATTCATTTTAAAATGGAAGTACTTTTAGGAGTTTGTATAAAAATAGCCGAAAAAGATGTTAAAAATGTATTACGTTAACAATTACGAGGTATCACAGAATTAGTTGGGAAAACTGTTAGAGAAGAGCAACGGGGTCGTACTTTAATTAAACGCAAATTAAACGACTAATTTATCTAACCAGCTCGGCTAGCCTGCAGCGATGAACAATGGATAAAACGCGAAAAGCATGAAATATGCCCAAGTGCGAAGAAGAAGTTATACTCTACGTTAAAAACTTGATAAAAGTTCACAACTAATCATGTAAACGACAAATTTGCGGATATATTAATAGAATATACTGTTTCTTTTGAGGATATTTTAAAAAATTCCGTTATTAAAAATTAATTAAACCTCGGTTACTAACTTACTTTAATACTTTGAAGTTTTTAATATTTTAACTGCCATGCTGAAGTTATTGAAAATTTCATTAGGTAGCAATTTTACTCTTGAGAAGTTCATTTCATTATTTCCATTATTTATGATTCCAAGTATCTATTATGAGTATTACGTCAGTGTTGCAGTGAATTTTATCAGACATCTGATACCGTGATTATCAAGTCGTAATGTATGATTTACAAACTTTGAATCGAAATAAATATTTTTAATAATAGTGATTGACATATTAGTACATAATGAAAATTTGTAGAAAAATTGTAAAGTAGGTTTTAGTAAATAAGTTAACCCATTATTCCTAATATTTCACGTTATAAATTATCGTGTTATTTCCAATATTCCATATATTGAAATTACTTAATTATAATTACTCCGTTACCAACATCAAATCGTATTTAAATTGTATTCTGTTATTACTAATATTCCAAATATACGATAGAAATCATCCTTGTATTATTATTAATATTTTATAGTTGGAAATTATTTTATACACATCACGAGTAGTTTTATAATTTAAATTAATTAAAATTTTTCTAATAATATGGGTATTGGATTTTTATGGAAACTCCAGTGTCATTCGGATATGGATGGCGTGGCAGTCAAAGTGTTAAATAAACAATGTTCATAAATTGAGTAATTAAGAGTCTTTGCTAACATTTACACGGAGTTAATTATTTTTAGAACTATCAAATAATAAGTCATTGGAAATATTCTGTGAGAAAGTATCTACATACTTAATTATAGGTAGACACGTTGAATAAATTTTATTATGATATTATATAAAAAGTACACAAAACACCTTTAATAATTTAACAATGAAATAAAAAAGGCTACTGCTACAAGTCACATATATTGAAAGATTAAAAAATTTTCCTAAAAGATAAATAAAAAATACAATGTTCTCTGTAGCGAATACTAAGCGGTACTTTTTTTCTTTTCTGCGTATTATTTTGAATGTCTTTCTTATTATTAATATTTTGTCGAGTGGTTTTTACGTATCTGTGACTTAATCTTTTTCAGACCTCTGACATTACTATTTTTAATTGAGTAATTGAATCAAATTACTTTCATCTTCATATGTACCCACTGAGACGTTCCCAGATATTGTTAATTTTTTTTTATGGGGGGGGGGGTGGGGGGGATAATAAAGCTTGATGGACATCTTGTTAGGAGTATTTTGCGAATTTCTACGTATTTTAAAGCATTATTTTAATGAAATTTATGACTTTGTTTTAATACATACTGTACTTCGTTCTCTTGTTAGTTCAGTAAACTCAATTAATTTGAATTTCTCTTTCACTTCTGTGTCGGAACATTGTTAAGAATACAAGCACAAACTTGTGTTTACAGAAGTTTAGTAGGATATATTATACAATATCGACGAGAGGAGCTAAACCTTTGTACTTCGTACAGTATTGTCCTTGAGACTCTGAAATTCTGTTCTCGAACTGTACTAAAGTTAATGTAATCAGATGTTCCCATTTTAATTCTCTGTCCCGATTGCATCGTCACTTACAGAATGTACAGCAGTTGGCTAAGTACACATGTTAGCAACACTTATCGCATAATGCATTTTAGTTCGATACACATATAAGCGATATGTCGTAGTAAAAATTAACCTTTGCTCCATAAATATGGGTCAAATTTGTTCATGACTAGCGGGAAGGATATTGATTTCTTAGGAAGTAACGAGTAACAGACCATCGTTCACCCTTCTGAAAAAATGTTCTTGGGTAGTGGAATCCAATTATACAAGGACGACTTCCTGTAACCGTTACTTGTTGAATAGCATGACGTCGAAACCTTGTATATGTATAACATAAAGAACACAAAAGACCCATGTTTGTACCCTACATCAGTGTTTCTCAAAATATAATACGATTTATATTAATATTAGTTATATTTTATTGTCATAATTTACTTTTTATTTATTATTTATCATTCGTTACTGCCATTATTTACTGCATAAATATATTCATGTCACCTATGTACCTTCAATGTCTAAACGTAAGTCTTTCATGTTTGGTACATCTTTTGCTTGTGACAGTTAAAAAAAAGAAAACTGAAAAAATTTGTATGGTGTGTTAAAATATCGTTGATTAAGATATCTCAAAGATTGTTGAAATTTACTGTATTGCAAAGAGCATGAAATAAAATACGCGAACTCCGTGAATCAGCTTTGGTGTTAAGGAATTGTTATAATTATTTTAGTCATGGGGTACTTGATAATAAGGAAAATTTAAGAAGGGATACACCGGTATTTAAAGTTTGAGAAACACTGTCCTATACATATATGGGGTAGCTGGGCAGGTAGCATCCGTAGGACTACCAGGTAAAACGTAAACCAAACAAGTTGATTCTACATGTGAAGTAAACTGAAAATGAGGAATACACTTTTACATTCGAAAATGTAGAAGTATGGAATGAAAATGAGAACTAAAATTCTACATTTGAAAATGTAGAAACGGGAAATGAAAAGTTATCATTTTAACAGAGCACTATTACTTATTATGTGAAAATATATATTTTATTAGTCTTCTGTTTATAACGTTAAGTCTAATTGTAAGCAATAATTTCATGAAAAATCTTTTCTAATTTATTCCAAGCTAGTAAAAATGAAACTGCATCCCATTAAATATTTGACGAAGCATGTTTTGCAAGTTCAATTTCAAATACTATTATCAACAATATAGAGCGAATAATTATTATCGATAAAAAGGAACGTATAACACATTTTTTTTAAATCGATATCATACCAAAGGAGCATCAAAATTATCATGTTTCATTCGTGTAACCATACGAGGAATTTTCAGATTGATTGATTATTTTAATCAGGGTAGATATTGAAAAGATAGGCACCCTTACTATTACTTATTTATTTATTATGTATAAATTTTGGATAAGACGAAGCTACTATCGTCAACGATTATTAAAGACTGGTGATTTAATCGAAGCGGAATTGCATATTAAATAAATATAACACGTTATGGAAACTTGCTCGCCGGCATAGAACAAACAAAAACAAACAGCCAAAACACAATGACTAGTAGGACAAACTTTCGTGCCACGAACTAACCTCTTGTATGTAGTTGTTTCGATGTCCCAGTGTCCCGTTAGTTTATTTAGTTCGTTTACAGAAAATTGAGCCATTAAAATTCTCCCGATATTTGAAACATCTCCAGCTTCTCCGCTATCTGGGTTTTATTAACATTAGAACATTTATTTTTAAATTTTTTTTAAATACATCTATTTTTAAATTAAAAATAAATAAAACAAAAATAATAAGAGATGGAAATAGTCATTTTTCTTGTTTGATATGTTTCAAGTTGTAACCCTTAACTAATTAAAATAGCGATAATTTAAATTTCATATTTTTTTTTTTACTATTCTTTCAGTACTTTGACTGCTGAGTAAAAGTATTATATTTAACAAATTTGTTTATTATTTTCTCAATACTTTATTCTTCCTATTATTTATAATTTTAAGTATCTATTAATAGGTCCATTACCCATATATTTAAATAAATTAAAAAGTTTCTAATAACATGGGTAATGGATTTCTACTTGTAAATTCACACTCTCAACTTTAGTCGAAATATTGTTGTATACGTTTCGTAGGACTGGATCCTCATTGACCTGGCTTTCTCTTTCGAAGAATAATGAATATTAGGTTTATCTGAAACTATATTATTGTATCGCTTAAGAAATGTTATAATTACTTTTGAAAAATATTTTCGCACCTATTGTGGCTCAGTTAAACGAAATTATTATTCTAAAGAATTGTCAGCACAATCTATTTCTAACACTACGTACAAGGATTGAGTCTCGTCTTAAGACACCTGGGGTCTATTCGGAGCAGATGCATGAGACTACTGTAGTCAGCATTTGACGTCGATCCTGGCATCAAATAAGTGAGGAACACTCGTGGAATACCGACCATTTCGAGTTCTTTATTTATTGTGACTTGAACTAGTCTGAGAAAAATCAAATATTAAAGAAAGAAGCAATTAGTAGTATATTATGATGGCACGCTTTATGGAATTAATAGAACTTGCAATTATAATTCCATTTAAACGAACAAAAAAATACTGACAAAATTATGTATGATAGTTTTCAAATTATTACAAATAAAGTAACGAATACTGACACAAAACATTATATGTATAGGTATTAAAGTTACGATTACATGACACTGGCCGTTAAAGTGATATAAATAGGAGGAAGATTGCTATTCTTAAATTTGATAAGTACGGTGGATTCCGGTTAATTGGATCACCGCAGAATCGGAGCCGCCATTTATTTGGAACAAATACTGATGAGCGGAAATCAAAACTAGAATAGAATATGATTCGTTGTGCAGCAGTTTAATTGGCACAAATTAGTCTGGTCCCAATGTGTCCCAATTAATCCATGATAATTAATTTATAGCGGATGAAAAATTATCGTCCAATGTTGGAAACGCTGCTTGGTTAATACATTTTTAGTTTTAAGTAACAAGCGATGTCAGAAGAAATACATTTAAATGTCAGAATAGGAAATGTATATTTTTAATTTATCTGTGCAACCAGCATGTACGTCGTATATACAACATAATATTTAAGGTGGTCACGTACCATTGATTAGTACCTAATTTAAAAAAGGTAAAATATTTTAATTCAATTTTGGTTGCCAATATTAAATATTCGTGATTTTGATGTTAATTAATATCAAATATTGTACATATCCAAATTTTCAAATGAAAGACTTTCATAAAATGAAAAAGAGTTAAAAATTACAGTTAAAATTTAATCATATGTTGGATCAACAAAGAACCAACTTCGAGATCTGACGATTAAAATATAGTGGATGGATTCGTAACCCCTTGGAATAATTTCGATTTCGATACGAAAAGGAATATAAAATTATAAAAATGGTAGATCACAAGGAACGTACTGTTCTCCAAATATCTGCTATTTGAATTTATTAATTTACGACAATCGAACATCTGTCAAAATTGTTCAAACTTGAATCGACTTTAACCGAAGAAGGGGAATTTCGTGGACTCGATTTTCAGTAAGAGGATATCCACCACCTGCAGTACACTCACGTGCACAAATGTGAAGAACACTTCTCCCTGATACCACCCACGGTATCTCGAATTATGAGACATCCTGAGCGTACGTGGTAGAGATCAGATATACAGGGTGTCTTCGCAGAAGCTAATCTTCTAAAGGGGATATTGCCATTTGGAAACATAAATAATAGTTAGACCTTACGGATTTCTTTTTTTAATAAAAGAAAGTAGGGTGCAAGCTGGCAGTTTTTCGGACACTTTTATTATCTAACGTAATGACATAATTTTTATCAAAATTTCGGCTAACGAAAGTGACAATTTTTCAAGATGTTTTACGTTATGTATGTTCGTTCGGAATAAATAAGAGTTAGATATTTTTTCACGTTTGAAAGCAATCGACGCGAAAAAAAGATTACTACACAAGCAATTACAAATTGTTTTGTTAAACGAAGAACTAGCTATGTTCTGTACTGAAAATAACGACGAAATGTTTATGTAGTCATTGCCAAAAGTACATGCGGTATTTTCGTGTAACTAAATCACTGGTAAAAACCGCTAATTGCTGGTCTTACTTCACAACGCCGTTAGAAAATATCCAACTGGAAATTAATTGAAACTCTGCATAATAATAAATGAGGCAGGAAAGCAATGCTTTAGTTCAATAACCGATTCCATCACTCAATTTTCCACTGTTGGATTTTTATTTATGGATTGCAATCAGGCAACGTGCTTATAGAAGCTCGTTCTAAAATCAAAACGGACCATGAAATAGCATTGTGATTACAGATAATGTCGTTACCACAGCTATACTTGGAGATAGGCGTCAATCACTTTTAAAGCAAATCAAATTTGGAATGTTGGAAGCTGCAACTAATTCGATTAAATGTGGACTTACTGTGCCATATCTATTCCATTTCAGGTTTGTTTCTTAGACGATCCTTGTTTATAACGTAATATCAGAACACTTCAATTAGCGAAGATCAATGATACAGTCGCCGCAGAAATATAATATAATCGGCAATCCTATCGGCCTATAAAAATGATGTCTATTTAAAATTGGTTTTGTCGTCACAATGCATCCAAAAAATTGTACGCGGCACACGACATAAAAATAAACTTTTAAATATTAAATAAAATCGTCAGTTATCTGAGTACCAAACGAATTATTGTATATTTGGTCGATCGTCTTTTATCATTTGGAACCCTACAGATACAATCAAGATACGGTTCTGTGAACGTCATCATCAATCGATGCCACCGCTCTTTGGAATTGGAAAACACGGATCGGGTTACAGACCGCTGACATTTACGACCACGCTATATTTCTGCGGTGACTATACATTATTTCTGTGCCAATATGTGTATAGATGCGCTGGTTAAAATAATGTTGTACAATTGATGCGCAAGTGTATATGTATATGTATACGATGCAGTATAAAACGCTCGAACCATTTAACCCACTAAACACTCATCTTGATGGTTCTTTTAATTCTTTGAGTTGCCAAAACACTTTATTAATAGAAATTATTCAGTTTAAAGGGAATTGTAATGTAGGAGTAAAAAACTTTTTCGTAGGCGAGGAAATTTCAAAGATTTCGAAGCTACCCCTACTTTTTTAAATAAGATTATATATTTTTTTAATGGATTTATCTATAAAAGGTATTAATCGATGTATATCGAAAAATTACTATTGTAATTTACAAGATATGTTAATTTCGATCAGGTGAACAGGTCAACAAAATTATCACTGCCAAATTATAGCTCTATAATTTTTAATAAGAGCATGACATTAATATTTCAAACGCCCTAATGGTACATAACTATATACTTATCAAACTTGCGGTAATTAGAACAGTACCGTCCTAAGATATTTGGCGCCCGGCAGCTGCTAACAATAAGGCGCCCCTCTTCGTAAGAAAATACATGGGAAGTTTTACAAAAGTTTCAGAATTATAAAAAAAATCAATATATTAAGAACAAACAAATAAAAATATAAAATTCAAATAACCTATACGAATAAAAATAAACTATAGAATATAAACAAAAAACAAAAGTAACTTATTATACAATTTATAACTTAAATATTTATTTTCCTAGCTTTTTCTTTGGCAAACTGGTTAATAATATCACAAGTATTTAAATTATTAAATAAATCACTCTCTATGGACAAAATACTTAAATCATTTAATTTCCTCTGTCCCAAAGAAGAGCGTAAATAATTTTTGATTCTTTTAAGTTCTGAAAAAGATCTTTCACCGCTGAAATTTGTAGCGGCAATACTTAAAAAAAAAATGCGCAGTGCTGTGGCCACGTTAGGAAATGTAGACTCAATTTTAGAATCAATCATTGTCCTCGAACTAAGTTCCGCAGTAGACATATTTTGTTTATCTTCACATAAATGAACATGTTTAAAACGAAGATGAGTGCAAGCAAAACGCCCCGGGGCTATAGCCCGTTTAGCCCTGTGGTTAGGCTGGCAGTGAATTAGAATATTTTTCCGAGGAAGCAAACATATTTAAAAGTATCAATGTTCCTGATTGAGCGACGAGATACTGTATCTCTTAATTAATTCGGCTAAAAGAGGTTCTACGGTATTTCGGAAGCACCCCGTACCGTCCAGGTGTAATATTGTTACACACGAATGTCCAGAAAGGCGGCTAACAGCTGGTGCCAGTTTCGGGTTACATATCGTCTTGGTAGATTTCGCCAAATATGTATTCCTTAAGTCTGGTCCTGTTGGCACGTCATGCGTTATGTTAAGAAGTGCAGTTAATTACGAAGATAATTTCGAGTCGTGTGTTTGCGTGCTGCACATAACGAGCTTCCGACTTCGGGAGTTTCTGCCATGCAAGCCAATCTGCTTTAAACCCACCCGGTCGTCTCGTGCTGGCCTACCTCTCTTTTCCTCTTCGGCTGCCCCTCAAGCTTTGCCCTTTTACCATATCCCTCGGCAGACCGATCGTTATCTGCCGAACAGATTAGAACGAAATCCCCTGATCGTTTCCTAGAATTTTTTTAATACTCCTTCTGCGCCCCTTCTGTTACGGATTCGATGGTGGTAGTGTTGGGAGCAAAGATGATCTTACCCCATGATCTTTCAGCGATTGATGCCAATAGGCTGAATGAAAATAGGCACGATTCATTTTGTAGGATACACGCGCCTATTGTTATCTTTGTTACTCTACGTAGCTATAATTTTGAGTTCGTTTCTTCTTCTAATCGATGGCACGATGTGAATTGAAAGGAGGAGAACGTATTTCGAATATAAATGCTAGCATACAATTGCAATTGCAAAATTGCAGTGTGTTCTATATTAGGAACAAATTCTGAATTTGGTGTTTTTGAAAGAATTCAAAGATTTCATATTTTGCGTTTCAACAAACACGTAACGTAAACTTATTATGTTCATTTGAAATATTACTTGACATGTTGGTCATCCTTCAAAGTAGAAGTGAAACAATTACATATTTGATCGATCTTTAACACGTTGACTGCCACAGTGGAAACAGACGTATGTTGTCAGACACGCTGAAATTCTAATTATTAAGAATACAATTCATTAATTTTGAAAAACCTCTCAATTCGATAGCTAGCATTATCAGCTTAATGTTAACGCTATTTGCAGTTTATTTCATCGCTTCTTTTGTTAACACGGTTACTGGCCAAGGTTTACGAAGTAGTTTCACCAGCTACGAGTATATTCGTAGCTGGCAGTCAACATGTTCTATGAAATAAACCTTTCTGTAACAAAAACTTATTCTATCATGTTTATCATCCTACACGATTTTCTACCTGTGATTACAAGAATATATGAGTGATTCGCAATAATGGCGGTACAACTCCTGTTACTGATTTTTCGAGAAGAACAAGCTTCTATGAAATTTACAATTGTCTCGAATGTATATGTGGCATGGCTTTTATTTCGAATAAAATTGGAAATACGTCGCTATTATTCTAAGTGACACATATGTATTTTACATAGCGTTATTTTATAATAGTATATATCTTGCTAGTACACCCTCTTCTTTATTGATGTAACCAAACGCGAGCAGTTATATTCGTCTCTTGACACGTAAGCATCTGTATGGTTAGAATTTGGAAATTATTGACGAGGATTGTTCACCATTATCTATTTAAGCTAATTCTGATCACATAAATAGCTACATACGTCAGATGTATATCCTGCTGCAAATCACTGTTTATAAAAATTATCCAAGAAACGAAATTATTTGTAAAATATCGAATAAAACACTTTAGGCCATCTTGTTTTTATTATAAAAGTACAAATATCTTAGCGAAGCGGTGGTTAGCTCCAAATATAAGAAGTTAAAAAGGCTCGCAACAGAAGAATGTGTAGCGTTCTCGCGGGGAAAAGAAGGTGCCATAAATTACAGCTGTGTAAATCCAAAGCGTTCGCGGAGCGTTCGGACGGGAATAGATTAAGCTTCTCTGAAAGTTGTATCCAAATGCGAGAAACTTCTTGATCTCGCCGTTAACTTTTCAACGAGAGTTCTTGCTAATGCATCTGCGTTGTTCACACGTCGTGCGTTGATGCCCGATTGCCGCGAAGTACTTTATTCCGGTTTATCGGAAATCAAGTTGAATTAGATTAGTTCTTAAACTGCGTCCAGGGGCTTTAACTTCGGCAAAGCGCGGTCGACGAGGGTTCACGATGTTACGTTAAATCGTGATATAGTTCAACTTGTTCTACTGATGGTTTAACAATCGAATAGATTTATTGTAGTTCACTACAGTTTGCTATCTTACCATGTACAAAGTCAACCCTTTGTTGCGAATATGTAACATACTTTTTAATTTAGATTTTCTTATTGTAACTAATGTGTGGAGTAATATTCTCGTTTAATTTTTTCTCCCCATAAAATTCGAATATTTTGTTAAACACATTGTGTGACCTATACATTTCATTAATAACGAAATTATTTAAAATATTTCTTGTCTTTTGTATCTACAGGGTGGTCCACTGACACTTAGCACCTGAATATCTTCGTTATTTTCGGAGACATAACAGAACTTTATTAATAAAAATTTTTCACTTTATAATGGAATATAATTTGGCAGTAAAAGTCTTTTGGTACGTAGAGGAGTTTCAGAGATTTCATAGTTACATCCACTTTTTTAAATAGAATTGTATATCTTTTTTATACACTGCTTGATGCAACATGACATTTTCTATCAAAAAATATTAATCTATGTATGTTGAAAAATTATTAGTTTAGGAGATATTTTAATTTTCATTTTGTAGAACTCTTTAGATCCCCTTTCGCTTTGAATTCTCCTAAAACTCTTCTAGGTGGGGAAAAACTATTGACGCTATATTATAGTTCCCTCTGTACCGAACAACTTTTATTAATAAAGTTTTTTCGGATCTCGAAAAATAACACAAATGTTCGAATGTTAATTCTTATTGGATCAGCCTGTATTTTTAATCTATCCTAATTAAAAATTAATCAGCCAGTGAATCAAATTGCCTGAAATGTTCGGTTATACGGGGAATTGAATTGTAAGTATGAACATATTGTATATGTAGGTATATAACAATATTTATTATAAAAGTAAAACTTAAAATTCAAGTTTACTTTTATCTTTGGTGTGGATCCATAGTGTAATATATTGTTCTGAAGAATCCATTTGTATAAAAGAAAATATACAGTCCCGTAAAAAAAAAAACAAGTCAGTTTGAAATCTCATTGTCAAAGGTATTTCCATTTAAATAAAGCTCGGGTCCATAAATGTTACTTGAGGTATTTTGTCGACTAACGAATGATTTGGTAGATAATTACATTTATAGAATAAAATAGGTTAATCCTTATATAAACGTAATTACAAGATGTGTTGGTTATTTTAATAATGAGTTATACGAATTTTGAACCAAAAATAATTTAAAATAAACTATTTCTTATTGTAATTATATTTGATGTATTATCCTTCGAGGTAGTTGAGGAGATTAGTAACATATAGTTCTGGGCAAAAAAGTGACGATTTTTCTGATTTTCATATTTTGATTATTTTTAACACCAACTTATATCTTTGACATGAAATTAATAAATATTCCAATAGATGATTAAAACCTGTATAAAACTCAGTTAAAAATTAATTTATATAACTAACAAATGCAAATTTTATGTAACAACAAATTACCACAAAGTGCAAAAACAAGATATAAATACGTGGCCATACAAAAGTTATAACATTTTTGTCAGTTTTAAAAATGTATTGTTTTAGTTTAACATTAAATAAAATTATCATTTAATGGCCAGGTAAGTCAATTTTAATTGGATTTTATAGGTCTTTTAATTCTGTATCAATATTGAATTTCGATTCAGGTGATATAAGTGGTTCTTAAAAAATATTAAAAATAACAAAATCAGAAGTGTGGTAACTTTTCCATCCGCTACCGTACGTAGTCATTGAAAAGGAAACTCAATGTAATCTACTCTTGTAATGAAACTGAAATCACGTTACGACGATAAATTTTCTTCTATGTTTAGTTGTAGAAGCATACAATGCCGTTTATAAAACTGATCAATATCAATCGATGTCTTTGAAACACTTCTTGATATGATTGCACGAAACTTGCCGTTTCATACAGTAAATTATGAAAGATGTTTGCCTTCAACTTTGTGATTGAAGAGATAATGATGGTTTCTGTCCTTTTAACACAAATTGCACTTTATATAACAATCATTGTAGCACTTTAGCCAATGAAAATATAGCGACGAAAATGCTATATAATTTGTGAAAAGTGTAACGAAGTGACTGAGCAACAGATGACATGTAACGCTTTGACTGCTGCCACGTTGAAAATTAGGGAGCTGTTTCATTTTCACTTATTATTTTCCCAGTACCTACCTATTTCATTATTTCTATTATTTATAATTTCAAGTACCTGTTATGAGTATTTATAGTTAAATAAATTACAAGATTCTTAGCGTTATGGAAATTCGAGTATCATCCAGATATGGGTGAAGCGGTAGTCAAGGTGTCACACTAAAGTAATAGAAAATCCATCAATTTATAACTTGATTTCTAGTAAATACAGCATATTATTTTGATGACATCTAGCTCTTTCTATTTTACAAATCTTCAAGTATCTAATAAAAATATTTGTAATCAGCTAAATAGATTTATTGTGGAAATAGGTGTGGTAGATTATTAGGAAAATGTATGTATCCATAGTCCATACTTGTTTAAAATTTGTAGAACCATCTGTTTAAATTTTACTTGTCAGAGAAACCAAAACTTTGTTCATTCGCTGTCATACGCCTTTCAAGTGTCAAATGAATGGCAAGGCACGGAGGTCAACTGATTGATTCACGTTCCGTTTCGAGAAAGGGTGAAACGGTCAGTAGCAGGTGGAAGAGAAGCGATTGTGGATTTACTGACAGAGTGTCAGACTGGCGGGCGGCAAACGACGCTAAATTATTTACTTCGGTCTATCCGTACGCCCGGTATTTACCGATACGTGTTGCGTGTCTATAGTGCTTCCTAGACCTGACCCCGACTTGCAATTGAAAACTGTTTTTATACAAAAATAATGTTTGTGAGATTCTTGCGATCAGCAAGGTATAAAAATAACAATGTATTGAACTGCAATATAAGTTCGTAACGAAGAACAAGTCTGGAACTTATTTTTGTTTTTCTGAAAATTCCTGTAATAAAATTCTTGAAACAAGCTTCAAAATGAACAGAATTGTACAACAAAAAATTGTATTCTTTGTAAGAAAAAATGTTACGAACTTGTGTTATAATACTATGGTATGCGCAAAAAATCTTTGGATGAAGATGAAAATGATTCCACAATTAAACAATTTAATGGGGTGAAATGAAATGTATTGTAATAGTTGAATTTTTATTTCTATGTCTTTATTTTTATTATACATAATTTGTAATAGCAGAGACAGAAGTTGTCGTCTGTAATGGTTGTTTAAACTATCAAAATCTGATTTGAGCAAATAATTTTTTGAATTGCCACACTTATTGTTAGTTAATAAAAATTATTATTTATTATTTCTATCGATTTTATGAATTCTTCGTGAATCTTTTTATAATTTACAGCAGTCTCCTATTCTTTTTTTTTTACTGTGATAATTTTTTATGAATGGGAGTTGAAAGTAGAGTAATAAAAATAATCGTTTTTCAAAATTTCATTATCAAGTAGATGTAGTCTCAGTTTTGGGATTCATTACAGTGAAAAATCTTAATTGTGTCGTTATGCGAATTTCATTTTGAAACAATATGGGAAAAATCATTTTTTACTTTACAACTACCAAAAACTTTTTGAAATACACCTTAAAATTTAAATAAAACTTTTGAAGTTGTTGGGACACTTCAAAAAGTATTTTTTCAAAAACGTCCACAGGCTTAATTAAAAAAGCTAAAATCAAATTTTCTTCGTTATTAAAAATTTCGTAACTTTTGAAACAGTGAAAATATCGGAGTTTGATTTTCCCGAGTATAGTCCGAATAGTTAGTTATTATATCTCAGTCAATTGTTTAAATTAAAGTTCATTCATAATATAGATTGTGTCAATACAGCGTACGACATAACATAGCAGTAATAATTTTTTTAGATGAAGATTTTCACATTTCAAGTTAAATATTTTTTTCACTTAAAAAACCTGCATCTCGAAATTTCTGAAAATTTTCCATGTATAAAAATTATTATTGCTCTATTATAATTCCCTCGATGTCATGCAACTTTATTCATATTTTGAAAAATAATGCAGATAATAATTAAAATGAGAAAGTTAAATAACTATGTACAGTCTTGGCCAAAAGTACTCGGCACTTTGATTAATTATTACACCTTACCGTGAAAACTATTTTCACATTTCTGTAGCTTGGTTTTATTCAAATGCAAAAATAATTTTAAATATTTCCATGTTGTAGGGTACCTAATACTTTTGGCCAGAGTTGTATGTATACCTGTAATGTGTAATGTGTGGTGTTGTTATTATAAACGTTATTACTCGAAATAATACATTGTTGGTTAAACTGAATGCAGGAAACTTCGCTTCGAAATACGAACACTTCCTCTTTAACTCTTTATGTCGTCACCCACCCCTTAGCAGTTGACTCGTTCTCATGGGCATCATTATCGAGTGTCGGGTTTGTGTTCCTATCGACGAAATCTTGCGTATCGTTCAACTCTTTTATTCTCCGGTTCGATAGTGTCGCTTTTCTGCGCCGTTAATTGCTTCAAATAATATCGAGGACAGCTGTGCGATTCGTTTGTTCAAATAATATAAAAATTGTACAGATTCATTGATCAAGATACTAAATATTACTTGGTACTTACGGTAGTGAATGAAAATCAATGGGATCCTTTGTCATTCATCAACGTTAATTTTCTTACAGAATGAAGCACCCTCAATAAATTCTTTTCCTTCCATTTCTTCCTTTTAATAATTGTTCGAGTGTGAATGGTCGCAGCGTAGCAATCGGACTGTTCGAACGCGTTTCTGCGTCGCGTCAATCGACGTTAAACAAAAGCATTTCGGCATCTTCGATCTATAGCGAAGATGGCGAAAGCGCGCCGATTATGACTTTCCAACACCTCCCCTCGAACCGACGATCATTTTGAAATGATCGGGGGGGCGTCCTAAACCGCAAGAATCTAGGCACCACTCATGCTTAGACCTATTCAATCCTTTGGTCAGCATGTCAGCCACTTGGGCCTCGGAAGGTATGTAGGACACACTTAACATTCTGTCCTTTAACGCCTCGCGAACGAAATGATGGCGCACGCCTATATGTTTAGTTCTCGCGTGAAAAACGGGATTTTCGGACAATTTTATCGCGCTGCAGTTGTCGCAATATACAGACACGTTCGCCAGACTTCCAAAACCGAGCTCTTGGAGAAATCTTCGTAGGTAGACACATTCCTTTACGCACTCCGTTAGGGCCATGTATTCGGCCTCGGTTGTCGAGAGAGCGACCGTCCTCTGCTTCTTGGCATCCCATGAAATTGGTCCTCCGTTCAGCAGTAGGATATATCCGGAGTAGGAACGCCTATCCTCCACGTCGTTGCCCCAATCCGCGTCGACGAATCCTTTCAGGGGTTTCCCGTCCGATTCGAACACCAGGCCGACATCCGCTGTTCCTCTCAGGTAGCGCAGAACGCGTTTTGCGGCCTTCCAATGTTCTTGGCCATAGCAGTTGTTGAATTGTCCCAAATAACTTGCTGCAAAACCAATATCCGGACGTGTCGTCGTCGCCAAGTACGTTAAAGCGCCGACAAGTTCCCGATATGGCAACTTAGTGTCCTCCTCATTTTGAGACGTGTTCTTCTTTAATTTTACGCCTGCGTCGACTGGTGTGGTGATCGGCTTTGAATCTGTCATACCGAACCGAGTCAGCAGGTCGGTGACGTATCCCTTTTGATGCATTGTCACACGTCCTTCGCTTTGGGTGAATTCTACTCCCAGGCAATAGCTGACTTCTCCAAGATCTTTGACCTCGAAAGAGTCCGACAGCTTCTTTTTGATGCGAGCGATCGCACTCTGGTTTCTCGATGCGACCAAGATATCGTCGACATAAACGGCTATCAGAACTGCATCCCGACCCATGCTCACACGGTATACGCACGGATCCGAATCGGTCGGAATCGCTCCACAATCTCTCAACAGCTCGTTCAACTTCTCGTGCCAATTTCGCCCGGCCTGTTTCAGTCCGTAGAGAGACTTTTTCAGTAGGCATACTTTGTCTCCTTTGCGAAATTCAGTCAACATGCTCTCTGCCTTGACTCCTACGCTGGTCCCGCGCTCCGATTCGGCGATCCTCTCCATAATCCTAGAGAACTCTTTCGGAGGCTCCATTAGTATTTTCTCGTGCAACTCTCCATTCAGATACGCAGTTGTTACGTCGAACTGTCTTATCTTCATGTTGCACGTAGCTGCCAAGGACGACAACAACCTTATGGAGCTGATCCGAGCCACAGGTGCGAACGTATCGGAGTAATGGACTCCAGGTCGCTGACTGAATCCCTGAGCCACCAAACGCGCCTTTCTTCTTTCTAGCGTCCCGTCTGATTTGTACTTATTACGAAGTACCATTCGGCTCCCAATGACCTTGTCGCCCTGAGGTCGATCCACCAGCGTCCACGTATTGTTTTTGAGGATTGAAATCATTTCCTGGTCGATGGCTCTGCACCAGTCATCGGCGTCGGGTCCGGCCATGGCATGTTTCAGTGGAATTTCTGCGAGATTCGTCTCTTCCACTGGATCGCCAGTGTTCTCACCTGTCTCTTCCACCGGATCGGCAGGGTTCTCAGCTGTTTCTTCCACTGGATCGGCAGTGTTCTCAGCTGTTTCTTCCACTGGATCGGCAGTGTTCTCACCTGCTGCTGGCTGATACTGCTTGCGCGGTCTGCCTCTTCTGCCGGTTTTTAAAAGAGTGGGTCTTCCACGTCCCCTTCTTGCGGTATCGGATCTTCTGGTATTTTGTTCAAATCCGATGGTTTCATCGCTCTCGCTTTCGTCGCCCGATTCGCGGCTTTCATGTGTAGTTGTTGAGTCCAACTGGATAACTATCGGCGATCTTCCTGAGGAATCCTTGCTGCTGCCTTGTCTCCTTCCTCGGTCTTCCGGGAGGAGATCCTCGCAGGTCTTCGCGCGTTGTCTTTTCTCGTCCGTGAATTTGACGTCTCGGCTGATTATTACTTTCTTGTTATCGATGGCCCAAATTCGATAACCTTTGCTTTCTTCAGAATAGCCTAAAAATATGCCTCGTTTACCTCGAGCCTCGAATTTTCCCTTCCCTGGTTCTCTATCGAGATAAAATACTCGTGCTCCAAAAACCCTGAGATGGCTGATGTTGGGCACCTCCCCTTTCCAGGCTTCAAACGGTGTGTGTCCGTTCAGGCTGCTCGATGGTGCACGATTACGCAAGTAGTTAGCCGTATTGATAGCTTCTGCCCAGAACGACGCAGGCAGTCCAGACTCCATCAGGAGGCATCTTGCCGTATTTAACAGAGTCCTATTTTTCCTCTCCGCCACGCCGTTCTGCTCGGGATTATACGGGATTGTCAGTCTTCTTTTTATGCCGCGCTTTTTGAGATAGTCGTCGAATTCTCGGTTCGTATATTCCGTCCCGTTGTCAGACTGGATGCACTTTATCTTGGCTCCTATTTGATTTTCAGCGAAAGCAATATAGTCTTTCGTCACCCTGAAAACGTCGGCCTTAGATTTTAGATAACGCACCTCACACCATCTCGATTTATCGTCGATGAACGTGATAAAATATTTTGCGTGCCCCACAGACTCTACCCTCATTGGGCCGCATACGTCCGTGTGTATAATGTCCAAAACGTGAGTATCTCGCGACGATTTTTTCGGTAACGGGTTTCGCGACATTTTACTCGCGATACAGATATCACAGGTCAAGTTACTCGTAAACTTCTCCTGTCGAATTCCTTCTACGTATCTCCGTCGAAAAGCCGACAGCATATCGCTCGCATTTACGTGGCCCATTCGCCGGTGCCACAGTTCGAATGTGTCATCGCTGCCCCTCATCGCAGATTCCGCAACGCGTGCTTCTTTTCGATGCTCGCTTACGAAATACAGGTTTCCGATACGTTCCGCACGAATCTTTATCTCGTTCTTCGAACCCAAAACTAACGCTTCGTTTTTGGTAAACCGAACCTCATATCCGCGATCGGTTATTTTTCCGACTGACAATAAGTTCGATCGGAGGTTCGGAACGAGCAACGCGTCATCGAGTGTAATATTTTTCCTCTCGCCGCGAACATCTATCTCGAATTGCGCTTTTCCTATCCCGACAATTTCAGCCGTCGCGTTACTAGCGAGACTCAGTACACCGCGCTTGTTCTTTTCAATTTCTTGAAAGTCCTCAGCCGCGCTACACAAGTGCGACGAAGCACCGCTGTCCAGACACCAACGTCGACCTCGCGTTTGAGAGTCGTGGTCCGGAGCGCAGAACGCATACAAACAAACGTCATCCGCGCGCCTAGCGCTCTGTCTCTTATTTCTATCGCGACATTCGGATGCTGTGTGCCCTATCCGCTTACATCGATAACACCGTAATTTGCATTCATCCGTTCGTTGGGATGATTTCGATTTGTCGCCCTTTACCTTATCCGTATTTGTTTTTCTATCTCGCGACGCGAAGTTTTGCCTCGCAATCATGGCGTCCGATGACGTAACACCCGCGTTGCCTCTCCGCGCATCGCTCTCCTCCACTATTTTTATGCGAAGGGCTTCCGGCGACGGCAACTCGTCTCGCGATTCGATAGCGCATCGAAAATTCTCGAATTCCGCAGGCAAGCTATACAACAACATAATACTGAGCAAATCCGCGTTAATATCGACATTCATTTCTGACAATTTATCCACGGTATCGAAAAAATCGTTCAGATGTTCGCGCACATCACCGCGGTCCGCCATCTTGGACAAATTTAATTTCTTCAAAAGCGTTGCCTTTCGTGCTGGCCCCGTCGATTGATGAATCCCCTTTAACTTCAACCACATTTCCCGCGCGGTTTCGCAGCTTTTTACTCGTTTCAGCTCACCTGGACCGATCGACAGGGTTATGTCTGCCATTGCTTTTGCGTCGTTTTTCATCCAGGCTTGCACGTTGTACGCTGCATCCGCATTGTCGGGCGTTGCCGTGGGCTTCGGGATCGTGCCATCTACGTAGTCCCACAAATCGTTTTTTATTAAAACAGCCCGCACTTGCAACCACCATGTGTCGTAATTGTTTCTGTCCAAAGGCTCGATCTTTGCCACACTCGCGATACTCATCGTCGATGCGTGATTTTAACCGCTTATTTTTCTGTACAATCACTTTTCACAATAAAGAGAAAGAAAAAAAAATCGACAGTATCACTTCGTGAAATATAACCTATGCTGGGCCCATAACCTGTTCGAGTGTGAATGGTCGCAGCGTAGCAATCGGACTGTTCGAACGCGTTTCTGCGTCGCGTCAATCGACGTTAAACAAAAGCATTTCGGCATCTTCGATCTATAGCGAAGATGGCGAAAGCGCGCCGATTATGACTTTCCAACAATAATTATAACGCGTCAATTATACGCTTCATCGATTAAAACGGGCACTATAAGTTAAGACTGACATAGAAAATAAGAAAGAAATTTTTGATACTTAAAATACTAAATAAAAATTAATTAATTTTTCAGCATTTAACCGCATTTTCTTGGTCCCTTAATTAATATATCTGTTAAGATATCTATCACAAAGTTACGATAGTCAAAAATCTTCTAAAACTTTTTAAATCAGTATTAAATATAAAATAAAGTATTCTGTTTAG
Organism: Stelis phaeoptera; assembly: GCA_943735885.1. Taxonomy (NCBI): domain Eukaryota; kingdom Metazoa; phylum Arthropoda; class Insecta; order Hymenoptera; family Megachilidae; genus Stelis; species Stelis phaeoptera. The sequence continues at coordinate 5,626,790 of OX030930.1, forward strand.
AATAAAGTGTTCACATTGATTTTCTTGTTACAGGTAAGTGTTACAACTTGGCTTGGCACGTGGAAGGAAGAATCGATAAGAGATAAAGAAGAATAAAAGTATGTACAGTACGATGTTATGACATTTCCTTTTCCGTTTTATCACGGTTATTTTCATAGTGTTCATGACAGATTCACACTTGCTTTACGCGTAGAAACGTGATTGAAAAAATTACAAATACCGTCGCGCCCCCAATGATTATTATTGTGACCTTTCACGCGCTAGTGATCCGCTAAATCTACCCGACATGCTATCGGAAAAAAAGGTCTGAGAAAACCCTCCGTCTATTGTATTAACGTGGCAGCAAAGGTTGCGTTTAGGAATAAAATAGCATGGGTGAATTATCCTCTTTGAGGGCTCAAGTCCTCTGGGCACAATTAATCGGACATGGTTGTCCCGCCGTTTAAAGCCTTAACCCCTACAGGTGCCCCACCACTCATTGTCAGACATCTTTCAGTATTGTTCAACATAACAGGAGAAATCACGGATAAGGGATGTGAGAATTGAAAATGAGTAACTTTATAAAGTCAACGGGTTTTATTATTTATCTGTTTTCTAAGCTTTCTTTTCTGTACGCCCCTTTGGCCTTTGCTGAACCGTTCTTCTGTATTCTCCTTTCCCGGATCTCTTTTCTCTCGCTCTCGTTGCCCGTCGTCTTCCTTCCGTTTTGCCCCTCTGGAAAAGCAGTTAGGAGAAACAATGCTCGAGTCGAGAGTGAGCCTACTAATTTAGAGAGAATAGCGTCAATTGTGAGACTGGACTGTGACAAATTAAACGCTTTACGACTTTGAAGCTCTTTTCTGCTTCTTGTTCAATTCTTTTTTTTTTTTTTTTTGGGCCGCGACGTCCACTTTGTGGTAATACGTGACGAATATATTTTAACATTATTTTCAAGTCCAAGGTAACATATTAGAAATGTATAAGTTTCCATCGCTTGAATATAAACGAGGGTATGAGGCGTTTTAATCTATGTAGAAGAAGTTTTGTTTTATTTTATTAATATTGATCCAATGTGCAATTGTCCAAATTGTTACGAATATGCTTGTTTTCAGACTTTTGACAAATGGTATTTCAAATATAATAACAAATCTATGTAATTTTGTTATTCTGTTGTTCACTCTACCCACCGAAAAAAAAATAGAACCTATATTCTTTTTTTTCTTTAACTAAAAGCAGTGTTCTGAGAGTACTTTTTAATTAAAAAATTCGATTTGCACAAAGAAATATTCTATTATTATTGTAAATATTTAAGTTTTGTAAAAACAAGTTTCTTGAATTTCAATATTTGACCATTCAAAATTTATTGTAGAAAAGTTTGTCGAGGGTAACGTATACTTTATTAATATAGCAAAAAGTATAAATTGTACTTACACTGCAATCAACGTTGACATTGACTGTTTCACCGTTAACCGACATTTTGGATCTTTTACAATTGAATAATTAGTTAAATAAAATGAATTGATATTATATCGGTAATCCGAGGCTACAAACTGAGAACTTAAATTTTTAACGCGTAATAAAACTTGCACGATTTGTATGCGGGAAGAAATCAGAATTTGTTAGTATCGGTTCTCCAAATTTCCAATAGAAAATTTCATTTTCGAAACGTTCAGAGCATACGTCCTACATTGATAAGGAACATTAAAAGGTTGTATTTGAATTGAATTCCTACGAAACATGGAAATAACTTGCGGATAAATGCAATTCAGCTGCTACCATATTTCGGGATTGAAAAACTATCGGAAAAGCTTCTAAACTGGGAAAATGGATAGCGCACGATTCGAATGAAAAGAATCCCATCGACCGAGTAACCATCGCCACTTCCTTGTTGTCCAGTCAGAAATTTCAACCGTTCCCCGACCGAATTGTGTTACTACAAATAGAAAATGAATATTATACTATAATATCTCTCGTAACAGGAAGTGTACCCAAAATACGAATTGTATTTAAAGAAAATCCTATCATGCACTAGTTGGTTCGATCCAAAAGTATTGTGAGTATTTATAAAAGTTATTTTGCTTTCATCGCCTTCGAAGTATAAGTATCTACAAGAAGAATTTGTGAAACTATGAACGTTTAATATAAAAATGTATGAAAGTAAACGAATGAAAATACAAATGATAAAAAGAGTGGTTAGGCACAAACTATCTTCGATACTCATTACAATACATTATAACTTTGTAATCAAACATTTACAATCGACCTTTGTATAACATCCTTTTTTTTTTGTTTACCGTAGTTTCATTAAAAGAAGAAAAATACGAACATGAAAGGGTACAATAATTCATCAGCAAAGCATTCATTTCTCTGGTTGCTGTAAAGTGTAATTTAAGACACGTACTTCTGACAGTTTCATTTTATTAACGAAGTCATCAAACGATACAAGATCCTCATTCATAAGGGGCCATGAAACATTATTGCTCTGGATAGGTTGAAAAGGTAGGTGTAAATTCGTCATTGAAGAGGGAAAATGACTAGCAGAGTGGATAGCACCGAAGACGGGGAGACATAAGGGGTGCGGAGGTTAATGGGCGTATATAACGAGGGTCTACATTATGCAAATAGCTGTGGATGGCCAGCAACCATCGACTTATATCTTATCACTTTGACTGCCTGGTCATTCATATGAGTATCGCACCCATGGGAATATGTGTTTCACACTCGTGGCTTCAAGTGTTGATAGGAAGAGATGTGTGCCTGTTCTCTTTCTCCTGTTTGGTGGCCACCGCATTTTATTATTTCTTTTTACGATATTACCATAAAGTCCCTTCTGCCTGAAGATGAACCATTACCTTTAATGGCATTGTTGAACCATATGGGAGAAGTTTGAAAGTTTATGAAGATTGTTATTCACCTTTTTTTTTTTTATGTAATGGCAGTATAGAAAATTTATAGGAATTCTTTAAAACACACACGTTTTTTAGTCAACGCGTGTTATTATTTCTCGAGAGTGACACTTTATGCTTGCAAAGCAAAGCCGTGATTTTCGTCATTCTGCACAAGATCGACGCAGATCACGGTTTGTCACGATAGGTTAACGATCCGCACATGGACGTTCTCTTATCGAGACGTCGAATTTTTAGGTGTACTTGGAAATGCTTAGAAGGGGTGAAATTATCGTCGGAACACTGATATTAAGTCTCGCAAAGTTTGGCTCGTTTCGAAGAAATACTTAGCTCTGTTGCTACCACTCACGAAATGTAATTTCAAGTTTCCGATCATTTTCGGGTGAAAAAAAGAAAGACAAAAGACGTTATCATGAATAAGCTTCGTGAACTTCAAGCTAATTACAGTCTCCGTTTGTTTAAAACATTGATTTCTGTCTCAAACCTTTCTTTGTGAATGAAAACGCAAAAATTTACAAGAATAGTGAAAAGAGTTGTTAGCAATTAAATTCTCAGTGAATGGTTATGAGAAATATAGCAACTAAAAATTTGTCGTCTATAACTGAATGGTTTATAATGATATAACAAATATTATAATAAATTAATTGCGTTGTACATATTTAGTGAGCTTCAGTCTCTGAATGAACCAATCATTTTTTCTACAAATTTTTCAAATTGAAAATATAACTTGGTGTGGAGTGCAACAAATAACAAGGTACTTTTTGTCCAGAGTATGGAAAATTTTTAATGAGAAAGGGCAAGAGAAATTTTTATCCACTCCAAAATTGAATACTCATTAACCAGTAATATTAAATTGTAAATTAGTTGATTCATTCCTTATTCCAGTGAAAAATAAGCTATTGTATTCTTTATTTCAACGAAGAACAAACAAGACATTTATGTAATTATTTTAATCAAATAATATTTTGCAACATTTCTAAATCTGCCATGTGATATGCATTAATCTAATAATTTTTTCATTTTTAATTTTAATTCTCCATGTAACTAAATAGCAATGGAAAAAATGGCATCAAATACCTTCAATATGTCACAATATTTTTACAATTAAAAAATGACATTAAGATGGTTTTTTGTTTTGAAATTATCAAATCTATTAATCAAACGATCATTAAATCATTATCTATGGTATGTTTTGTATATGCATAAATTTTTTGTAAATTACGTGTCTAACACTAGGAGGTTAAATCACGGGAAAAAGTAGCAACGATACACTTTATCCTAGAGGATTTCCATTTTTATAGCTAGGATTCGTATGCATGATATAGCCATGTGGAGAACTTTACATGTTATCATGCATTATTCCTTAGATTTATCACATAGTGCGGTAAAAAGCAGTATTTTGATTGTTTCTTTAACTCGAAGCGTCTATATTACGTTCCATAATTCGCAGAAATGAATTTTTCAAAAGACAATTTTTAAAACGATTTTCTCACAGTATTCTGGACTCCGGAATTCGTACCTCTCTTTCAGTTCAAAATGTTAACCGTATTTTTAAATATAATGGAAAAATATGCCATTCTTTTGTACAACTTCGTTTTCGTACACTTGTCAGATATGTAATTTCATCAGTAAACCGCGGATTTTTATTCAAATGTATATTTTTTCCTTCCATGTAATTAAAATAATTCCTCAATTCGCAAATTTTATATAATTTGCAGCATTCTTTAATTTATTTCATTTTAATGTACGTACCACATGTTTTACATATTTTATGCATAATTTGATATTTTATACCTGCATCAAAATCGATGGTCTAGTTATTAGTGTAAATCTTTGTCGATTTGTCCTTTAAGGGGTTCTTTGATATTTTTTTAATTATTGATAATTATTTTTTTTTAGTTATTATTTGATAGAGTATTATATTGTTTCAATATTTTTGAATTATCAATCCTTATTGCTTAATTTTTTAAAAATATTTTTAATTAAAATTCACTGGATAAGATATTAAATGTGTTAAAAAATATTTGTATACATAGAGGGTGCTCCAAACTAGAAGAGGGTGTTCGTAACTCGTTAAATATTGGTTGTATTGAAGTGTAACTTTTTCAAACAATAGATGATACAAAAGCACGAAAAATGGGAAAAGAAAGTTTTGTCTGAAGATAAAATCCTCCTAATTTTTTTTTTTCTGGACACAAATAATTATACTATAAAACCGATAATAATCAGTATATTATAAACAATCATTGAAACGGAGTGTGCTTAATGGAAATAGTACGTACTATTTGTAATTATATTGCCTATTTTATTAACAACATCTGCGCAAAAATGGGCATCATATTGAATGCTCGTAATGATTTAAAAACATTCTACATTTATCTGTATCAGTTTGGATTAAAAAATTCTGATATATCTAAATTAAGAATTTTATATTCAAAAATTAACTTTGAATTAAAATTGTTAATGTTTTATATATATATTTATGATACATACAAACTAATATAATATGAATATTAAAATAAACATTGCAGTCTTTAGAAATGAATTAGCTGGTAACGTAACGTTTATACGTGGTCTCTTCATCTTTGAACGACGATTCTCTTTTTACTACCGTTATCGGATAACCAGCATTGTCAGCTTGAAAAAAACCCAATGTAAAAACTACAGAAAAAGAAAAAAATAATAATTCACACCACGACCAACAGGCGACAATGTCAATCGGCACTTTTCCCGATTTCGGAACCCCTAAGATTCTTTCAACACCTGAAAGAAAGACTGGAGTGCAATATCCATAAAAAATATTATAACTAACGAAGTTGAATTGAATTTTAATTAATATAATTTGGTTTGACCTAAAGTTTTCAAGATTTATGATCCATAAACGTTTTATTCGAATAAAATAATGTAAGCTTCAGTTGAATTTAATCACTAATATAATCCAAAATTTAACTGGATTCCATCGATATAATATTATTTTAAATAAATCCTTCAAATTGCAAATGAAATTGAGCAACAATAGCTTCATTTTTATTTAATTTTCCAACATTTGATAGAATTTGATCAATACTAGCTTTGTTCTAATCAATTCCCAGAAGGACCAAACGAATTTGATCAGTAATAATACCTTTATTCGAAATGAATTCCATAAAACTCGATTGACTTTCGTTAACAAATCGTTCGGCTTAAATTAAATTCTTCAAAACTCAAATGAATATCTGTTTTAAGTTAAATTCTTCAGGCCTCATTAGTTAATCATGTTAAACAATTAATTGTTTCTCGAGCTGTAGCAATTATAACATTATATGTACCTATATGTATACATACCTTAAATCAGCTTTTCAAATCTGAGACAAAGCTACTAAGGATTGCTAATGAAACGACAAGGATCTTACAGCGATAATAATTAAGTGAAGAGAAAGAGGAAAAAAAGTACATCAACGCTGAAAGAGGGGGTCAATCAAAATGACCCAGCAATGTGCCACCCTCGCTTATAATATATTGCAATATGATATTATGCGGCACTCACAGTATGACATGGTATTATCCTCACGCAGCGCGAATTTCCATATTGCGGCTAACGTGGCATTACGCGAAATCAACTGCATAAGTATGGGTTTACCATTAAACATCGTTAACCCGCTGCGCCGTGAGTTTAAATGTACGTTGTGTCTCAATATCAAGCTGTTTTCCGATTACTGATCTGTTAATTCAGTTTCTAAAACAATGTGAGAAATACACGTTGTGAAATATTCATGGACTCTTCATTTTCAACTAACACAATATCGCGTTATTTGACGCAGTACGAGTATATTTAACACGATGTACAATGACAATTAACTTTGTGATTTTTTATATTTGGAATCATTGATGTAATTTTAATTAAAATTTGAATTGAAATTATATTAATAGGTACAGTCGCGTCGGTAAGTAAATTAACGACTTGCGTAAAGTTATTTATCTGTTGATAAACAATGCAAGCCATCCAATAATTACAATTCTGAATAAAACAATTGTTAGTAACACCCCAATATTGCTGGCATTTGTTTCAACAAAGAATTCACCAAGATATAGAGCTAAAAATTCTGAACGAGAACATTTCTTCGATTTTAGCAGATAACTGTTATAATATTCGTTCTTACGCTCTTTTCGGTTGTCGCTGAAACACTTCTGATACTTTTATTAGTATGACATCCTGTAGTATTTTGTGGGGCATGGAAAGAAGTGGAGAACTCTTGAACGTAAAAAAGAAGGATATTCCTTATTCGCAATTACAGAAGACTTCAAACTATCTAAAGCTGGAGGTAAAAAAATATGTGATCGTGTCGAAGAGAGGGGTTTTGGTCGCGTCAAAACAATCGTATTGTTCGCGAAGTAAAACGCAATCCTTTAATTACGACTAGGGAAATAAAAGAAAATTTAGAATTAAGGAACGTTTATCAGAAGGAGGTTTTAATGGCCGTGTATGCCGTAGAAATTCGCAACGGAATACTTAAAGAATTTTGAGAATCGATTATTTGGAGCGACGAGTCAAAATTTGAAATTTTTAATAATAATAGGAAACGATATGTTTGGAGGAAGAGAGGCGAAAGTTTTAAAAGGAGACATTTCAAAACAGTTATTAAACGTGGAGGTAGCTCTGTTATGAACTGGGGGTGTTTTAGTAGGCGTAGTATTGGCGGCAAATTGAGGGCAAAACAATTTGTTCGACTCAGCACAAAAATGGGATTAGAAAGGGTATACGTCTTTCAACAAGACAATGAACTTTTTGGAAGATAATGATATAACCGTACTGGACTGACCCCCACAAAGCCCGGATGTAAATCCCATCAAGCAGTCGTGGGATCATTTAAAAAGAAATGTGGACGTAAACGAAAGAAATAAGAAAACAATTTTTATCAACGCATTATATAAGGAATGGAACAATATTAGTCCAGATATGATTAAAAAAGGTTATCATACAGAATATTAAGATATAATTTATTGTGAAATATTAGTAAAAGTAACATGGGTTAACTTATTTTCTTTATTATATTTTGTTTCTCCTTTCCGTTCACTGTATTACTGTATTAAATGTACATCTTCAAGAATCAACTCATGAAACATATTATTTCATTCGTTTCTTCAATATTTATGTAGGTACTTCTTCGCTCAATTCATAAGATCGATTATGAATAATTCCATGATATCCAACGTCTTATTTTCGTAAAAATCAATTCGGATTTCTTTAAAATTATTTTTGCCAAGTTATAGCTTGAAATTGGTGTACTATTAATTCATTGACGGTGAACCTGTTTCGACGTTGGGCCCGAATTATATTAAAGATCTTGCAATTAAAAATCGTGAGTCAAATACTTAAAATAAGTAATCCGTTCTTTTGGTTCGCAAAGATCTAAAACTTCAATTTTTTAAATATAATTTACAAAATTTAGATTTTCAAACTAATAATAAGTGTGCAGAACAAATTCTTTTTATCCAGTTTATTAGTATTTTTATTTATCATATTAATACGAAACGTAGAAAACTTTCAGGAACGTATAAAAAATATCCAATGCAACAAACAAGAAATTATTCCATGCGCCGGAAAAGAGTTAACTTCGTGGATATCAATTTATAGTTCGAAGAAATTTTTCATATTGTTGTAATTCAAACTTCTGCTACGCTACGGTGCCCTAATATATCTCATTTAAAAATACACCAATAGATTTTATCTAAACATTCATTTATTTCGATAAAATGGGTTGGTAAAATAGATTCGTCATTCTGCATTTTAGCACAAGAAGTGCATGGCGAGTCTGACTCGTCGAATACACTCAAGGGGTTGTGAAACGTTAAAACAATTTTTACTACATTAATATTGTTCGATATCTTGTATACATCTAACCCTTTCAATGTTTCCTAAAATAAGAGCATAATAACATTTTTGGGGGATTTATGAGGATTTATATTATTAGTATTTATTATCAATAATATTCAAAATTTCTTAACAATATTACCAACTTCTTTATGATTTATATTTCTAATAATAATATAGGGTTATAATAGGGCTACAAAGGGCTAAGGAAGTTTTATAATTATTTCTTTTCTTATAACACTTTATTCATTATTCTTCTATTATGATACATTTCACAATTTGACAAGTACAATGTTAACTTCACAAGCATTCTAAAATAGTGGAACATTTCTTATAATGCAGTACAGATAAAGTTTATTCAGCTAATTTGTCAATCTAACTACGACTAATTGGTGTTTTCCGTTTACCCACAATATCTGTTTGCTAATAATTAAATTGAATTTTGTTGTCCATATAAATAATAGTAATTAAATACAATTAAATACATTTAAAGTTTCACGCAAATAATTTATTGATTTAAGATCCTTAAATACATTTGCAGAGCTTGTCAGATATCGTTCCAATGCATTGTCGTCAGACAGTCCTTTATAATATGGATTTAATTTTCTTTTATCAACTGGTTCCATTGATAATTACAGAGTATGCAGGTCTAAATTATTACCGATTGCTTGTCGTACTGGCTCCTGTATTTTTAATTATAATTTTATTATCTTTCATTATTTTTTCCTATAGATAGCGCGGACTTTCACAAGCGACTTTATTGGGTGGTAAATTCCGAGCAAAATTTGTCAATTTTTATAAGTATATGAACGATGTTCATTAATTTCATATGAAAATCCATGTCCTGTCTTACCTACACTTCCGTGTATCATAATTTCGTCGCAAACACGCAACCGTAAGTCCATGATATGAAATGAGTTTCTTTATTATATGCAGTTTAATTTTCGAAAAAAATTTAGTTTAAACATTTTTCAAAATATTTGACACAAAATTGATTTACAATAAGAAAAACAGTGATCATTTCAAAAGTTATTCTTTTCTGCTAACTCTGATGCTTCAATAATTAATTAATAAATGTAATATTGAAAATTACTGTTTACATTATAACATTGTTGAAATACTACTGCAAAGAAAATGAAAAATACGTATCATAGGGGATATTTTCGCGGTATTAATAATTGCATTTATTAGTCGAATTAACAAAGTCCAATTCCTTGAAAACAGGGCCCCGTATAAAAAGTTTTATCTCGCATCGTTGACTTATTATTTATGTAGAATTGTCTTCAAGTTAATAGATTTACTCATCGTATAAAATACATGCGAATAGTTTCGGTGTTTAAATAGATTTTCTTTCTGTTTTATTTTTTTTTTTTTAATAGGTAGGTCATTAAAATAGGCACGTTGTATTGAAAGTCGGAAGTATAGTTGGTTTTAGAACTGGTTCCCGTGTTTCGCGTAAAAGTTCTGGTTGAATGATAGGTGGGAGTGCCCGGAAGTCGGTGCCATAGTACGGAGCAGCCGACATGAATTACGAATTCCTTTTTTTACCTCCTTTGGGGAAGGCCCGCCTTCGTTGGCATCAAAAGAACGTTAAAGCGTACGGATAAAAAATCTTCATCGAGGAATATATATTTCGTGGTGATCTTGCCCGTTGTTGAATACACATTTCCCTGAAAAACCATAACGTTAATTGTTACAATTTTCTTTACGGTTCACATTTTTCATCAATTTTGTTCGTCCATTTTTCTGACGACACGTAATAAAAATTGAAATGGTACTGTTTTATAAACATTGTATGTTAATTGAATTGTTGATTGAATTGCGAGCAAGTTGTTTCTAAAAAAAAAAATGAAATTTACTCAGAATCGAATTTCGTTTAGTCAATGTATTACTTAGACAAACAGAAATGTAATAGTAACTTTTTGAAAAATTTAAATGTCACTTATAGAAATTACCATAAAACTTTATTTGTTCAACGAGACAGTTCTGGTAAAATGAAATTTTAAATATTTTCTTATAAAAATTCATGATAACAATTTAAGTAGTTTTTAGGATAAAACTGTGGATTTCATTTTCAATGTGCAAATTATTTTTGGAAAGTAATTTGTAAATGCAGGTTCGTGATAAAATTCTAAATAATTCCTTGGCATAAGATTGGCAACTTATGATTTATAATTAAACCAAGCTTCGAACAATGACACTGCTCTTTAGTGATTTATCGAATCTTTCCGTTGGAAGATTAATCGTTAATCTCTCAAACACGCTTCATAATCGTCACACTGCATAAAGATGTATGCCGCAATTTAACCCTTTTGCTACGGGCTACGTACATAGGGCGTTTACAGAAAAAAAAAGGGTAAATAGGATTCATCACACAATTAGACCAGATTATTATATTTTTCTCTTTGACATAAAAGTACTGAAAAATTACTCGCCATGTCAATTTCAAGTTTAAATGATGAATTTTTAATACAAAATCGCTGTTTTTTCAACGGAATAAACGATGCATCAATTAATTCAGCAAAAAATTCATTTATCATTTGCGTTAGTTTCAGTTTTTCATGGCATGAAGATTTTGTAGTTTCCGGGACATACATATACTATATTTTTGAAACACCCTGTATTCAAGAAATGTATACTTGCGCTATCTCGTTAAGGTTTTCTACAAATAGATGGCTGTACCATATTTTTCGTAGCAAAATGAATCGAAAGTCCCTTTATTATCTTGAGATATAATTGCTTGAACAAGAACGGACTGTGGCGAAGTGGGTAGCGTAGCCGACTACCACTCAGAGATCCATGGTTTGAGTCCCGATAGTCCACTCGCATTTTTCAGGCATGGCTAATAAAAAGAATTTGAAACGCTTGATGCTATAAGATAATAAAGGTATTGGAAAAATACAAAAAATGAAAAAGTATTGCATGAAAAACTTATATAAATCCTCTTGGGCAAGAAAGGGGTGTATACCCTTAATAACGCCATCCCCCAGGTAGCAAAAACCTGGGGTAAACCATGGAATTGGAATTGGTTGAACACTGGATATTTATTGATCAGATAAACATCAGCTCATATACAGGGTAATCTATTCGAAGCTTTGCACATAATTATATTCCAAATAAAAAAAATGCTTCAAATAAAACTTCTTTTGAAACGGATTATAATTTGAGAAATAATTGGATACAAAAGTACATATGAATGTCAATGTTACCAATTAAAGAATGTTAACCAAACATAAACTTATAAGAAATTTCATATTTAAAAATAAATGTATATATTTGGAAAAATAATATTTATCGTGTGACCTCTTTGAATCTTTAATTAAATTGAAATTGTAAATAGTTAGTGCAGTGCATTAATATAGTTGTCTTTAAAAAGCAACTTCTTTTCAATTCCCTATTTTTTGGCACTATTCGCTATAGCGATTAACTAAAATTTGTTTCAATCACAATCAAGGGTGCTTGTCGTTTAATCGATAACTGCAATCTCCGATATTCGATTCTATCAAACGCGATTGAGTGGACGTTCAAAACTCGAAGATTTTCGCATCCGTTATCTTTATTTTTTCGTCTACTTGGCAAAACTCCATTTGTTAAATTAAACTTTTAACGTAAAGCTTTCGAGCAGTGACAGTTCAAAGTGTCTTTGCCCGTCTGCGTACTCTATCGTTGAAAGATATTTGAACATTTATAGAATTTCATGTAAATTTGAAAATAAATTGTACTTTTTCGATAATTTATATTAAAATAAACGATATAGTATTGTTTTGTGGGGTATGACAAAGTTAAGTTTCGATCTAATTCGATCTAATAACAATTTCGTTGCAGGTGAGTTTTCATAATTTTCAAGATGGCTATAATGTTGAGTTTCAATTTTTGTCTACTATTGCCAGAATAATTATTTATTATACTTTAACATTAACATAATTGTTAAGTCAATACTTATGTAATGTACGAATATTTTGATGTTAGAAGGTTAATGAAATTTACGTTAGAGAAAGTTTCTTAAATAGATTATTCCGGTGTAAATGTCATGTTAGAATGTCAGACTTAGACTATTCGTCATATTTTTTTATAACCCTTTCGTTGGCGCAATTTGAATTTTATATATAATACACTTTTTTGATTTAATACCGTTTATTTTGAAACTTTTGTTTAAAATAGGAAAAATTTATATCATTTGTAAAATATTCAAAAATATTTATAATATATTTGTATATTAATGCAACGTATTTATGATATATTAAAAACTAGGAGAAGAAATTGATAATTTCAATAATTATATTATATTGATAATAATTATCTAAAAAATAGTTAATTCCGTTTTTAGTATATTATAGTTGTTAATACGAGACAGGATATTTCAGCCAATAATTTCAGTTGATAAGAAAAATAATGCCCACTACTTACGAAAGGGTTAAGATTAATTTTGCTTATAAGTAATTCTATAGATATTCGTTTTTAAGCCAGGTGAATTTCTGTTGTTTAAAAACGGTGTATGCGTCAGTGATGTAAAACGATACCAAATAAATACTGTGTGATAAGCTTATTTTACAAAGCGTGGTTCGTAAATTTACGGTTCATAAGAAAGTGGTACATTCGGGCAATATAAAAGGTGTTTGTGTAATATAACGGTCGTTTTCTTTTTTGCGTTTTTATGTCTCGTGGATAATGATATCATTAGTAACTATGATGGCCCAGTATAATTGGTAACAAGATAGCTTAGTGTTGCATGAAACTTTGAGACACTTTGTATAAAATATAAACGAAGACTGGTAATTATTCTGTGGAGTCAACGTTCTTTATGAAGTTATGTTCCACCTTACGTTTTAACGACTCCTGAAACTTTATTTATATACGAGGGGGAGTCAAAAAGTAAGTTTCACTCGCTTGTAACTTTTTTAATATTAATGATTTTTTGATGTAACTTAGCAGAGACAATGTTTGATACCTCTACTCTGAAGTTGTATCAATGGTTTTGACATTGTTATCACCTTTTATTTGTGATTAATTATAAACCATGACATGGCGTGTCCGCTGGAAGGTGCGTCCAAATTAGAAATCCGTACTGTGATTCGTTTTTTATGAGCAAAAATGTGTTCTCGTACTGAAATTTATCGTCAATTGTGTAATGTTTAAAAGGCTAAGGAAAGCCACACACTGCATGATAATGCCACACTAAATTAGCAACGTTTCACAAAGGATCTATTTGGAAAAATTCAAATGAGACGTGTGACAACACCCTACATACAGTCCAGACCTCTCACTCTGTGATTTTCATGTTTTTGGGCCCGTGAAAGCAGACCTCGCAAAGCGACGATATCACACGAATGAAGAAGTCCAGCGCGCGACTCAAGAATGGCTTTCGTAAGTTGGACGGAACTTTTCTGAAGACGGCATAGAAAAACTGATCGATATCGGGATTATGTCGAAAAATAGCTAATACTTTATATTATGAACTGAAAAACTGAATCCTTCATTATTTTTAATCCGAGTGAAACTTACTTTTTGACTCGCCCTCGTAGAAACAGAAGAAGATGACTGGTGACGATCGATAAATTGCTCTTAAATTCACTTAAATCAAAGGAACATTTGTATGAATGATTAAGAATTATATTCTAGAAACAAATGGTTAAATGAATAAAATAAATTATAGGAATTCAATTTCAAATCTTTAGTATAAACTCAAAATGATATTAAACATTAATGTTACATATTTACATAAAACGTCAATCAATCATTTTTTTTTGTTCTGATTTTGATGACTTTCTATAGGTTTGTAAAGTATCAAAAAATTTACAGTTAAAAGGCAAAAACAGTTAAAGGCTACCTCAGAATTTATTGAAAAGAAACATATATTTTAATTTTGTTTTTGAATAATTTTCCATGTATAATACAATGATATGGTATGAAGAAGTTTTTTTACTTTTACTTTACTCCCCAATCCTTAAAAATTAATATTTATGCTTCTTTAATATAAAATACAGACCCACTAAACTTGTTTAAAGCATCAATCATTTGTATTACTTTCTATTTCCAAATAGAATCATAAAAAAAAAAGTTTAAAAACCAGTCTCATGAAATATTGAAATTAATACGTTAAATTAAAATTATAGTAGAAATGCTATTTGAGTACCATAAAAACTTGTCTTACTAAAACTTGGATAATTGCATCTTACAATTTTCAAAATTTTTATAGTTTTTATTATTTGAATAAATTCCACAAATTAATACACCTTGTATATTTTTCTTCAGTCAAAGGGTTAAATAATATTATATACTAATCTAAAATAGTACATTATCACACTATTCCATCATTAATGTCAAAATATTTAAATATCAATGGGTTGGTATATTTATGACACGCGTTGCATTATTTAATAACGCCAGGCTTCATATGTTTCGAAATTTGCCATTCGAAATTTACAACATAATAATTTCGTTCGGACGAAATCATGTTCAATTTGACTATCATAATAGACGTGTAAACGACGGCTATATTTGCCAGATCGATGTTTATCAATAAAGTTACCGTTAGTTGTGTAAACTCGTTGAAATGATTTATTCGTTGATTTCGTGTAATGGTCCTCGCGTATTATTATATTGCATTATATTATTACGAAATGAAGTTTAATAGTAGTCAACGATTATAATAAATTAACAGTGACTTTAATAGAACAGAAAGGGGCAGGCAACAGAACGTGTGTACTTTCTATTATTTTTTTTCTTTTATACAGTAGATACTTTAAGAGTTATTTTAGATTATCAAATTTAACTCCTATACTGTATTAGGGGTATGTGAAAGTTTTCATTGCCTGCGTTTAAATAGCGACATTAATTTTGTTCGATCGCTACAGAAAGTGGCAGTGCAAAAGCCATGCTTAAATGCAAAAATGGTAATCGAAAAATACAGGGCGACTCGTGTCATGTTTCATATCCAATTATTTCCAAAGTTACAACTCGTTGCAAAGTTTTATTTGAAATATTTTTTGAAACGAGTTTGGGAAATAATTGGGTACGAAGCTGTAAATGGATCATCCTGCGGTATATCATATACTTAAGGAGGTACATGTTTTACGCTCTTTCTTCGTTTATTTAATTGTAGGGTAAAGGAGGGTAAATGTGATATAAAAGATAAGTGCAATTTTTGTACTAAAAATCGCGGATATGTTAAAATTTCTAACGTATTTCTATGTGAGGTTCGTATAAAAGAGTTTTGTTTTTTTAATATTTTAGAATAGATAACATATACTTAAAACCATGGAAAATATTAACATCTTGAACTGAAAGAATATTGTAGTTTCTATGCATTTTCATAAAAACTTTAAACATCGTAACCATCAAACTTGACAGAAAAACTGAATATGATGTGATAAGTCATAAGTTACAGTTGCCTCTCTTATCGCTTTTTTAAGGGTCAAATGTGACAGGAAAAAACCGATTACCTTATGAAATTTAACAGAAATATTATGAACTGTATAATTTATATATTATACTTACGACCTATTTCTTAATAAACAAACTCTGAAAACTCAACTGCGTATGGGGGGGGGGGTAAAGAAGCTAATCAGTGTAAATCACAAAGTATGTTCACGAGGATGATCAACTGAAGAATTTGGTAAATAATTCTGTAGTCAATACAAGCACTGTTATATGTATATTACTAAAATCTTAATACAATAACTAAACTAAACTGTTTCATCGATTGAAAATGTTGACAGTAAAACGGTATTTACATGACATAAGTCATTCTTAATAAAAGTGGACATCACTTATTATATTCGATTTATAACGGTATATAAATTGATACATCAGCCAAAAAATACTCATTTTAACCAGCTCATAGAGATCGGAGATGTAAATCTTAACGGTGCATTGCCAGAAAAATCAGTTTCTATAGATCATATCAAAATTTAGATCAGTTATCACATTTACCCCATTTTTTCAATTACCCCGCTGTACTATGTATTATACATGGTGGGCTGGAAATCATAGTACAACCGGGCAGGGGGTGATTCTACGTTAAGAAAGAAGACAATCTTTCGGTATAACATTTTTTCATCCAGAGCCCCGTTTTCGTGAAAATCGACTTCAAAGTGTGTTCGACTTGCAAACGATTTAGTACAATTTGCTTGTCGTGTATTCCACTACTGTGGTTGTCTCTGTCCGGGACAGTGTTTGCAAACATTGATGATTGTGTGGTTGAAATAATACAAAGTGTTTATACTGATTACTTTTATATTCTATAAAAGTTTTATTAGAAAATTTCCATAATCATGAGAATTATAGTTTGCATTGCAATAATGTGCGACAAGTAATCGGCAATAATTTATTTAGTCCCGCACGCTCCCCGGTAATTAATTAAACCCGTAAATGAAAAGAAAGAAGAGCAATGTATGAAGCACCGTCCGATGGGAGTTCATTGAAAAAGCGTCTGGCAGGTTTTACGTATTTAAGAATCTGAAACTAATATAAATTTCTCGCGCAACACTTTAAAAACGTTTTTCTCGAAACACACGCTTTGGAGATTGATTACACGATACTTTATCAACTTTCAATATTTTATCGCGAAACTTTGGACACGTAACACACAGGATTATCTATCACGTATCGAATTCTTTTTTATTCGATTTTCAAGGTTTTGGTTCATCCACAGAGCAATAAATTCTTATACGAACTTCACTTTTTCTTTCAAACCGCGTAATTTTAAATAATTTCTAAGTATCCATGAAATTGACTAAAAATTACGCGAATTAAAATATAAACATGTTAATACACGTTGAATGAAACGCAAGTACTGCATGTACATACTTTTGAACATACAACGTTGAAAAGCATCATCTCTAATGTATTGTCGCTTCAAATAATTGCTTTATGGAGTACGTGAAACACTGTGTAAACATAACACGATTGAAATTGAAAAATTAATAATCGATTAAGGCATAGTTAATTGAATCTGGCCATATATCAGCGATTCTATGTTCAGCGTAAAACTTCAGCTAAAAATTGTATGTTAACACTAGAACCTACCGGCGTTCAATGTACCCTAACCTGAGTAAAAAATAAATTAGAAAACAAAATAATTACGATCTAAAATGTAAACTTAAGTATACAATAATTCTTAATCTTGATAAAAGCCAACGTATAACTCGCCAGAAGCGTTTTAATAAATTTTAGAAATTATGAAGCAAGTCATTTTGACCCGTTTGGCAGTTCTAGCGTTAAAATGAAACTATCAAACATAGGGAAAAGATGGGTTTGTTCATCAAAGTTTCGGCTTATGCATTAAAATAATAATTTTTAATTTTATGTATACCTCGTTACTTACGTAATGATTCTTATAGTATTATAATTAAAAATTTCAAGATGACTAGAATTTCGAACAGAAGTAATTTGGAGGATAAAAGATTCTTCTGTAAATCGAATTATTTTCAAATTTACTAAATTTGTACAACTCTTTCTTAAACGACCAATCACTGTATCATTTACCCGAAGAAAGTTAATCCTCCAGAAAACAAAAATTGTCAATATACAATATACAAACGATTGTTGTATACGAGTAATAAATATTTATAGTTTAATGGCACTCTGCTGTGTATGAACGTGTATCCTATTTGATAAACTATTCCCTCTTTCTTTTACATGTATCTGTAGAAGTTCATGGAAATATTAGATTGAAATATAAAATAGCGAAAAAAAAAAAAATGCTTTTAAGCTGGAAATCCATAATTTTTGCTTGATATGAAAAATACAAGAAAATATTGCAGAGAGAGGAAGCAGGTATTCAGTGATATAACATATAATGTGAATAGAATCGCATTGTAAGAAACTTTATTCCGAAAAGAAAAGGAAATGATGGAATTTATGTTCCAATCCAATATTACAATTGTATTATACTTTCTGGCATTTCATATTAGTGTATACGAATCTTTAACGATTGCCTGTTTCTAAACTGCATGAATATTTGATCGCATACTGTATAATCCAGCGGAAATTTAGAAATTTACGCTTGAAAGCGCGATCGAATTCTGCGTCATGTTTGCCTGTTTGACACGATATTAAAGAACAATGCCAGACAACCGATGCTGCCATACAATTTCAAATCAAAGAGTATAATTAGTAGTGGTGTTGTCAGCAATAAAGGCTAATTAATCTTTGGTTAAAGAGAGTACGCGTTCGTATGAATTGCGTAAAATTACGATACGTGTATGTAGGAGAATAAATCGTTGATTGATTGAGCTTTCAGCATTATTGTCAAAAAGCTTTTTTACCTTTCTTCGTTTAAAGAAATTGAAAGACAATTTTATTTTACGCCATTCTTGTAATAAATGTTTGCAAAACTCATTTTTTTTTCGGATAAGACTGTAATTGAACGAAGTACAAATTTCTAAGTTTTATTGTTTTATCAGTACACATGTATCGTATTTTCTATAGAAATTGATACGCATCGGTTTTCCGTATCAATAAATTTGAAAAATTTATCGGTTGTGGTATGTACTACTTATAATTGTTTGAAGTCTATATACATTTTTTGGAACATACTCTATATTTCTTAGCTTTCGAATTATTGCCCATATCAGTTAATCTTATAATTGAAGAGTTCAGTTCAATTAAACAAAATTTCTTTTGACGTTCATTAAATCCATTATCAACATGAAATTTAGTTTGCAAGTATATCATTGACAGTCATTCTTGCTTGCATTTTGTACCTTATTGGTTGCGTGCATCCTTCGTGCTTACCAGGCCAGTGGGTCAGTAAATGTGAATCAATCCTATGGTAACTGGCAGCCATTAACTTAGCTTTGTTTCGTCAGCAATATCTGTAAAATACATAACATCATAAAAGATCTCTTATGATATTTCAAATATACTAAAAACAGAAACATCTAAAGGTTAAAAAAGCATAATTTGTAATAAAAGTGTTTTAATTTATAAAATAATACAACATGCTGAATTGGGTAATGATTCTTTTTTTTCAATTGTATTCAAGCGGATTTTAGGCAATATTTTTAACGATTAAAAACTAAAACGTACGCGGAATATTAATTAAGATAACATTTAAAATTATTGCATTTTTAATCTGCAAAAAGTAAGTTAATGAAATGTGACGGTCGTAGTAAAGAAAGTTAGAACAATATTCGTGCAAATATTTGAACAATACCAATTTTTATTGTGTATTATAATTCAACGTATGAAAAATAATATTTAGGTTGGCCGCGTACAGCACGTGCAATTTTCAATCACAGCCTTTCTAAATTGAGGAAAAAGTAAAATAAAATTTGACAACTAAATTGAAGGGCGTTAAAAAAATAATTGCTATCGATATCTAAATACATTTCGTTGTCTCCTATCGTTTAAATTGCTATTTTATATCCAATTTTGATTCAAAATTGGCCGCAAATATTTTTATATGCATTTCGAAAGCGGAAGTAACGTGCATATTGGAAAATAGGATGAAAATTGTGGTGGCGTACGTGAATATGAGCGTGCAAACTTCTGCATAACTGTTTAAATGCAGATGAAGCGGGGTGGACGTTCGAATAGAGTGATTTAAATCAACTAACCCCCGCTAGGTCTGGCTGACCTTATATGTAGATAGTACTAGTATGGGTGGCAGTGCTCATAAATCTCGTAAGGAAATTTCAGTAGAAAGAAAAATAGTTCTCCACTACAGTGATTAATTGATTTACGAGCCACGAGATGCGCTTCATTGTATATTAGTCTCGCGATGTAAGCATGTGTGACTTTGTACCTAAATAAGCTCTCATTTCAACACGTAACTGTGCGTGTATGTATCTCGAAATACGTTAACACGAGAGAAGTAAATTGAAAACATCATACGTCCCGTAAAATATTGTTTGGTGAAATTTTCTATTAACCTTATGAGTTATTACCAACCACGATGCTATTTGTCGAGTGAAATTAAATTGAATCGAATATATTTATATCTTTGAGAAATATTAGGATAGCTTTTGCCACGTCAAAAATATTAAAGAAAAAATATTTTATGATAATGTGTGATTGTATAAACGTAGTCAATGTTAAATTACTGTTTGAAAATTGTATTGATCCCAAAACGGATAAAAGAAATATGAGTATTAGATGTCGGATTTTGATCGCAAGTTTTGAAGCATAACCACTTTATGCCGAAGAAAGATTTTTAATTCAAATAAAAATGTTAGCCATTAATGCATAAGTCATGTTGCGCCGGATTTTAAGAAACCATAGTTTTTTATTGAAAATACTCTGAAATTATTTTTAAAAGTCGTTTGGATTAAGGTTTTCTTTTCAAATAATTGTTCCAAATATTAAAGGAAGAGTAATCTTATATGTAACTTTATTATATGTACAAAAATTGAACCACTGAAAAAGTGGCAATCTACATTTAATTTTTTATCCTATTCCATTTCTATTTCTCAAAATTTCTAGTATCGTTTTAAATGTTATTTATTAATGTATCAAATCTTTTTCTTTATAAATATCTATATCTAACTTTAATCGAAATGCCGTAGTATTTTTTCTCAGGACTGGGTCGCAATTGAACCATATTGCACCATTCGAGAGCTAAGGATATGATCGATTGATTTGCAAATTTCAGTTGCTAGTTTGTCACCTTGATGCGTTTCCTTATTTGACTAATTATTCGATTACACTAAAATTAAGGTGTCAATCATCGGTGATCGATGGCAGTCAACGTGTTAAAATACCTTCTTCGAGAAACCTCAAATGTTCTAATAGCATCGATTATTTTTAACCAATATCGAAAAGGAGGAGGTTACTCAATTCTATCAGTATATGTACATATATATGTATAAATATTTTTCTTTTTCAAAAATTATTTTATCTGAATTTGTTCAGCATTTAGAACCATAAATAGGTTCTATTAAATTTAACAATATTATACACGAAACAATATTATACACGAACCGTGATTTATAAATAATTAAAATATCAATAGGATACTTATTTTATTTAAACCATTACAGGTACTCTTAGTTCTAAATATTTTTTGCTATTTCAAGAAAATGTTAATGTTAATGTACACGTATATTAGATTATTTGAAATGTTGCTAATAACATAAAATGACTTTTATTTTGTAATTCTCCTGATTTAAACCAGATTGAGAACATACGGTTTATCCTGAAATACGTAGATAACCAAAAATCCAATTCCGTTAAAGATGCTCCTATCCAAAATATCTAGGACGTATAACGCGATGTACCGGAAATAAAGGAGCGCATAAATAGCCATATCGTTCTCAAGGATTGAGGCTACTATCAGTAGGTGAAGAGGTCACATAAAATATTAAAAATTGTTGTGTTACTCTAATAAAATTGGAAAACATGTTTCGAAGCTTTCATCGATATTCATACAGTTGTATCTTATGAGAGCAAAAAAATATAAAATTTGTACAAAATATAAGATACAAAAAGAATATAAAATTTTTGCAAAATATGAAATAAAATTTGTACAAAGTATTGAGTGTAAGAAATAGAATGGCGAAGTAATATTGTAATTTCAATACAAATTTTTATACTGTATACGATAAATCTCGAATAAACTTCCTGAACGATCGTTATCGAAATAACCAATGTAATTTCAGGCTTTCTGATTTTTATGGATATCATTCGCATTACGAACGCACAAAATTCCATTATCACCCGACAAATCAGACCAGATAAATTCCATAAATACAATTTTCTATTTATAATTTCAGAAACACCTTACAAATCGATTTATTACTGTACTTCTGTATTCTTATTTGTTTCTTAAGAAATATCAAGATTTAAACATTCACGATTCAATTTGGAAGTCATTAAAAATTATTTCATTTGCCCTTTGCCAGTTTTGAAATTTCCAAACATATAAAAATGGCTATTTTGAACGGATATTCGGATTTTAGGTAAAAATTTGCTTCAATAATTTGCAAAATGAATTATTTTTGGACATTTCTTCTTAGATACTTGAAACATTTCCGTAACTGATCCTTACGTAAACGCAATATTAATTCTCATAATTGTTTCGGTAACATGCAGACCCGTTTGAATCTCATACATAAAAATGGTTCGTAAATCACGCTTTTGCAACCTGCACTTTTAGACTCGTAAAAACGGTACATTGCTATAAAAACTTCAAACAGAAGTACCTACTGCATAAACATGTAAAGCCTGCTGAGTGAAATATCTTCTGACAATCAATAATATGCGTATAATGTTTTAAGCGAGAGCTTCAAACATAACATTACCGAAAACAAACAAAATTCTTCATACCGTTGAAATAATTTTTAATTCTATAAAACAGCTTTCAGTTCTGTACGATTTATTCGATTTATAAAATATTTTCTCTTTCGTTACAAAATTACAACTGATGTTTACTTTATTGTTTTATTTTACGATTTTACGATCATACGTTGTTTATTCTACATAATTTTCATTATTTTTAATAATTTTTGTATCAATCTTTGTTTTACATATTGGATACGAATGCCATGCGTTGTACAACGACTTTTAACGACTGCCGCGTTGAAACTATTTATTATTTTGGAAATCAAAAATAATTGAATATTCTTTAGACAATCTGGAATGATGGTCAACAGCGTTTCTCTTCAAAGTATTATAGTTTAACATAATTCAATTACCATACTTATATTTTGTAAATAGAAAAAAGAAGAAAGAAGATGGAAATAGGGCGCGTAGTGTTAAAATTGAACTTGAATTTTTGTTGGAGTGTCGACCACCCGTAGTATATAATGCAGGTAAATATTTCCGTAATTACGTTTTAATTCATTTTACTTTAGTTTCGTACATAACCTATGAGGCCACATTACTATGAAAATTGGCGCAACCTGTGGTGAAATTGAACGAATGGAGTTGAATAGATTGTTTATACATCAGTATTTAGCTGAAGGGACAGGAAAAGAGATATCGAGAGAAGGGTGGGTGGAAAGTACGAAGAGATGACTAGGGGGTGAGTTAAAGCGACATAGTTCCCGCAATGTACAACTCTCTCATTTGCCTTCTATTGTCCCCGTACTGCTGAGTCTGGCGGTCAACTACAACACACACCAGTCGATCGTCACATAAAAATCGTCATCTTTTTTCTTTGTTAAACATTTCACCTGTCCTGTTATTCACTTCATAAACAAGTAATAATTATCCTTTCATATAGCGTGTTACATCGGGTTGTTAACACTAGAACTACCGGCGTTCAATGTACCCTAACTTCTGAGTTAAAAATAAATTAGAAAACAAAATAATTACGATATAAAATGTAAACTTAAGTATACAATAATTCTTTATCTTGATAAAAGTCAACGTACAACTCGATAGAAGCGTTTTAATATATTTTGTAAATTGAAGTAAGAAATCTGAAGCAAGTCATTTTGACCCGTTTGGTAGTTCTAGTGTTAAATATGAAACTTGACAAACAGCAAACAAACTTTTTCTTTTTTTAACGAATACAAATCATTTATTTTCATTCGAAGTATATGCACATGTTAACAGTAGGTAGGTAATTTGAGTATGCCGCTGCTGTAGAAATAATAAACATCAAATAATTGTGTTTAGCCAGTTACCAAGTTTCACACTTAATGACTCAAGTTGAGTAATTGTATTAGACAATTAGAGAGTTGTAAAACCTTCGTATAACGCGATTTATAAATTTTGATTACCCTTGTATAACGTGGCCGCGGTTCTATTATAACACGATCCACAAATTGTTGTATCGTTAACGAATTAAGTCGAATGAAATTAACAGAAGAATTGAATTTGGTACAATAAAAATTAGGAAGTCATTTTATGGCAATGACCTCTCAACAGAGCGCTCTGAAAAAGTCAAAAGTTGGATCGTTTAGTTCCATATTATCGATTTCATAATAAATTGCAGCAAATAGTAATTAAGGTTTTATTACCGGTTTTTTTTAATAAGAAAACCAATCGAAGTGTTCAGTGAGCAACTTTAAAAAGAAGAAGAAGGTTATTCAGTGTTTTGTGTTCTTCAAATGGCGTTACAGTTCAAAGAGTAGTTGGAAATGTGTGAAACGTAAAAATTCGTGCTAAACACTTTAACGAAAGATTACGTTTTATTGATGTTTAATTATTTACATTCACGGGAGTGTAATAATTGACAGATGACGTACGTTTCCAGTGCTGCCACTTGTAAAAACCAATTTATAATGATCTCAATAGCAATAAAAAATAGAACAAACCTTCGAAAACCACTATGTCTGCTCAAACAGTTGTTTTCAACTAGAAATTAGATAAATATGGGCACTGTCCCTAATAATTTGGGTCTGTAAGCATAATTCGTAAAATGCAAAAAGAAAGTCAGTAAATGTTACTACAATTGTTCGAAATCACTTGTGGAGATTCATTTGTTGAAGGTGAAGCACTATATCTTTATGCGAAACATTTCAGTCGACGTCGTTATGTGTAAAAAGACTGTGTACGTCGGAACGCACGTCTTTACTAAAGTGTGAATTTCTCTCATGTCCAGTTTTCTTTCAAACTGTTTCCTTGGGAAATAACAATGATTGTTATTTTATAACCGCTTTACGTTCGCCTATCACGTTTCCCGAAATACCGGGAATAATACTTAACTTTTGGACCCCAGTGTATATATAACCAAAAATATCAAAGGACAGATCGTTTACTTCGACATTTTTCAAATTGTAGGCATAACCATAAGTTCCAAGAGTTCTAAATGCCCGAGAAAATGAATAAAGGACATGATCCAATAGTAAGATATCATCATGAAACAGTTTATAACACATCCTCCAAGTTACAGATAAAAAATTATTTCGTATGATTTCATTCGTGAAACGTAATATGGAAGGTGGTTCTATGTTTTTGGATGACAATATGTACGAAAGAATACTCGGGATTCTATATACTGCTATATAATCTTTTTTTTTGCATCCGTGGTCAGTTGGTCAGTCGTTCATGACGTTCAATTCATTTTTGCTATCCGTTTCGTACCGATGCCTGTAAATTGAACTTGCTGTAATTTAGAGAGGAAAACCGAGGGTTCGGACCGGTTAATCTCGACCAAACGCCAGTCAGCAAATGCTTGAAACGACGCGACATACCTATACACGTGCAACTACAACGTGTGCACGTGCACGTTGTCGATGTGTATTGATATGCAATTTTCTGCTGATTTTTCCATTGATCGTTCAATAAATAATTCGACGATGCTGAATATGATGACTGAAAATCTGTCTGAACGATGAAAGTAATAAAATGTGTGTTTAAATAATTTGGGAATTCAAATACTATAATTTTAAGTATTATAAAATATAGTTTGAACTACAACACAAAGTTGTATAGCTTTTCGTGTATAATAATGTAATGCAGATAATTTAAAAAACAAATACAAAATTGTATAAAATAAGGGGGTGTCTAACGTTATTTTAACACGTTGACTGCCACAGTGAAAACGGACGTGTGTAGTCAGGCACGTTGAAATCCTAATTATTAAGAATATAATCAACTAATTTTCAAATTTAACCTTTCAAATCGATAGCTAGCATTATTAGCTTAATAATAACGCTATCCGTGGTTTGTTTCGTCATTTATTTGTTAATTATTTGATTGTAAAAAATTTCGGGTGCCGGTCACCGGTGACCCCCGTGGCAGCCAACGTGTTAAAATTTACCATTTTACTGCCGATAATTAAAAAATATTGTGTATTTATTTCTGAAGTCAATGGTATGCTTGACGGTACACGTTTCTCGTATGGAATTACTTGCGTATGATTCAAGGCGTATTTAGCACACACGATAGAAAGAAGCCCCGGGCGTTTAGTATTTGGTAGCTTGATTGATATCTGTTTCCTTAAACATTTAACTTCATCGTGGAATAGTATCTGAAACCTTTGGTAAATTGTTCAAAATCGATTTTTGCACAGTTTTTCGATGCAAATAATGCAACTGCGCACTAACCATTTTAAAACCTTTATAAATGTACGAACTGTAGAGATACGAATAATGTAGTTCTATAAATACATTTCCAAAATTTATTCTTCAAAAGTCTGTAGTCAGATCGGGATCTAGAGGGTTAACCCTTTGCACTCCGCTGTTCCTTCTGAGGGAACATATTTAATTTACCGGAGTATTTTGAAATACGGTATTTAAGTTTTATTTATATTGGAACGCAGATAATTATTGAGGAAAGGAATACAAATGAATAGGCTCGTAAGCATTTGCAACTCTTTTGTTCCAAAACAGGGCGTTTGGTTTTCGGAAGGTTTGCTGGAAAAGTAGACTATAGATTCGATCCTATCCAAAAATGCTCGGAGTGCAAAGGGTTAATAGTATCAATCTTTAGATGCAAATCTTATAATCGGTTAAATGAGACTCTTCGCCTTTGTTCGATTCCCGAATCTTTGCTCGTTCAATGGTTAAAAGAGAAGGAGTTTATGTCCTAAATTAAACGAATAAAATTTGTTTATTATTCGTAACAGTTTTATGTGCTTGTCGAATCAGCGCGTGAATTTTCTAGGCAATCTGTGTATTTCATAAAGACAGACAGGTATAAATGCACAAACGCTACTGAGCGTTTTATGTATGTGTTTTGTGCGTAAAACAACTTCTGATCGGTGGAGTTTCCTCCGATGTTTGCGACAGCCTATTTTTCGAACGGTTGTCCATTCGAGCATCGACGTTACGTTCAGCGTGTGGAGTGGAATGAGGCTGGGACAGTCTTGCGTAACGAACTGAGCCCCGCCGACACAAATAATGGGGGTTTTGTTTGGCGAACGGGGTAATTCGTTTATCTTCTTTTTCCAGCAATCCGGCGGCCGAACAACGCTGGGCTACGGCCACGGGAACAGTGGGTTGGGAGATGAGGGTGAGGGGATTGTCCACTTCGAATCAAGCGGAATTACGCGCATTCGTTTCATCTGATCGTAAACAGTTACGTGTTAACAATGAATGTTTAACGCGAATAGAATTTGACCGGATAGGTAAAAGTGAAGCCCAGAAGAAGCAGGACCGATAGGGGAAACTAGGGTATCCGTAAAAGAGGTGACCTTAAGAGATCGAAAGTCTAAATTAACCCTTTGCACTCGAAGCATTTTTGGACGCAATCTGGTCTAATTTAATTTTCCAGCTACGTTTCCAGAAACCAAACGCATTATGTCGGAAGAAGAGTGTTAGAAATATTTGAGAATCTGTTGATTTTTATTCCTTTCTTTAATATGCGAAATTTCGCAAAGGGTTAATTCATTCAGTATTCGTCAGATTTAATCCAATAATACCACTCTTATACTCCATACTGTAACTAAATTATATGTCCGAGTAATCACACTAAAGATAGAAAATACCATTCCATCTACAAGATCAAGTTTATCTCTAAATCCTCTTAGCTCTTCAACTGCGCAAAAAATATTTACACGGTGATAAAACATTTTTCCAAATCATTGCAATGAATGGGGGCATCCCAAATGAACAAAATTATATTAATATTCTGAATCGTTATTCAGTAATAAAGCGATGTAAAACAATGGGAAATAAGTACATTACCAGTGATTATCGTGAAAATGATCAGTATAGTTCTGGGAAATTTTTCCACGCAAGAATTTGTTAATTCAATAATGTCTGTAAATGCACAATGACTACGTTTAGCAGTAGAGGTTAGATAATAAGTAGTAATAATCAAATTTTAATTAAGGGAAAAACCCGTCCACTGGACAGACGTTTCTTTCGAATACTAACATCACTATGAAAACTCATCAAAATTTTCAAAAATTATTGAATTAATATAAACAATTTCAAATTGAACTACAGATGAAGATTATGTATAATTACTTCAGTTATATTAATAATAATAGTAATTAAAAATAAAAAAAAAATACTCACAGGTCAAGTTAAGAAAGCAACAAGCAACAATTAATGATATAGTTTTATTGTTATAAACGAATACATTAATTGGAATATTAATAAAAGTGTCTTAAAAAGATATACAATATCTGTCAAACAATTACTAATTGATAAATTAATTGATGTTTCTAAATTTCTATTTCTATTTACCTCTTTTTTACGGCAGTTACATACTTACTATTCAGAACGATAGACAGAACATGAAAATGATGCTCCAGAATAAATCACCTGATTTATCACCGCTGAATTTGTATTTTTGGATCGAAATGAGGCAACGTGCAGCCGAAATACGTTCAAAAATCAAGAGGAATCGTGCAGCAGCGTCGTGGCTGCGAGCAACATTGCTACAGCAAATATACCGCTAGAGAGGCGTCAATCACTTTTACAACGAATCGAACTTTGCACGTTTGAACTTTGTAACGTTATTCACGTCTCTTCTATTTTGCTTGCGATAAGTGCATTACCTGTTCCGAGAAATTCTGTGTTTACTATGCGATGCTAGATTATTGAATATAGCACAGCTCGTTAACAGATCATTTCATTGCCAATATATTGTACGTGCAAAGTACTAGTTGAAGCAATTTTTTATAATCACTCGTTTTGAACATTCCGTTGGAAACTGTTGTATGAATTATTCAATTAGTTTCAAAGAATTATTTCTTCCACCAATTGAACTTATTCGTATGGGCAATTTGTGAAAACATTTTTGTGTTTGAAATGTGCTACCTCGGATTGATAATTTTAATAAATTAAAATAAAATAAAATTTAACTTCGTCATGTTGTTACATGTATAGCACCGAGTAGATTAACCTTCCTTAGGGAAAAATGGTAGGAAGCCTATGTACGATTACTAATCTAACCCACCGTCTGTTACTGTATCACTAAATTATTAATTTAGTCATTACTATTCTAATAATAATTAATAATTACTAAATCTCGTAATCAGTAGTTACTAATTTAATAAATTAGTAATGTAGTAATTACTATTACTAAATTACTGAATTGCTATTACTAATTTTATTACAATTACCAGTAAATCAATTAACACTCTCGGAAATAATTATTAAACCAAATACTCGTCGCGTTTAACTTAACTCAGACCTGACCTAGTAATTCTTGAACATTGAAACGAGTGGGGTGATTTCCTTCCCCTGCATCGCCATTTTCCTCAAGGAAAACTATCACGCTTTGCATTATACATTAACATATATCCTATTTAATATTATTTATGCCGAAGGTTTTGCTTTCCCACAAAAAGCTCGTGCCCACGAAAGGGTTTAACTTGGAATGAATTACAAAAAAAGTGTGTCATCGGTAATTTCTCAAAGAAAATTTATAATTTCCTGTTTGTAACAAATTTTAGGTCATTCCATCAGTTCGTTCTACATATCGCTTACATTCTTCACAAAATATTTTTTAAATAAAGAAATTGAAATTACATTTTTCTTCAACGTATTTACTTTCATTTCGAGAAGTTGTATTATATCATTACAAATAACAAATTACAAAAATTGTGATCAATCTGGTGTACGAACAGTTGACAACTTCGTATTAATTTTCAAAAATATGTATAGAACACGGGAATATTAAAGTCTATAACAGACAAACTGTATATCTTTTGCTTCTTTTTTCTCAGACGATCGAAAGCATTCAACTGCTAATTAGCCACTATATTCCATTTTTCGTTGTCGTCGAGCAACGGTGATCGTCGACCAAAGACGGTTAAGGTCGATGTAAGACCACTCATCTTTGAGTGGCACTCGAAATTGGTTTTAATTAAATTTGAACAATAGGTTTCTCTTTCGCGGTGTGCAGATTCAAGTGAGTTACCGACGTTGTTCTCTGGAAATAATTATTTTCAGAATTAGTCCCGTTGAATTTCACCGATGCAAACGATTTTAATTGCGGTTAAAAAATAATTTCGTACAAACGAACAGCTCGAGAGCGTTAAATATATTATCATAATTAGGAGCAAGGAATATTCTGATACAGTTTTTATTGAATACCATGGGGAAGGATTGCGCAATTTGAATCGTTTAAAAAGTGCTTTAAAAGTGATAAAAATTTGCTGAAATAAATTATACATTTATTAAAGTATAGAAAATATTATAGAAATTTATTACGTAGTTGATCGTTTTGATAGATTTTATTTTTCGACCACAAACCAGATTTTTATTAACCCTTTCGCTTCGATGAACGTACAATATACGCTCTTAAAAAATAAATAGTCATGCTCAAAGAATATCATGAGATGAGTTAGTTAAAAATATGTTTTGGAGTTACCATGTTTCTAACAATATTATTCGGAGGTATCAAAGTTCATAAAAATATAACATTTCGAAATTTGTAAGTTCCTGAAATTATATTATGGTATTTTCTCTTAACTTTCACTAAATAAATATACATTTTCAGTCAAAATCAAAAGCCCATGAAAGTGTTAGATGTGATCATGTCAGTTAAATCTATCATTATTTTTCTCAAAAGTAAAGATCTTTTTCCAACCTAAAGAATACAAATGAAAATTGTGAAACAACCTGTGAAACAAATATATGAAATATAATTTTTAAACTACCTATTTAATGAAAAATATCCAAAATGAAATTGTATTTTCTTACTTCATAATAAGAAAAATCATACGTTCGAGAGTCCAAGAGTGATAAAAATATTTTATAAATGAACAAAGTTGTTGCTCATTTTATCCATTGTAAGAAACAGTGACAATGCGAAAGATACTTTGCACTTCGTACTGAAATGGGACATTAAATTCTGTTAATAAAAAAAACTAAAGGAAGTAGTTCAATTAATCACAGTTCAATTCAACTTGATTAAGCTAACCGTGTCTAATTCAGTTTAATGTAATTGTTTCTGTAAAAGGGACACCGGTCCACTTTTATTACATCGATCTTATACTTTTAACCATCTTCGTTCCGTTCTCATTCAAAGATTCTCCTTCGTGAATTTAAAAGCCTTATTTAAATATGTATTATCATATTAACAGTGCAGCCTCTTGAAACTCGGCTGTAATATGTTAATTGACGTTTAATTGTCCTTTCTTTCTCCACTCTTTCAAGCTACTTTCATTTTCTCCAGGTGCTCCGGGTAACAAATTGCTATTACCCTAATTATCTCCTATGCAAATTCAAACCACGTGTTCCACTTTAAATATTCCTTATTTCTGGAAATTTTAACCCTCTCGGGGCGTTAATGTACCTGAGAACGTATTCTTTTTAGCATAACCTTATAAATACTTTGTTTGTCTCCATTTTCTTTCTTCCAACTATGAAGAAAGAATCAATTTCTTTCATTTCTTTATAAAATAGAAACGGTTTTCTTCGGCGTTGCGAAATGAACATTTGTATCGTTTAATAAATCGATGGAAATAAATTTTTGATAAGTGCGATAAATACGATTTGAGAAGATGGTAGGGCAGTAGTAGCACACATAAAAATGAAGGCGACAGAATTAACAATTGCTCTAAAACGAAAGGTAACAAAATAAACAGTCAAAGTATTGACCGAATGTAAATGATTAAAATCGGTCGTTTTTTGTTGTATTTAGCCTACTCTGTATCGGATCGCTTCAAAAATCCTTGTAAGTTACTTCGAACATACATTAATTCACATATTTGTTCGCGTACTTCGAAATTCCAATACAGATGTGGGCCAAGACTTTTTAAACTTCTTCTACTGGTAATTTTTGGATTTTTCGATATTTTCGTCCGAGAAAATTGTATGTCGCCCAAGTGCATACGTACGCAGATACATAAAATAAATATACTAGTAAAACATTAAGTAACAACAGGTAGTTACTTAAGTAACTCACAGGTCCGTGCGGACCGGCGAGGCTTGAACGGAAAGTCTTGTTCCGGTCCCTAGGGATCGGCGCGTGTTAAGAATCCCACAGGTCAACGCGAAACATTCAACGACGGCGAAATTCCTGGCAATAAATATAAAAAAACATGCCTAAATTTTACACAGTAGGTAGCTCAGAAGATAGAGGAAAGTGCGTACATAATAACGCAATTTGTTGCAACGCGATATCTTAATTAGTTCCTGAGATATAGGGCTTCAAAGTTTGTATAGCGGCCGGCGCGTACGAGGGTAATCCCGAATGGGCCGCAGACTTTTTTCTAGGAAATTCATATACGCATTTCCAGGAATAGTAAAGGGTTAGACGTAAACAGCGACCACGTGACCGCTACGCTAGACACTCACTGTCTGGGTCCAAGCGTGAGGCGGCAGCGAATTTCTATAAAAATTACGTTTGTCTTCACACGATGATATCTCAGGAACGGATAAAGATATCGATGTAAAACAAAAACCGAATTAAAGTGGAAGATTTCTACTTTTCTACAAATCTAACTTTATACCGAAATTCGAAACAGGACTTTGTTGGCAGCCCTTTGAACTTTTAGTAATTTTAATACGCGTTTCTTATGCAGTTTAACATAGTTTCTGACTTTCAACTGCTTCTAACAATAGAATATTATTATAAATATCTATCACACGCATTATTAACGATTGTTTCGTTTACTCAAAATTAATTTTTGGAAAAAAAAGTACAACCGACTTCGGAATGCACCAAAAAGGATGAAATAATTCTAATTTATATTACACAAAAATTAACATACATGTCGAATTGAGTAACCTCCTCCTTTTCGAAGTCGGTTAATGATGAGAAACTGTCGATATTAGTTTTCCAAATTTCGTATAAGAAACTTGAATCTCAAAGACCAGGATACGTTAATAAGGAACATTTGAAAGCAATTTTATCACGATCAACCGTAACAGAAGTTTTAATCGAATGATTAAAACTTGTTTCACTACATACATGCGTTCATACGTAAATATTAAAGGATCGATGTGACTTTCGATAAATATGAACGGTTTAATTAAATTTCCAACGTTGTAATCCTAAACTACGTTTATTCAGATTTCTGTATCGACCGTTATTTGCTTTGCCTTCAACTACAATCGAATGAAATGCTATGGAAGTATAAAGAACAAGTTTAATTAAATTCTTAGCTTTCTATAAGTTCAAGCTTTTGTACCTACACACGGAAAAGTGAATGACAGTTTTACTTCTAAATAATAAATACTGAATAGGTACATTGAAAATATTGTGTATATGTATATATGTATATACATCTCATGCGTAACGACAAATCTTCATTTTCAAGAACCAATAATGTTTCAAGACTATTGAATTAAGTTTCTCAAAGTTTTCAAAAGTTTCAGGAAGTTTTCTTTTCGGGTAATTATGAAATTTATTGGACGTTTTACGGTGATCGAATTATTTGAACGTTGTAGTTAATCCTTTGACGGCTACTATTTGTGGCTTTGGTGTGTGGTTTTTTATGCCAGTATTTTTTAATCTATTTTTGAATCTTGAAAGAAGATTACACGTGATTTCATTGTGATTTTATCTGTGTTCAGTAGCATTGACCTTCATAAATTTTATAAATATAAGATCATTATATCAATTAGAACGATTTACAAACATTTTTCACTTCATAAATCTTACCATTACACTGCACGTTTCGTTCGAGCGAAGTTAGGTTTCGAGTATTATAGATTCCTAAGATATAGACGGCAAAGCAGAAAACTTATTTTTGAATTAAAGTTAGCTAAATCGCCGAAATACCACATTGTTCAGTGAACTGATTCAGAGCTCGACTGGTCTATCCTGTTTGTAGTTGGTTTTTTTTTTAACGTCAGCATCCTCTAAAACTTTAGATTTAAAAAAAGAACGTGTGCAACTAGCCAACGTTACACGAATCACCCACTTTGCAGATGTATTCCGCGCTTTAAAGCAGCGGAAAAAAAGTACTAATGAACGTAGAGTTGAAACTCTTGGGAATCATCAACTTTATTGAAGCGTGTCTCACAATCAGCCAATCTATATTAAAATAATTGGACGCCGTTCGATCGAATCAGATTTTTAGTCATTTTATCACCTGAATTTAACGTATTAAAATTAACACGTGTATTAATTTGAATTAGCATTGCATTTATAGAATAATTATTTCGATCAAAGAACGTTGTTTCGAAAAAGTACCCTTTCCGCTACGCTTATATTTAATTCATTACCGTTCTTTCGCTACATCGATTACTGGCACCGGATTCAACATTTGGTCAAATTGAAATTTCAATTTCACGCTTTATCGGCTTCACCGTCAATAGTTACAAATTGTGGTTGGTCTGTGCAAGAACCGACAGTCGATACAATTATATAATACGTCAACCAGGTGACAAATCTGGTAATTACATTAAAAACGGAACAGCAGCAAATGGGATCACCATACAATCAACTTATCTTGGTACATGGATATGAATAGTGGACTTGTTTTCAATCATGACGAAACGATAAAGTAATTTTTGTAAGAATAAATATTTTCAATGAAGTTGTTATTCTTTTGCTGCACATTATGCTAATCATACAAGAGATTGTATATTGTTTCTATTTATTTTCAATCAATTCTATGCTATACAGATGTTTGTCTATATTTTCTGGTCAACGTTTCGTCCCAAGATGAGAGCCCTCCCCCGGAATTGAGATTTTAACAATTCCTTTGGTAAAATCGCACATTGTAAACAATTTTTTTAGTGGAAACAGAAATTCACAAAATATCCGCAAAATAAATTGTAAATTAATAGTTTCGCTTTGGCTGGAAATATTATATTTCTAAATGAAAATTAAGAAAAAAAATTATAATATTTTTAAGAATTTTAAAATTACTATAATATTCTTCGAAACTTGAATACTTGGGAATGTTATATTTTTAACATACGTGTGATTATTTATTTTTTTTTAAGCCGTATACGCTGTTCGTGGCGAAAGGGTTAATAATATTACATTCGATTCTTAGCATTTTTATTGCCCGTATAGTTTATTAATATTTGTTTTATTTTAATTAACTAAACGGTACAGACTAAGGTACCTAAAATCTGTCCGATACATTTCCACAAATTGTTACAATTTGTTTTAGTAAACCCATCTACAGTTTTTACTTCCTTTAACTCTTTGAGCGCTACGAACGTGTTATGGGCAAAGTGTTTAATAATTTTGAATTATGGATACTGCCTTGATCATTATAAATAATTATCAAAACGGCCGAGCAATTCGATAAATATCGATCACTTATTTAATTGACCGGGCATTGTGAATAATGCTACATTTTCTGTTGACAATTTAGCCAATGATTTGCCAAGGAAAAGTTTCTTAGGCAGTAATACTTTCTAGTAATTGCATAGGATGATCCATTTGAAAAGTAATCGCGGCTTGTGCAAAAGTGACAGACATTTTTATCTTTCTGACGTTTCCTTGTTATCGATTGGCTCCTCGTTAACGACGCATTCGCTACCGGATTTGACCTGGTTTCTTAATTCGCGGGTTTCCTCTTTTTGACGTTCGTCAAACTCACACTACAAAACGTGAAATTGTATCCCCTATTTTTCTTTTTTTTTTTTAATGTATTTCTTCCTTCATTTGTTTTGGTGTACGTGAAATATCATTTGCATAAGAGAAACTTTAACCAATTGTAGAATTTTCAAAAATATCGTATATTATATTAAAATAATTTTAATATGATTGGACACAATGTTCCTTTATAAAAATAATTATTTTTGAACGTCACAAATAGTTCAGATGTTGCTTTTATACTTTAACCCTTTCGAAACAATTTCTCCGTGAAAAGGTTATATAAATGTGTGAAAAAATTAAAGATTGTAATATTTTACATGAAGTTTTACTGGTCTTTCTATTGAATCATTTTCTAAACAAAAAGTATCAACTTTTAAGTATTCAAATAAACGTAATCTTCTTAAAATGCTTATTTTATGTATTCAACAATTTCTATAGTAGTTTTCCGAAATTTGCATTGATACGAATACTACTTTTCTAACAATTTGAAATATTCGTGAAAACTGAAGGTCCATTATTTAATATTGTTAGAATAAATAAAAAAAATTATTTGTATGTCTTTCCAAAGCATATGTAAAAATTTAATTTTGTCTAAATGGTATAAAATAATTCAAATTTCATATATTTCATAATACTTTGAAAAATTCAATAATGGTCCATGGGACATCTTTACTAAGGATGGCAGAATAATCATACGAAAATTCTGAGCGATCATTACGACTGATGTTCGTATGCGTATTACTGTTAAATCTATTTAGGTTAAATAAATCTAAGGTTTATTAAGTAACTTAAACTACTAATATAAAGTAAGATATACGCGCAGAACGCACGTGGTAACGCATGGTTAAATAAAAGCAACCCCCCCCCCGTATTAATGGGGCATATCGATCTGTCTAACAATTACAAATTCTTTTAATACTTAACCCTTAGCCACCTACCCCCGTCCAGGAGACGTCAGGGTAATATTGCCCCCCTTAATAAAATCCAGTACAGTCAGAGGTTATCTAAAATCATTACAAGTATTTTGAGGATTCAGATTCTTTATTTACATAAAATGGACATTCGAAAATTAACATTTACCTCTATAACAACCATTTACGTTTCATGGACTTCTTATTTTCAGAAGAAACAAACATATTTGGAAAATTGTATGGTGTCTGTGAGACGTGTGATAGGTGGTTAAGGGTTAATACACTAGTATTACACCATACTTCTTTTTGAACCTTCTACCAGGAAAGTGGATATTGCTACTGATTGATTGCTTTCAATCTAGCTAGAAATAATTTACAATTATTACCTCTATTAATTCAAACTCTATGAAAGCGACATTTCATATGCGCCATCCGAATTCAATTTTATCTTACGAAACTTTGCCGAATATTCAATCAACGTATGCGTGCTCTGTTTATAGGACATCGTTTGTCGAATGACACTTTGAATTTCAATAGTTATTGCGTTTATTTATATGATGTATATAAGGTTTTATAATTTGGAAGGTTCAATGGAACACGAGAGATACATTTTATCGAGAAATTGCTGAAAACAGTATTTCATGTATTGAATACACAGGCTGTGGTTGTCGTTTCCCTGGAACTTTTAATTCTTGAAACGCTTCACAGATGTTTCGTTCGAGTCCGATTAAAACTGATAGTTCGAATAGACAACTAAGATTGCAGAACCGATGGAGGTCAAATCGATTTAACGTCCTGAAGTTCGAAAACAGTGGTATAAGTAGAAATAGCGACCCAGAGAACGATAACTGTGGGCTAGTTCAAATATTCAAGAGTTATTTTCATGAATTTCTA
This sequence comes from Stelis phaeoptera, assembly GCA_943735885.1. NCBI lineage: Eukaryota > Metazoa > Arthropoda > Insecta > Hymenoptera > Megachilidae > Stelis > Stelis phaeoptera. The sequence goes on from OX030930.1 coordinate 5,664,631, forward strand.
TACAAAAAAATTGCATTTTATATTATATATAAAATATATAACGATTGTACCCAGTATAGATTTTAGCATTTTGCATTTATTGCGCTTTCAACTCTATATGAATTAATTTATAACTAATTTTTTAGCGTATCTTCTTTAAAGTAGAAGAAACAAATTGTGATTTTTATTGAAGTTATGTCTTTTGATCTGATATTTTAATGATATTGAAAAATAAAAAGTTCCATGTTTTCTTTATTTATTGCATTAAATCTTTTATTTTATTGATGTTTGCCTATATAGTTTTTTTTTTTTTTTTTTTTTTTTTTTTTAATGATGAGGGTCCTGTTTAGGGACTCAAATTTTAACAAACTCATTTTTTTAAAGAAACTCCTCGGTGATTTGTAAATTAACGAAACTGGATATTTTGAAAGATTTTTACTGAAGAAGAAAACTTTGCTATTGTTACTTGAGTTCATGCGTTGGCACTTAACTCTTACATTTTCAAAAATTTTGTTGGGAATTTTTCTATGGGTGTTGTGAAATTCAACAGAATCAGCAAGGACTACTATCTAAAATAACTCATTACCTGTTTGTTATATCGGAAAACCTATTAACCCCTTGACATACAATAACGTGTCAAACTCGTGACGCCATGTGACTTCTGTCGTTCAACCTTTGATCGCAATTGAATTTTAAGTTTAATTCTGATTACAATAATTTATACAGTTAATGTTTGTCAAGTACGAAGTATATGTAATATCTCAATTTCCTTGATTTATATTAAGATTGATAAATATTTAGCTCTGATTGACGCATCTGTCGGGAAACTGGTAAGGCAAGGAGTTAAATGAATTTGGTTGCATTTTAAAGAATACATATTGAATGAATGAATTTTTTATATATTATATTTCCTGAGATATCAAGGTGATCTTTGACGTTGTCAAGGCCAGAGTGTCTTAATTTTTAAACCATGTTGTAGCTAGTGAACTATAATATCATAATTTTGAACCAACTTCAAAAATGACTTTGAAACAACTCAAGTTCTCCTTGATATTTCAGAAAATATACCTTTGATGAATACTTTAAAATGCAAAATAATTCATTTGAAACTTTTGTTTTATGTAATCAATAAGTAACGAATTATTTTTGAAAGTAGTTGTTATTGACTCACCTTGTACAAGGTGAGATACGTAACATTATATTGAATTTATTACTCCGATCGACGATACGAATTACACCACGTTTTTGCTCTAAATAAGTAGAATTATTTATTCCTTTTTTTTTTTAATTTTTTAATACTAAAATATATATAAAAAATATTCTTATGTTATAGTTTTCAAACCTTACAATTCATCTTTTCAATATGAAAAGCTGAATAAAAATTAACGTAGATTTGAATATGCAGTATTAAATTCAATCATAGACATATTTATAACGTCCGGTTTATATATTTGCTATTTACTTTCAAAAGATATAAATTATAGAAGCCTCTTGAAGGTAACATTTCCAGCGGCCACACTATAAATCTAACATGAATTCCGATTTAACGCTTTGACACTCTTATAGTATATTTGATAAATGCGTTATTTGATACTGGTTTTTTAATTATGTGTCATGGTTTATGAGCATTGGAAGAAAGAATAGTTTCTTCCAATCATCTATATAATACAATATGTATTAGAACCCAATAAATTACCGCATTTTTACAATATTTCTGATACGAATTGTACTTATCAATTTTTAATCAATACGTTTAACTAAAAATGTAGGATACTAAAAGTGTAACTACGCTTGTGTTATAAATAGTTAATAATTTTTAGATTTGTTGTTTACATTCTTTTGAATAATAGTGATTCACTGGTATGCGATTAAATACTGGTTTAGTTACTTCAATTATTAATAACAACAAACAACAAACTTTTAAGCATATGAAACCATTTAGTTTCATGAAAAATTAGCCAATCTGTATTGAAAATATTAATAAAACATTTATGCAGACGTTTGCATTGAATCTTAAGCTTCGAACAAATATGCCACAGGTGTAATAATATTTCAAAATTTGCCATCTGATATGCAACAATATGATATTAAAAGACTAAATGGAACAAAAATCAGTAATAAAGTTACTTAAAACGACCGTTTACAGACGGTACAGTATTACCTTCTTTAAGAACCGCACAGTCGTCGAATAAACGCGAAGAAATCTATTTAGCCTTGTAAAAATAATTTGAAAATCTATATTTCAAAGAGGCAAGGGCATAAATGCTCTTATTCTATTATTATATTTTGAAAGCCTGTAGGGTTTTTGAAAATCAACACGGCGCCATTTCATTAAAGGTTAATTTTAAAGTATACAAAGAAACCAGGTAAGCTTAATCTTGTCTCTGGCTGGGATAGAAACTCGAGCGATTACATTCAGAGAAAGAAAAGTGACAAGTTGATTCTGAGAATAACGAGTACGTAAAATACTGGTCCGTGGACGAGTATGGGACGAGGAAGTAAAGAAGGTACGAGTTCTCAGCGAAATTAAAGCTTAATGCTTCTAACGAATACCACGACTGAGGGGGATATAAATCCACTATGGGCGGAGAATTTGAGAGGGTTGAACGGTAAGAAGGTGAAGGAGAAATAGGATAGGAAGGATAACGAGGCAGCGAAAGGGAGGGAAACGAAGAGGGAACGAGCGTCGGACGAAAATACTCGTCGAACGTGAAAGAAGTGCGTTTAATTAAACCGGCAAATAAGTGCGGCACTGGTATTACCGAGCGTCGCTTCCACATTTTCTGCAGCTGCAGCTGCTTTGTGCTTGCCGCTTCGATGTCGGGAAGAGGCCACCGTCGAACGTAAGTCTGTGAGCACTTCAGTCGTGCTTCAGTTCGAATAACTGGCGCGGTGGTTTTCGATCGACAGCTAATTAAATTTTCAGCTAATCATCAATCGTATCGTCGTGTCATAGTTATCTGGTGTTTCAAGGATTCTTCGTGATGCGCTCCGTTCGAAAGACAAACAATTCGCGGCCGACTTCTTGTGAAATATCAAGGATCTATCGCAATAAGGTGACACCTCAACTTTCGAGCACTTTTAATGAACCAACGGATAGCAATTAAATATTTAACACTGTTTCAAACGTGCTGTTTGAATCTTTCATTCTGTTAAAAATAAATACAGTTAAAATATTGCAGCTGCCTCTTTTCTCGCCAAGATACTGAATATATTTTATCATAGACGATACTGTCGAAAAAAGTAATAATAGTCTTTTAAAAATGTATATAAATCAGTCACTCTCATTTATTCAGGCAAAGATATTGTTCAAATAGTGCTGTTAATTCATTTCAACTATCTATTAAAAATTTCCAAACAATGGAAAGCTTATGTCGAAAGATATAAAAATAGTAACATGTTTTTGATAGTTATTGAATAACATTAAAAAAAACTGGAGAACCCCACGTCATTGTTAGTATCATATCTGATCCTTTTAAAGTTAAATCTATCATTTTTTCATTCAAAAGTAGATGAGAATATTTATTCCTATTATTTATTATTTTATTATGCAAGAAATTCTTTTGTTTAATTCCCTTTGCAAATGTTCCTATTTTTTTACAAATAATTACATTTTTTTTTAACATTATTTAGTAGAAAAAGAGGGAAAGAAGGGATGTAAAAATTAAGAGAAAGAAAGAAGGAAAGAAAGAAACAAGGAGTTGATATTAGCACTATTATGTATGTTACGATTCTAAGCCATGGTAATTAACACGTTGACTGCCACAGTGAAAACGGACGTGGGTAGTCAGACACGCTGAAATCCTAATTATTAACAATACAATCAACTAATTTTCAAATTTAACTTTTCAATTCGATAGCTAGCCTTATTAGCTCAATGTTAACGCTATCCGTGGTTTATGTTATCATTTCTGTTGGTAATTATTTGATTGTAAAAAATTTCGGGTGCCGGTCACCGGTGACCCCCGTGGCAGCCAACGTGTTAAAGATTAATTGATATTCTTGGCAATATAATTAAAGGGTTAATTAATATTTTTGCGATATTATAATATCTATGTATTAATCTTTGCCGACTTCCTGAATAATTATCCCCCTGATGGATCATCAAATGCATTAATTAGGTGAATTCTGTTGACGACAATATTTTAAAGTTGAGGCGTATTTTTTTTTTATACCTCTCCTGTCATCTGTCGAATAAATAATTATGCAGTTCTCTTTTAAATCTGTGTGAATACGTTTTTTTGCACAAATTTGTTGTTAAATTATAAGGCTAAAATTGGCAAATGTTTACTGTTATCCTTTGAAAAGGATCTTCCTTCGAACAAGAAAATTCAAACAAAATCTATCGCTAGAAAAATATTAATTTTCCAGCTACATATTTTATTTCGTTACTCTCCCGCGGGTGGCATTAATTTTTTGAAGGACGACGGCCGTTTTGCATTGATCGATGAACAGTCACGGTTTCCTACGTACCTCGTAGAACACGATACGTCGGAAGGAAGCCAAAGTAATCGCAACCGCAAGATAATCTTCTCCATTTCTTAGCTTCGCATTCCCTCCGAGCATCGAGGTTGAAACTGCTTTCGTTCTGTTGCATTTGCACGAGCGTATTGTATTTCCTAACCATTCATACAGTAAACTCGAACAATCATGTATTGGTACACGAGCTCGTAAAACTTCGAATATATCAAACGATATATACACGTAGAAATAACCACTGCACGTTTCATAAAGGGTGTCTCGCTACGAAATTTCATTACCTTAATTAATACTCTTATTAATCACAAGAATTATAGTAAACCTATAAACCTTGGGCGAATCATTTTCGATTTATGCTCAGTTGAGAATACTTAATACTTGGTAATCAATGGATGTCACATTTTTCAAAATAAAGGTGATCGCCTTCAAACCAGTTCTTTTTACACAATTGTGTGAAAATTATTATCTTTCAGATAACTTTTACTTTTGGGAAATAAGAGGTATATACGTAGTCTGAGATTTGGATAATAAGGGGATTGGAAGATTATTATAATTTTCTTTGCGGCTAAAAATTCCCTGACATAAGCGATATAAACAAATAGAAATATCTTAAATTTCTTAATTGTTTGAATAGATAAAAAAGGAAAAATTTTAATAAAGAAAAATTCCACTTCTTTTCAACTCGGTGAGTGGGAGTTGGCAGACTTGACAGAGGAAAAAATGAAACGGTAACGAAGATAACTAAGTAAGTTTTATTCTTGAACAAAGTGTAATTTATACATTTGTCAATTATGAATACATAAAATATTTAAAAGTTCTCACATTCACACACCATTCACGGTATGTATTGTAACTCCTGTTTCGTTGAACGTAAACACCAATGGTAAAACATCTCGTAATCAATATGGATGCGATCCATGTTTCTATTGACTCACTCTTTTTCAACGAATGCACAAGAAAAGTAAAAAAAAAAAAATCGATTTATGTAGAAATTAGTTAAAAAAATACCGTGGATTTATAGTACGTGTATGCAAATGCTCGTATGTAAATTAATAATACAGAACGTTCCAAAAGAAACGTTTCGAAATATACGAAAACGGATGATTTGTAATAAAGAAATTTGTTAGTATATTACATTCAATTTTTTTATTTTTTTAAATTGAAAGGGAACAACAACAAGCAACAATTGCAACAAAGAATGTTCGGAAGGAGTACAATTTTCCTTGCATTAAAATTTAGTAATCAAAATAAGAAATATTAGAATTTATATATTCTTTCTTTATAAATATTAGTGAAAATAACATTGATTAATGTTTAATACAAACACAAGAAATATTTAAATACATGAATCTTAAAACGATTAAACCACAGTTTATCATGACGAATCATAATTGTATCGATTAAAATAAGAATCATTAAAATTTGCACATTCTTTCAACAAATTATATATTTCGTGATTTTCAAGAAAATTTCGCTGATTCATACTTCACGGGAACTTAAAGGGGATGTGTTTAAATACAATACCTACAAAATATCGAAAAATTACAGTTATATATGAAAATGGAAATTCTAAGATTTTAAATGACATCGAAGATATCTCATAGCCATAGATATTTATTGAAAATTGTTTCAACAAAATAGTACATTTCATACACGTTACAACCTATAACATGTGGGATCTCTGTCTATGAATCCAAAATTATTTTAAGAAGTGATGATTTTGTTTTAACACGTTGGCTGCCACGGGGGTCACCGGTGACCGGCATCCGAAATTTTTTACAATTAAATAATTAACAAAAGAAATGACGAAACAAACCACGGATAGCGTTATCATAAAGCTAATAATGCTAGCTATCGATTTGAAAGGTTAAATTTGAAAATTAGTTGATTATATTCTTAATAATTAGGACATTAGGATTTCAACGTGTCTGACTACACACGTCCGTTTTCACTGTGGCAGTCAACGTGTTAAGAACGGTCCACGTATAATCAGTCATCAAATACGAAGATTATGAAATTAGTTAGGTGTATAAATACGAAACATAACAGTAGAAATACGGAACGAGTAAAAATGACTTACTTCAGCTTTCTTATCAAGGTGTTTTTATCGAGGTATGGAATTACTGTATATGCTAAATAATTTATGTTTCATCTATTATTTCTTTTATTTTCTATATTATTTTCCAATATGTATGCGAAAATGTAAAACATATTGAAAATGATAACATTTGTTGATTTTCCTATACTATTAGTTATAAGCCATCGCTCTTTTATGAGGCGAAACCATAAAACAGAGCGCAGTAGATGTTCTGACTTGTGAGTGTTGCGACATCAATCGGCACCCCTCCGGATGCTTTAATTTACTACTTCATCGTTTCGTAACTGTGACTACGGTCATAACATAGTGGTTCATAATTTAACAACTTCCCCAGGAATGAATACAAACAAAGAGAAAAGTTTCACAGAAATAAAATAATCCTTTTTTGAAATAATCGTGGCAAAGGTATTGAAAGAATTTATTTGATGCTATACAAGGTTAGCCATTTAGCTATACCATTTAATTTGTGGAGGGATTACAATTTTTTCGTTACGAATGAAACAATGTCTATGGACATTCAAGATAATCACATTTTATTCTTTATATATACCAATTTTTAACTCTGATTTTAATTTATCTTGGAAAGGCAGATGAAAATTTCGATAGTGAGCTGTGTTTCTTGGACGAAAATACGTGCACATAGATTTATTTTGCAGCTTTGATATTTAGTTACATATGGAAGCGTTAAAATAGGTAACAGGAATGTCACATGAAAAATATCCTCCGATTTTTTATCATATTGTGTGGAAAGTTCCAAGTGCAAATCCCATTATTTTCACACTTCCATTACAAATTTTTAACATTAATTTACCCCATGACCTTTGATTCACTTTTTCCACAAATTTTGATATCCTGACTGTAATTTTCGTTTGTCATCCCTATTCTTTAACTAAAACTAGTAACAACAAACCATTCCAATTAATAATTAAACTCTTATTTAAATTACTAAATCTGTCTTGAAGAATCCGCTAACATTGGTTCTCGTTAGCGTTAGTGTCGTGAAATTTCATCAAAAGTTACACAGTAAATCTTCATCAAGTTTACGGTAACCGCACGCCGACATTAATTATTTTATTCAAGTTAACGGAAACCAGGCATGTGGCAGTGACTCGTAGAAAATTCTTAATATAATGGAAGGTTATATTTTACAAATACGATACGAGATAATACTTTGTATACAACGTAGGTGTAATAACCTGTCAACTACTAGGAAGATAGTACAAAGTATAACGTCAGCATAGCAGGTGCACGACCAGCTTCCTTATAGCTCTTTAACAGTAATGCCCACGCACATGTTATAACTTCTTAAAACTTGATAGCTTTGCGTTTCAAATTTTAATTCTGCGTTTTTTACTACATCTTCTTTCGCGTTGCTTTAATATTCCCGCAGTAAACATAATAAATAAATAAATAATTGAAACATTGAAAGAATATTTTTTAAACAAAAAGTACACCGATTCTACAAGTCGTTTAAAAGTTTATTTGTATCTTGTTGTATCATATACCGATGACGCCCATACAACACGGCATTAGAACACGATATTTCAATATAACAACAGTATTCCTACAACATGCTTTTGTTGTAACAAACGGAAGTAACAGATTTTGTGGAAAAGGTATTTAATTACTTATTGTTACGTGTAAGGTTTTGTTAATGTGTCGAATTTGTCCTCTGTACTAGTTCTTTGTTTCACATAACACGGATCCGTATAACACGATATCTTTTAGGAATTTAACGACTGTGTTATAAATGTTGAAGCGTCAATATAGCGATACTTGGTAATTAAATAAAAAATAGTAATATTTCTGGGATTTTTCATTCTTTTAACACTGGGTCCTATTATTTTTAATATAGAATGTTCTTAGCCCTTTCAAACTTGATGTTATCATGGTGATATCGCCTTTATAAAAAAATTATTCTATATAGTATGTATTTAAAAAATCAGTTAGAAGAATTATTGGATAAAACTTTTTAACTTTCAATCAACGACTAGCAGAAAAGTAGATTACTTTTAATCTATTTTGTATTGTTCTTTAAAGCTAGATTAAGTATATTTTATAATCATAGTAATAAAAAGTACCAAAATATAAAGGTCCGTTTTGAAAGGGTTAAGAGTCGATTAACATTTCTGTTAAGTGATTCTACCAATAAAAGATATCGTTACATAATAGGCCTCTGGACTTTTTATTTGAAAAATATTCTTTTCCTCTTTTACTCTAAATAATAGTTACTCTAAATAATAATAGTTACTCTAAAAAATAATAGTTACTCTAAATACTCTTTTACTCTAAATAATAATTGGCTCACTCTACACATCAAATGGTCAAATACGAAGCAGAAAGAGTCTGACACGATGCGATGACATAAAAGTACTGCAAAATAGTATTTATGTCACCTCAATATGAAGCTTAAGGTATGATGAAAATGACTACATAAACTCGTTATTAAAGTTCTTGGTACAAAATGATCGTTTGCAAATTGGAGTGAAATTCATGTACTGTCCCATTACGGATGTCAGAAAGTTACTAGTAATTTCATACACTCGAGAAGAGTATAATCAATGAATGCAAAACACAGTTCGATTTAAAATATTTCAAACAGAAAATATTAAGCAGAAACATTCATGAATCGGAAAAAATATTGTTTTATTCAATTATATTCGATTAATTAATATCGGTTTTAATGAAATTGTAATGGTTGAAAGTTTTATGAATTTCACCCTTTGCACTAGAAGCATTTTTAAAAATAATTAGGTCGAGATTACTTTTCCAGTAAATCTTCCAAAATCCAAAAGCACTATTTTAGAAGAAAACTGCTACGGATGCTCGTGAATCCATTTATTTTTATTTTTCTCGTTGATTTTCTATATTCGAATGTAAATCCAACTTAAATTTCACATTTTAAAATATTCTAGTAAATCACATGGAGGCGCCACTCGAGCGCAAAGGTTTAATATTAATATTTAATACTACAGCAATTTATTAAAACCAATTTAATACTAAAGTTTGCACAAAATAACAGGCCCTTATTTTAACACATTTTCCATGAAATTAAAAGATGCTATTATAATATTTCTGGGAATGTTTCCAATTTTCAATTAAACTTCATCATCTAAATATCGAATACAACCGTTCGTTATATGGAACAATTTACTTCTCTCGCAAATGTGAATTATTTATAAAATAAAATGTAATAACCGTGAGTGGATCGAACATTTCATTGGTAACAGTTGCACAGAATTGTAATATCGAGGAAAATTATGAATTATATCTGCTGGTCATTTCCTCGAGATAAAGGTTAGAATTATTGAAATGTAATGAGAATATTGATAGGGAGCAAAATATGATTGGAAGGTAAAAAGAGAAAGAATAAATTTCCTGGGAAATTGAAATAAGAAGCAGGTGAGTTTAAAATGAGGTTAAATTCTTAATTGGAATGAAACCTCTCTTAGAACATTTGTCAGTAAGTGTAGGGTATCGTTTAATGTAATTGAATTGGATTGTAGCTCAATTAAGAAGCAGATTCTAAAAGTACCTTCTATACATAATTGAGTGCTATCCAATTGCCTATACATATACATCTACTTACGTGAATATTTCTTTGAATTGTATAAATTATAAACGACGGAAATAACGTATAAAGTAAATAAATAAAATGTGGACTGTTCTGCTCATATTAGTTAAAATATACTATTACTTTTTTTTCCGAGTACCCGGGTACCCTGGGAACTTCTAGGTAACTGAGAAATATCCGGGTATATTCTACCCGGGTACCCTACCCGTGCTCCGTTTCTTTCTCTGTTTTGTGGCGGACTAATCATTAGCGTATGGTTGATACAACTATCAATGTAATGACAGAACATTTTCATTTTTGATTCTTTGTTATGAAACGTTTACCAGGATTTTTGTGCATTTTTCTGATTAAAATGACACCAAACACGATATAGTTTGGACCATATTTATTTATTTAATGATTACTTTATACAGATATACAATCGTGCATTATTCAAAATTTATAATTATAAAAGTAATTTTCTAATTAACCTTTTAATGCTAGAATTATTAAATTTTAATAAGATTAAAGTATATACATAGTACATTAATAGATTTTACGTATAATTTAAATAACGACAAACAACAATAGTTTTTTGTAAATTACCGGTTGAAAATTGATGTTTATTAGAAAAAGCATAATAAATATTTTCAATGATTTTTGCTTGAAATACGCACACTAATGGGGGTATAATTTATTTAAATAGACGTATACAAATTCTTACACAATTTTGTGAAAATTATAGAAGAATACCTGTCAATGAAAAGAAAAACGAAATAAAACTTATTTTTAGTACAAGCTCTTTAGAGAAAAGCATAATGTGTAAACATATTGCATGAAAAACATAAATAAACTTATATCATATTGCTGTATTCCTATAACCGAAGGCACAATTGTTAATGTGAAATTTATCAATTTACGGTTATTGATTTTGAAAGCGTTCTTGCGTCGAGCATTTCCAGGTCGTTCTTTTGACCTCTTTTTGCTTCAAACAACTTCAAGGTCTGAAAGTCTCTATAACAGAGTAATAAATTTTCCTTTTACGATATATACCGAAACTGTCATGGAGAAAGGTTTATTGTGCATTTGTTTAACGTTTGCTATTCGATACTCTAAAAAAAAAAATGCTTTCCTTCATTGTTTTCTTCTTCGATTCTCTATTTTTTTATATTATTTATCGAGTACTATTCATACAAATGTTAATATATATCTTTAGGAGAAAAGGTTGACATTTGAAAGGTATATTATAAACTGTTACCCTTTCGTTTATTAACTAGCGTTGCCAATTTAGATATTTTACATCCAAGTCTAGATTATAGTTAAAAGGTACTATGTATGTTTTATTGTTTCCCTAAGCCCTAAGGTTTACGAGGACTTCCGTCCCCATTCATCGCGTCTCGTATCCTTAATAACATCATCAACACTTTAAGTTAAAAAACTAACCTTACACCTAACTTAGACTAGAAGCATCATAGATCTAACTGCGTTTACCTGTAATCACGGACATCGACAAAAGTTAAAAAATCTTGACAAACGTATAAACTTGTTAAAAGATATTATTTAGTTTCCAGTAGAATCTTGGATGTTTTTAGATGATCTTATGGCAGTCTTTTTAAAAATATAAGGTTCGTAGTACATTTAACAAGAAACATCGAATTAGTTTGTGTTTTTATTAAACGATGGTTTTAGAATAAAGTATCTTGTAGTTTTAATGATATGTTCAAAGGAATTTGTATTTATGCACTTTCGTTAGAAGGTTTCCACAATCTTTGAAAATTATGCGTCTGGTTAGGTACGCGACTAACCTGTTCTTAAGAGAACCCCTTAAAAGCTGTAACATACCAATCTCACTTCTTATACAAAACGTAACAAAATGTAGACAGATTTATCGAAGAAGTACCAATATTACACTTTATTACTTTCTTGTGTTAAAGTGAAATTATTATGTTTATAATATCGTAAACTGTGTAATATTTTGTTATTTAATAAAAGCTTCAGAAGAAAGTTCTCTTCATACCTTAATTTTCATTTTAAAATATGACTGTATGTTAAGATACTTTTTTATATTTTATAAATAACAAAATAATGAAGGGTGTTCGAGTTAAATAGGATACCTCTGTGTCCTAAATAAATTTCTTAGACTACTTTATGAACGTAAATTTAGAAAAAACTGAAAATCGAGTTCCTAGCATTGTATGAGACGTATTAGAATAATTATATAAGTATATTTTTCGTATTATTTTATATATTTCCCTGTGCTTGATGTTTGTTCCATCTTATCGTCTACTGTAAGTAGCACGTGGTGCGATTGTCGTCTGCGGGTGAGTGGTGTGGTTTCGCTGGTCGCGGTTAGCCTGGGTTCTGGCACGAAATTAGCTGTCCACTAGAATATATGATACATCATGCACCTAAATTTTTGTTTCCTCTTGAACTATTAAAGATTAGAGGGTAGTACATACTTTGGCATCCAGAATAAAAGAACTTTCTCAAGAATTTGGTCAGGAAAAATTATTTCATCAATTGATCCGATTATATTTTTGTCATCCAAAAGGGTTAGAGATCACTTAATCCTTTCGAGAATGAATTTCTGTACGAAAGTGTAAACAAACTTTTTTTTGGAAGTTATTAATAATAGAAATTTGAGTATTTTATCAAATCGCATATTTTATGGATTCAATTCTCATGCAAAGTAGGTTTTTTGTTTAGTTTGTGTGGATTAAAGGGTTAATATCTCGGGGGGAAATATCTCGAAAAATATGAAATATATGGAGAAATGTTTCTAGCGGAAGTTGTAGGAGACTAACAAAAATATTCAATCCCGTACAAAAAAGGTGACGTTTGCATCTTTTCCTTTTATGAAACTGCATATTTTTGTTACATAGATCGATTGCTTGGAACATACTGTGAAAAAAATTATTAGAATAAAATGCCAGAAAAGTTAACAACTCTTGAGATATTCTTAATTTTTGTATGGAACGTCTCATTTCTTTAAGCTTAAAATGTTTCATAAACTGTTGATTTCTTTAATATCATCGCATAATATTTTTTTTCACAAAAGAATATAATAATTAAAGATATGCAAAAGTTTCCATCGCCCACAAATACTATTCCAATTATATTGACAATTCCAAATGTCAAACGAAAGATAAAAAAAAAAAATTGAATCCTTATTAACTCTGACAAGTGAGGATGAATTAAAATTAATAAATATTAAAGAAGATTGCCTTATTTTTGTATACCGCTAATAAATATGTCACTACATTTAACAATTTATATTAAACTTATACAGGACTTTTCTGGGTCATCGTAATGCCAGCGCTATCTGTCTTCCTTAATATGCTATAAGTTCCGCTAGAGACATTTCTCCATATTTCTCATATCTTTTGAGATATTTGCCGGGTACAAAAGCATATATGACCGTGACATTAATTTACATACATGCGTGCGATGCGTCTGATTAAAAAATGGATGCAATTTGCTAAAATTTTATCATATTGGCTATGATACATCAATGTTGATTTTTAAATTTTGAGGCGCTGACAAAATTGTGCCGTTTAAAAAAAAAAGTGACATTTCACTTAGGTATTTATTGATTCATTCTTAAATTAAAATGAAAAACGATCGAGAATAAAGAAATAGTAGGTACTCTTAGTTTAAATATAGTAAAAAATCCAGACTGCTTCAAAATTGGTTTCAGTTCATCAGATGATAATTATTAATTACCTCTTCTATGTAATATAGGAAAATTAGGTGTTAATAAGAATTTGTTTGCGGAACTACTTGCGGAATGTCTTTGAATATGACGTAGGTATTTCGCAATCAGGAAACCGCCCCATATTTTCTATTGATTTTTTAATGTTCCCCCACCCACGCTTACAATCTGGCCTCGGTGTCTTGAAGAGAAAATCGATTTTAAAATTGGTTTATAGGTTTGATTGTGTTTCAAACGGAATGACGTTTATTTAATTACATCCAAGTCCGTTTGTAGAATTGAATTTCCTGTTATGCCTTGACTGTCAGGTTTGTTCTTGAACCTTGCGTTAATCTGATATATATTCAATAAACCGCCTCGAATATACGATATAGGGCGAAGTACCTAATGATTAGTTTAAGCAGATTTGTATTTTATAATACACCGTTTTATTAAAATCAAGGTTTCAATTTTTATAAAATTTGAATTGTATTCTGCGTTTGAAGGACTTCCCTCTTTGACTAATATTGATTGTTAAGACTGTTTTGAAATTATTTTCTATGACAGTCAGATTTATATAAGAATATACGAATACTTAATTATTGATATTAAAATATCAGTCATTGGTTTTTCTGGAGAATTTTTAGCGATTTTTTCCTCTTTTTTCTATTACTATTTAAGAAACTGAGCAGATATCGAAGATAACTATTTCCAACGTATTAAATGTGTCAAGATCTTAAAAATCATAAAGCAATTTTATTTCTTATTTAGAGTTTGTATGAAAAAGCAAGATTCCTCACTACCTTGATCTTTATATATTTTCATTTCTTTCAATATCATAAGAACTCGAAACTTATATTCTTTCAAGGTAACTTTATCCCGAAGAACTTCACTTGCAAAGTTTAAGAAAATATTTCGAATTTGTAAAATTCCTTTCTTAATAGACTACAAATACTAATTTAACTATTTCATCTCAACTATTAGATTCGCGTTGGTTTCGCGTACCTTGTTTTAAAATTATCATAAAAGAGATGTAAAAATGACCATAAACGTGACGAAAGATTGTTGATTCAAATGATTCTTACTTTAATTGAAAATTGTTTTCTGTCGAATTTTGATGAACAATTCTCTGGTAAAAAGGAACGTGAAGGTACCAGAATCAAGTTGCCAAGTAAACACTTTATCTACCGGATGCCTAGTAATAGACTTTTTGATACCATTGATTACTGTCTGAAAACCAATGAATAAATCTTCAATCATTATTCAATTGTCCATAATTCACTTAATATTGTGTAAGTTAAATGTACTACATCCAAGGAAAAATTGAAGATATGGGTTATATCCTTTATTCTTTAGCTACTATTTAATTTTTAAGTGATAACAAATAATACAACCTTTTTAATTAATATTGCAGAATAGAAACACTACGTACATCTGAAATATTTTTAGTTTCAAAAGGACAAAATTATGAAAATATCAACGCTTCAATAAATATCATCAACTGAAAAGCATACACCTTGATGCTGTCAGATGATCGTTCGAAAGAATTTTCTTTGCTTTCGTTTTGCTAGAACCTTACTACCTTCCCTCATCATGTTGGCTCTCGTTACATCTTCCCATTGCTCCACTTCGTTCTATGGAGCACCATAGGTCACTCGTCGATTCTCGAGCACAGCCATAAGGAAGAGACGGACGGTAAAGCCAACACCGACTGTGCGTCAACAGAACCAGCACTAATGTTACTAATGACACTAACCGAGCTAACTAACGAAACAAGGAACCCGAATGACCTGTACACGCCAATAACGATGTGCAGCCGAAAGGATAACAGCCGTCCGTGTGCTTCGGTGGCATAGTATTTTGCATACCTTGTCCTTTATTGTTCGTTAATCCTTGTACAATCTTGAAAAATATTTAATGTAAGGGGAAGCTTTAAAACTGTATATAATTTTTGTATCAAAATGAATTTTTATAGTTTTAACAAACAAATCTGTTTGTAGAATGATGTATTATTAAAGTGCCAAATTTGAATTATTTATTTTTTGTTAAACGGGGTAAAACAAAAAGAAAAAGGGAAACAAGTCAAAATTTCTGATTCAAGAAAGGGCTCACAAAACCTTCTTAAATTGTATTTTCTTGAAGCATTGTTTCAATTGCAGCACCCTCAGAACTATGAATGTTATTATAAATAAAAATAACCAGTTATCTTACATCAAATATTTAATTTAAACAAAAATGCAGAATCTATTTATTTCGTTGTTGAAATTGATGCTGTTACTAATAAATAGTTATATCAATAACACAAATAACATTTTATAAATTAACTACAACAAATCTAGAATTACAATTTTTATGATAATGCACTGAGCATAATCTTTTTTAGGGTTGCAAAACGTATTTCTGAACTGTCTTTTGTTAATTCTCTATGTACCTATGTAACTTTGAAATAACATATTACAGTTCTGTTATACATTAAACATTTTCTGCCTCACGTTTTTTTGCTACATATCACTACAACTTAGATAAATCATAACGTAATGGAACAAATATTATATTTTATATTTTGTGACAATTTAAAAATACAAGTTCTTCTAACGGCACTTCACCATTTCTGGTCGAAGGTTATTTGAAACTCGTACAATAATCTCCAACTTTTCTCTCAATTTGTATAGTAAGTAGATGCATAACGACTGAAAAGGTGGTTCATTATGGGATTAAAATGCAAAAGTAGTTAGTAAGATTGCAAGTAGAATAAAGTTGTGCACGTTTGCTGATGTATATGCTGCGTAAACAATAATTTCTGCATGCAATTAAGAGGGACCTGACTGCACGGAGGTGTCGGTGGTAGAGTTGATGATAGTCTAGATTCTAGACTAGGAAGTTCTCCTTCTATCTGCTAGTCGACTCGACGGATGAAGGGATTTCGACTTGGTTACACTCGATCTTGTTACAACCAGAGTTATGAGCCTTCTGTAAAATCTGAGTTAACCTCGTTACTCGATGAACGAATCTGTTTGTAGGAATCTTCTCTGTAGCGTCGAGATGAAAAATTAACGGGACACTATAAATTTCCCTACAGTATCGTGACTTTTGTGCAACATATGATTCTTAAGATAATGATTGGAAATGCCTCAAGTATCATTCGAAATTAGAGCCTATCAAAATTTCCAAAGCTTTTAAGACTTCCGAAATTGAAACTTCAAAAATCACTTTCAATTTCGGAAGCCTTAAATGTCTTAGAAGTTTTCGTACGTTGTAATCCTTTACAGTAGACTGGTTACATCACGCCCAAGAAAGTGAAAGTAATAAAAATATTACGATTCTGATATTTATTTGATAACATTATTTTTTTTGTTATTTTGTAGATAATAGGAAAAATATAGTTACCTTCTCCTTTAGAAAATTTAACTATTTACTTTGCTCAACTATTGTTTCTGACAATCCTAATAATGTTTAATATAATTGAATTATCCGACAATTCGCTCATTAAGGCAGTATTGTCGTGTAAAGTGCGATCTTAAAGATGATATTTATGTATGTATCTAAAAAAAAAAAAACTAAACATATATTATTAATTTGTACGAGTGTTGTGATGGTTGGTACCAGATTCGGTCAGGAAAAAAACTTTTTTACAAACTGGCGGCATGCTAAACTTTGATTATCGACTTTTCCTGTGTTTCTGCCTCTTCTAAAAGTTGCAAGAATACAAAAAAAAAAACTGACTCAATTGTGCTACCAGCGATAAAAGATCAGTCTACTGAAAATGTATACCAAGTCTGAGCTCAATTGGTTATTGAGATATCGTGATTGCCGATTTGAAAAACATAGTTTGGAGAAAACCACGTTTAAAGTTTTCGTACTGTTGGATGAGGTTTAAATGAAGTTACTGATTCTTACTGGTTAATCGGCTCTTGCTCTCTCTTGTATAATTGATTTTCGTCAGACAGTGCTACACTTCTAACAGTCTTAGCTTCTTCTGAGGCTCATTGTTACTAGCAGCGCTCCCCGACCGTACTTCTTATAATTTTTATAACTCAGTTAATTTTATGAATATCGCTATACGGTTTTAACAAGCGTATTTATAAAGGTTTGCAGTATAATAAAATTCGAAAATCTCAAAATCAATTTTTTCAAATTTCTACACGACAATACTGCCTTAACCCTTTAACAAGTTCGGTCCTGGGGTAACATGATCCAGCTCAGTCGAGATAAGGAAAAGCCAGAAATCAGAAATTAGAAGGCGGCGCTCTTTTGATGTCTCGAGAGCTCAGGAGCGCATACTTTGAGCCGGGCATCAAATTACATGTCCTTTCACCCTTGAGTGATTTCTCGACCTCCTTTGAATCTCGTCGGGAGTAAATTTACTCGGTCCGGGATGGAAAGTGTTAACTGCGGCGCGATCTCGAAGCAATTCATCAATACGGACGACGCGTTATTCGCTTGTCGGTCGTTGTGAATGGTCGGCCACTGACAAGCGACGAAAACAGTGCCCGGAGATTTGATACCATTCTTAAGGTTTAAAAAAATAATAATTGAAACAATGCGGACATTCGGTTGCTATGTTACGTAAAACGATAAGTTCCCTATTGCATCAATTGGTGATACAGCAAAGATGTTACAGATAGAAAAATACAGAGGGCGTCTATAGTTATTATAATTAATATCATTAATACATCATTTATTTGCTTATTACAACCGTAAGAAAGTAATTAATACTAAATTTTGTTGGATATGTAACAAATCAACGACAAAAATCAATCGATACTCATGTTTTAAAATATAGTAAGTATTTTTGTCGACACGCCGGAGATAGAGTGTTTATAATGGTTCGAATAAAATTTATCTGGGTGTATAATATTCCATGATTTCACATGTTTAATTCATACGTTACCCGAACTCTTGTTCATTACCATCTACATAAACATACTCAATTTGTGGTACCCACTTCATGAACAAGCATTCAAATCTGGGTGCAATGGATTAAATGAAACTTGATTCTCCTATCATTATCCGTTTATCTTTCGATTAGTCAAAGTGGAATAAGTTTCTTGAAAACGAAAAAGGAACAGTTGCTTCCTGTTAGTGCAAACAGTCGTTAAAGGTACGACCACTTCTTCGATTTTACAGATTAAGAAACTTGGTCGTACTAATGCTATGTTAATAGCTTGCAAGAGAAAAAGATCGAAAGAAGTGGAAGCAGGAACGGGCCACGAGTTGGTTTTATTTAAACATGCAAATTTGAAACTGAAAGTAAAATTCTTACGACACGAAATCCAACTTTGTCAACGTACGATGTTTGATAAAAATGGCTAAACTAAATCTTTCTCAGTGTTTTTAATATTATTATATAATTCGACATGATTCTGAGATAGAGTCACTGATGAGTTTAACACCATAAGCACTGTTTTGAACGACTAAGAAAGCTACCATGGAATATTTATTTCAGTTCATTGTAGGAAAAAGTTAAGAAGTTAAATGGAAAGTTAATTAAGAATAAACGACAGACATTACAAATACAGTCTGTAAGGAAATTAATAACAATACTGATAAACATTACCAAATATTTGAAGAATATTTCATACTCCAAATTAATTGACAAGTGCTTAAGTGTTAATTTAATCAATATTTGATTTTTTTGATCAGTAATATATCTTTAGGGCACCAAACTATGTATTATAATTTTGATAATATATTGTATACAAACATCTAAAAAAAAAAATTAATTTTTCGTAAAATTCATCATTTTTCAACTTGCAGTACAGATTTCTCTTAAGATATTATAATTTGTTTAAATATTTATCATGTTACATAATTATATAAATGATTGTTATTCGTGTTATTGGTGCTACCATGTTGCTTTCGAAGGGTCGAAGAACAATTTGTAACTCATTCTACAAAATCATTTTAATATTCGAAACTTGCAATGGAACTGGGGTGTTTTAAATTTGATCCGTTAATCGAAACGAATTCTTGCGTTTTATCTCGATGTTTTCAATATTTCCGGCTCGCTTGATTGCAATTACACGTATTTCAATCTTTTAAACGATCAAAAAATACGTAGATCGACAAAATTAGGTCTGAAAAATGACTTTAATTTTAACACAATAATTAACTGAAATAATGTACAACAATTATCAAAGAATAATATTTACAAAATGAGAAACAATTGAACACATACAATGTAATTTAATTTTTTAACCAACCTGCATTTGAATATACATTGTATATCAAATTATAATATTATAATATTGGAAGCGTATTCTAGTTAATACGTCCACACTGTTTTGTACGACACATGTAATGCAATCAATGTAATAGAGATTTCTTAATTTAATTATATTTACTGGAAAAGGTTTTCAATGTGAGCATAAGTTTTAATAGGCATTGCAGAAATCGTTAATCTGTCTGATTCTGAAGAAGTGCACGCTAGAATTTCGCAGTTGTTATTTTTGATGTATTCTATAAATTGTACAAATGCACGAAATTAATGCCCCAAGCGTGGTGCATCCCCTCTTTTTAGTACTAAGTTTGTAGTAGAAGGAAATTGTAAAATGATATTTTAGGTACTTATTAATCGCATCGGTTAAAAATATCACTCGATTTATTATTAATTACCATTAATGAAATTTCATACATGAACAATAGCTGAACCATATTTCCCCTTTAGTTACAAAACGCGCGTCATTTGGAACAGAACTGGAGAAAAAGGATATGAAAATCGTTCGACGAAGAATAAATCGCTGGAACGGATATATAGTGTGTTGTATGAAGATACTCAGGAAAGTATATTACGCATACATCACTGATCGAGAGTAAGAGGGCACTTTCCAAAAAAGACGTGAAATGGTAAAAGATTCCCCGGAAATAATTTCATTTTCTTACGTCCTGAAGTTCCCCCCAAAAATAATTTTTCATTTATAGTATCTTCAAGATTCGATTATTAACTTAATAAAATGTTCTTTATAAAACAACTTCTTAATTCTTTTCATTTATTTATTTTTAGTTAAAATAATAACAACAACCTTGCGTAATGTTAATTTTGTAAATTCTTTTATTTTTACAAATACAGCATTCCCTAAATGATATTGAGGCCACAATCTCCATAAAGATTAACATTTTTTAATTTGCTCTAAAATTAATGGTTTAAAATGATCGTAATAAGTATATATAAGTTACTGTTTTGCATTCAATATACAGGGTGTCCCATTTAAGTCGACATTGTAAGAAATCTCGAAGACGTGTTATTTAAGAAAAACAAACTGACACGCGTCCTGTAGTATTTCGAGTAGGGAGTCAAATAGCATTACTAATTTTTTAATGCATGGGCGTCTTCAAGGTTATTTCACAGTCATCTTGTCTTTTTTATCATAAACTCGTCTTAAGAAAAATTGAACTTACAACAAAATCTATCAAACAGAAGTTTGCATTTTTTTCACGTAGAATATGATTCCGAAATAAAAAATATGGGTTTATGATAAAAAACGACAAGATGACCTTGAAATAACCTTGATGACGCCCATGCATTAAAAAATTAGTAATGCCAATTGACTCCCCACTCGAAATACTACAGGACACGTGTCAGTTTGTTTTTCCTAAATCACACCCTGTATATTTGTATTCATCTAAGTTTACTTCTATCAATTATGTATCATTTTATACTTGTTGGCCAAAGGCACAACACTCCCTGGTCAAAGAAACAACAGGGCTGTTGTACATTTAACCAATCTTCTTTTCTTTTCAACTGGGTTAAAATAGTATTAAAAAAGAATATTTATATTCGCAAAAGATATGTTGATAAAAATCTTGAAATTTTATATGATCCCTCGTACGAACTTGTTTAACTAAACTTGAGATGAGAAAAATTTAAAATGTTCAAATTGATCAACAGTATAGCACCTTACCTTATAATAAAATAAAGTAAAAAATAGAAATGCAAAAGTATTGAAATCACTAATGACGAGTAAATAAGTCATTATTGAAAGAAGTTCCATTAGAAATCATTCGTAATAAGTATTCAATTTATACTTGCTGATGCTCGATCTCACTTTAGTTGACTCGCCAGATAGTTCGCGAATGATTGCGTCCCGAGTAAACGGATCAGTCGTTGGGGACCAATCGATTGGCCACTTCGATTAGAGTACCTAGTCTTTGGTTTACAAAACAGCAGTACATATTCGTGATAATATCCTTGTGACGCATCAGAGAGGTTCGTTAATGAATTCCAAACACATCTGACAATTTTTAACCCCTTGCCGTATCATTATTTCGGTAGATGAGTCGGACATAGATAAATATTTACTGTTACAGTATTAAATCAAACCAGCAAGTTGAAGTATTCTATACAATTAACGTTTAACAATAGTTTGTTATCTCAATTACAGTTAGAATTACATTTAAAATCCAATTATACTGACAGTACGAGTCAGATTTGTAACGTTTGAGCTGCAAAGTGCGTCATGAGTCATAATATGCAAGTAATAGTTTTATTCTAGGCGAAGAATTTTCGAAGATTTCAAGGCCATCTTCGTTTTTTTAAATGGCACGCTATATTTCTATATTCCTAGTAAAATAGCAGGTGTTTAAATGATTGCAATGACCCCTCATACAAGGTCATCCGATAATTGGTAATGGGATAAAACAGTACTTACGGATTTCAGCAATTCAACGATTGCGACGTTGCTGCATCGATAAGTCACTCTGTTTTACCCTATTATCTATTATCGGATGACCTTGTATGAGGGGTCATTGCAATCGTTTAAACACCTGCTATTTTACTAGGAATACAAAAATAAAGCTTGCCGTTTAAAAAAATGGAAATGACCTTGAAATCTTCGAAAGTTCTTCCGTTAGAAGAAAAACTATTACTTGCATATTATGGCCCCCTTCGAACCATACAACTTTAGTACAGAAAGCTTTTGTATATTTATAAAAATAACAAAGATATTCGAGGTGGACAAAGTTATTAGGCCAACCTGTATTCACATAGGTATACAATGTTCTTCTAATTCTGTATATGTAAATTGTCGGATGTTTTCTTTAACTTTGCCCACACATTCACAAAGTTAAAATGTTATTTTTGAAATATAACTTTACCACGTGCACATTAAATTTGGGATGCAAAGGTTCGAAAATTTTCGTAAGGAATGAAAGACAACTGATGAATCTGAATAAAGAAACGTCAAAATAGCATAAAAGTATCGCTGTTTCAAATACGAAAATATTTTTCAAAGCAGCATCATGAAGCACTCGTGTAGTTTTCCGATAAGTTCAACAAGTTCTACGAATATATCTGCAATCTAATATTCTGTGCTCCCCGTTTTTTTTTTCTTTTTTTAATTCGAGCGACTAATTATGGAGTCAGTCGCAAGCATTTCTACGAAACGAACAAAATGAAAACTGGACCTGGAACTGCGAGTATCAGGTCAGTCCTGAAAAAGTAGAACTCCAATATTCACGAAATGTTGATCACGAAAACAAAATATAAACGAAACCCAAAAGAGTCATAACGATTGAGTTAAAATTTGTGTTAAGAAATTAAAAAGAGTATAATCAGATTTTGTAAATACATAGGAATAATATATTTTAATAGAACTTTTAATTGGAAATTTTTCTGAATTGAGGTTCAATTTCCATTATCATTGATAACTTGAAATATGTAGTTAACAATTAAATATATTAGTTTTCCTAAAAAAGCATTCAAAGCATTCCTAAAAAAAAAGACTGCAAGAAAAATTATACATAAACAGATTAAATGTAAATTATGAACTGAAACAAACTTAAGTAAATCGTTCGCTTATTACAACTACAATTTAAATAAAATTTTACTAACAGTAAGTGAAAGATTGTGTAAAATATTGAATTCATTTTTTACTTGACTGCGGATATTTATGCATTTATTGTACAGCACTGAAGCGTTCAAAAAATATGCAAACCATATCGTATATATATACAAAAAAAAAAAGAAGAAAATGGATTGTTTAGAGCGTGTAAAATATGCAAAATGCACGAGTTAAGATAATACCGTACACCACCTGGGAATAGAAAATATTTTATAAAAACATGCATTTGCATAAAAATCTGCCGTCTACTAGATACATAATAGAATCTTTTAATCATGGTATAATTACAGTACAAGCATATACGATAAATAGTAAAACTGAAGGAATGAAACCATTTTTCTCAAAAATAATTATTCATTTATTGTAACAGTTAACTATTGCAATTTTTATTTATTAATCATCTTAAGGGGAAAAGAAAGGAAAACTTTAAACGTTTTCTTATCAATATCTGCTTTGGTTAATCGTAAAAATAATAATAAGCAATTTTATTAACCGTTCAAAAAGAATGCGGCCAATATAGCGTGCTAGGTTTGTATCGAAATACTTGATAAGCAAACGTTGAACGTTAAATCGATCAATTATCCGTGGTATCACGAAGCGTAGAGAAGAACACGCGTACAAACTACAAACGATATCACTTGTCGCCACGTCTCTTGTTTATTGCTATAGTAGGATGTTTTAGCAAAGAAGCAGCATGTGATGCTTGTAACAGATTACATTTCGTGCCGGGATACACTTTGTTACCTGGGTTTACACTTTCATGCACTGGAAACGACCTCACGTTCCACGGCCAGTGTCGGTCTATTTATTTTGGCCACTTGGGTTTTCAAGGCGCTGTCACCCAGTTCGTGACACAAGGCCCTTTTCAAGTTCAGTGATCCGGTTCCAAAAACGTTAGAAAATAGGCGTTTGATGCATATCTTATGCTCTCTCGGCTCTAGGGATTACGTGTATACATTTTACGTATATATTTTAAGATCATTCAGTTTCGGATATAGGACAGATTTTCAATAATATTGATTTGCAAACATATGTATGGCAGTGGTGTTCAATACCATTAAACTTTCATACGAAAATAAAAAATTTTATTATATAGAAATAATAATTTTCTGGAGCCTCCTGATTAAGTTCTTTTGTAGTAATAAGTTATAATTTTCTAAAAAGAAAAAATCTAGTGCAATAGATAAAATTGGAAAAAGTCGGTGAACTGCATAACTTTTGAATATTAAATCAATAATATATATTTAATAATATTAACACAAGATATTTTAATTTGAAGTTCATCTTTAATTTAACATACCTATATTTTAATAAGAACAATCCCACAAACTTACGATAGTCTGTGTAATTTTTCTGTAAGAGCTTACGTTTCTAATTATACTGTGTCAGTCAATACTGGACTAGTGATATAATAAAATTTTAATATTAGAAAGTGGGTCTATACTGCTTGAAATTTGTTCAGAATTCACAGCAACAGACGAAATAATTGAACATCAAAGATATTTTATTCCAGCAATGAATGAATCATTGAATAAAGTTGGACAAATTTAAAATCCACTCCTGTACATAAGAATAGAAGGAATACCTGCATTATCAATTTAGCATTTCTTACCAAGTGGAAAGATCACGTAGTCTCAACTAGATTAATCTTTAACCTCTAAAGGTCCACTTCCGCAAAATTACATTTGCCGCGTACTATCTTTGTAATATTGCGTTCAATGAAAATGTGATATTCCTAAATAATATCACATATTAAGCTTGGTAGGAATTAATAGGACTAGTCACAAAAATATGTATAATTGCAGCCGAAAATGAGTAAAAATCGTTTATAGTGAGTTTTATCCTGACGATCGACGAGTTATTAAGGGGTTAATTACTCGAATGACGTAATTGCAATTCCAAATTACAAGCAAACAACGATCCAAAGCGTAACGACTCGAAAGACAAAACGATTTTTGAAGGAACACCTTGCGAATGAAATGTACTGACCGGTACAATCGCCCAATTTAAATCCAATCGAACACCTCTGGAACGATGTAGAATGATGAAGTATAAAAGAGAAAACCGATAAATTTAAACGATGTGTGAAAAGTAACAGAAAATGCTTGGAGAAACATTTCAATCGAACGCTACATTCGCTTGATTGATTTTATACCCCATCGATGTGCACGGAAAATCAAAGGGGAAGGTGGACCAATAAAATATTAGTTAGCAATAATGTTTATATTATAACTAACATTATTACCTTATTTGTAATTATGTCATTCTTTTAACATTTTATATTTATGGTTCATTCTATCACCCTCACCAAATTTCGCTTTGAACGGTCCCTAATAAGTAATAAGTAATTATATTCTGGCAGTTCGTTAGAGAAATAGCGAACATGTGATTTTTCATTTGAGGTGCCATCTCGAGCCGGTGAATCATGCTATATATTTCCGTCCACTATTCATTTCATATATAATTTTTGCTTTTAAATGCTTCAATTCTGAAACATGGTTGCTTCATGTGTTGATACATATGTTGATTTGAACTTATGTTCCTATAAAGTTTAGTGGTGAAGTGGTGGAGGATTCTTCTCCTGCCTAGTGTTTTTCCCTAGTGGAAGTCGAGTTTGCTCGTTAGGTCATTTAAGTAGTCCTTAAACGTACTATTTAACTCCCTACATAAATATAAATATATCGTTTTAAAGAAACTAGTAACATAGGGTATGCTATAAAAGTGCTACTATGTGTAGGATCCAACTACGTATTAATCCAAAAAA
Organism: Stelis phaeoptera; assembly: GCA_943735885.1. Lineage (NCBI taxonomy): Eukaryota > Metazoa > Arthropoda > Insecta > Hymenoptera > Megachilidae > Stelis > Stelis phaeoptera. Next base: position 5,691,034 of record OX030930.1, read on the forward strand.
CAATAGATATGAAGTATCGAAATATTCCTCTATTTACTAGAAAAGACAAGTTTTCTGTTCTTGTCATAGTTCAAACCTTCGTTTGATTCGACGTATCACAGCAACAGTATCCTTTTTAAGCCCGCATTTATCTTCTCTCCCCATAACCTCACCTCACCACACCACATCGCATCGCCCCTTTTCACATTTCCATTACGGCAAGGATCTTAGTACCAGCAAGGACACGGCATATAGCATAATAACGAGCCATGAACAGCACAACGCGTGGCCGCTTTATTTCACCATTTCTGGAGCCTGAAATATCTCGACCCTCTGAAATCACTTCACGCTCGTTCCCTGTACCCCCTTGTCCCTTTCCTCCTTGTTTTCCAACCGTTCTTCCTTCACCCTCTCGTATTTGCAGCCAGCTTAATGCGAGCAACGGTAACTCATTCGAAACTGGTCCTGTCCGTGGGATAGTTTGGCGAATCATACGGAAAACATGAAAATAGAATCTCCTTCCAATTTGTTGCCACGTTGCCCGCTAAAATCTTCCGACAAATAGCGATCGGTAAAAAAAATTGCCGAACTAACAATTGTTACGTCTTGTTCTCTCGAGCTGACATGATATTTCAGCGCCGAGGAAATATGAAAGATGCTTCGAAACAGGAAATATGGAAAGAGAATCGTATCGACCGAGTAACCATCTTGTCGTTCCAGCGGAAATTTTAGACGTTCGTAGAACAGAATTGTTACGAGATGAAAGGTGGATAGTGTATTGTAATGTATCTCGCAACAGCCAGTGGATAGACATTGAAGATATGGACTTGTTTACTACGGCGTAAGAATTACACCCTTTATAAGAAGCACCGAATTGTCGCCACGTAACTTAGAATCGGCCATTTATACATTACCTACATCTTAATATAAAAACGTTGGTGCGTATGTATGTCTGACCATCACGGCTGAACCACTGAAGCTATCCACCTTATATTCACACCGTATGTTCGTGTGGTGCTTCGGATTGTTTTTATTTGTGTTAGACCCCTCTAGGTAGGGGTGGGGTTGCTTTTTTTCGAAAATTTTTATTTATGGACTGAATTTCATTTTATTCTTATTAAAAAAATTCCTACCGTAATTGAAATACATTTCAAAACAAATCTTGGAATAAAATAATTATTTTAAGCAGAACAACGTTTGCCGGGTCAGCTAGTGTCTAATAAAATTACAAAAAAAACCATAAGTTTTTTATTATTCCTAAGGTATAAGATTTTCTACTGAACGTGTATACAATTTTATCGTTCAGGAATATAATCAAAATAGTTGATGTCCAACATTTTAACAAACTGCACCAATTGTGTTAAAAAATGTAAGTCTAAAGTAAAATTTAATTTTCTTTACGTTATATCTGTGTATATAATATTGTTGATTCGTACTAATTAATTCGAAAAGCTTATTTATGTAACGCGGACACTTGTCGCGTAAACAATAGATGGATAGCTTTATTAATGGTATTTAAAAAACAATATTTCACCTTGCCTCAATATTTCCCTAGGTCTCCTACTGGAACTGGTACTATATATCTTATTTAATAATAGCCATACTTTTTGTTAGTTCTGTGTTAATTAATTGTTCAATTTGCGTAATTGTTGTACTAAAAACAAAAATTAAAGAAAAAGTAATGTGCTCTTAACAAAAAAGTATTGTACAAGTTGTATAAAACGGGATTGTGGTGATTCTTGGATTTTGATATGAGCAAGGTTGAGAACCGCTGATCCAATAACGATTATTCAATTTCCAATAGTTTGAATCTCAGAACGATAGTGAAATCTTCAATTTGCTCCGTCATGAATTATCTGTTATTTTTGGTCATACAAACTTCTTTTAAAATATCTTGAAGAAAGAAGGAAGATACGAAATGTGGAATATTATTGTATTCTATGCTATTCCATTATGGGATGTTTAAAGAAATACAAGGGGGCAAAATCTAAGAATTGCAGATACCTCGTGGCAAAATAAATCGGAAAATCTCATATCAATTCGATGTACGAGTGGATGAAGATTGTATACTAGCTAATGGAAAACGGTAAGCTATATGCGTATATAAACTGATTCAATGTTTGCTCCAATGGAAAACAAGTCGTTTTGTGATAAGCACATTAATGAAGTGCGGTCTTCATGAAATCTTAAACTTCAAATTGGGGTGCCATAAATGCTTTTTCGTAGTATTTTTGTATCACCAAATCATGTCATACCTTTTATGCCGGAAGTTATCTAATCAAATAAATATTGTTAAACTGTCGTGACAATCGAAATATGTATCTAGGGTGTTAAAAAAGGTTTCGATACCGTAGCCGTAGATAGTAATCATCGTAGATAATAATTCATCAAATGGAAGAATAATAAAATAATCATATGTAAATAACTACATATCTTCATACTTACGTAGAAGAATATACACTCTTCATAACAAAGATTATGAATCGTGTAGATGAATTATGTAAATGAACAGAAAATCCCTATGAAACAGTGCAAAGAAAATGAGAGAATTTTAAAAAAGTTCTCACATAAACGCCAGTAAAAGAAATAGTGAAATATCGGTTATTTATATATCAAGTAACACACATAACTTAAACAGAAAATTGTTTATAACTTTAAATATATAAATTTTATGATTCATGTTCATCCACATCATTTTGTGTTACTTAACGAGTACCATCCACCTTTAAAATATTTAACCCTATTTTAACACCCTATATATATTAACTTTCTGGACTTATGCACTATCTATTGTCTTGTAAAACGTTCAAGTATTATACTCTACGAATTATTTGCTCAGTTTTCTTGATTAAATGGTAATAATAGTGCTTTCTTTACAAGTGTGTCAAAATTTGTGCATTGCGATCATTACAAATGTTACTTGTAATAAATCTATACATTTCAGATTTTCGTAAATCACGAAAGACATAAATCAGATATGTGGAAAAAATTGGCAAGTAAAGCACGAAAAGAAAGGAGTGCCGGTTAGCTAAAATTAAAATTTTTCACAGCACGAATAAAATGAAATTCTTCGAAGCAACGATGAATGCACAAAGGTACGTTGGAAATAATTACGAAATACTTCTGTGCATTCGTTCCTGCTTTCAACAGTTTAATTATAATTAATTTTCAATATCTATCGTTACGATTTGTCAACGGAAATATCACATATAACAATTTGTTGACCCTAAAAGACATCTGTACTGGATAATTTTTTCAAAGATTCGCTTAAATCCTTATGATGCTGGTCACAACTTTTCCCTTCAAATATTAGAAGTTAAAATAGAACCAAGATAAACTGATATTTAATATTCATTAAGTTCAGTGACTAGTGTGGATCCACATAAAATATCAGTACATGAAAAAGTTAATTCGATAATAAAATGGTTAAAATAGTAATAACAATCGAATTGACACTACCTTAGAATACTTCTGAAATTTCATTAAGAATTAAAGATTCTGATTCGTCTTCGTTTTTGACTTTATATTACCGTAGTTTTTATAAGGTCATCTACAGATCTGAATGCATTGATTCGAAATCAACATGACTCGTTAAAAATTGCAAATTTTATAAAATTTTATAAAATTTCAAAGTCGTGTACAATTATTTTTTGAAATATGTCATTTCAATGACTTCACTTTCAGATGTATTTAAAATTTAAAATATAAAATTGCGGAGAAAATCATTATAAGTATATATTTGATGCATATGAATATTCTCCGCTTTTAAATATCTATAATTTATATAAAAGCTAAGTCCTCCGTATTGCAAATGTTAAGTGATATAGATACAGACTTTTGATAAAGATATGATATTTTACCATACGACTCACGAAACTCGTATAGTACTTCACGTATCAAAGGATGTTTCACTCTGAAACGATCTTCCATTGACAATTTAGACTTCTCCCGAATTGCAAAGCAACGCACAGAATCGCAAACGGTTTTATTTGAGCGATTCAGTAAATTATCAGCTATTCGTTTGTTTTGAAGAATAATTGTGCCGCGCGTGTTGCGAAGGAGTATAAAACTCTTTGTTTCCACGTTCCCATCGCCAGGTGCAACGAATTCTCGAGTCCTCCGCAAGTCACAGTTGTACACACGAAACTCGTGCAATTATAATTTTTTGCTCTTCTTCTGTGATGTTTCGTCGTACACCATGAAACACAATTCTTTTGATTTACCTATTAGCCTGGCGCACTTTCGCATATCATTCTTCCCTGCTAATTATGAATTTTATACAATATTAATAATACAACTCGTGTATAAACGCATAAGGTATGTTTATATCATTCTTTAGAAAAATGATGGGAACTGTATTTGTAATGTAAATCAAGAATTTCAGTTGTGTAATAACATCTTCATTTTATGATCTTTAAATTCATACTCGTTGTTAATTACTTTTTATTATATAGTTAATTATTTTTTCTTCGCAATTTTTAACATTTGATCACATATTGATTTGACACATGGCTAGACGTGGACAAAATCGTTTATATCTCAAAATAGGACGAATAATAACACTTCTATACAAAAATTTTCTTTTATGAATCAGATAACAAACGTTACAGCTATTCTGAATAATCTAAAATCTAGGTCTCATCCGTGATAGACCCTTGTTTATTTTCTGTGGAACTTTGAAGTTGGAGCAGATTTCAATCTAAAGGAATAATATTACATTTTTGACAACGGCTTTAATATTATTAGAACGATTTTCATTGAAGTGGGCCATTAGCTGTTTCAGTAGCATTAGAGATTTATTTTTTGTTACCATATTTATATGTTTAATAGATTATTTACTTTCACTTAAAGTTTTGTTTCTATTCATTCCATTTTACGGTATTGGGTTCGAGTTAGCTTGCTTATTGCTAACTTATTGCTAACAGTAATTCTAGTCCTTTATTTTCTTTAAGGTAAAAATGTGAAAGAATCCAGATATACAAAATCTTCATTAGTTTTTTTTTTTTTATTATTGCAGTCGTTTCCTAAGATAATGTTGATTATTGAATTTTCAATTTTGCAATACTGACGTGACACTGTTCGTATAATTCTCTTGTAATAAAAAATTCTGTCAAGATTTCGTCGTTATTTAAAATTTTCTTTCAAATCTGTTTGATCTAAAAATTCATTCGAATTTTTAAATTGTAGCTTAGTTACAGACGGTCGAAACTCGTTACGAATGTCGTGAATTTTCTTGTCGACCAATTTTCCATCCATACTAATTATACCAACGTAGATGTGTAATAGGATATCGTGTAATCTACCTTCATTTTATAACAGCAAGCGCAATTTGAAAATTTCCCTTGGTCCTTTTGCAGCTTAGCATTCCGTCCTAAACTTTTCTATTTTCCTTTCTACTTTCCCCTGAGTCAGTATTAAGTCGTAATATATCAAATGACCGATTTCGTAATGAAAAAAGTATGATATGATTTGATAATATAAAAGTACCACAAAATACCGCTTAAAACGGGCGTACTACATGTATACAGTAAGTCACGCTAAAGACTTAATAATTTTGTATGGAATAACGTGTTTTAATTAGTGTCATAGACAATGAAAAGATAAATTCAACCTTGTTTAATGTTAACCTTCAAATGAACTTCGGAGGAATTATTCTGGGATTATAAATTCATAAATTTCGAAAAATACGACATTGAGGAAAAAATTTTCCCTATTATAATAATTGCCCCTTTGAGCCAAACATTTAGACATTTTCTCGTATGATCAAGAACAACAGTGGTACGTATTTTAGATTTTAATATCAGGTGTATACATCCTGTGTATTTTATAAGACGAATAAAGTAAATGAGCTGATGTATTGTTAATTATTATTTAAATGTTTGTTAAGCTTATTTATTAAAACTTGAATTCAAAGCCATAAATTGCAAGATGATAAAAGAGTTTCAGGTTTGCTTTAACATAGAGATTCGATGCTATTATTATAATTTTCATTTATGTTATTTAACTGTATAAATTGTACATCAAAAAGTTATTGATTGATGCCACATGTATAATTTTTTCGTTGAACTGTAAAAGAGTTATATCGTTATTTGGCTGCACTATTTCATACGCATAACTCCATAAATAAATAAAAGGCCACTGAAAGAAGGTCTAAATTTGTGAACTGAAATAATAATAACGATGCTATTTATTGATCAATTTTTGGGTATGAAATTAAATGCAATTTTTCTCAAACCTGAGATTCTTGTGAAAACATTTTATTCTTTCTGTTTGATGTGAAATCTGCTTCTGTGAAATGCTCAAACTAAATTTTCTCGATTTCATATCATTATGGATTGATAGGGTTCTGTATAACGGGGCCCGATTGTCTATGTATATTATGGAACATGAACTTAGAAGAACGCCGATAGAAAATTTAAAAACAGCGCAGTTTGCGTTTCGTCTTAATGAAGGTAGCACCCGAAGAAACGAAACGGGTAAAGGGAAAACGCATAAGTTTGTCCGCATTATCGTCTTCCTTGGTGCGGAATTGGGCAAGGAGAACTGAAGAAGAAAATATTTCGCGACTGGGGAATCGAGTCGTACACATTTGCCAGCAGATGGCATAAAGAAACCGAGATACTGTCGCCATAAATAGGGATGTAAGCACCCACGGGACTAAGCAGACGAAATTCTTATTATTTCGTGGCATTATAAAAGTCCCGGGAAGGGAGGAAAGGTAAAACGTCGACGACGGCGACGTCGACGTCGGCACTCTGGCGATTTCTAGCCATTCTTACGAAAATAATCTCACGGAAGCACGCAAATCTGATTCCCCTGTATTTCGTGCCCTAAAATTCTTGACTTTCTCATCATCTTTCCTCGGTTCATTCCGCTCGTTAACATGAAACATCGTATTATTTCCAGTATTTGACCTGATTAGTTGTAATTTAAACTAGCTCGTTTTGTATACAGAGAGCGGATAGAATAATGGAAACGGCGAGCTATCAGGTTGTTGCTACGTCAAATGACCGATTTCGTACCGAGTCTAACACGATCTGATAACGTAAAAGTATCGCCAGGTAGCTGTTATGCTATCTACATTAACGTGACCTGTGAAATTCGTTGAAAATTTAACATTGATATTTAGTTCAAAATGACTATAATTGTCAGTTGAAACAAACAGAAGTTAAAAATGAAATTTGTGTATTGTTTATATAAATTTTAATTAGGAAATACAATTAAAGAACGCATAATATAATATATGACATTCGAATCGAAAGTTTTAAACTACTAAAGTGAACCGTAAATTATATTTAACCCCTTGTACTACCATTTTCCCGACAGGTGCGTCAGTCAGAGCTAAATATTTATTACTTCAGCGGTAAAACAAATCAAGGAAATTGAATTATTACATATACTTCGTACTTGGCACAAACATTAACTGTGTAAATTATTCTAATCAGAATTAAACTTAAAATTCAATTGTGATCAAAGGTTGAACGATAGAAGTCACATTAGCTTATTGTAAAATAAGCCTTCACAATAATTAACTAAAACTCACTAGATTTTCTGAGTACAGTAAACAATAACCGGCTTCGAAATATACAATGTCTCACACATCGTTAAATAAAATTACAATTATGGCAAATTGATTTGAAGCTTAAAGTTTTTGATAAAAATAACAGAATCGTTTCATCAATATTGTTAAAACAAATTGGTTGTATCTCTATTATAAGAATCCGCAAAACAACCAACTTACAGTTTAGTATTGTTTATTTACGAATATCCAGTTTCCAGCTGGTTTTATTTCAAAATGGCAGTGGATTTTATAATTTATGATACATTCCACGGAGTATTCATAGTTTTCGAGTCATATACATATAATCTTCTTGTGGAAAATTCTGTATATGAAAGGAAAGTTACTTTATCATCTACAGGATGCTTTAAAAAAAGATTATGCAATCAAAAATGATGAATTTTTCATGAGGAAAAGAATTGTACATTGTTTTATCACATTGTGGTATAACCAATTGGAAGTTGTGCAACCCCTAATGAACAATATTGAGCTGCATTTTGGTTCATTCATTGTTTATTTCAACGAACAATTAAAGTGATTGCATCGAGAGTCGTGTTAGGTTGGTTAGGAGGCGGACGAAATGGATTTTTAAGATTTTCTTCTTCAAAATCTGTATAACTTTTCTTTATAAAATATTTTCCTATTTAAAACTGTTTATTTGGAAGGGTATGCCATAATCGTTTTACTTAACAATGTTTATGGATGGCTAAGTTGTTCACCAAAGGTTCTGTCAAAAAAGATGTTTTATAGTTACTACTGGTACTCACAAGGGAGTATATCGAAGTGTCAATCTCCGATTTTGATGAAATTTGGCTGTAATGTAGTTCCCGTACAAATATTTTATACATCGACTTTTTTTTATCTGCCATCGTTCATATTGAACAGGTGAAAGCAGTCGCGTCAAAGTGGGGCGTGTCGAAACTATTCTGTTGATTGTCTCAGAAACTAATAGAGGTGGGATGTTGGTGTAAGATTGTTATTGATGAATTTTGTATTTTCGAGCGACAAATTCAATGTTGTAAATAGATTTGTCAATACATTACAAAATTACATATTTATGTTCATTTTTCTGGTTAAATGTTAATCAATTCTCTTCTACATTTGTACATAGAAACTATACATATATCCATGGACGAGATATGGATTTTCGCATTCCGTGCTACGCCAAATATTAAAACGCGTATAATCAAATACATTTCATCTTCTACGATTTTTAAATAATGAAATTACAGTATGCTTTGCTACGTGATATTATGAAGGTTCAAACGGAAGCTGTAGGTACTTGTACTACGTCCGTTACCGTTCCAAAATAAGAAAATTAAAGAACCGTTTCAGGAAAATGGAGTAGCTGTTAGTGATATTTAAAATAAAATACACGAATGGTTTCTAACTATGGAAGCCTAAACAAAACTCAATTACCGTATAAATTTATAAATTTATACGGTATTTATAATAGTAGTAATGATATTGATAATTGTCTTACGAATCAATAAATTAATAATATTCTATTGTTAGAAACAATTATAAGTCAGAATGTACCTAAAAATACATAAGAAACGCGTATTAAAATTATCAAAAATTTGTGGCTGCCGTTATCTTTCTTGCCCCTGGGTCAATGAGTGTCTAGTGGACCAATCACGTAGTCAGTACTTATGTTAACCCTTTTACTATTAATGTGTACGCAATTCCCGGAAAAATATAAGACACGACGACCATTTAAAGTTACCCTCTTACGAACCGGGCGCCATTTAAACTTTAAAGCCCTGGTATCTCAGGAACTAATTGATATATCGCGTTGCAACAAAATGCATTATTAATTACACAATTTCCGCTATCTTCCAATTTATTTATTATGCAAAATTTTGCATGTTTTTACAATTTATTGCGCGGTTGTTTTACATCATTTGGGACATTATATCATCGTACGGCTTGTTAATATCTATCTTTGGACACATCATTTGAATTTCTATTTGTAGTTTCTCCGTAGAAGTGAACAAACATTTAATCAGAGGAATTAACTAAAATGCGCTACTTTTGAATATATTGTTTAAAGAAATGGAGTTTTTACAAATCTGCTTACAAATGTACAAATCTTCGAGATATTCAACAATGCCCCATTGACACACCCCACTTTGATGACTGTTTTCACACTTTTATTGTGGATGATGGCAGATAAAAAAAAATACCTATCAATTATTTTTATCAGAATTACATTATCGTCAGGTTGTATAAAAATCGGTGACACTTCAGGGTGCTAGATTGTCCGTCCTTGATCATCTACGACAAAAATTGAAGAAGATTAAATTAACACTAAACATACCAAGGCGGGGTCAAATGACCCCTTTCAAAATTTCAAATGTATGAAAGAGAAACCAGTGATATGTAAAAACTGTAATTAATTGATTATTTTATTTAAAAAATAAAAATATTTGTTTGATTATTTAATTAGAAATTAAGAATTTCCTCCTAAAAATCAACATTTATTTCATAAGTGGTCAAATGACCGCTTATGGTAAAAATAGGTATATGTAAAGTGCCGGTACGTTTAGTATTAATATATTAAATTATCTAATCTTTGTTGCCGTTTGTCTTTTCTATCGGCCAAAAATGAGCGACGTTTCCGTGAAAAATTGCAACTTTACCTTCAAACGTCCGCTATTTTGTCCCAAGCCAATATTTCGAAAAGTCTGTCGTTGGATGACTAGGTAATTTACTGTTCATGTAACAAATGTTCATAGTGACATCGATTTATACTTTTCAGTACAAGTAATTACAGAAGGTGATACCCTACCAATGAAATTATTTTATAAGAAAAAAAAAAATTCAAGTTGTGTCGATAAATTTAATGTCAGAAACACTAATGTCTTCTTTCATCCGGAATATACCTCTATACTCTGTATTATTAAACTAAATTCATTATGATGTACGAAAATGTAATTATTTCTGAATACCTTCAATTCGATATTTCATAAATGGCGCTAAATGATTCCGTACTTTTTTCCCCTGTAAATCTTGTTTGATTATGAGGTGTCGGTTATTTCTTGAATTTAGCTGCATTAAGTTTTTCATTCGAAAGCACGCTTTCCAATTACGTAGAAAGCTATCGACGGAACATGGCCAGCAATGGAAATGTTTCTTACGTAATTAACGTTACGTGAACGGTTTGCAAAACTTTTGAAAGAGGGTAAAGGGTTAATAGCACTGACTACGTGTTTCCTTGAAACCTGATGTATTTTTAGTTTCGCGAGTTGTAATTGTACGCAGTGTGCTTCTCGGATCATTTTCCTTAATAAAGAGCTCTTTGATTCTACGTATATAAAATCGATTTGTGTTTATAAAGTGTACATATAATGTATTTTTACGTCAACAAGCAGGATGTCAGATTTAATTTTAATACGGTATTCTAGCAGTGATTTAAATTCCAGCTTTAATATTCTGCTTCGTGATAAAACTGAAAATGATTGTTTGCCTAGCTTAGAACGGGGTCCCGAAGGATATAAAGTAGAAATGGCTGAACTTTACCCGTGCTTCCGAGCTGTTTGCACACAATGCAAATGATTCTACTCGTTTTAACATACTGGATATGAATATCATATCTGTTTTTGACAAAACTGACAGAAACTTGATTGAACCGAATGAATCACGAAAATAGAAAACCAAGCTTGATATCTTCATAAAGCGTGTTAAGCTCGGTTTATTGATGCTAAAACAATGTATTGGTGAAATATAGAAGAATTTATACACTTGCTCGCTTTAGTGCTTATACGTTAGTACAATGGCAATAAAACTCGCTCGCCCCGAGTACGGAATCTAGATTACTGATGATTTATCTGAAGTTCTGCTCTCTTGTACATCTTCCTTGCTGCAATGCTGTCTTTATCTTTTCAAAAATCTCTCATCTTTCCTTTGGCACGTGCACGTCTCAGCATGCATATCTCTTGTTTTCTACTAAAAAATTTTGTCGCTTTAGATTTACGTTTGATTTTAAACTAAATCTGAGTTAGATTAAAATTAAAAAAGACGATCACAATTGAAACTATTTATAACAAGTGTAGGTCAAAATATTTCACTTAACAATAAATAATTTTGTGTTTTATCTAAATATATGTTTTTTACATTGTAAGTTAAATTTGTTAGTATGATCTGTTTAAACATCAGACCGTGTATAAACTGTGCAAACAATTGACACTTGCAATGTTATGCTGTAATCTCTTCTTTTTTCACAGAATGTTACAAAGAAATGATTTGCACAAAACAAGTTTACAGTTTCGTTCAAAAAGTGATATTGTCCTTGAAGTCTCGAAAAATTCTGTAACTGATAAAAATAAATTGCTGTGCCACCTCGATCCCGTATAACTTCCATTCATAAATTTTATTCGTATTTTGCTAAATGACGAAGATAATTAAGGCGTTTAACCCCTTGACATATGAATTAAATGAAATTCGATGTAATCCAAAGGTGCTGTTTATTTGTCGACCTAACATTTGCGCAAACTTAGCAAAGAACATAAAATTTATATTTTGTTAAATAACAACGAATAGCTAAGTAACAAATTGTAGTTCAATTAGGGGTAGGTTAGGCGGATCAATTTATATATTTCAATGAAACGATATTAAATTACTCCGTGAGCAAATAGTACGGCATGGATGGTACTGTAGCTGGATTGCACTTGCGTGAGTTGATATTTGTGTTTTCATGAAATTCTAATGGAGGCTTTACGATTAATTGACGGAAGAACATGACGGACTGTCCTATTTCATATTCTCTGAAAGCAATCCAGCCGTAAATCTAGAATAGATGTTCACGTAGATCTTACACGAACCTACTGCATCTTTGACCTTTCTATTTTAGTTGAAGATTGAGAGATCTCCATATTTTATGCTTTGTGTCCCTCGTATCCATTTAAATTGGTTCAGGCACTTTCTTGAGCTTTGCTTGATTAGTGAGGTACACAAATTGAATAGAATCCCTCCATTGGACAATAGACATTTCAAAAATCTATTATTCAGTCTTCCAAAAGACTAAATTTATTATGTAGGATTTCCAAAATATACCATTAGTAACTTCTGTTCTTCATTTCTTAATATATTTTATTGTAACTGAAATCAGAAATGATAAACGAGTTTGAATAATTTTCAAATTTTAGATTAGATTAAAACGCAAAATAAAAACAAAAAGAGGACAAAAAAGCAAAAAATTACTGTTTCTTAATAAATTATTAAAATGTTAATATAACTCTCACAGTAAGTCTAATAATATTTTATTATAGTAGTTATTATAACTTTTTATTTACATTTATCCATACCCACATCATTTAATTTAAATTTCAACGAATTAAAAGGTTTAACACGTTCAAAATATGAAATTAATATCATCGTCCTTTTTAAATTAGGCACTAATTTTGTGTATAATTATTTTATCAAGTTCATAGAGTTTATTTTTTTGCGATATCGCAATTAGGCATGTATCATTCAATTTTGAATTACATTTATCAACGTTTAAAACTCTCATCATCGTATAAGCTGATGTAAATACCATGTCAATATTAAATACAGTTTATATTATTCGTTGAATTTATTAAAAATGTAATTCGACTATGAATATTATCAATTCAATTAATTACAAACTGTATAATTTCATCTCATGTTTTGTTGCAACATATTGCAGTATTTATAACAAAATGTATATACTTACTGTTGGTACATAATTGTTTTTATAATTACTACTCAAAATACTTAATTTATTTTAGAAGCTTAAGCAACATTTATTCAAATACATATATATTAAGCTTTCTTTGCCTTGTAGAATTTAAATAATATACAGATGATGATAATTCGATTATTAAACAATCCTTATCATTTGGTTACATTATGGCCAGGATAAGTTTAGAATATGGCTAATTTAGTAAATTCATTGTTAAGATTAATTTTATCATTTTATATAAGTTATCCTCGCTTATAATTAATGTTTGTTATATACAGCACATAATTAATTAAGCAAAGTAATGGAAATTTCAACTAAACTTTAAAATAACACGAAGGAGAAATACAAACTTTTTTAAGCATTAGAATTTAATTTTTCCACCTAATTCGAAAGGTGTTTTGTAATCTTGAATTCTCGTGCCATACTCAAGGTGCGAATAATTAATTGCTTGCGAAAAACATTAACAAATTATAGATACAATTAATTAAGTATCGTAATATAACAGTATAGATACTGTGGATGTAAATAAATTTTGATGTTGTGATTTATTGCCAAGTCCAGCTAATACTATTCATATATAACTATAAAACTTAATTTAACTTAAGGTTAACTCTTCGACACTCATCCCGTGTACTATACAAGGTGATCCATTTAAAAAATTGTTGCAACTAACATTTTGTTTGGAAACGATCTTGTACCTATAATGTAGAAAATAACTGGGCGTGAAACTTCATATCTAACAATAAGTAAACAAAAAGAATGATAAACTGATTATCAAGGTATTTGTTATACCTTATTCTTCTTGTATTTAATCTACTTAATCGACTAAATTACAATAATTATAGCAAATGTTAATTATTGACTTTTTTCTGTTTTCAGATCCGAATTTCAAGGAACCGATTGCCAATGTAACCGCATCAGTTGGACGGGAGGCAATTTTGTCTTGCGTGGTTCAAGATTTATCTGGATATAAGGTGAGTGTGTAAATGTAGTCAATTCTTAAAATTTATCGCTTTATCTATTTTGTATGCTGTATCTATCTCTCAGTATTTAACCACTTGCACTCGGAGTATTTTTGGATACGATTGAATCTAGACATCTAGACTATTTTTCCGGAAACCAAATGCACTATTTTGTCTTTCTTTATGAATCTTTATGAATCTATTTATTGTTACAACTTTAGTTAATTTTATATACTCTGATATAAATAAAATTTAAATTTCATATTTTAAAATACTCTGGGAAATTAAATATATCCCCTCAGAGGCGACACTTGAAATTCTTCTGTAATCGATAACAAAAAGGATGTTGATCCATTTGCATCACAAAGAAAAATAAGAAACGTATACTTATTACTAATCAATTTTTCTTAAATCATTTTAAGCGTAATTTGGAAATTTGCTGTTTGCTGAAATTTTAATGAAAACTAAAGCTTCCGATGAAATATTAATTTAATTAACGCCTTGTTCAATTAAAGGAATACAATATCCCTTTTGTATTTGTAAGTAGATTTGTAAACAATAATGTTAAACATATTTGAAGTAAAACGTTTTATATTTTATTTATTAAGAGTTTATTAAAATGGTTATGTAGGAGCTTGCAACTCGTGTAGTAGAGTAAATGTTTAACCATGTGTTTGCTAAAATAATTCCTTAAATATTAAATTTATTGCTTTGATGTCTAATGCATATTAAAATCTATACTCTTCTCTTGTTAATTATGCTTTTGTACTATTGAAAAATTGTAAGGCGTACGTCAAAAACTAGTTTCTTTAATCGTAGAAGTGTGGGTCGTATACGCCCCACGTGGCTTGAACGAAAAGTCTTCAAAAATCGGTACGGCACGGAACGTGTTAAATATGTCGCCTCAGAGGCGCTATTCGAGCGTAAAGGGTTAATAATGTAATATATGTATGTATATAATATAAAAATATAACATTTAACATTTGTGGCCTGGTGCAAGTATCAATGTCAGTGCTTACGAAGATGAAATATTAGCACTTAAAGATATGCTAAGAAATTCATCTTTAATTAATTTCTGACACAGAAGTTGCCGGTTTTTAATGCGAAGGGAGAAAATTAAAGCTTATTTATCCTATGTTTTTTTTTACAACTGACGAGGCATATGCTTATTAGGTTGTTATAAGACAAAGTCATTACATTACATAACTTGGTTTTACACTTATTATAACAAATAAAACTTATACAAAAATGTTGCGTCTGCTCTGCATCTCTGAAACTAGCTCATCTAATCGAACAGTTATTGATTTGAATCTATTCTAGAATGAACTAACATAACTTATTACACGAATGAGCATCTTGAAATAATTCTATTCAAATAGAACGACGCTTAGATTGGTACTCAGCGTTAATGGCGAATTTGAACCATCATCGACAGCGATATTACAAGACCCGCAATTTATAGATCTCTGTAAACCCGGATTGGCGAGATCAGTCGACTCGAATTAGAGAGATCGACGAACTATGTTCTCGAGACGGCAAGCACTCAAATCTTATCGGATTCCATCGTGACGTCATTCTTAGCTTTCTTCTCTCATCCCGTAATTGATGGATACGAAATTATTACCCAGATACATCTCCATTGGCGGCTCTTCGGTTAATTCGTTCGGCTGAAATTACAATTCTATAGGTGGAAACGAAATTGACCGTCTTCTTCAGACGAGAACCGGTTTTATCTTTCTTCGTGGTGTTGTTAATTAATTAATTAACTGTTTCGCTGTCGGACGAAAGGGATTCTTCAAGCCGAGTGATAGTCTGACGTGGATGAGAAGAGACAGGAGGAAGAGGAGGAGGTAGAGATGAAACAGAGAGAAATTCACTTAACTTTTTCGTGAACGTTTAGCGAGGTCAATGGGTTAAACAACCTTCTTGGATGTCTATGCTCTAGATTCCTTTTTGCTTGCAGGGTACTTTTAGTAATACCTACCTATTCGGAGAGGGTCGGTCACGTTTGAAAATATCAGCGGTTGGTTTTAAGTAATGGTTTTCAATTATAACGTGATGGAATATCATAAAAATCGCGAGGATCCCCGACCCTTTAAAAATGCCTTTCCGTAGACACCGGTTCGTCAGAAACAATTACGTTTCTTGAAAGTACGAACCTTGCCCTTTTAAAAATGACACTGCTTTTCTCAGTGTGAAACGTTAATTGCTTTTATTTTAGCAAGAAGGGAAATTCTTTGAACGAATCGCGCGGTAAAAGGAAACAAACGAAATACTGCGAAGGGGTTGAAAGTCCTTTGATAAATGGTTGAAGATATGGTGAACATCTTGTAAAAGAAATTCAGTGTGCCTGGGTTGTAGAATAAATTGAAAATTTAAGAAGAATATGATTATAGAAGTTATGCTTACAATGAGTGTTTTATGAAATTTGACATTTCATATATTACAAGATCCCTATTAACACCTGTTATTAATATCTCAAGCTTTTAATAAATGTAGAAGATAATGTTACATTGTTAAGTAAGCGTTCGATGTAATCTTAGTTCGTAATAATTATATTATGCAGTAGGAACCTTGATTTGGCGGTTGTCTCAGCTTTCAAATCGTTTGGTTGTGTCTGTAAAAAATATAACAAGAAATGAAAAGGATAACAAGTTTCATTTTTGACGGTGTGGTGGTACATAATATTCCCAGTACTTCTAAAATTATCGTTACTACAAAACATTGACATTTTTTCACTGTGCATGTACATATTTAATGATAAAGGACAATATTTTATTACTTTGTGCATAAATAAATTAACTATGAATACAAAGAGACAGATTTGACTTTTAATTAAAAGATATAATACATACATAACTTCAATTCAGAAAAAATTATTTCGGGCATGCGATATCCTACCACATCAGTCATGGCATATTTTTCCACCACACCGTTGCCGGATGAAGAGCAAAGCAGACGGTTTTAATAGCAACCACAAGTAAGCCTTAGAAGACAGTTAATCAGCCAAACGATCGCAGGATGCGTTAAAGTTTCATTAACTTTAGCAACAGTAAAAAGAGGATATGACGGAATCATTAAGAGAATCACTGGTATTTGCAAAATTTTAAATGTGGTATTTGCAACCTAAAAGATAGATTTAAGAAGCAATTATTAAATTGCTGAGGATAGAATCAATGTTGCAAAGGTTATTCTATTACAAGATAAAGTGTTGACTGTTACGCTGAAGCTGTTGAAAATATTCTTAATTCCAGAACTACCGACGTTTTATGTATACTGGCTTTCAAGTGGAAAATAAAATAGAAAAATAAATAAATAAGAAACGAAATGTATGTTAGTATACATATACAGTGGATCTTTATCCTGGTAAGAATTAACACACACTTTAACCCCTTGCACTATCATTTTTCCTGACAGGTGCGTCAGTCACAGGTAAATATTTATTACTTCAACGGAAAAACAAATCAAGGAAATTGAATTATTACATGTACTTCGTACTTGGCAAACATTAACTGTGTAAATTGTAATCGGAATTAAACTTAATATTCAATTGTGATCAAAGTTTGAACGACAGAAGTCATATCTGAACTGTAAGGTGTGTCACGAGTGTGACACGTTATTGTAGTGTAAGGGATTAATAATAGCATCCTGATAAATTTTGTGATTTAATTTAAGAAATCCTCAACCAGTCATTTCGACTGTGTTTAGTAGTTCTAGAGTTAAATATTACTTTTATTTTTAACAAATTTTGAATACTTTACTTATTATGTATTCTGGTATGACTAGTTAAATAAATAAAAGGATTTCCAATAATATGGGTGGCGGATTTCTATGAAAATTTATTATCCCGGAAGTTTTAATTACTGGCACTTGATCTGCACTTGCTATTAAATTGAAAATAAAGTAGAAAATAAAGTAAATAAAGAACGAAACGTAAGCTAGCATACGTGTATATATAATACTTGTTTATCTGGATAAAATATATATACATGCGGATAATTGTAAAAGTGGTGTAAGTCAAAACTCTAAAAATATGGAATCTTCCATTTATTCCTGTAAATTCAACCGATATAATAGAAAAGAAGTGGCGAATTTAATGTTATTAGAATTTTGACTTACACCACTTTTATATTCATCAGCGCATGTAGACTTTGTAATAAATTATTATCGCGTCACAGCATTTCATATACAGTACATTTTGCACAAAGAAGGGGAATGAGCTCAATAAATTACGAAACAAATGAAATACGGTCTCTGTGTTATCAGCTGATTACAGTACCGTCGGTACGCAAGTGGAGTTTGTCTTACAGTACATAGTTAGTCAAATCCCATTCCAGAAGAGAAGAATCTCTGTGTCCTTACTGTCAGTTTCATTGGAAGGATCGTTTATAAAAAAGAAAAAGGAACGACGTATTTCACTAAGCTTGGAGATCAGTAAAAGGGAAGATATTGGAAAGTATTTTCATCTGGTTGGGTTGCATGGCATGAAATTCAAATGAATGTATTTACAAAGGCTAGCAAGCTAACCTGAGACCGACATTATACTCTCTTAAACTGAAGGGATATGCTGGTGTGGCTGAAAGATGAGACATTGGAAAAGGGTGGATCGGCCAGGTTGGAATAATCGCGCCGTTTATAAGCCACGAGTGCGTCATTTCAATCGTCCGATTATGCATTAAGATGACAGATAACAATTACGACTCGAACGGCTCGCAAAAGTGCACTTACTATGCCGAAAAGAATACTATGATCACCATCTTACAATCCAAACTTTCCATACTTGCAAAAATAAACTAATCAAATATTTTTAAATGTACCGATGTTTCTATGTCACGATGAACTCTTAGGCATGGTGTTTGATTAATTCTATAACTTTATTAAGTTTGTAAAAAGCCGAAGGAAAAAATAATGATAGTTGATTTTAAATTGAAATTGAAATTCTGGCATCTTGTGTTAGAACTTGGTAAAAGCTACCAAAATGTAGTATCGTAAGAAGAAAGAACAGGCCTAGTACAGAAAAATTAAAAGTCGAAGTATCGTGGGTTTGGAGAAAGACGTAACATTAATATTGGTTGAAATTACTACATAAAATTTAAGAAAAGTTTAAATTAATGGTAAATTGTTGTGTATGGCAATTTTCGATAATGACCCTTCATCGCGCCTAGTTTGCATAACAAAGCTCTAACTGAAAAATAACTTCTTAAAATAGTTGATAAAAGTTAGTTACTAAACTTGAATCTCTATTCATTTATTTAGTTGAAACGTAAAAATATTTTAACAATTATAAAAGATAAATAATCGAAAGTATAGAAATATCTGTATTTTTTAACATTAAAACGATAAGTTTAAACAAAAGTTTAGAACTATTAGAGAGTTAGATCTTCCTCCGTTTTTCTTTGTCCGCTCAGTTGTTCCTCTTCAAAATCATGGACCAAATTTGTAGCTTAACCATCAATTGTATTTTTATGATATATCGAACCATTAATATTCCGCCAGTCATTATCATAGCATTTTTTTTCCTCAAAAACTTCTCAACATTAGATAATTTTTCACTCCTAACTTTAGCTTCTGATGCAGCAGTTTCATCGATTTGTATAAATATAACGCACTTCCTCTGTTTTGATACTCCTAAGCAAATATTTAGTTGGTTTTGCTAACGTTAAAAATGGTAACTTTTGAGATTAACTTCGAAGTACTCTATTGGTACTTCTTAGAATAAGACAAGTTTTAATACCAGATGAACATGGCGGATTTTGATAATAATTTCGATTTTTTATCTACATTTTTGAAAGGTTTAAATCAACTTTGAAACCGATCATTAATATAGTCGGATAAAAGATACTAATAAAATGTATTACGGTAAATAGCTCAATATTTTTCAATAATGGACATGGACAGTTTTGATATTTTTCATATATATTCTGTATAAATGTTGCTGTTGTGCAGAAATACAGTAATCAAAAGTAAAAATATATTTGTACATTTCGTTTTATTCAAGTCTATGCAAGTTATAAAAGCTTTTTATAAATTGTTGTGTCAGGAACATATGTCTTTTGAATTTTTCAC
This sequence comes from Stelis phaeoptera, assembly GCA_943735885.1. Classification (NCBI taxonomy): domain Eukaryota; kingdom Metazoa; phylum Arthropoda; class Insecta; order Hymenoptera; family Megachilidae; genus Stelis; species Stelis phaeoptera. Next base: position 5,711,303 of record OX030930.1, read on the forward strand.
TATCCAACAAAGCAAACGTGTTTTACACTCCATTCTGTGTGCATGTTTCTCTAATCACGTGACACTGTTCATGGTACGGTGGTTGATCGTGATTAATGTATTTGTAATGAAACAATATTTTATTTCAAACCACTCTTTCAATACCATTTTTTTGATTTGTGATTATATCATCCGCAAATATTTACCGTTAACGCATCGCGGATTGGCTATTTTATTTTCAACCATATCCAGTAGATATTTTTGCATCGAATATATTAGGTTGACAGTTAAATTCGTGACTTTAACGTTTATTCATTCAAATGCAATGAATAACAATTTCCAAAGTTAACGCTGTTTAAACTAATTTTATTGCAATATTTGTGACAATTGTTTAATTTTCCTGCGATAGAGTTTGCATAATTTTCATGTAAAATACCCGGATAGTTACTTGCGGTCTGTTATGTTAGATAAGTATTTTTAAATATACATACGTTTTTGAAACACGTTATGTAGTATAATAAGTACAGTAACGAAAACTGAAATAGTTTTCTACTATGGCAGCAATTTATAGCGCTTTATTAAAGATACTTCCTTTTCTTTCAAAGTGGGACATTTTATTCGAAATATTTCTGTAATAGCATTTGCAGAGTATAGGAAATCAATTCACGTAATAAATTATTTAAAAACTGTTAACCGTTGCAACCTGTCATCAAGCAGTTACTGTTCTTCATCGATAAATAGAAAGTCGTTAGCTCCTAATATCTCGTCATCCGTCCGCAATGTGTTAACTGACGATACAATTATTACTCGTGACATTATTAAAAATTTCAATACAATGAAAAATTGTTAACAATATCGATAGACATTTTCCAAATAAAATCCATTTCATGAGTTTGAAAAGAAAACTTTGAAGATAAATGTAACTTACAGTTAACACACTATCTACCACTATAAAATATAAACAAAAAAACATCATTACCTTATAACTCACCCTTAGTTCCAATTTCTTTTTAATTGTAGCACACCTGACTTTCATTATTTCAACCGCGTTATAGATTAACAAATAATAATCAAAAGTTTATTAATCAGTTTTCAGTCAACAGCTAATAGCAGAGCAAGAAGTCTATTAATTGCCTTCCGATAAATACAGTGTTAATTTTCTTATGGAAGTCTTGTCATAAAGAAATATGTGACTCCCAATGTAGCTGTTTCAAGTAAAACAATATTTCTTTCAGATGGTGTATACAGTCGGTTATTATAACCAGAATAGATGCCAGTATTTGAGGACGAGCGAGACTTTGTTATTATTCCAAGCTATAATATTGGCCAGCTGGCAAGTCATAGCTTTTCTCGAGGTTTACGATTCCGTTGCTGGGGGGTATCATCGTGCTTTGAATTTTAATTGCGAAGTTTAAGGGTGCCTTTGGGTCTAAGTATTCAGTGAATAGAGAGCGTTAACTACGATCTTGCTTAATTCAGGAATGTAGAGGGAATTCCATGGAACTTTGTTCCTTGGTTATCGTTTGCTAATCAGCGGTTGCAGTCCAGTATTCCATTTCGAAAGTTTCAACATAGTTTTGTTAGTTCTATCGAATGGACTTTGGAACAAATATAAATACGTTTCATTGATCACTGTTGTGAAGTATTAATCTGAAATTTCTTCACAGTTCACAGTCTGTAAAAGTAATCTATGTACGTTCTATTAAATCTCATTATAATTTAAATGCATCGAATAATAAATTATATCATTGCTCTTAAAGAATTACAGATACAACTTTATAAGACAGTAATCAAAGAGTTGACTAAATCTTACAAGTATAATCTGTCGTGTATTCATAACTTTAATACGGAAGTTTCTTATGCCAATTTTTCTATTCTGATACGTACCTTTTAAACTTTCCACTTAATTTCTATTCACTGTATTATGTACTGATTTTAATTCGATAATTTATTGATAGTTTTGTAGCATGCATTATACATGATATCTATGCATGCTCTGAATGGTCAGTGTTTTTCGTTAATAATTAAAAAACGAAGCCCCATCCGATATTTTTGCAAAGGAAATTGTTGTTCAGAATCGTCTCAGCTACACCCCATTTACGCTAATTACGGGACACCCTCTATAATAGAAGCTTTCACACGTAATTTTTTTAGTAATTTCTTTCTTGATATAAATGAAAACACCCAATAAGTGTTTGAAGCTCAGTGTACATGAATTTGGATGCCATATATCAAACAAAAAGTTTCTTATATTTCTCTTGGATAGTTATCAAAGAGGTAACGCATTGCTGAGCCATGGAAGGTCGTTTTTCATTTTTTTAAACCGTTGAATACTGGGAACAGAATCGATATTTATTTTGAATAGATGCATGCACGTTTGAAATATTTTTTAAAAATATCCAGGAATTAAGGCAACATCCATTTTGTAGTTCACAGCGTGTTAATAACAGTTGTTAAGATTATTCATTACAAGCTTTCAATATACTACAATTCATTTTTATATAATATTTGCTTAATATTATACTTGTTCAACACGATTTTATTCCATGTATGAATGTTGCAAATCAACTTTTTGTATTTTGCGTATTTTATTTCTGCAATTGGGACAAAATGACTCCGCGTCCACCATACCAGGTGCAAATTAAAGCGCCATGTAATTAAATTAACTGCAACGTATTGTGTTAGTAAAATTAATTCCATTTTACTTTCAATTATAAAGAATTTAACATAAAATCGATATTCTCACTTATTATAATTTTTTAATTGTGACAACCATATTATTATGACATTTTTTATTAATCTAGTTTAATTCATTAATTATCGAACGTGCCTTTAATTTTAATTATAATTTACATTCACTAATAACAATTCTTTTTAATAATATTACTGCTTGTCACTTGCCTTTTAAATTAAACTTTTTTAATTCTTCATAATTGATCATACTTTTAACGATGCAGCAATTAATCTGTAAATAAATTATCAAATTTTCCAATTGAATTTGTTTAATATTAGTTAAAGTTTATACATATTAATCCTGATGAAATTTAAGTCGAAATGAAGTGTGTTTAAATGCAATGCGACTAGTAGTTAGAGTGTATTAATTACAAACGCAAACATACTAACCTCCGCTTTAACTGCCTGTCTGTTCAAAGGGTTTTCAATTTTCAAGTTAATTCGCTTCCAATAGATTCGGAGTTACAGTTGCACCACCGATTCTATTCTGGGTTCACGATGCGTTAGATTGTTTCGTATCATTCTCTCTTCGCAAACATTGTTTTCGTTTTGCTTCGATCGAAGAACATTCGACTCATCGGTTTTCGGGCCACGAATTAATCACGATTCTCTTTAAGCGCTAATGCATCTGTTAATCCTAGCCTGTCCTCCGATTCAACCGTTTCACTAGTTCGATTTATCGTACCGTATTATATAATGACATACCATTCCTGTTGATAACTCCTAACTTGATAACTGTTCGGAACAATAATTTATAGTTAACTCGTGTTTGTTCGTGCTTTGTCCTCGATTACTATTTGGTTGTTGCATAATTCAATGGTGAATTTCGGCACATAGAATGCTTGATATGATCTGATGAAATTAAAGATACCGCAAAATAGTGTTCATGATATATCAATTCAAAGCTCAAAGTTTGATGAAGATTCCTGCATATATATCATTCATTAACGTTTTAAAAATAAGGTAGCTATAGTTGTCAATTATTGCGACCAGTGATTGAGTTTAAAACATACACACATTGACAAGATTGAGTGACATAAAACTTTCGATTTAAAAATTAACACGTCGGTAGCTGTTATCCCTAACTTTGCCGTGTCACTTGTTACGTCGGTATTCTTAATTTTATTTCTATTCACTTTATGGTACACACTGTCAAAGATCCCAATCATAATTCCTTCGAATACCTCTTCTTTTTAATATAGAAAGGATTTTGAAATTACCAGAACCATTGATTCCGTGAAACACGCAGCTGCCAAAGCGTTAAAATAAGTTCTAGAAATTTATTTGAAAAGAATAGCCAGCTTAACAAACGAAACTTGTGAATTTATGACCATATTTTGGTGATGTTCGATCTTCTCACACGCCTTTACGTTCCCTCCCTATTTTCCACCTTCCTTAACATTTCGCAGACTATCACTTTCCTTCAGCGTCCACTTTTACGACCCTCCTTTCTGTCTTTTCATACGACTCTTCCCATTCTTCAGTTCGCAAGCCTGTTCAAATTAAACTTGAAATGTACAAACATTTTCTGAATGCCGTATATCGAACAAGAAGTTTCTTGAATTCCTTTCAGATGGCTATCAAACAACTTGTATCTTTGTCGATGAATTCGATTTAACTGGCTGTACAACACGGCGCGCTAAATATTATTCAAAAAATATTGAATTGCTTTTTCCTTTCATTTTTTTTTTTGTCGCTCGTATCTTCAAATTCATCGCATGGCGCATCAAAGCGTTCAACAAATTGGTCACCTCTTTTTCCTTTTTCTTTTTTCTTTCACTTGGTTGCGCCTCAATCGCTTGGAAATTAGTGAGTTAAATTACGAACCTCCTTGACGTTACGTAAAACTCACCTTCGTTTGGTTCAGTTTACTCGTCTCGAGGAAAGTTCATTTCACAAGTTTTGAGATCATTAGTTACCAGCTAACCAACACTACATTACACCCTTAAACGCATAAATTTAACGTAATTCGAATTGGAACTCCTCTATCTAGTATCATCCACCCTCTTTGTACAGTAATTATTAGGTTGTCACTACGGAAATACATAGTGGATACAGGAAAATTCAGTCATCAGAGACAGCTTTGAACCGTTAGAAGACAGCGAGAAACTTTCATTAAGCAGAATTAAACAGTGTCAACGATTAACAAGTTACCTCTGCTAATGTAGATGAAGCTATAATTTATCTTTTTCTATTACAACGAAGTGAAGTACGCCATTTAACAAAAATAAAATTAATCTTGAAATCTCTGAAGACTATTTTAACATAGGTATATCAAACTTATTGGAACATCCTGTACATTACACATATGGCAATCGTTGATTGTTAGCTCTGTTCTTTTGCTCGGCGATCTTTGCTGCGTTTGCATTGCGTCTTTGTTTCATATTTTTATAGCAACATACAGTTTTTACGAGTTTTAAAGCGTAGCATGCAAATACGTGATTTACGAACCGTTTTACTACACGGATTTCATACGGGACTAAATCTTGCCCGAAACAATCGGGAAAATCAATATCGTATTTGGCCAAGGATCAGTTGCAGAACGTATCATTCAAAACGGAGACGGGAACCACGAAGGTTCGAGCAGATTCAGGCCGCATTGACTCGTTGGTTAATAATATTGTTTGGAAACATTAGCAGCGTATCACGTTACCAGAATTTGCATTGTAATCGAATGTATTATAATATTATCTCCTTATTTCGAACCTCTCTGAAGTATGTCAACCTTCGATGGGTTGGGAAAAGAGTATAAGTCAGAATTGGTAGTTTCGCGAAGAAGCACTTACAATATTTTAAACGAAATATTAGATCAGGCGTTAAATATGTATTATTAAGCAAAAAACGAAAGCAAGAGAAAAGAAAAATTGATTTGTACAATATCGTGGAATATATTAGCATGTTTATCTCTTTTTGTTTAAAATTAAATTTATACTTTCTTGCTCGTCGTCTTACTTCTATGAATCTCATTTACAAACTAAATAAATCTTTTGTATTAAATTTTTCCTGTAAACTTTCATTAATAAAATTATTATCCGTGAAAATTTTGTATCAAATCAAATTTAAATTAAAGAATGCGTTCAAAAAATTGATTTACTTCGGAAATCTTGATTTTATTTCATTCTCGTAGGACCGTGCGGAATATAAGTATAGGCCAGAATATACAGGGTGTCCTATTTTGATCATCCAGATCAAATATCTTGGTATATACTTGGAATGTGAAAGATACGAAAAGAAATTTTAAACAAAAGTTATATATAGTTTTGAGGAAGATAGATTACGCTGTTATTTATTTGATTTTGTGGTCACTTTGAAACTTTATTTTTTATCTTTTTTATATGGATTCATTCTTTAAAGCATTCTACGGAACAGGGTATTAAGGTACAATGTTCAAAATCTGTTTAGAAAAAAATGAGTATATTTGCATTTCTTTTTTTAACGAAACTGCATATTTCTTCTTAAGTACATCGATTCTTTTTTTTGTGCAGATTTCTTAAGTTATTACAATTAATTGTCAAATTAGTTTAGAAATTTTCTAATAATAGAATAACATATGTTGCTACTGCCGTTGGAACGGCTAAAAGACTATTAATCTGGCGCTACAATATTTAACTATTAACGATTACAACACGTTAACAGTTTACTAATCACGCCCACCTAACCCTTGAATATAATAGCTTTTATTTTGTCACGATCAAAATCAAACATTTATCAAACAGCACACCAGAAACATTTACTCAGTGATTAATTAATACTAATAATTAATAATATCGTCCAGCTTATTAAAAAATAAATGTTAGATTATTATGACACGAACTATCTAGTTTAGTAAAATCAGTCCCACTATTTTTGGTCGTTCTATACTACAAATCGCAAACATCATGTAATTATCGTTAAAACGCAAGAGAAGGTTACGTTCTCTACCAGTCGTAATTACGATTGCAATGGAATTTTGTTTCCAGTACTCAGGGGACAGGTACATATTTAGATCGAACATTAGCGGACAAATTAGCTGATCTTTATCTTTCCCAGAACAGTGCAATGTTCATTGAAGAGATAAAGCAAATAACAAAGAAAGTAAAGCTGGTAGAAGATTTAAGTTGCCACAGTTCTACTTTTTGATCCTATTTCAAATATTAATGCTCATGTAATTTATTTTGTCATATTTACACATAAATATCCTCTAGTTCGTTTCATTATGTTGATACGTACATTTGGTACGTATTTTTCTATCGATTATGCTTAATGGTATGTTAAATGGGATTTTTGTTACTTATGAAACAAAATCCTTGTTTATTTGCCTACTTATTTTATTTTGGAATCGAATGTGAATTGACAAAATCGTGTTAAATATGTAGTGGTTCTTTTTCATTTTAATTAATTAGGTTACTAATGTGAATACTATAAATATAGCTTTTTTTCACTTTGTTTTCCCACAGAATAGTTTTCAGATTTTTTGACAAGCATCAGCAAGCAATTGATGAATGGATAGAAAAATATCAACAGACATAAAAGAATCAACAGGAAAAGAAAAGCTAGATATAGGGGAACCTGATTAATTTCCGCAATAAAATAAATCATATATGTAAATCAGCTTATTTCTGAACTTTTAATGCTTCTATGCATCGACATATAAAATTATATTAAATTATTACGTTTCTGAGCAAATCAAATAATCGTAACAAATTTTTTCATACAAACATACCACTATGCATCAGCAGTGCTAATATAAAATTAATTTTGAATGTATTCTTCTTAATATTAAGGTTCTATTTGAGATGTTTCTAGCTGCTTACCTTTATTGCCCGCCAAATTGCATTTATCACAATTATTAATACTGAAATGGAATTACTCTGCGAACCTTGTGGTAACATATGAATGTTCTGTCTCAAATTCATAGCTCCGTTTCCTTCCCTTCTCGCTCTACAGGGTGACCCAAGTTTTAATAGCCGAACTTTGTCAGTACGTTAAGTCTGAGAGGAATGGCCTACATCTTTTCCCGGAGCAAATATATATACATATATATATGGATTTAAAATATAAAAAAAAAAGAAGAAAAAAAAAGAAATCAATTGGATCTTATGGATACTGAATTTAATACATGAAAAATGATTTTCTTTGTAATATATATTGATACATTGCATTCAGAAAAAGTCATTACTATTTACTAAATTAGAACTTCGAGGACTTTTAAGCGTGGTTAATTTTTATATTGCATTTAACTTATCTAATTTCTCCATTGGAAACAAATATTGTAGAAACGAAGGTTAATGTGGCTAGTAAAAAAATGTTAAATATACTACTAAATCTTTAAACGAGATCGAGTCATCTCGCCCAGAATTACCCTATATTTTATAGCTTTAACCCTTTTTTGGGCCATCGATGTATACAGGGTGATTCGCCTAAGGCAAACTACCTGAATAACTTCTACATTCTTTGAGATAGGAAGAAATGTTTCAGACAAAAGATATTTGGTTTCGAAGAGCCCATTACGTGGTCTACATAACTTTTATTCAGGTGGAGATGCTTACGAGGTTTGAAGGTTAACTTAGATTTTTTAAGTGAAACTATATATTTTTGAACTCCTACGATTGTAGCCCTTCTCGAGATAATTTCAACGACTATAGTCATTCAAGGTCATTCCATTCCATAAACGTAAAAAATGATGAAAAATATAAACTCATTGTGAATGCTTTTAGGTAATGGGATATTCTCAGCTTTATTAATTAAATACATACGCCTATAGGAGAGTCGAAACTAATTTGCGTTCATAATTTAAAAACTGCAAATAGTAATAATTATCTACTAAATTGCCTTCATACAGCGATTGCTTTCAAATTACCCTGTCTTTAAAAGATTAATTATAGGAAATAGGCGGTGAAATAAAAAAATACATTATCTGTATTTAATTTTATTACTGTAAGCACTGCGAAGGGTAGGTCTTTACTGTGCGAAGAAAACTGCTAGACTGAAATGGTCAGTGACCGAAAATTCGTCATGTACCCATAAACAATGACCTAGTTTATACCGTCGAAACGTTAGTACGGGTATTAACCTTTTGCACTCGAAGCATTTTTGGACGTAATCGTGTCTAATCTAATTTTCCAGCTATGCTTCCGGAAACCAAATGCATTATGTCCGAAGAAAAGTGTTAGAAATATTTGAGAATCTGTTGATTTTTATTCCCTTCTTTAATTTTCTATATTTTGATACGGGTGAAACTGAAATTTCGTGTTTTAGAATACTGCGATAAATTAAATATGGTAACTCAGAGTCACCACTCGAGTGCAAAGGGTTGAATTTGGTACGCACCGAAGCTTTCGTATGGGCGCTTTTACATTGAATGTACTAAGCATGTACTTAGGGGATCAAAATAATATGAATTTAATGTTTTCGTCTCATCCACTCTCCAATTTAATCCTTTTTCCGCTAAAATGCGTTTCATGCGTTTACACCGTCATTTACGCGTATCAGTACGCGTATCAGTTTTGTACGATACTCGATACGCTCGTACCAAATTGATTCGGCAGTGTTTACATCGTGCGTACTAAATATTTAGTATGAATCTGGTACAAATATACTGCCTGATACGCGTACCAAATGCACGATGTAAACTAGGTCTAATAAACCCTATCGGTCCTACTCTTTGTCTAAATAGGCTTAGAAGGGACACGACTGCACCCTCTTGACTTGTGTCTCAAGTATTGAAAAGAAACACGCAAGCCGATAATTCTTTCTCTTCTTGAAAGAAAAACCAACATGTTCAATATTGTTTCTATAACGTTATATCGTTAGAACATATAATAGACGCAGCTTTAAAATCCTAAATCAACCATGAAAGGGTTTCAATTTAGAATCGAGTTACTGTTAATTAATTTTAGATACCCATATTTGGGTGACACTTGAATTTCCTTAGAAATTTGTCGCTTGCATTATTAATATCCTTCCAATTACTTAATTAGAAATCGTCGTGTTAGGTACTCCAAATTCTGAATAATAGAACTTATAAAGAATTATAATAATAATAATTAAAATTTGATCAAAATAAATTTTCGGCGCCTTTGGCGTGGCAGTCAAGGTGTTAATTTGTGCAGCTAACATAATAATTAGTATATTTCATTTTTATCCTCAGTATGCATTGAAATCAATATGTGTGAGAGATATTGTATAAGTTAATTTGAAATAATTTACCTGGAAATGGTTAATTTACTTTGGTAAGCATGTAGGTACGAAGGAATATAAATTGTATATCAATTGTTTTAAGCAGAAAAAGATAAAAGCAACTTGGAAAATTAATGTTACGTTCTAAGTAAAGAGTTATAAAGATGATGTAAGACTGCGAAAACATTAAATGCATGAAGGTAGCGCTTTATTGTCTCGTTTACTGAAATAACATTTTTTACGACTTTCCTTGGACGAGTTAAGCTCGGATCCAGGATGTGCACACAAGGCGGTACAAACTGCGTGGAATATTGGTTCGTAAGCTGTACCAGAATTACCTTCTTTACTTACCTACCTCGGATATAGTATACGCGTTCTTATCAAATTTTAATTATTATCGACTGTTCCGTCCGGAAGAACATAATACGCGAATATTTCAAAAAAGACATTTCAGTATTGCCGGCAATAATAATTTAACTCCTTTTGTACAATAAAGTCAGAATTTTATTTCTCGTTTAGCCCTCAATAGCTAAGTTTGTTATAAACTCGATCTTTCGAAAGGTACGTCGAAAACGGGACTTTGACATTCGACCAAAAAAAAAGGGACTTTGACTCTCGAGTGGGAAAACCCAGAAGAAAAGCTGCGACGTTGTCGAACTTTGAAATATTCGCGTACAACCAAGTCCCACCCTCTCCTAGAAGAAACGCGCCGAGGGCGCACGGAAGGGTGGTCGCAACCTTTAGGGAGCACGTTGATTAGGCAAGTAATTTTTCTTGCAAGAGTAATTTTTTTGAGTAAAACATAATTTGAACAAATATTCACCATTTTATTAAGGCCTTTATTTTTTCTTAAAAAAAAAAATCATACTTTTCTTATTTTAAGTAGTGATTTCGAACTTTTGGTCGATAGTGTACATATAAATAAAATAGATGTAAGTAATACTAGCTTCGTGTTTTCTGCTTTGTATACTACAGCTAAATTAAAACTCATAAAAACATTATTACGCAAATGAGTTTAATTCCTTTCCGCTTCAAATTTGCTTTAAACGTCACGTACAAAGCTAGTCAAAATGTCTTACATGCACCTTTGAGAAAATGTGAAGAAAATTTTCAGACCAAGCTCCTAAGGCAGGGAAATATCAAACTAACATTCTTACTGTTCCTTATAAACAGGCAACTATACTTAATTTGTTTATAAACTTTATATAATTTGCACTTGGAGTTTTTCAATCTTTCCTTAAACTATTACCATGAAATTTTTGAACGATTTCTTTAAAGATTTACCACCCATTTTATGGAGGACAATTTTCCTTGATAGCCAATTAAAGTATACTGAAGTTATTGAAAACTTGAAATATTGTTAAGTTGTAGTCGCAGTCAAAGTAATGGAATACTTAGAATTATATATATAATTATATAAATGATAAGTAATAAACGGCAATAGCAAGTCAAGTATGAGATATAAAGTAGAATATATACTTTACATTACATTGAAGATGAATGTAAAATCAGATAGAATGGCGGTAAAATTGTCTAAATACTTATTCCAATTTCATTGGCTAACGAATGAATCCGCGTTCAATATACAATTAGTTCTGCAACATTTTCAGTTTCTTTATGATTTCGTTATCGATTCGTATAATGCAAGCATGCGTTCAGATCACGGATCAGTACATCAGCTCTGTTTGATCTTCATCCTTTTGTGCATAACTGGAACGAGAAGAGGTAAAGGAACCTTTGACTCAGTGCTTGTTGAAGAGGTAAAGGATGAGTAGTGAAGAGGATTACGAGCGCCACACTTGTATGACATTTCGTACTAACATTTCGGGAGATTCCCCTGAGATTGTACCTAATGCTTCTCCACCCGTAGATTACTTTGAAGATCATAATTAACTTAAAATCCTCGTCACTATAACAAGTTACTGTACCTTGCGTATTATTCGATTTTGTTAATTACGTGGTACGCCTACAGATAAAAATTTTATTGCAACATGTACATTGTGCATATATTCATGACGATTATTTTTATACGGGAATGATTGTATACGGCAACACCTTGCAACAGAATAAATTTTTTTTTTTACATTGGACCACTTGATTCGAGTTATTTTTCGAAGAGTTAGAGACGTACACAGAACTTGCAATCAGTCATCAAAAGGAGAGGAGGATATTTTAATTCAGAAGTTATCCTGGTATCCAGGTTTAACGTGTTAAGCCGGTCAACTGAAACGATACTCGTCGCAGGAAGTTAGTTTCGCTCGGGATTAGGTTGGAGGTTTAGGAATGTGTTTATGTGAGTGGACAGTTAGTTTTGTTTCAACTTTACTTAACTCATTACTAACTAAGCAAGTTATGCTGGATCAAATGTTAAATTCTGTTGATTTTTGCTAGCCACGTGCAACACTTAGTCCTTCGCGAATCCTTCTCCTGAATAAATCGATAGAAATATTAACTTTGCAACAGTCTTCGGGTCTTTATCAACCCAATACTTTTTTAGTTTTTTTAAGAACTTCTACTGCTTTCAAATTGTAGACGATTGTTGGTGCTCTCTTAACATTATATAAAAATCTACTGTATTTGGTGATAACACTTGCTATCACACGATGGAAATTAATCATCAAAGTGATACATTTCGAAATTACAACTAATGTACCTTTCCGTGTGCCTCCGTCTGTCTTCCTGAAATCTTATAGATAAGTAGTTATCTTTTTAACGGAGCATCAAGCTTCGTGGATTGACAACTGTCCTTGCACATATATTATCACTTTTTAAAGTTCTTGGATAGTGTTCACAGACATATCGCGAAAATCTATGATAAATGCCCGTATAAATAAAAATTCAACGAGGATAAGTGTGGAGAATGAACCGATGCGATGGCTGTCTCACGTTATCGAATAAAAGTATCTTTGCCCTGTTTCACTTATCTCAATGACACCTACGGTACCATTTAAAAATACGGGGGCAGTCTCGATTTTTGATAAAGAATGAAAACATTTTTACAATTTACGATGAAAAACTAATTAATTTCTATTTGTAACCGTGTTCATTGATACTTGCTGTTCTTACCTGTATAGCAATTATATTTTTTTATCGTAACATTTTTCGCATTTTATTGTGTATTTCTGGTAATATCCAGCAATTGGTAATTTAATTTCGTATTTAAATACCATTCAACACAATAACTCGGAATACGTTTACTTCATTTACTTAATTAAACGTTTTGCTTTCTCGGCCATGAAATCAATATAAGATTAACTAATTTATTTACACCCTACATGCACTAGGTTGCGTTTTTTACTTAAAAAGCGTTATCGCAGAAAGAAGTAGAAATTAAAAGAAACCGACGTATTTCATGAAAGCTTCAATAATTCATCCATCGTTGGATTCATTTAAAAAGTCAAATAGTAGTTTGGTAAATGGATAATAGTACATTTTCTGAAACATGACATCGACATTTCTGATAAAGAGCCAGGAAAGTGGTTCACTTCGCGTTTTACTGGTGCTTTTATTCTGCAATATTTTAGGTACACAGGGACCCAAGTAAGTACACATTATATGTATAAAACTGTAACAGCTTCCGATACCTTATGAAACATGTATCTACCCCGAAAAAACAAAACCTGAAAATATGTATATCAGATCATCGTGCACATAATGTATTATATCAAAAAGAAAATTCAGTCTTTCGTTCCTATAATTATCGAAAGGTAATTTTGCAAAATTTACAATAGTTCTAAAAATATTTACACAGTATGAAACATTTAATCATTGGCTTATTTTAGACAAGTAATGGGTGGTAACGAAATTCCACTGACTGAAGTTAATGTATCTTCACTTCACTAAATCAATTTCTGATGATCCACTTTCAACTTCTTCGTTCTATTCTCAGTTTCATCATAAACGGAAGTATTAAATTCCGGTTAATTCAGCCACAGAGAATTCTGTGTTAATTTCATGTCCACGTAAACGAATTGACGACCGGATAAATTAAAAGCAGAAAATGTCAGTTTTCAGGAGGCCACGGGAAGAATTCAATTTCTTTTTTCTCGGTCGTGTTTGAAAATATAATACAGCAAGGCAAAGCATTTACCTGTTGTTAATGAAGTTACAGGAAAGTTTCAAAGTGGCTCGGTACAGTTATCGAACAACTTAAGAGCGATTCCAATAAACGCGTATCGACCCTGAAAACTTGGTAGCAAAATGGTTGGGGCGACGTGACGGTGGTTAGGGTTTTGTGAACTTTATTCCAATGCAGACGGAATGAAGTGAAACGTCTACCGGTTTGATGAAAGCATCGATTCAGAATTCGTTTCTGCCACTCAAACTGCTGTTTCGATATTTAAGTCGTTTTCAACCGTCAACGTCGAACCAATTTTCTTGCGTACTTTAACTCGTTTCATTCCATCCAATCCCGTTGCAATTAACGGAACAACAATCGATAGGATTTGAAAAGAAAAATGTTACTATACAAACCCTATCATCGGTCTTTCAAAAGTAAACATATTTTATATTGCGTCAATTATATATATTTACGTATACAAAATAAAATGTGCATCTCGATCAGGTAATTAGTCCACGAGATATGACCTAATAAACGGGTCAATTATGAAGAAAATGTCAATCACACCGCTTCAAAAAACAGCAGCGTGTCCAGTTTTGTCTGAGTTTTTTCGTTCTTGCTCAAACAGAAAATATTAAATTTTGTATCTAATTAATAATGAACATGAAACTTGAAAAAAGTTCTTCAAAGAAAGTAGTTTAGGGACAAAATGAGTTAATGGTAATTCTAGTAAGATATAGATATCCTCTTTTAATATTTATAATCATACATTCAATGGAGTACCGATTTCTTGGTAAAGTAGTCGAAAGAATTTTAGCTGTAATGAATAACTCCATTAAGTCCACCTATTTACCACGAATACTTCACTATGCTAACTGTAAAGGAGAAATAAGTAATTACATTTTACACTTGTTTATTTAACACGTTGACTGCCACAGTGAAAACGGACGTGAGTAGTCAGACACGATAAAATTCTAATTATTAAGGGTGAAGTCGATTAATTTTTCAAATTTAACCTTTCAATTCGATAGCTAGCATTATTAGCTTAATGTTAACGCTATCCGTGGTTTATTTCGTCATTTCTTTTATTAATTATTTGATTGTAAACAATTTCGGGTGCCGGTCACCGGTGACCCCCGTGGCAGTCAACGTGTTAACTCTAATTAATTCTTGATAAACTTGATTATTCGTGTATTTACGAGTCTTCGTTTTAATTATTACTTTTTACATTAAAAAATCCATTTTAGTAAAGCCAATGTCAATAAAAATATGGACTTCCTCTTGTTTTTATTTCTTATAATATGTTATTATTAAAAGTGGTATAAATCCATTTGAAGCTTTCTTTAACAATTTTAATAATTATTATTGCATAATAAAATTTAATAGGTTCGAATTGATTAAGGTTTACCAATATTTTTTAATTAATTCAAACGCAAATCTTTAAATATCTCGACGTATACTACTTTCAAAAATAACGGCTCATATATTAATCGTGTGCGGGGTTTTTCACCACAAATGGATGATATGATACTGTATTATCTTGTTAGCTGACCGCAGCCTGGGCTCATATCTAACCAATTATGTATCACAGGAGACTGAAATTCGAGGAAATTCTAAGTGTATTTTGTTTTCATTGAGTGCGAGCGTGAAACGGACACAATCTTTGTACGTTTACTGATTTGGTAAATTCAATTATAACCCTGCACTACTTGTCTGACTATCTACCCGCATTATTTTTATTACGACTACTCTACAGATTTTAACACGCTGAGTGCCACAGTGAAAATGAACGTATGTAGTCAGACACGCTTATTTACGATGCAGTTAATTAATTTTCAAATTTGACCATTTAGTTTGATAGCCAGCATTATTAGCTTGATATTAACTTTTGTTAATTGTTTGATTGCTACAAATTTCGGGTGCCGGTCGCTGGTGACCCCCACGGCATTTAACGTGTTAATCCATTAGCCTAGTTATTTATTTACAGTAGTTGTTTCATTCGCTTCAATATATACACCTTGAATGTTAAAATGAAAGCAGCCGTGGGCGATACAGATCAACATAATTTCAATTATTCGCAATATAATCGTTTCATTTATAATTTTTTGCACTTGGTACCTTCCATGAGTAATATAATACTAATCCTTGCTTAGAAATTGTCGACTTACACAGACGAAAAATATAATTATTTCTGGAAGTTATTAATGTTTATTAGATACATAAGAATATGAACATAGTAGAAAAGAAACTTATGACTTAATTTTGGCTCATATCGATCCAATGTCCACGTGAGGTATAATACTACTTAAAATTTTTGTTTAATTCTTTTTCTCTTAAATGTCTGATCATATTAGATTCACATTGCTGATCACTGCTCATTTCTCATGGTATTCGCTGTGTTAGTAAAAAACTATGTTTTTAGAAGTATTCTGTGTTTTATATTTTATCTGTAATGTAAAAAAGAAAACCGTAAAGTAAGTAAGTTATTTGCAAATACATTTTTTTATTAATATTACACATGAAAGTTACGTTAACCTGATTACGACTTTTGAAGCAGTAAATTCAGTAACGTTATTGAGATATGAACCATAGACTCTAAAATAAAAGATACAAAGAGAGTACAAGTAACGGATATGAAACGAAAACAGGTTTATGGAAATTGAACGAAATATACATGTTTCATTGTTACGAGAACGTCGGAACGTTCAGTTTACTGAATACTGATGTACGCGTGGCAGTACAATCATAAGTCAGTGACAGTTTTGGGAAAATAAAGATCTGTGATCTGTTCCTAATTGTTCTGTAAATTCGTTTTCATCGACACGGATTGAATTTTCTTGATTTAACAAAGTGACTAATAAAAATAATCATTTAGCAATAAGTAAGCTCACTATTTTTTTTAATTATGTTTTACGAGCAATTGTGTGAAACATGTTAACACATTATTTATCGATTGAAAATGTAATGGATAAGTACTATCATCTTATATAGTATAATTAATAGTGGCTAAAGATTAAAAGATACGATTCTTATTTTCAATTTCTCACTTATTATAGCACACCTAATAGACGAAATAATTATAATCAAAGGTTTCTTAATTGGTCTATTAACTATTTAAGTATTTAAATTAATTTTAAGACGGTACACCTTGCACTTAATTATGCTTAAGAAATGGCAAGTATATTTGACAGAAGTAGAGTAAGTGTACTTGCTGTGAAATTGAAAAAGTTATAATTAAATAACTATTTTGTTGTTTGTTTAAAGATTCATTAATATTATTTATACAATTTAGGATTTGATCGATTTGTAAGCGAAAAAAGAAATAATGAATATTTTGAATTTGTATACTAACTAATCTATTCTATTCTATTCCATATTCAAATCCTTTTTCATTATTTTTTTTATTATTACATTTGTAGCACACAAACGCACACGTTGCATTTTTATTATTAATGTGTAATTCATTATTATTCAAAAATTGATTAAAGTTACGAATATATTTCATGTTGTGGGATTGTTCCTACTTAAATATAAATATGAAAACATAGATAATATGTTCGATTGGTTTATTACGTTAGATTAAAGACAAACTTCAAATTGTTAGTAACGAAGAAAACGTTAGTAACGAAGAAAATATATTCGAGAGACAGAGAGAGAGTAACAACAAATGCAGAACTATAAGATGTGTGAGAAATATATATGTAATATCTAGTGTTAATATTATTAAACATATTGTTAATTTGATATTTAAAACTGAATTAATTCAATTATATTTAATATCAAGCATACATGTTACATCCATATTTTACTTTAAATAGCAAATTCGAATTGCTTTTTCTCTATGACGAATATACTCGTCATTAAATAAAAAATTGTCTCCTTTTCATATCGAGTGTACCCGACATAAGCATCGAAAGGGTTATCAGACTTTCAATAAATTTTCACCAACCACAGACACCTCCATTGAACCCAATTTACACATCTAATGCATTTTTTCTGATTTCGTAAATATAAGAAGAATTTCAAAATTTTTTGATTCTCTTTATATGCAGCTACTGAATTTATTTCTGAATGCGATTGAAATCTTGTTGCATTTTTCATAGTTAAATAAACCAATGCGAAGTAATATGGTCGATGAACTACAGAAAAAGAATCAAGACGTTTGAAAAGAATCAAGAAGCAGAAAAGCTCGAACAGTTTACAGAAAATGTAAAAACAATGCATTACTGTTCGAATTAATTATTTAGAAAAATCGTTTTGATTTTAAATTGCTATAATTTAGTGTAGGTATAATTATTTCAATAAAAAATAAGTTCAATGAACTCGGATGGTAATGAACGTACATATACTGAATTTTTTGATAGATAGAGGGTTAATTTATATTTTATGTACTTCGGTGACTTATGTATTCGAATTCTGGGAAATGTCTTTAAATAAGAATCTGAGAACATTTCTGCTTACTAATAATATCCACCGTACAAACTGCATAGGGCTACATGAAATGTACGACACCACAGAGCCATAAAATTCGTATTTACCTTTCTGAACTGTGGTTGTTGACAGCCGCGTGCATGTACAGTCGCGAAAATATTAATCTTACGATCCTGGTCCAATTTCAGCTAGGAAGGAATCTAATCATGAAAGTTGAGGAATTTAAACCCGTTCTTCTTTTGTCAACAGAACCCGGTCTCGTCTTCTGTTAATATTGGTTGACTTGGTATCAAAGTGACCTGTCAAGAAATTGAAAAGGTTGAGGATGAAAATGATCCCTTCCAGCAAAATGATCAAAGGAAATTTATTTTATCTCTACAATTTTATCTCTACTGTGGATGAACAAAGGATAACTGGAATGCATATCATTATTTATAAGAAAATATCTATAAATTTGTTATGTACCATGTAGAATTAGTATTATTATTCTGACACTATGAAGAATAACTTAAAAAAAAAAAAAAATAGGTTGCGAAGGAATGAAAACATTGATTCACTAATAACATAAATCGCTAAGGCGATCTAATAAATGCTAATGAGCGACTGATGTAAATTGTTATAAACAAACTGTACGGGATAATATCTTTGATGGAATATCAAAATTACTGTTCGAATAGAAAATAAAAATTACGTTTCTTGAACAAAGTTTACTTTAAACATAAAAGAAAATACAGTGTATTATAATAAAATACTACATTTAATGGAAATAAGTTATTTGAAAATAATTGTATTTATTGTAAGTAATTGACTGAAATAATGTTTCTACATAATTTCAGGTTTAAAATAGGTAATCCACGATTATAGAAACATTCTATCTGTATTTATACATATTTTGAACGTCACGTTTAAATCATGAAGAATTTTGTCAGTCAATATTTTTGTTTCCAATAAATCTAGATTAGTAAAGTCAGTCAAATTAATTGTACGATATTTACCCTTCTCTATTGAACGAACTTTAAAATATATAATGAAATTATTTATAATTGACTGAGAGTGAAATGGTCTCTGCAAAAATAAATGGCAGAACTATGCAATATTTCATCCGTCACCCAAGTATAGGTGACACGGCATTTGAAGTATTAAATATTTCCACGATTAAGGAATGTGGAATAATAAACGACCTATTTCTCTTTCCAAAGTTATTGATTATGTCTCAAAATCTGTGCGAATCGCGGTCGAATTGCACGTACGTTTTGGGTATTTTTCGCACGGCAACTTATTTTCAATTATACCACATTGTATTGAGGGGTTATTATCAGCGGCTTATGAAATAAATAAATTCAGCAGTAAACATGGACATCAGTTTTTAATTTAAGACACAATAGAGTACAGATATTTTGCATTTACTAATGTTCTTAGTTATTATTCGAATGGAATACAATAATTAATTCTTAAACAAAACTTAATCAATTGGTGTGAATGTTTTAAATTCTTATAAATCTTTTTATAAGTTTAACTTGACACAATTGAATGCCTCAATTCTAAGCTAATGAATAAATCTGAATTGGTCAGTTAAAAATAGTTTAATATTAAAACATAAAATTGGGTGATACCAATGTCTATTAATCTTCAATTTATGAATTTCATATATTATTTACTGATACTTTTGTTTATATAATCTGCAAAAATTGTTTGCTACACTGCACAGTGGGTTGGAATCCTGCTTTTCGGTACCAAAATTACGAATATCTTCATATTAACTAATAATACATTAATCAATTCATATCATGAATTGAATTATATACCTAATATTAAATATTAAATTTTACAATGCACGGTTGTCCCGAACGCAACATCAAAAAACCTAGATGTGTACCTAGAACGTCTCTGTTAAAATTAACACAAAATTAAAAATAGCGAAAGGAAGCAGCTGAACTATATACATATTCTCTTTAATAATTGTTTAAACTTTCATCTAAAATAAATCAGAAGTCTAGCACTACTAAGTACTTTTTTTTAAATCCTTCTCAAATTTTAAATTGATATAAAGTTTGCACTATTTCTATACGGATTTAAAAATAATTAAAACTGAATTAAATACTTGAAATACACCTGCTAACATGTATATAACTACTTCTTGATGTTCTATAGTTGTTACATAGAACGATTCATTTTACTTTAAATTTTATGATTTTTTCTTTAGAACATTGTACCACGTTACGGCATTATTTAAAATAAATAATATCTTGGATTTGGGCGGTTCGAAGGGTTGTCATTTTATAGCACCAAACATTTTTTCAGTATAATGAACTTGAAGAATTGACTTTTGGCCACAAAATGTGGCCTTTCGGACCACTGTGCACCGCTTGGATGGCACAATAACGACTAAATTTGAAATGTTTTAGTATTTTAAAAAATATTATTCTAAATTAACATCTGAATATTTTTTGATAAGGAAGCAAATTTTGATCAATAGCTTTGGCAAAGTTTGAGCAATTTTACACATGCTCCTTTGAATATACGCGTATGCAATATGTCAGGTCACAGTTTAGATAATATCTAAGTTATAAACTGGTACTGAAGTTTCAAATTTCTCTTAAAGCTGTTACGTGCGTCACAAAAGTTTCGAAACTTGACGTTCGTCTATGAGGCAAACACGCGTACAAATACGTTCATAAGCATCCAGACACTCGATAAGTTTAGAGGAGCAGCGCATAAATGTCGCTGAATCACTGAACATTATTAAATGATATCATTACCGTCGAATTATGCAAATCGATTATTAAGCGATGCTAAATTTTCCATTCGAATTTGTCACCTTTAAACATTGCTACCCGAACTCATTAACTTTAATTATTTATACCGCAAATTTTGTTTCGAGATTGAGATAAACTGGAATACCATTTGCAGTATTAAACTATATTAAATAGGAAGCGTAACTCTTTAACTACTAATATCTTTAACTACTTTATCTTTAACTAAAACACTGAAGGCAAATACACAAAGGCGTGCACACGTCCAATAAATTAACAAATTTCAAGCAAGTTTGTAATAATTTTATCGTAATTTATTTTCGTTTGTAATTTGAGCAAAATTTGTAATTGTTTTTTACCGAAACATGCGACAAACAAAGGGTTAAGAGGAGGGTACGAAAAACATTGAATTTTGCAAATTTCCACATAAAATTAATCAAATACGTATTTTATACGTTTTTTAAAGCAAAAACAGCAACCAGATTTGGAGAAACAGTAATCGAATAGTATTTTTGTTGTATTTTTAATTCAACGTACAAATTTTAATAAATATCGATTTCAATGGGACTGTTTTAATATTACGGCGAAATTTACCTTCAAATCATGGGTTTATTAAAATTTTATGGGGTTGTTGTATTTATGACATGCACTGTATACGCATCAGGATTCCATGAATGTCTTAATAACTTAAGTAGAATTTCATTTATATGCTGATTATAAGATTTTGAAAGAATAAGAATGTAAAGTTTACAACACAATCAGATTTTCTTCAAATTTTTGTTTATCGATAGGAAAAAGAATTTATTACAAAATCAATTTTTGCGCGATATAGTTTTACATCAAAAATTGTACGAAAGTAAGTACATGTTTTTTAAATTTTATCCAGAAAGTAACAAGTAGCTGATTTTCGCTCGAATGCTTTACCGTTAAAAGGATTTTCAACTTCAGCTTGACTAAGGTGTTAAAAAGACTTTTCTCAAACACGTGTTTCAAAAGTTCGTAATGCCGGATATCCTGAAAAGTAGTCAATCGATCAACATAAAATTATAACTGTACAACACAGTGACCTTTTCGCAAGGTACTAAACCTAAAAGAGTTTTTACAGCATGTCAATCGGTACTTTCTTAAATCTTCACAAAGTATACAAAAAATCATAAATCTTTTTATTCGAAGGCAACTGTTTCATTAATTTTCAGTATTTATTAACTAAATTAGTTCATAACCCTGAAAAGAATCTGTAAAATAATAATTTCATAATCTCCTTCGTAACCTATTTTGACAATTCTGTGACTGACAAAATAAAATTCTGTTCGTTGAAAATTTTCTTCGTATCTTTCTTTCAAACCAGTAACATTCAAGTGTTGTGTTGCTCAGCAGACGATACTATTAAGAAAAAAACAAAAAATCCATAACAATTCATCCCTATACAAAGTAACCTACTTAAATCGACCACTTGAATACATTTGAAACTGTTGATGAAGCTAACAAATATTTCAGACAAAAATTCAATAGATCCCAAGGGACACATTATCTAATATGAGTAAGTTTATGCCATTTTACACCAGGGCGACACACGTAAAGATAGTTTAAGTTGGCAGCAGATTGACTTGGAAAAAAAAAATAGTCCAGGTGCAAAGAGTTAAGGACAGAAGTTTCCAGTACTTCCTAATGCATCAAAGCAAATTACGAGACGGCATTCATTAGTAGATAGACACATTCATGTATGCCGACGAAAACCTGAACCGAAAGATCTCTAATTAACTAGCTGGGGCTTATATTCGTGGTCTGATTTATCTGGAAGGTGTCGTCGCGAAAACGCGAGTTGACGGAAAGTATACAGAAGATCCGGGACAAGTGGAACTAGTCCTGGACTCTCGGATGCAGATATCAAGCCCCGTGTCTGTAAATCTGCCAGGAACCGGTGTGAAACGGTGGGTGGTTGGATTAGGAGGCAGACTGGTCGAGGACTGGTCGACCACCTAGTCGGAAACGCGCCATGAACTATTGCATTTGATATCCACACCGATGAATGGAAACGGTGAAGCCATATCCACGGTTAGCGCCATCTCTGGCCACGATGTACGCGAATGTACGTATAATGCCCCGTCCGTGCTTCCGCCAAGTATGATAACCAAGTATTTACGGCTTCTCCTGTGAATTCCTGTAATTTACGGAGATACTGTTACGCAAACCGTGTGCCCCTTGTGTCGACATTGTTTTTAACGCTAGACCTTCGCCCCTTTAACACACTGTATACTTTGATGATCACCAGTGACTGGCGCGACGCCATAAAAACTTAATCGAGTAAAGTCTTTTTTTATTGTAACGACATGCACGTAAATGTATGTACAGACGCAGATAATAGTTACCAGATAATAGTGTTTTTCACGATTGATTCAATTTTATAAGTAATAATGTGTATCAGGGTGTCCATTACTTGTTAACTGGGAAATTGTTTTTGTTAGACAACCACTCACCCTCTAGATTTGTTTATTACGCTGATCTTATCGTTATAGAATGTCATTTATTCGTCTCGACACAAGAGGAGTCGGTTTTCTTTCGTCTAAAATTATACGATGTTTGAATGTGTGTAATTAAGATAGAATTAAAACTAAAATATAAAACGAGAGAATGAATTACAAAATAATCAATGTTCTGTACTTTGATACATACTTATTGTATTTGTTTGAAATTATTATTATTTTGTAACGTATCTTGACATCTTTTTGACATGCTGCTAATTAATTTTCTGAGGTACGATTTTCATAAACAATACCAATTTCGACATGTTTCTGCAGACAAGTCGACCGAGTTAGAATACTTTCGAGCTTTCATAAATCGTCCCACTGCAGCTCATAGATTTTGTATGGGGTTAAAGTCTGGCGATTGTGCAAACCAGTCCGAAACATTAATCTCTCTATGATTCGGCCATGCTTTAACGGTTTTAGCCGTGTGTTTGGGGCCGTCATGCTAAAACATTCGGGTTCCTGGTATGTGTTCAGTAGCGTAAGACAGCGTTCTATTTTCTAGCATATCTTGCTACTATAATTGATTAATTTTACCATTAATACGGTTAAGAAAACCGACGCGAAACAGCTAAACAGCTAAATAATATCACGCGAAACAGCTAATGGGCAATAAGTTCATATTTCAAATATCATTTTAAAACCTTTGTCGTTTTATTTTACTTGCTCTCCAAGTCTGAAAGAAGTTCTGGTAGTAATTTACTGTACTTCTCTCTTATCTATCTTTATAATAAACAAATAAGTGGAAACACGACGTGTTAAACTACGGATAGGCTTCATATTTCAATGCCATCTTACTGTGTGTTCAGTGAATGTAAAGGGTGCAAAAGAATTCACTATAATAGTTGTCTATATAGAAGCTATAAGATTACACCTCTTCCGTTCTGTATTCAAAGCAAAAATGAAACGATCCAATTGGCTCGACTAAAGATTTGCCGTGATGGTCTCATTGGGTGGAAGTTCTCGATAGAAGATTCCTTTTCTATTTCACGAAATACAATCTTCTTCAGATGCAAGTTTTGTTTTGCAATGAGTCAGGTCGTATCATCTTCAATATTTTTATTCGTTGATATCATATTGCAATATCCATTTTTCATTTCTCGCGATACCTCCGTCAAGGAACAATTGAAATTTTTGTCGTGACAAAAGAATGGTAGTGGTTATTAGAGTAGTGTGGTCATCTTTCCACTTACATCGTGTTGTGATTATTGTTTTAGTTTTGGAGTTTATCTAATAACGTTTTAGCTATTGTTATTTGACTAATTTATTACGATGACGTATAGACAGCACGTGAATGACAAATTTGTAATTAGATTAATGTAGTATAGCTGGTTCAAAAGATCAAAGGTTATAGGTTAAGAATTTGGAATACTTGGTTTCATCCTTTAATCCTTAATAAAACTAATTAACAGAGTAACAAGTCATAGATTATTGAACAAGTAATTAATGTTCAGAAGAGTTTGTATTATGATCGAGATTGCCGTAAAACTAATTTCACTTTACTTAAGGATTGGACATGAAAGCTCTACCTTGTCACTGAAACATGCGGACAAGGTAATTTCGGCACGAGAAGGGACAGTAATTACATCTAATTAGCTAAATAATTGCTGTTGTGTTTTAAAGCATGGATAAAGGTTGGTTCATATTATCCGTTTAGACGCAGGACGTTTACAGGACAATTATGCTCGGACAAAGACACTGAATAAGTATTTATATTAACAGTTTATGTGGGACAACATCAGACGTACATACAGTAATGTTTAATAATTCCACCATATACATTTTTGAAAGACGGCTTGCATTGGATTATTATTAGATGAAGATGAAGAAGAGAGAAGACTTCAGTATGCTGTTCAGATCTTTTAAACGTTAAAACACAGAAAAACGGATAAAAAATATTGGATACCTTTAATGAACCAGTGGATGGAGAAGGAAATTTTGGTTTAATATTCATTTAACAGAAATAGAAAATTTGATTAATTAACAGCATACTATTTTGGAGCAGACTGTAAGTCCAAAAGAAAACTTAATTCTATATAACTTTAGTTATTTATAGCTTAATTGATTTAAATAATTTTTAATAATTGATTATATACATTTGTTTAACATCATACTTTTAAGAAGCTTCCAAACAAATTATTTTCCGTTTTATAGCTACAAAAAGAAAATTTGTCGGTCATAGAAAAACTGGTCTTATTTTTAAGGTAATTAGTCAGTAGCCATATGTAACATATTGCCCTGGAAGTTATTTATTTCGATTTTTCTGGTTCAAATATACATAGATCTGAAGCTTTTATAATTGAGCCAGTTCGACAATATCAATAGTTTTTCATTATTTTTAATAATTCGTATCTAGTAAGAAAATTGGTTGACTTTGTGTATCGATTTGTTTAAATTTTAAGCTTCGCATGGATGTTGCATAAACTTTCGATATATCTCTCACCAAATCATGCTATCCTACCTATCCTATAACCAACGGTCCGTTGTTAGCCAAGAAAATGCTACTGAACCAATAACACATACATGTATCAGTTTATGATGGTACTGTTGTACATCGAGTGATTTGAAACACGTACATATTGTGTGACTCGAATCGATATTTATTTGATATTTTCATGGAAATCTCGATATGTTTCAATCACATGCACCACAGTGTCGATTATTGTTGTACAAGACTCTATATGAACTGAAATTCCATTTAGTAAAAACTATTTCGATTAACATTTGTATCTTGTGTGTAATAAGGTCGTAGAATTTTATAGAATTAGTAACAAATGTGCATAAGATGATACTGAAAATTCTCTTGTACAAGGAACTCAGTATTATTTGTATAAAAAAGTGTTGTGCAAAAAATTTGAAGAAAACAAATACATTAATGTATTTTAGTGGTTGTAAGTCGGATGATTCTTTTTTAGGCTTTCACTTCGATAACGAGCAATCATTATTAAATATTGATAGCAATAGAGCATTGTTTAAATAGAAAAATCTATTAAAACAGAAGCTTTTTTAAAAGTTGTTCTAGGAAAAAATTCGTGGATCTTAAACACATTATTGTGGCATTTTCTATTTTAATCCATAATTACCATAGCTTAGAAATTTCAAATTTAATCTATTCCTTTTCAACGTATATACAGGGTGGTCCACCCAACTTGCACACCTCTATAACTTCCAAAGTATGCGTAGTATGAAAAAGTTTCGTGTACAGAAGTTGCATGATCTGAAGGGGTACAGTATGTAGTGTATTTATCTTTTTTATAGATGGAAGCGTTTCGGAGATTCGAAGGTCATCTTTGATTTTTTTAATGAAATACTATATTTTTTATGCCAAAATATGGAACAATGTCGAATTCTGAGTAAAAAAGTATCGATCGTTTACTTATTCGTGCTACGCACACTTTGAAAGTTAAAGAGGTGTATTTTACAATTGTCACATACCATATTACGCGAAAATGTTAAAAACATTCATAAACGTTTGGTTAGTACTGTGTTAACGTTACATTCATATTGTGTTAAAATATAAAACACGAAGAACAATTTCTATGAAACATCAGCTGCGTGTATTTCCTAAAGTATGAAACGGTATTAAGTGTCGGGCCCGCTGCTGTACACGAAACTCCGAAACTCAGATTGCATTTTTCGAACGAAACGTCAGAACTCGTCGTTCCATAAACTACAGGCCAAAAAATATCCATTGATAAATGTTTACCCACTGAATGGCAATTCCATTATCCTTAGCCTTTGAAAGTAGATGCACGCGGTACGGATGAAAATATTGCCAGGGCCAGTACCAAAGCGCGTGTGCATATAAGCGTGGAAAATACGTGATCACATGCTGGTAACCGCGGCACAAAGCAGACCGGAGAATGCAGGTGCGTGCGAATGATTCAACGCTGGCAGACGAAACAACCTCAATGCGGTCCCCTGGGTGAATAGTTTTAGGTACTTTCAGACTTTTTCACAAACGGATCACATTTTCTTAACGGCTCGATCTGCTGCAAACCGAACGCAGCCCATGCTTTTGTGCCAAGGAACGTCGGCCTTTCGCGTTTCCATCGCCCTTAAACATCCCCCACACTTTTCTATTTTTTTCTTTTCTCACCGACTGGCACCAAACTACTGCCGGTCGAGTGAATGTTTACGCTGCTTGTTCTTCGTTCCTGTTTTTTTTTTTTTTTTTTTTTTCCCCCCAGGCCGAAAGCAGTTAAAGCAAGTTACCAGTATAACGAAAGTTCTTTCGATAGGAGCAACGTTGCCTCGGTTGCTGTGAAAAATTCTTTAGGGTGTATGCAGGGTGGGTTGGAACAGTTACGTACTGTGAGAAGTGGAAATTGTTTATAGCGAAGAAAAATTGAAGTTTTTTTTTTGTTAACAGTCGAGCAATGGAATTTCATTATGAAGTTTTGATTTTGGCACGGAATTCGGTACGGAACTTACCAAGTGTGTGTTCCAAGTGTGTCTTCCAACTATGCTTCCAGAAATCAAATCCACTATGTCGGAAGAAAAGTGTTACAAATATTTGAGAATCTGTTTATTTTTATTCCCTTTCTTTAATTTTATTAATTATGGTTAAATTAAATATGGTTAATCTTTAGATACGAATTAGTAAATAATGTAAAATGTCTTCAAGCATACGGAACCTCGGGATTGTGGAATGTCAAGATAAGAAAAAGAAAACATTACTGAGTAAGTGAGAATTTTTTAAGTGGAGATAGCGGCTGTCAAGAATCGAGAAGTCCGGTGACTGCCAAAAATGTAGATATTACTGTAAATATAGTAGAAACGTTGCAAAATCGAAACTATTATAAGTCCTTTTCAAATTATCCGTGTCAAGTCTAAGAAAATTGGATAATAGATACATATAAAATACCTGCAAATTTTATTAATACCTTGTATTATTATAATATTGAATTATTGATATATTGAGATACCGTATACATACACCAGTATTGAATACAAACATATGAAGGTCTTTGAATTACGAAAATTTATGTAAGATACTGAATGCTAAAATACTGGCATACTGAAACGTTAAAATGTTGAAGTAATAAAATTTTAAGATACAGAGATATTACAATATAACGGTATCAAAATTCTAAAATACCGAAGTAATAAAATATCTACTGAATTAATCGTATTCTTAAATACAGAAAAGCTGAAATATGTTTTCTAAACGTTCAAAGCATTTTGTTACAATTTTACAGAAAATTACTTGAAAAGTTTAATTCTATTTTAAAATTTTTAATTAATTTGAATTTTAAAAAGGTTAGTTTTGCTCCAACTTCCCTACGTTATTTATCCACATTGCTGTTGACATTACAATTTAAACAATGGTAGATTTAAAATTATTGACACTGAAATGTATGAAAGAATACCATCATATGTACGGTAGTTTTAATTTCAAACGAAAGTATGAGCGCTTTATGGCGTATCTTTTCTTCAGGTGAATCAAATATTTGTCATTTTCTTCAGTTCTTCAGTAAATTAAATTGTGGTTCAATTCCATGAGACACACTAATACAATGGTACTTTTATTTACTCAACTTTCGTCCATGGAGTTATTTTATCGATCATGCATTATATTCTCGGAAAGTTGATACCGTGCGGGACAGCTAAAATCTAAACTTTGTTTAATTTCCCAGAGAAACGTTATATCTGTGGAAGTTCGTGTATTTATAACATACCGGAGTATACAACAAACGTGTAATACGTATGAAAAATAGATACAAATCGTTGAGAATCTGTAAAATATTGAAAGGTCAATGATTCAAGGCAATGAAAGAAAGAAAATAATTTACAAAAGTGTATATTTACATAAACATCTGTAGTTTAACACTAAAACTACCGACATTTTATATACCCTAACTTCCAAGTTAAAAATAAAATAGAAAACAAAATAAACAAGGATTGAACCGTAAACTATAGCGTATAGAATAATTCTTTATTTTGACAATAAACAACTAATATTTCGACAAAACCGTTATAATAAATATTGTAATTTAAAATGAAAAGTCTGAAGCAAGTCATTATAACCCGTTTGATAGTTCTAGTGTTAAATATGAAAGTTGACAAACAGAAAACAAACTTTTTCTTTTTTTAACGAATACAAATCATTTATTTTCATTCGAAGTATATGCACATGTTAACAGTAGGTAATTTGACTATGCCGCTGCTGTAGAAATAATAAATATCAAATTGTGTTTAGCCAGTTGCCAAGTTTCACACTTAATGACCCATTAACTTAACAATCGATTGTTAAGTTTTGTCCGTGATTAACTTCTTGTACATATAGTTACTAAAATTATAGCAAATTGCATGTATAATTTATTGAACAGTTGACATCGAGCTACCAGCATTTAAATAAATATACTTATGGTAACTCAAGAAAGTATTTGCACGCTTTGCTTTTTTTGCGATTGCTTTATTTCCATGAAGCATTTATTATATTGCATCGCATTTTTTATACAACGTGATAATTAATTATCGGTATTAATGGTTTTACGTGATAAAAATAATAGAATATAATGTAGACGTTGTATTCGATAGAAGCAAATTAACAATTTTTTGAATTGTACTACTATCCATATGTAATCTACTCCCCAGAGATCAAATAAAGGGTAAAAATACATAAATATGCATAAAATTTATAAGTAGATACGCGAAGAAAAGAAATTTCAATAACTTTTGTACTGAAGCAATGTAGTATATTGTAAAATAATAACGATTATTTTCCATTCTTTGCAGGTTGCCTGGCTACGGGTAGATACTCAAACGATACTGACGATAGCCAGTCACGTAATCACGAAAAACCATCGAATATCTGTTTCGCATAGCGAACATCGCACATGGTTTCTCCACATACGAGAAGTAAGAGAATCTGACAGGGGATGGTACATGTGTCAGATTAATACGGATCCGATGAAAAGTCAAATTGGCTACCTCGAAGTTGTCGGTAAGTAGAAGATTATCATTTTGGACTTGTCCGTTTCCTAAATAATCCGACAGGATCTTATAAATTTTTACTTAACGGGGTCTACAAGGCGTATGTTTTTTATCATTCCGAGACGTAGTTCGTACTTCATTTAGTGACGTTTATACACAAGGCACTTATATTCTGTTTTTTATTTTAAATAATTTTTATCATTTTTATTATGTCTTATTTTATTACCATGATTGTTTAAAATTATCATTTTTCTGTAAAACATGTTTGAATTTACAAACGGATAATGTTTCGTTATTTTTGTTATATTTTAAATCATTACTTTCACAGATGAATAATTATTTAACTAAATTATCAAACAAATCATTTTGATCGTATTTCCGGCGTTATTATTTTTATCGTATTTCAAGTAATTACTATCGCGTAGAATTTATTTGATGGAATTTCTAAACGAATAATTCTCAGCTTGTATCTCATTTTCTTCATTTCGTAAAATTTATAGGTGGATAATTTCTACCCCGTTTCTTTTTCACTGTTTTGTAATGTATTTTAAATTGTCACTTGCTGATAGTGTATGTTTTTTAGTTACATTTATTAAAAGCTTGCAAAATTTAATTCTAATTTCACATTGCAAATGTTATATTTCAACATTCATTTTCACTTGTTCGATGAAAGATGAAACTTCTTAGCAAAATAAAACTCTGAACAAGAAAATTTATGTCGATTCGGAAAAAAAGTTGATATTAAAAATAGAGTGGAAACAATTAAATTTAATTTTCACAATCTTTACAAAATTAACTTTCAGTACTCAATAGGTGAACTAAATAAACAATTAAACAATGATAAATACCTTCATTTTATTCCTTTGCAATTGATTTACTTACATGCAACGGTAATTGTTGGGTCGCAGCAACAAGCAGGACAATGGCCATAAACGTCTGGTCCTAAAGTTTCAACAAATTAACAGATTTTACAACAGATTATCAATAGGTATAAAACCGTGCCGAGTCACTCTTTTAATCAAGACCCTCTGTCTCTCGTCGTCCAGCTGCAGCCCATAAAATAATCAAGTAAACCGGTACCGTTCC
This sequence comes from Stelis phaeoptera, assembly GCA_943735885.1. Classification (NCBI taxonomy): domain Eukaryota; kingdom Metazoa; phylum Arthropoda; class Insecta; order Hymenoptera; family Megachilidae; genus Stelis; species Stelis phaeoptera. The sequence goes on from OX030930.1 coordinate 5,742,967, forward strand.
GACGCCGACGTCACCCGTGTACCTGAAGGTCAGGAAAAACCCATAGTACACGGACCTTTTAGTTTTCCCCTTCCGCAAGGTACTCTATACCCACCCCCAGATTCCACCTGGGTCTGTTCCCTTTCCTCCTTGTACCTTGAACCCCCTGTTTTTAAAAACTATCGAAGCTTGAGAAGCAAATCAACAGTCGAGTCGATCGGACAAGCTCCGAATTCTGTAGTAACTCAGCGAACCGTCAGACCTTATACAGTATACACTAAGCCTGTATTATTGTTTTTTAATATATTTGTTAAACTGTACACACTGTGCAGTTCTCGTTGTTTTATTTGGGAATCAATGACACCATTGACCCTCCCACCTCGCATTAAACTAAATGTGAGGAATTAACATGGTCCTTCGAGCCGGATACACGCATTAGTGAATGTCCAGTGATTGTCGAATCGGGTCATTGACGTCTTCGGGAGTGAATATCGAACATACATACAATATATCGAAACTGTCGCGCCGATAGCAAGTGTCGTGCTTTCTGGCAATTGTCGTAGTGAGTCACGAGTGACTACAAAATCTTGTCGTTATCGTTAAAAATCAAGTTAAAGGTGAACAGCCGAAGTGTTGTGAAATTTTCACCTTTATATAAACTGAAATTAATTCACGGTGCCGTCATTCGTGAGTGATTGAAACAAAGTGGGACCGTACAAGATCCTGTCGCAGCTGAACTACAGCTGCGGTTCTCAACGCTCAGAACAGTGGACCACAAGAGAGAGTAGACAGAAAAACTCTCCCGCGCACCATATCGAAGCTTAACTGCATATCAGGGGGAAGAAGAGGATATCACAATCCAGATCATCCCAGAATCAGCCGTTTGATCATACGGCGAACAGGGATCTGTCATCATCAACCAAGGTTCAACGTAGTCGCAGCACACAACCTCACAGATCCGAAGTTCATCGTTAAGGTAGGCAAGTTATCGTACCACCAATTGATCCCATCCAGTAGTCCATATCCTCATTATATCGTCGCAATAATCTATTTGCTCGGGGTTAACAATTTCTGACATCGCGAAAATGGCTGAGAGTACACAGCAGCTCAAGGGCAAAATCGCTAATTCGAAAAGAAAAATCACTAATTTTGCAAGATATGTCGATGGATACGTCGCGGAACGTGATTCTCCAAGCCTAGAGAAAAGAATGCATGACATCGATAGGGAATTCGTAGAGTTCGGAAAACATTGTACAGAATTAGAAGCGATTGTGGATGATCTTAACCTCGCGAACACGTGTACGGAATACGAAGAAATTTATTACACCGCGTATGGCAAGGCCGCGTCACTCATGAAGGAACTTTCATCGCCCGCGAATTATCTAAACGAAGAGATCCCTTCAACGTCTTTACAAGGCCTTTTACGCGGATCCCCTACAAGCATTGTCCAAACCTCTAAAAGAAGTCTCCCGCGAGTAAATTTGCCATCCTTTAGTGGATCATATGAGTTATGGTTAGGGTTTCATGATCTGTTTAAGTCACTCGTTGACGACGACAAGGAAATTCCGGACATTGAAAAATTATATTATTTGAAGGGTTGTCTAAAGGATGAGGCCGCGGAAGTCCTTGCATCGATTGAATTGTCGTCGGAAAATTACAAAGTTGCTTGGGGTCTGTTAAAGGAACGATATGACAATCGAAAGATTATTCGTCAAACACATGTCAAGGCGTTATTGAATTTAAAACACATTTCGAAAGAATTTTCTGTTCGCTCGCTACTCGACCAGGTGCAAAAACACATTAGAGCACTCGAAGCCTTAAAGGAACCCGTTGATCAGTGGGATGCTCTGTTAATAGAAATAATCGGTCAAAGGTTAAACAATTTTCTTCGTGAAAAATGGGAAGACTCCAGTTGTGAGTCGATGAATCCTACGCTTCAGGAATTGCTAACATTTTTACAACGCCGTGCACAATTTGAAGAGGTAAAGTCGTATCAAGATGTCGGAGGATCTCAGTTTTCGGAAAAGAAACCTTCTCATGCTCACACAAAACAGCGGTCACAGCACGCGTTCCCTTCGTCAACCATAAAGCACCCTTGTCCGCATTGTCAAGGAAAACATGCAATTTACGATTGCGAGACCTTTAAAAAATTATCACCGTCATCGCGTTTCGAAGCCGCAAAGGGGGCTAATCTTTGTATAAATTGCTTGCGGTTCAACCATCGCGTTATCGATTGCATGGGAGCACCATGTCGCAAGTGCCAGAAGAAGCACAATACTCTTTTGCATTTTGAAAGGCAGTCATCTGAGAAGACTCGCGTCGCAGAACCCGGCTCTTCGAGTCGATCCGTCGTCAATCTGCACGCCCAAGTTTCGTCAGAAGGGTTGCTAGCCACAGCTCTCGTAGATATAGTTAACGCTCAAGGAGAATTTAAAACATGTCGAGCACTTCTAGATGCCGGAGCACAGGCACATTTTATAACCGAGGATGTGGCTTCGTTCCTAAAACTACCCAGAAAATTAGTGGATATTTCGGTCTCCGGTGTTGAAGATATTTCAACAGAGATAAAACACTCAGTATCAGCAACATTAAAGTCGCGATATAACAAGTATTCCAAGTTTGTCGAATTTCTCGTTTTAAATCAAATCACTAAAACTATACCCTCAATCGCGATCAATCAAACAAGTCTCGATATCCCGAAAAACATAGTCTTGTCGGACCCTAAATTCTATGAGCCGTCGAAAATCGAGGTGCTTATCGGCGTCAAATTATTTTATAAACTTCTATGCGTGGGACAAATTTCATTAAAAAACTTCCCTGACGCCGTCTTGCAAAAAACCCAACTCGGTTGGATTGTAGCTGGTGAAATACATAATCGTCCATCAAAGGGTAACGTTCGATGTCATCTTACAAGGCATTCAACTCCCTTAGATGCAAATCTCACAAAGTTTTGGGAATTAGAGAACGTTCCCTCAACCAAGGTATTGTCCAGGGAGGAGCAAGCGTGTGAAGCGCACTTTAAAAATCATACGCAACGCAATTCAGAAGGTCGGTATATTGTCAGGCTACCCTTTAATGAGAATAAGGATAAATTAGGCGAATCTCGTTCCATTGCTCTTCGTCGTTTTCACTTTTTAGAAAAACGTTTTGAAAAAAATCCTCCGTTAAAGGAACAGTATTGCGAGTTCTTAGACGAGTATAAAGGCTTAAATCATTTGTCGTTACTAGAAAATAAAACCCCCAATATGCCTGGCTGCTACCTTCCTCACCATGCGGTACTAAAAGAAGATAGTATCACCACAAAGATTCGTGTTGTTTTCGACGGTTCCGCGAAAACTTCATCTGGCACATCTCTAAATGATACATTAATGGTCGGTCCTACGATTCAGGATGACTTATTCACCTTATTAACTCGGTTTCGATCTCGCAAATACGCTCTCACCGCTGACATAGAAAAGATGTACAGACAAATACGAGTGCATCCGGACGATGCTCTATATCAAAGAATTTTATTTCGCAAACATCCAGATGACAAGGTCAATGAATTCTGTCTCAATACCGTTACATACGGCACTTCCAGCGCTCCCTTTCTCGCTATTCGCACTCTTCATCAACTTGCTGATGACGAAAGTGATCAGCATCCCGTTGCAGCTTCCGTGCTGAAGCGGGACTTTTACGTAGACGATTTGATAACAGGTGCAAATACGGTTCAGGAAGCCTCATTTCTTCGCGATGATTTAATCGCACTCTTACAAAAGGGCGGATTTCCCATTCGAAAATGGGCCTCCAATGACCCTTCACTCGTGCCCGAAACCTCAGGCAATCCGACCAGCATACATATGTCGCTCGATCCAACCTCTGCGGTCAAAACTTTAGGCATTTATTGGGACTCTCGTGAGGACGTAATATTTTATAAGGTCTATACGTCGGATTCGTCAAAACTTGTGACAAAACGTTCAATTCTTTCGCAAGTTGCAAAGTTATTTGATCCTTTAGGACTACTTGGTCCAATTATCGTAAGGGCAAAAATCATGATTCAACTTCTTTGGAAGGCAGGAGTCTCGTGGGATGAATCAATTCCAGTCGATATACATACGGCGTGGTTGCAATTTAAAGAACAGCTACCACTCTTGAGTACTGTGAATTTTAATCGGCTCACTATCTCGCCTAACTCTGTCAAAACGCAAATGCATGGCTTTTGTGATGCGAGCGAAAAGGCATACGGGGCGTGCATCTACCTGCGGTCAACCGATGTTCACGGTAACAATTATCTTTCGCTAGTGTGTTCAAAATCGAGAGTGGCTCCAGTGAATCCGCTGACATTGCCACGTTTAGAGTTATGCGCTGCCCTTCTGTTGGCACGTTTGTACACAGCAACTAAGCTAAGTCTGCATCTTGAAATCAGTCAGGTTTATCTGTGGTCAGATTCCACGATAACCCTCCATTGGATTAATACAGAACCCCATTTGTTAAAAACCTTCGTCGCGAATCGAGTCGCGGAGGTTCAAAATCTCTCAAAATCTTGTGAGTGGCGACATGTGCCGACGCAGGACAATCCTGCAGATTTAATATCGAGAGGCCAAACGCCTCAAGAATTCCTCAATACAAAAATATGGAAAAACGGCCCTCATTGGCTCTCCCGCGATGAAAAATTCTGGCCGGAAGAGAAGGTTCACTTTAGCGACCTTCCAGAAAAACGCAATATTATCGCTTCCCCAGCTTCCATAAAAACGCCGCTTTTCGGTGAAGACGTTGTAAAGAGGTATAGTTCATTAAAAACCCTCAAACGAATAATTGCTTACGTGTTGCGTTTCGTCCATAATATAAAAAATAAATCACAAAGGCATATTGGTCCTATCACCGCGATAGAAGTCGAGGCTGCTACTCGAATTATCGTTTTAATCACGCAGTCAACCGCCTTTGCAAAGGAAATTCAATCGCTAAATGTCAATGGGCGAGTTGACAATAAAAGTCGGCTGATCCCATTAAAACCCTTTGTAGACAAACAGGGAATCCTTCGAGTAGGTGGCAGACTGATTCATTCAGAACTGCCAGAAGAAAAGAGACATCAAATTTTGCTACCCTCTGATCACCACATAACCCGCCTTATCATTCGCGAGGAACACGAAAGGCTCAAACACGCGGGAACCCAAGCAACCTTGTACTCCGTTCGCGAATTGTTTTGGCCACTCGACGGCCGAAATGTTACCAGAATGATTATTCACAAATGTGTTCAATGTTTTCGCGCGAAACCGCGGGGTATAGACTACATAATGGGAGATCTTCCACAAAGCCGCGTATCTAATTCTCGACCTTTCCTCAACGTCGGTGTCGATTATTGCGGTCCATTATACATTAAAGAAAAACGTTTTCGCAATCGCAACAAGATCAAGGTTTACGTCGCCATTTTTGTCTGCATGAGCACCAAGGCGGTGCACCTCGAATTGGTCAGCGACTTGACCACAGAAGCTTTTATTGCATGCTTGAAAAGACTTTTCTCTCGGCGAGGAATATCAAAAACAATCTATTCTGATAACGCGACGAATTTTGTCGGAGCGAGCAGAGAACTTATTGCACTTTACAAGGCATTCCAATCGGCCGAACACAATAAAACGGTTCAGGAATTCTTAACGGGACAAGGTATTACCTGGAACTTTATTCCGCCACGGTCACCCCATTTCGGCGGTCTCTGGGAAGCGGCCGTAAAATCGTTTAAACATCATTTGATTCGCACTGTAGGAGACACGTTGTTGACCTTTGAGCAACTAGAGACTTGCATCATCGAAATTGAAGCAATACTCAACTCCCGCCCTCTCTCACCTATGTCTTCCGATCCCAATGACCTGCAACCGTTGACCCCTAGCCATTTCCTAATTGGTGGTCCGCTAACGAGCTTTCCACAGATGGACTTCACGGATACAGCTTCAAACCGTCTATCGGCCTGGCAACACGCACAAAAGTTGCGTCAACATTTTTGGCGTAGATGGCAAAAGGAATATCTGCACCAGTTAACGATTCGAAGCAAATGGCATTCGAATTCTACCCACTGCATCCAGCCTGGTCTTATGGTTGTCATCAAGGAAGATGACCTTCCTCCGCTGCAGTGGAAACTGGGGCGAATTATCGCCACCCATCCTGGTCCAGACGGCATCTCCAGGGTAGCCACCATCAAAACTGCGACGGGAGAGTATAAGCGCTGCCTTAAGAAGCTTTGTCCTCTTCCAATCGTGTCATCGTCCGAAGAAGACGACCAAAATACTTCATATGCACAGAACTGAGAGAATAACGCCCGACCGGTTAAAACTCAGTTGGGTGAACGATTGAACTTAAATTAATCTTATCCCTGCTATCGGCGTACCAACCAAAAGACTGTGTCTATTATTTTTTTGTGTGTCTTTATTCTTTTTTTGTTTTGTTTTGTTTGTTTTTGTCTCTGGTGGTGTGTGGTTGTCGGTGTATGTGTGTCAATATTTTCATATTGTTCACAATATTCGTATTTTGTATTTATACTTTATTTTTACTTTATTGTTTATCTCGTTCTTATCAATATCCGCATAGTATCCACATTAATTGCATCGTTTTATCAACTTGTATTATGATCTAGAGTAGATGTTAAGTTGTAATCTTGTATAGTGTATATATAATCTTGTGTACTCAGTTGTATAGCCATATCCGCGTTTTATCAAGTACACCGGCGTGCAGTAATTATTTTCGCGTTGAACGTGTCCGTTCAAGGGGGCCGGCATGTTGGGTCGCAGCAACAAGCAGGACAATGGCCATAAACGTCTGGTCCTAAAGTTTCAACAAATTAACAGATTTTACAACAGATTATCAATAGGTATAAAACCGTGCCGAGTCACTCTTTTAATCAAGACCCTCTGTCTCTCGTCGTCCAGCTGCAGCCCATAAAATAATCAAGTAAACCGGTACCGTTCCGACGCCGACGTCACCCGTGTACCTGAAGGTCAGGAAAAACCCATAGTACACGGACCTTTTAGTTTTCCCCTTCCGCAAGGTACTCTATACCCACCCCCAGATTCCACCTGGGTCTGTTCCCTTTCCTCCTTGTACCTTGAACCCCCTGTTTTTAAAAACTATCGAAGCTTGAGAAGCAAATCAACAGTCGAGTCGATCGGACAAGCTCCGAATTCTGTAGTAACTCAGCGAACCGTCAGACCTTATACAGTATACACTAAGCCTGTATTATTGTTTTTTAATATATTTGTTAAACTGTACACACTGTGCAGTTCTCGTTGTTTTATTTGGGAATCAATGACACCATTGACCCTCCCACCTCGCATTAAACTAAATGTGAGGAATTAACAGTAATGTTGTTTTAATCCTTTCGATGTACAGTCGGAGAGTCGTAAAATTTAAACCACCATTTTTCATATTATTTACGTTAAATATTAGGAATGTAACTCTGTAAGAAGTCGACAGTATTAACCCTTTCCCGTCGAAGTCCGTAATGTGTATAACTTCTGTATTACAACAGGGAAAGGTTAATAAAAAAAGTTTGAAAATTACTTGTAATAATTTCCATAAATCCTACACAATTTGCACCACCTTCTTATTCTCTTGAACACTGAAATGGTTAATTAAATCACATTGATAATCACTGCCACTATCTATGCATTAACTTTTCTCGTCGACAATGAAATATAAAACATCAAAATAAAAAAAATAAAAAAATTGTAAACCACCTGGAACCATTGTATCGCCCATTAATAATCATTTACAAGTCGAAACAGACATCAGATTTTTTCATTTTCGCTTTCGTTTCGTAGTAGAAATATCGTAGCCACAAATCCAGTTAAGCGCGAATAGTCAGAAAGATCAAGCTTGAACAGTTTAAACGAACATAAAGCCAAGCGAAAGATCTTTTGCGTCTACTTAATTCGCAAAGCATTAACCTTATTATTATGGGGCAATATGGTCGGGTTTGCGAGAACACCGTATAGAGAGTTGCACGCGAGCAATCTTTACTGCCCTTCTCGGAAATGAAACCTCGTATATGTCTTTTCAACGAATGCACCCTTCCTTTCTTTCATTCTCTCAATTCTTTTAGTCCTCGCATCGATATTCTTTCCCATCAACTTCGGCATCGGTGGACGAATGTTTCAGATTGACTTTTGTCAAGCGATCGATTCAATTGTTTCAAGGGTTGCTTAAAATGACAGTAAATATTATTTATATGCTTTTATCACAATTAGAGTTACCAGAGTCCTCTTGCACAATAAGTTTTACAAATCACAAGTTACAAGTCACAGTGAAAACGGGCGTATGTAATCAGACACGCGAAAACCCTAATTATTATTATTTAGGATACAGTCAATCAATTTTCAAAGACCTAACAATTTGATGGCCAGCATTATTGGCTTGATATTAATGCTATCTGCGGTTTATTCCATTGCTTCTTTTGTTAATTATTTGATTGTAAAAAATGTCGGGTAACAATCACCGGTGACTCGTGCGGCATTCGACGTGTTAAGGATGCAATCGATTAATTTTCAAAAATCATCTAATTCGGTAGTTTGCTTAACACGTTGGCTGCCGCGGGGGTAACCGGTGACCGGCACCCGAAATATTTTACAATCAAATAATTAACAAAAGAAATGACGAAACAAACCACGGATAGCGTTACCATTAAGCTAATAATGTTAGCTATCTAATTTGAAAATTAGTTGATTATATTCTTAATAATTAGGATTTCAACGTGTCTGACTACACACATCCGTTTTCACTATGGCAGTCAACGTGTTAAGGTATCTTCTTACTGTTAAGACACCCTGCTACCTTATAAATATATAAGAGAAAGGACAGGATAACCATAGCCAGACTCAGAACCGGCCATTGCAAACTCACCCACGAGTACCTCATAAAAAAGGACAGAACCACCAATGTGCACTGTCTGTAGGAAAAAGATCTCGACACACCGCCTACTATTTGAATGCACCGAGTATCACACCCAGAGACACAAGTATGAAATAACATCGACCAAAGCCTTAACATCACAGAAACACGTAGAAAATACGCTAAAGTACCTAAAGGACATCAATATCTACCATAGATTATAATCGAACCAAAACGAAGGAAACTATATGGACCTAGTCGTCGCTAATGACCTGAAGGTTGATGCAACGTAAAATCCGAACAAAAGAAAAAAAGAAATAATAACGCTATTTACGGTTTATTTGATGTGTTCGTTTAGTAATTATTGAATTACGTATTAGTCTCCGATGTGAGGGGGTTAAAGAATTGGATAATTATTCTTCATAAAGTGACTAACTTTAAATTTGTGTATAGTAATTTGAATCATTATTATATGATCTGCAAGGCGCACAACCAGAATGAGTAAACAATGAATATATTTGACGAAGTTGTTACTTCTTCTTATCTTACAGAAATGTTGATTTTACACAAAAGAAAATATAGATAAACATTTATATAGTAAATGATTGGATGAAAATAAGTAAAAAAAACATGCGATCTCTTATTTTATATTATTAACACTAGAACTACCGACGTCCAGTAAACAAACATATAGAATAATTCTTTATCAAAATAAAAGCCAAATTATATTTCGACAAGAGTCTTTTAATCAATTTTGTAATTTAAAATAAGAAATTAGAAGCGAGTCATTTTGACCGGCTTGGTAGTTCTAGTGTTAATAAATATTTTAGTATTTCTGTATAATTATTTCTTGAAGTACAATATAGAAAGACCAGCAATACAATACCTTTGGATTTAAAAAAGATATTGCGCGAAGTTTGATCGAAATATATTTTATACCAAGCCAAATGACATTTTGTACGACTTACAGTAACTAATATTTGCATGCTATCAAAATTAGAAAATTAAATTTTATACTAAATGTTGTGCTGATTCTAAAACCATCATTTTACACGTACTAAAGAAATAATCCATGCAATTTATTAAAATAATTGTATAACATGGAGCATATTCAATTATTTTATACCAATTGATATAAATATATCAGTTGGAAGAACGTTTTTAACAACGAATGAAACCTGAAGAATTAATATAAGTCATTATATGAATTAGTTTTAATTTCTATAATAAATTTAACTTGGTCAACGACGTTCAAATTATCGAATCTAAAAAAAAAATTGAAAAAAGAAGAAAAATGTTGTAAAATTTCTTATGTTTCTATTACCTTACCCACCCTTTATATTTTATATGTATATTGGCTATAGAAAACTGTGCGAAGAATATTTTATGAGCGAAACGCCTCTTTTTATAGGCGAAGTCGTAAAAGTGTTCTGCCCTGTGTTGATTACACGTTTGTTGTTCATTCTATAGATATGTTTCACAGTAATTCATAATGCAAGAAATGTGCTAATCATCATAAAGGAACTATATACGAGAAATTTATAAGTGAAAAAGTATATTGTTCCCGGATCGAAGACTTTTTTACTACGTTATGACGTACTTGAAGGTATAAACGTGCTTCAGATCTTTAATTCTCCATGTACTAAACAATTCAGTACACATTCGCTATAATTCGGGTCCATTGGACTCATTTTTAAAAATATAGCGAAATACTTGTAATTTTCATGATTAAAACAGCCAAGTAGAAACTAAATTGAAGTTATTTAAATTAAAAGCAATTTTTCTAAACATTAATTTGAACACGAAGAACAAATTATGACAGTGTTATTACAAATGTACTAATTTCTGCCCCAGTTTTTAATATAGTGCTTCCAGAAATAAATTCACCTGCTACTATGAACAAAGTTAAAAGCCTCGGAAATTGTTCTTAGAACTATGAAACTTAAAAAACTATTAAATGTGTAACTTACTATTTTGCGACATAAAAAATGAGGAAATTAATTCATAGAAATAGAATTACATTTGTTGACTCGTGTAACTTTGAAGTAACGTATCAAAAATGTTTTTCATAATTTCAAAACTTTGTTTTCTCATATTTTTGATTTCATAGCATTGTGACTTATACACATCATAACAAATAAATCCTAATACATCCTAATAGAATAAATATTATGAATTAAAATCGTAATCGAATACAAAAATACTTACTTCTGAAAATACCTTATAATTTTTTTTCGTAAACGTAGAAAATTCTGGCAATAGTGGGTTAACTAAAAGCTGCTAGAAGTATTTTCAGCAATGTGATTTAAAACTTTCAGTTTACAATTTGTGTAACTTTCAAACAACTCTTGTCAGCCCGCAAGCAAATCGTTGTTAAAATCGTTGAAGTTATTAAATTACAAACAAAATTTGTTTGATTTGATTTAGTTAATGTTATATAATAAGTTATTGAATAAAACGTCTGCAAGAGTAGACATTCGATCGAGTTCTTGGTATTAAAAGTAACATAAATATGCAAATATGTACGTTGAACGTTAAGGGTTACCATAATCGCACTCGAACATGTAAAAAACATTCAAGTGCAATTTCTCTTAAGTCAATTTGCATAGGGTGGTCCGAACAAACTGCTTTTCGCTCCATTAACAAGCGTTTATTCATCGTATTCGTTGAAGAGAAAATCACTTGGATTTCTTCATTTTGGTAGAACATCGGTGCTTTTGGTTCTTGGCGTGTTTGCCATCTAAATATTCTGAATGAAGTTTGTTTAATTCAATGCTTTGGATATTCCTTACATTTATCAAAATCGAAAGAAATTTTTTCCCTTAAATCAAAGAAACAAAAATTATAGTCGAAGTTAGGTTAATTTTGACTTGAAATTTTAAAATTTACTGGACGTATATTACGCCTTTCGTAGTTAAAGGGTTAATATCTCAAATCGAAATCTGCATGTTATAAAATAGCATGGATGTTAGAAAACCTAATATTCATTCGTTGAATTATTTGTTAATATCATTATTAAAAATTCCTTCATAATAATTCCAAAATCTCTTAAGTATGTTCAATCGTTGGTGCGCTTATCCTACCATTCCTTATGATTTTCGTAAGTCCCATTCCATTCCATCTGTTATTATGGAACAAAATTTTGAGTCTCCACAGCGATTCACCTTAAGGTTTGTTGGCCACGTTTGTTATATACTTTACGAGTTTCCGACTTCGTTTCCGGTATTCGTACGAAAGTCAAATTGGTATTCTCGAGATGCCGGAGTTCCGTGCATCCTATCTGCAGCAATATAATCCTGTGAGTTCCGCCATCTAACCTTGGTCATCTTCTTTTTTCTCCTTCTGTCTAGATGTTATTTTCTTTCCGGCACGTAGTGAGATTCGAAAAATTCCCGACCTACTGTTCTACCGTTGGCACATCATACCAACAATCAAAATGTTAATAAAGAACTCAATAAATACATGTTCGGAAATGTGAAAGGAACATATATTGTGTCCCATTTACATTTTTACATTCCAAGGGATTCATATATGATTCGTTTAATATCTTTTAAAAAAGTTGATAAATTCACGAATTAAGTTCATGAATTGCGTACTTTGGAATCGTGCTTAAATTAAAGGGAAAAGTAAATACATACATAACTTCTTAACACATTGTCCACCGCTTCAAAATGAAGGGATATGTCGAACTGCTTTATAAGTTTATAGTAATTAAAAATTAGGGAAGGTAACACCTAGTTTCAATTCATTCTTAATTCTAACAAACTTAGCTTTAATTATTTTAACAGGGTTATAGATAGAAAATTAATAATCAAAGCTTTACTAATCAGTTTTCAGTTAACAACAGGTAATATTGAAATTAATCGGCTTCCGATAGATAAAGTGTTAACTGGATTCTTTGTTGGTCAAAAAAAAAAAACGGTCATAAGTGCAAAATATTTTGTTCCCAATGAAAATATACCGATGAATTTGAAACCAAATATTTTTTAATAGAACGTTAATGGATTGAATGTCGAGTTAATTCATCCTACATGGTTAATTATAGACTAGTATTTTTGCAGAGGTTGAAACTCTCACGCGTTGAATACTGAGGGTGTAAAAACTAATTATGTTAAATACGTCAACAAAAAGAAATCACCAAAATGAATGCTATCAGTATCACGTGGATAATATAAAGTTCTCTAGAAGAAGAGCTTTCCCTTAGATTTGATTTGTTTGACGACAAAAGCAATCAAGATATGGACCTAACCCGAACAAACAAGATTGATATCGACTGGGATCTTCAATATTTAACCAATAATTGTGTTTACAACTAAAGCAATTTCACATAATAAATCTAAGTATTTTTCTTTTGAGAATATTATGATTCTGGTATTGAATTATATAAATTCGCAGGGAAAATCGTTCAAACGGTTTGCGTCTAATTTTCTCAGCAATTAAACTTAACATTTCCGGTCTTTGAAAACTCCTTAGAAGACGCTCGTCTCCTTCTTTGCAACTAAATAGCTCGTTAAAATTTCCTTCGCGTAGCTCTTCGTTGAAATTTTGCACATGAGAGTTAAAATGATCCGAAGTTACTTGAATTCTTTGCACTTGTAACTCACTTGCTGAGGAAGTTCGCAACTTTTTACTGCATGCTTTGCAAGTCCATTCTCGTTTCGTCAGTATCTTTATTTCCACGTAAAAAAATCTGCAAAAATGGCACAGTTGGTCTGATTTCATTACACTATCCGTTACAGAATTTACATGTTCCACTTTTTTTTTTTTTTTCGTGCAGACTATGTTTCAGCAAAACACCATAATTGTATGAAGTATTCGGTCCGCTAAATAGTAATAAATTATCATTTCAAATTTCAAATTTGTACAAAATCTATATTATACTGATTCCATTTTGATATTGAATCCATCGTCATAGTATTATTGTTTTCCATTTTAATTTTACCAACAGACATATTTTTATATTAATTTATTAATATTAATTAAGGTCGTAATTTTCTTTTTCTTTTCTTTTCTTTAATTAAAATTTCCTTTTTTACTCGTCCAATTTTATATATTTATAAGGTTATTGTAAAATTTAATAGAAAAATGGAAAGCGTAACGTTGTGTCATTCATTTAAGTTTTTCCTATGTTCATGAAGTTCATGTCCCTATGCTATTTTGTAAGATAGAATTCTTGAAAATAACATTTTCAGATAATATTCCAACGCAAGAAATAACATTATTAACTCAATGAATTGAATGGTGCTCAAGCAATTGAGCAAACGTTTTTCTTCCTTTCATAGTTTCGTTTTAATTATTTCAAGCAGCGTTTTATGCGTTCATAATCAGCTACAGATCTCATTACAAAGACCTTCGATCGAATCGTGGTAATTAAACGTTATAAACAGGAAAGGTTACATAGAAGATGTTTTATTGCCGGGTGGCGAACACTTCATGCCGTTGTTATTCATTACGTGGCTCGAGGAAAGTTAAGCCTCCGCGTTAACCACTTCTTCTCATCCTTCGAGTTGTTAAAGCCAGCCTCTTCTAACGCTACTTTCACCTGGGGCCATCTCCTTCCACGTTGCCACTCAGCGCCATTACTTTTCCTCTAATATCGTGAAATGCGTGCAATCTGGAACACTACTTGAGCAACCGAGTAAACCCTCCGATTCTCTCTGCACTTCGGTCGAAGTAATCAGAACCGAGAAGGGCCCTCGGATTACCCGTTTTAAACGTGCAAATATCACGCTTCGTGGACGATCGTCACGTCGTAAATCCACCGTAAACTCCATCTTCGGGACTATTTTTGCACCCTGAATGATTCCTTGGATCAAGGTCTTTACTCTATACTTTTATTCTAAACAGCTTTCGAACAATATTTCTAAACTGGATTCAATATAGTTAAAGGATTCGTTCTGTTGTGTTAGTATCTTCCCAAAATGTCGTTCCTTTTAATCGATCGTGATTAAAATGGTTATTTTGTTTAACTCGTTAACTGCTACAGAGAAATCGTAAGTATGTAATAAGATGCACAGGAACCGTAATAATTATGAAAGATACAATCGATTAATTTTCAAATTTAACTTTTCAATTTTGATACCTGGCATTATTAATTTAATATTAACGTCATTCGCGGTTTATTTTACCGTCTCATTTATTGATTATTCGATTTTTCCAGCCCTGGTCATCGGTGACCATCATTGCCAGCTAACGTGAAAAGGGGCATATGAACCAACACGTATTGGACCTTTAATTACACTTCAATAATTATTATACGTTAATTATTGCTAGGAATTAATACACAGTAAATTATATTACAAATTAATAAATAATACGTTAATTATACATTTGTATAAATATGCAAATGTTTTATTATCAAATTTAAACTTTCAATTTTCCACCTTATATCATCAGTATAATGGTAACGCTATTTAATCTTTCCCTTCCTTTTCTCTTCCTAATTATGAAATTACATTGCATCTGAGGCTCAATTATTTGTGACTGATATAGCAGCTGTGCCATTTTAACCCTTAAATAACACTATTTTACAGTTTTTATTTTTTTATCTTTAAGTAGAAACATGATAATACACTGAACAACGTATACTATTATCTGTTTTTCAATAAGGAAACTGTAGATTTCATTTTTAAGGTCTTTTCAAAAAGGCCTCCAATCAAGAATGTTGGATTTTAAGTTCACACCTTCCTTTTGTTACAAAGTAGGTTCAATTTTGTTGATTGTTTACATGGATGGATAAGGATCTCAAAACATTGCTTTGTCCAGAGTCTACAATGCTGCTAAAATAGCTTTAGATGGCAGTCAACGTGTGATTTTAAATTAAAAAGAAAGTCAGTTCCTTGGAGACTAAGGAAAAATCACTCATCAGACCTTATAAAGCGTAAAGATTCCACAGTGGCGGAAAAAGCCACGTACTATTCTAATAAATTTATAATAAATATTTACTTATTGCCTATACTTGTTAGAATGGAGTTAACACGTTGACTGCCACAGTGAAAACGGACGTGTGTAGTCAGACACGTTGAAATCCTAAATATTAAGAATATAATCAACTAATTTTCAAATTTAACCTTTCAAATCGATAGCTACCATTATTAGCTTAATGGTAACGCTATCCTCGGTTTATTCCGTCACCGGTGACCCCCGTGGCAGTCAACGTGTTAAAAAGTAAAAAACTTGAAAATGAACAAATGTATTAGCGCATAATAGTTAAAAGCTTTGGTTGAATCGAATCTGCGCTAAATATGCGAACAACTCGTTGACAAATTCAATTCATCGGCTGCTACTGTATTTTAGTATTGAAAAAATATTGGAAAAGCTTCTAAACTGGCAAACTGGTAGTACAGGATGTGAAAAGAATCGCATCGATTTACTGAGTTAACATCGCCACCTCCTTGTTATCCAGCAGAAATTTCAGTCTTTTCTAGACGGAACTGTTACGAGAGATGAGTAGTGCATATTGCATTGCAGTCTCTCGCAACGGATAATCGATAAATGTTGGAGATACGTTACAAAAGAGTAGTTGCATCCGAAGAAAATCGTTATTATGTTAGATTATTATTATTGCATACCAAATAATTCATTTCAAAATCTGATTGTTGATCGATTAGATAGTAGATTAATCAATTACAGTGTAAAGAGAACACACACTGTAATGATTCCGAAATTGTTCGGTTTAATATTATATTTTTAATTTTGCGCCGCCTCAGACAATGTTGCAATATATTTAACAAGTTGTTTAGTAATTACATAAGTTCCCTCAACTGCTATTGCATGTCTGTACAAATAAAATAGAAATTATTTTTCACCTTTTAGCGAACTTCGAAGTCGGTCATATTTTTTTTTTTTTTCAAAAATGATTTTATTTCACACTTTCTAGTGAAACGAGCAATATTAATAAACCAATGTAAGTTGGATTTCATAATTTATACAGTAAATTAGCCTAAGATTAGGTATATTCATTATTTCAGTATTATGTTTCTGCAATAATAATGGTTAAAAAGAATCCAAAGTACACACGTATAGAAATCATGAAAATAAATATGGTATTCGGCTACTTAGGCGAATAAAAAATATATAGGATTGAATTGTGAACCTCCACCTGTTGCAAAGATGGTATTTTTACAAAGAATATACAGGGAAAAATCCTCTACCAGATGCAAAAGGATTCATCCCAATTGGTCCAGCCGCTGCAGAATAATCGATGTACATACATAAAAAAAAGCATAGGATAATATTGCGTGATTTTTTTCATTTCAAAGTTAGTTAAAAAAATTATAAACCTGTCCACTTGGAGGACTAATGGTGTCATTAATAACACCATTATAAAATTAGCGCGTTAATCCCTGAGTACACTTGCGTTCAGTGTCGAATTACGTTAACTGTCACATTAAGCATCACATTAGACGCAGATGTTGTCTCAGCATCAAAAATGTAAAATCTAACGCGTAATTTTTTTTCCTGTTAATTAAATTGTTTATAGCAGTGCTCGGAATTAGTTGCACATTTCGGGCCGATTCCTGAGGCACCGCCTCCTGTACCCCCACTACCGCTCTAAACTCGACGGCCGAGCCGCCGATCGCGCGCGTGACGTTGTGTCTCAGGAGCGTCCTACGATAGATATGCCTAGATCCATCCGCGTGATTAAAAATTTCCTTGCGTAGTCAATAATTTTTATTTGTACAGATAATTAAAGTTATTAATATTATGGTTACGTCTATAAACATCTTTTATATATACATATAATAAGAATAATACGTGATATAATAATTGTAATTTTGCAATTTGCAATTATTGTTATTATATGTATACATAAAAGATGTTCATAGACGTAAACATAATATTAATAACTTTAATTATCTGTACAAATAAAAATTATTGACTGCGCAAGGAAATTTTTAATCACGCGGATGGATCTAGGCATATCTATCGTAGGACGCTCCTGAGACACAGCGTCACGCGCGCGATCGGCGGCTCGGCCGTCGAGCTTAGAGCGGTAGTGGGGTACAGGAGGCGGTGCCTCAGGAATCGGCCCGAAATGTGCAACTAATTCCGAGCACTGGTTTATAGCCATTAGACGTTAACGCAGATGTGACCTCAGCTTAAGGAGAAAAATGTTTAATTTAAATGGGTAATTGTTTTAATGTACAGTTTTTCTCTGCCATTTTTTTTTTTTTGAAATTTACAAATTTATAATCCGCGAAAGTCTTTTGAAAGTCAATATGTTATACAGGGTGTCCCAGCTAACTCTGGCATCTCAAATATCTCGCTTGTTTTTCATGGTAGAAAAAAATGTTAGAAGTAAAAGTTATTGTATCCGATGGGGCACATATTCTGATTGGTGGAAAATTTTGCTCAAGGTCATTTTTTTCGAGATTACAAGGTCATCGGTGTTTTTTTTAAATGAAACCATATATTTTTGTCATCATACGATGATAGCTGAGGGCAAGGCGAGTTCATTGACCTATAACACTACGACCTTCAAATGACTTTGAGTTCCATTTAAAAAAACACCGATGACCTTGTAATCTCGAAAAAAAATGACCTTGAGCAAAATTTTTCACCAATCAGAATATGTGCCCCATCGGATACAATAACTTTTTCTTCTAACATGTTTTTCTACCATGAAAAACAAGCGAGATATTTGAGATGCCAACGTTAGCTGGGACACCCTCTATATTGTCTATATGATTGAGCTTATTTTTCTATTGATTATAACGTGACACTAATAAAAACGTATTTACCATTACAATAAATGCCCCCTTTGATCAAACATGTTTTTCTTTAGATATTTTCTCGTATGCGAGGTTCTAATGTTAGGTGATTCACCCTGTATGGATGAATGGACAGAAGAAATGCCTACAATAGAAACGTTAGAAATGGGGATTAGGGAAGACGTTAGACGTCGGAGGCCATACAAACAAAATATTACAAATGATTAGGTCGTCGAACTGAATTAGGTTGATGACCCTTGTCGACATGCTCTGCGAGCAGAATAAAGACAGTCCTTATGATTAATAACGTTGCATGTTTAATAATGAAATCATGGAATCAAATCTTCAGAAGAAATTATAGTTCGACAAAATGTTAAAGTTTTGCAAGATTGTTTCGTAAAATAGGTTTACAAAATTATAAACATATCACTCGTAGAGCAAATAAAAGAAACTTTATACTCGCAAAATTTTTTTCCATATGCGAATGAATAACATGATATTCAAAATTGCACACACGTTCGCGTTAACAGTTATAATGAAATAATAATCGGGGAACATAAAAAAAAAAAAAAAATAAATAAATAAATAAATAAATAAATAAATATACATGTCGAATTGAGTAACCTCCTTCTTTTTCGAAGTAGGTTAAAAATAATACGTAGTTCACTATTAATTGATATGTAGAATTCCTTTGATTGATAGATTAGAATATTTAAAAGAATGTTTAATTCATCGTCTGGTTATTAAAATATATGTTTATCCATTATGCATGATGAGGTTTTTCTATTTGGAACAGAAATTATTTACAGATGTTTTTCAAATTAACATCAGATTCAAACTTGAAAATAAACCTTCGATGTACTAATCATAACAAACATATATGTATGTCTAATCATATTCGTATCAAGGTGTTAATTAATGTTCATTATTTCGATTGCAACAAAGAAAGCTACTACAGTGATAATAAAAGAATTCAATATTCATATTTGAGATACTTTACTTTTATGTCTGTAAGTTTGCACAGAATATATGCCTTTCAAAGGGCATATATGTTTCTCCGACGAAATGATCGAAACCCTGTTTATCTCTTTTCCAATTCAGCCTGCAGCGATATAACGTATTTAGTGTTCCACACAGGAGACATTCAAACCTGTGCTTTATGTATCAAACAGGTAAATATACTCCGAGCCATGCGTCCTGGTCTACATATTGCTACAATTCGAGCAATTTCGATCGACCTATTTCATTGTCCTACCGATCGAGCATGTTTCACAAAAGCGATCTATATTTTCTTCTTCTTTTTTTTTTTTATCAAGCCCTGTGTCCTGTTGCCAATTTGCAGTTGGCGTACAAAACTGCCACAGCAAAATAATATAGTACTGTTTGCTTTATTTAAAAAAAGAAAAGAAAAAAGTGGCTTAAATTTCAATAACACACAGTTTTTCAACGTTTCCTACATACTATTTCGTTTCTACTCAAAATTAATGAAAAGTATGCTAATCTAAAAAAAAAAAAAAAATTATTTCAACACCTGATGCATACGTTTTATTAATTATAGGTTATAAACTTTACAATAACAGCGAGTCCTCTTTTTCTAACCGGCAAAGCAACGTATTGTTCCCTCTAACTTGATGCTCGTTTCCGGTGTCGAACCCTCCGCGTTCCCTCCACGTCAGGTTACAAAGGCATTTTCAGTTTCTCCTGTCGTTTCTTCTTTTTCATTTATCCTTATTTTCGTTTTTCCCCAAGCATTCGCGGGGGTTCCTTAGCAGATAACAAGATAGCAACGGACCGTAACGGAAAATATCTTCCAGCGGAGAAAATTGTCCAGAACTCGTCACGGAAAACACAAGAGGCAATGCTTGAGAGCAAAGGGCGAAAGAAAAACGTGAAAACAGTGGGAAGGGTCTGAAAGAAGGAAAGGAAAGAGTGAGAGGAAATTTCTCTTGTTATCCCCTGACTACGTCGAAATGTATGTATGTATCACCAAATATATAACAAAACGATCAACGTCCTTGTTTCTCTCTTTCTCCTTTCTCAGTAAAAAGTGTCAGATTTCTCTTTCTATTCGTCTGACCAGCAAGGTAACCGGGTAACCAGCTGCACGGACACAAGTGAAATATTTTCTACGATACCAGAAATATAAGGTAGCGAAGATATAATTGATTCTTTCATAATACAGGATTTTTCCAGACGGATATACACTATGAAAATTGAAAATTCTCCAGGGTAAACTTAAAGTTATGGGTAAAATATAGTACGTTTTGCCATACAAGGTGTATAAACTAAGAATGAAGGAATTATTTTACATATGATATATGGTGTTTCAAAACGGGTGGGCACATACTGTAAAAACTGCAAACTATCCACATTAACCCGACCAATCTCCATTCTAAATTCAGCTAAAATACAATTTCTATTTTTTACAATGAATATGTTGTGTCTACGTCCATCGTGTATTATTGAGTATGAGTTAAATATTGTATACCAATTTTATACAAGGTAAATAGGTAATAACTGAAAACCGGATTATATGCAAATGCATATGTTCATATGATGTTCCATATGCAGGCTCTTTTTGCATATTGTTCTCGGTGTCTGTTGTTTCATATATTTTAATTATGCACAGTTTTGATTTTTTTTATTGCGGGCATTCGTTGCCTTTCATCCGAGGGTATCACATTCGTTTGTTTATTCAATCTCTTTGATCAAGAACACGCGTTTTCGTTTAGACTAACAATTGACGTTTGACAAAACGTACGTAATATAAGGAAATTCGGCTCATTGTTGCTTTTTTCCGTTTATTTTATCAAGTTTTCATAGTGTACGATGCCTCTAGAGAAATAAAAACGTTTTGTCTTGGATAGTCGATTATCCTGGAGTATCCTGTGACATCAGTGGATGTGGAACGTTCTTTTTCGGCGTACAAGTTTATTTTAAATGATAGAAGACACAATTTTTCTATAGAAAATTTAGAACGATACATCACTGTTTACTTTTACAAAAATAAAAGTTGTTAAATTCATTTCATTTGTCCAATAATAAAGAAAAAATTGAAATAGTTTCTTTTGTTTTATTTTGCATATTTCTACCTTCTTCACGCATATTAGCATGAATATTTTAGATATTTTATGTTGCATATAATCTGGTCTTTAAATGAACAAAGATATTGTGCGGATTGAAACACACGTATATGATGAAAAATATCTCAAAATGGCGTGCACGAAAAACTGTAAACTTCGAAAATTGCAAATCGCCATAATGTAATCATTATACTTTAGGATAACTGAAAATAAATTTGCCCGAAGAAAATATTGAATTCTTTATAACAAAACAATTGTGTATGGTAGTATCCTCAGAAAGATGTTCATTGTAAGAGCAGTAAAACCACACACTTGCATTAAGAAATATCACGATAGTACATCTAAAGCTTTTTTATAATAAATTAATACTGTAAGTATACTGCATATTCCAACAAGACTTTATGAAGTAGCCCACATTTTCTCCTTTTGGAAACTGGCCAAAGTGATTCTCATAAAATCGAACAAATCTAGTACAGTTCCAAACAGGTATAAACCCATCAATATGCCGAGATTCGTTGGTAAAATCTACAAGAAAATCATATCATACGTATTAGTTCAATATTTACAAAATATTGACGTAATCAGTAAATTGCAATTCTTTGTGAATTCAGAATAATGTAAATGTTAGTGTTGTGTTTCGTATATTGTATAAAAATGTAGTTAAAACCGGAGTTGAGTAAAGTATAATCTGATTAATGATTAAACATTATGATTGTAAAATCATGTTATTAATCATAAATACTGATTATTAAGTAATGCTTGTCAAGTGTGAAGGACACGTAATATTTCAATTTCATTGATTTGTTTTAACGCTGGAGTAATAAATATTTACATTTGACTGACGCACCTGTCGGAAAAATGGTAGCGCAATATTAATATTTCCTACTTCTTTCCTTTCATGAAAGGTTTTCTTCAAAAATTTGACATTTTTCGCACAGTGTTTATCTAAAGATGAAAGTTCGCAATTAATAGATGATATACTGGTCTGAAATAATGTATTGTGATTAAGATATACAAGGTGTGCCCAGAAAATTTCCAAACATTTTAGATAACAGTTTTCTTCGTTTTATTTAGAAATTATTTGATAAAAAAGTTCTTTCTGTTAATTTTTGTCAAAGCAAACTTTATGAATTTCTCATTTTGTTATACGTTTAAAAGGAATATTGTCATAAAATCGAATTGGAAGAATATTTTATACACTAGGGTGCCACTGAATCGTGAGTACTTACTAATATCTGAAAATTTTCAATTCTAATATATACTTGAAACTTCATTTACAATAGAAGAATAAGGGCATCAGTTGCTATGTAACACGGGCTCAACCGTATTCAAACGATGTCTGACACACACGAGCATGGTACTTATATGAAATCACCAGAATTTCTTTCTATTCTAAACACTGTAAAGCTTAATAGTTGTTTAAACAAGTTTGTTCGGTTACACGAGAGAAGGCAGCTTCGATAGGCCGGGAACGAAATGCTAGTTAGCCTGAATTATTCACGAATCCGAAGCAACTTCGAGCGTGCTAATTAACCGACAGCCTGTTGTCACGTAAGGTTTCTCCTTAAGCGGGAAATTAAACGTCAAAACAAACATCGTGTGTATAGCTGTACAGGCAAGCAATCAATTGATGGAGCAAACCCTTTGACTTACATTAATAAAATCCTTAATTAAACAGTAAGGATTGGTTCTCCTTAATTAACTTGAACACACCTGAAATGTTTAATTAAAATCGATTCCGCTCGCTTGATGGAAATTAAGAAAAACAAACGACGCTAATTAATATACGAGATTCATGTTTATAATATTGTATCAGCATACAGAATACACATTTTCATTTCCAAAATGTTTTCTTGAATTTTCTTCGCATTGAATGATTACTCTGTTTGCTAAAAAATTTGATAACATTTAATTATATAAAATTACGTCAGTTTCAAGCCTAATGTTTGATGAAAATTGCTAAACAAGTTATTAACTAATATTTATGATACAGAATGGTTAGTTGTAGGTTGCAGCAAGAAATAGATCAGGGAGCAATTCGTATACTATTTCTTTATGCACTCTATTCATGACATGACATTGCGAAGATTTAGCTAGTTTGTAATTATATTATTATAGGTATACGTATCGTTAACCCTTTCGATACTGCCATGCGCTTTTGTACGTTTCAATATTGAATTATTTAACTTAATATACAAACGTAATTAAAGTAATTTTATTCGTGAAATTTTATTTGCATAAAATTAACCTCTTTATCGATTCTGTTATGTTGAGAGAATGGAGTAGCGCTCGCCGGCAATTAGTATACTACTGCCGGTCTCACGCGTTTTGCCAAACTATTTTGATTCTGTGTTCGATACAAAAGCGAATTAACAATATTTTTTTGGTCGTCTCCGTAGGAAAAATGTCTGTTCTATCGCGTGGTGTGATTAGATTCCCTCCCACAGCTTTAGTTTTGAAAATAAATTAAACAATGTCTACGAAAATTGACGCGTTTCAGGTGTCATTTTCACTTTGATAGTTGTTTAAATATATTTATATACCTTGAATATAACAATAACTTATATCATTCTATTTAGGAGAGTTCATAGAATAATCCTGCGTTAAACGAAACCGAAAAATTCTTTCTGTTTAAACAAGAAATCACATTAAAGCTGACAATTTGCATTTCTTTTTTCTTTTCAAAATTAAATGTCTCAACTACTGGCCAAAAACGGTTTGCGGATTTGTACTCAACGCATAAAAATCTACAATAATTGCCTATTTATGATAAGTGGTCTAAAAAAGAAAGTTAAAATTTGCTAAACAGTCACATCATTATCTAACATTTGATAATAAAATTTGGTAACATCATTCCGACTTGTATTTATATCGATGATCATTATTTTACAACATTATAGACAATGCCTCATTCATTGATGCATCTTCCAATTATAATATCCTGAAAATATGATTTATTTGCGCATGGCGTGCACCTGCATGATTGTTCAACGAATCAGATTAGATCTGTATTATTACAGAATTTGCAAACACGATTCCTTGATATATTACAGGCATATTCTATCATCGTCTATCAGTTTCACTCATGCGTTCAGCGAGAATTTATAATAATTTCTCGTTCGTTAATTATATGCCTACTTAGTATTTGAATATATTCTACAGGGTGTCCCGTAACTAGTGTAATGGGGGCTCCGTTTTTGAATTATTAACAAAGAACACAGACCAATCAGAGCGCGCGTAGAGCGAACGCTTAGCCGTGATTCGTTCTAGTCCGACGTACTGGCTCGAAGTTACCCTATCACGACCGAGCGCGTGAATTCCACTGGTCGATGATATTTCAAGCATTTCATATATTCGTAGTTTTGAAAAATTCACAGCACAGCAGATTTATGGATATTCAACTTCCGCCAACAGATGTCACCACGTTACCGAACCGAAAAATATAATCTTCAAGTTTGTATATTACTTTTCCTATCAACTAATGTTATTTAAATCTAAATTAACAGGAAACACTTGACGCGTTAAGGATCCCACAGGTCAACGCGAAACATTCAACGGCGGCGAAATCCCTGGCAATAAATATTAAAAAAAACATGACTATATTTTACGCAGTAGGTAGCTCAGAAGATAGAGGAAAGTGCGTACATAATAACGCAATTTGTTGCAAAGCGATATCTTAATTAGTTCCTGAGATATAGGGCTTCAAAGTTTGTATAGCGGCCGGCGCGTACGAGGGTAATTATGAATGGGCGCGACCGTAGACTTTTTTCTAGGAAATGCGTAGTACGCATTACTAGGAATAGTAAAGGGTTAGACGTAAACAATGACCACGTGACCGCTACGCTAGACACTCGCTGTCTGGGTCCAAGCGTGAGGCGGCAGCGAATTTCTGCAAAAATTACGTTTGTCTTTACACGACGATATCTCAGGAACGGATACAGATATCGATGTAAATCAAAAACCGAATTAAAGTTGAAGATTTCTACTTTCTTACGAATCTAACTTTATATCGAAATTCGAAACAGGACTTTGTTGGCAGCCCTTTGAACTTTTAGTAATTTTAATACGCGTTTCTTATGCAGTTTAACGTAGTTTCTGACTTTCAACTGCTTCTAACAATAGAATATTATTATAAATACCTATCACACGCATTATTAACGATTCTTTCGTTTACTCAAAATTAATTTTTGGAAAAAAAATACAACCGACTTCGGAATGCACCAAAAAGGATGAAATAATTTTCATTTATATTTCGGAGACGGCGCAAAATCAAAAATTGTGTAAATGAAAGATGTTGCTAATGTGAAAATATGTAAAAGGATTAAAGAATTTTGACAATTTCCAATGTAGAAAATTTTGAATCGCTTATTTTCACTTTTATTCGTAAAAATCTTAGAAATTAAAGCACATCGTAAATGCGTTATTCAAGACAAATTTTTAAACGGGATTACATGTGTCATTGTGAAAAATATACTAATGCATTTTTTTCTATTGTTTCCTCTTAAAAAATGTACCTGTTTTGATTTGAGAACTAGATGCTGTTAGGAGGTATTTCTTTTTTGGATAACCGACATTTTAATGTTAAACTTTGCATGCATTGTTCGTTTCTGGACATTATTCTGAACTCGTTTATTATTTTTTAACCGATACCATTTTGTCACACCATTGCATAATGAAGCAATGATTTTTTCTATGATAAATAAACACGTCCAAATTCCTTTTTTTACTACGAACTATATTTGTAATAGCAAATATTTGTTGCAACTAACAAATGTGGTATAGAAAAAAGAAAATAATAAAAACCAATAATAAGATAGTAATATCATTACTATCGTGATAAGTCGAAGCATGAATAAGGTATTAATATTATTTTTAAAAATGATGGGGCATGTGATACCCCACCGCACCGTAGTCGGATTAAATTTAACAAGCGTTCTAAAACTTTTGATTAATAATGTACAACAAATGGTCGATAAATTTTAAACGGATAAATATCTAATCGGATGACTATCCAATCAGCTTTCACTCACTCGTTGAAAAGTATTGAAACCTGCGAGCCCACATGGGAAGCTCTTTTATCGCGTGTCGTAAAGCAAATTGGATTTATAAATAAAGCCTTCCCATTTATTTCCACGAGCAAAGGCCTCAACAATTGTACATTGACATGGCAAATCAATGATTAAAATGTAACCATGACTGTGCAAAGGTAATATTTTCGAATTACTCGTGTGTCTCGGCGCGAATACATGGTATTCGGAAAAGCAGACGAGGCAGTTTATCGCGATTAACACGTATCATGCCAGCACGCGAACACCTAATGACCTATACACTTCTCATCTATCGATTAAAGCGATTTTATTTGCTGGCACCGCTTTTCGTGTCTTTCGTCCATAAAATTTACGATTTCAATCAAAAACTTAACATCACGGGTCTCATAATAATACGGATTACACTTGTATCGAATTTAATTAACCCTAATAAATTAAGGGATCATCTCTGAGTTATCCGAAAATTTAGTCCAAGTTTAAGGCGGTCATAACTCCGACAAAAATGGTCGTATCAATATCAATGAAAAACCATTTAGAAGCACGGAATGTTTAATTTCATATGGTTTTCGAAGATTATCGCTATATCACTTTCCAGCAAAGTTATGGCGATGAAAAGACCGCCGATTAAATTTAAACTTTGTTCAACTTCGTAAGGTTGCATGAAGCGAATACACATTTTTGTACGGATTACGCTTGTACCAGTGGCAAGTCATTATCTTTCTGTATCAAATCAATGTTCATTGGTTACTGTACGATTCTTTTTTTCTCGAGTTATTTAACACTAGAACTACCGACGTTGAATGCAACCGTACTTTTAAATTGAACCTAAAATAGAAAGCAAAATAAATAAAGGATGAAATGTAGATTAACATATAGAATAATTCTTTACCTTGATAACAGCCGATTAATAAATTTTGCAATTTAAAATAAGAAATCTGAAACATGTAATTTTAACCCATTTCGTAGTTCTAGCGTTAATATCGAAGCAAAAATAGCCATTTTAACTTTAACTCTTTGTAGAAAGCGAAAGAATCATTGTAAAAAATTCAGCAGTGAAGCAATAAAAAGACAAGTTTCTAATATAAAAATGCATAATATATCCTTTTTTAATAAATGTAAACATAAAATGTCATGATTAGACTGCGAATCTTTATGCAAATATGTACTTTGATGAATTATTTTTTCCTGTCAGGTTGCTGAAAGTAATATCTTAATCCACAGATTTTTGCACTGTTTACAAATATTTAACAATTTTGTAAGTTTACTTATGTTTTTAATATTACTACGCATCTTCTATAAAACAAAATGCCGCGAACTGTTTCAGTCCAATTTGGATGAAACTTTGCCGGCTTGTAACCTGTAATACAATCTAAACTAACCAATATGTATTTTTTATAGCCACATTAACTCAAGTTTAAGGTATGAAACCATCTTCGAAAGATTATGGTTAGGTTACTAATTAAAGGTAATAGCAGGTATATAGTCCAACGAATTAAAAGAATACAGAATGATGCATGCATATAACACATATCATTTTAGAGATTGGTCCAAATAATTTGGATTTAGATACAATTGACCGAAATTCTGAAGAAAATTTTTTATATCAGTATTGAAGAAATTAAAATACAGTTTCTGTAGATGTAAGTAAAACACATTGGAAATTTTATTGAAATCGATGACGTACCTGAAATCTATAAACAATAAAAACTGATAAAAGCTAAGAACGTGCAACTTTTACATAATCTTATTTATACGTCATTTAATGAATTAATTCTGTTAGCTTCTCAATAAAAGAAAAAAAAATTGAAGTCATTTGGTCGAATTTCTAAAAAGGTGTTCTGTTAAGTATGTATGATCAATTTCTTGAGACACTGCACGTCTTACCAGGATCAGAAGTGTTGAGAATATAATTTTTATGGTGTGTAGAAAGTGCACAGAATAGCAAAACAATTGGCTTGTTTCTGTGTATTCTGATGAATCCGTTAATATAAACGAAGAAATAAATAAATGTTCGTTTAAGCGTTTCGAGAAACCAAAAGCAGCTGAAGCGCTCTTTGCACCGTGCAACGAATTTAAGCTTATGAATATTCAGGCTGGATATAGAATTACAAGTGCCATGGCAACAAAGTTCTGATTAAAACCTGTAACATTTTCATTTGAGGTTGCATCGTTCGGGTAAAATTTTTCGTTCAGTTTTAGAATAATTCCGTAGTTGCTATATGTATAAAAGGAAAGTTTCAACGGAAATAAATGAAACGAGTTTGATACTATTTTAACACGTTTTATAATGCATTGGTTATTTTATGCAAAATGACGCATCTGGACGGCTATTTTTATAATTAAATCTATATTTTCAGTTCATACTTGAAATTTAAGAAAATATTAAAGGGAATGCAACAGTTTTGGTCTTTCTTCGTATGTTTTCACTTTATTTTCATATTTCGTAAAGTATAATTCATTTATCAAAGTATTTTCCTTCATTTTCTATCACACGAATACTAACTTGTCAAAAATTTAAATGACTGTGAATTTATTACACAAAAAAAGTATTAAAAGTGTTATAAAAATCAAACAAGCGGTTGTGCAAAAATTTGAAAAATTGCGGAACGAAAAACCGGAAGATCTACTGCCGCTGAAATTCTCTTCAGGCTAATAATAATCATCCTAATTAGCTAGGTTCAATAAAAGTAGTATCAAACAAATGGCATAAAGATATTGGTACCAGATAACGTTTAATAATCGATAACTAGCGGTATTGTGTTCACAGCTTTCACATTGCTACTTATTTACAATATTTAATTATTCCAATTGATTAATAGAAATTAGTGAAGTTAACGATCTTGGTGTTTGCATTGAACTTATGTTAAATGTGGATGTTAAAAAAGTGCTAAATTTACAACCCTCCAGGAACCTAAAATATTAATGAGGCATCATTCTATAAATCCTGCACATTAAATTGAGCACAATCACTTATAGTCTTATAGTAAGTGTGATGGGAAAGTCATAAAAAATGTAATTGAAGCTGTCGGTAGTACGAATATCGAAACGTAAGTTTCTGATTTCAAATGACCATAACTCCGAAATGAGTGCGTGAAACGTAAAAATTCCAACGCTATTTTCCAAAGAAAAGTCCATATTTAAAAATAGCGTGAAAAGAAATATTGCTCAAATTGTTAGTTAGTAACAGTAAAACGCAACAAATTAAGATAACGTGTTAAGATGCCAATATTCCACAAAATATGTTTATTATTATACTGTAACTCACTTCTGAAACAAAATGAAATGCTTTCAATATGAAAAGTTGTTTTTATATTTCATCCTCCTCGTATTTTCAATTAGTTATACCTCAATTAGAGTACGTTTCAATCATTTAGTCTCCATAGCTATCAAAGTTAAACCTAATATTAATATATTTATATTTAACCAACTTCTTTTTATTCAAACTCATAAATCATCTTGTCCTCGATTACCACAACTCATTTACTGATACGCTTTCACAAAAAAGTCTCTACGAAGTCAGATATTTCATTATACTACGATTGCAACGAAATATGACTTTAGTAATCCATTTAATTGACCATTAGAATTAGTCAATACAGTTTCGGATAAAATTAATCTTTTCAGTGACTCTATTCGTAGCTTTAGAAAACCTTCGTATAGGACACTGTGCGTTGTTACAGCAAACAATTAACAAACAAATAAATATCAATAAGGTATCGATAACAGGAATAGTATGAATTTGCGCATGTAAACGAATTTTTTTCTTCCTCAAACAGTAATTCGAAATAAACGTAATACCTATCGTATAACAAATACGATCGATCTGTGTGAGTTAATTTTTTTTTTTTTTTTATAGAAGTGGAAATACTACGTTAATTGTAACATTTGTAGCTTGTCATATGAGCTTCCCCATGTTTATAACATGTCATGATTATTAGTTAATGTCATCAGAAGAAAGACGGGTGATGTTCCATGCACTATTAGTATACAAAATTTTTAACAATATGATTGATTGCTTCGAAATAGTTCTTTTAATCGAAGGTACCATCTCGGAGCCTTGAATATCACATACTTTTTTAATACTTTCACAATGAGATTTTCAAACGTAATAATATTGTCCGTAAAATATATGTCGAGAATCGTAATTAATCAGTAATTATTATTTTCAAGCATATCGAATGTTCGAAATCGCTATTCACGAAAACGAAGTTTTATATGGAAAGATTGTGCTCGACATTTTACAATACACTTTTACACGAAGAATCGTCCGCTTCATGTTTATACCACGATTTCTAATACATTCTGTATAACTGGCATTCACATCGTTTTAAACGCATATTGAATGCTGCAGATTTGTCTTGCGTGCAAAATTGTCTCCAAAATATACGACCGAACTTCTGTCACTTTTGCAATCTTCTTGCGGGAACACGCAGTTCGCTGGAAGCATCAAACTTGTAAGCTACATATTTTATCTCTGATAAAGTGCTCTGTTCTTATATTCTACTGCAATAAAGTTTAGCTCTTCCAAGGATGTGTTTCCCTTTTTCCCACGATTGCAAGCAGTTCCCGCACTGGTATATACATTCTAGTATTAAAAGAATGCATTTGTATATTTCAAGTTAAGCTGTTACTTAAAATTTGATTTTCATTTCAACCCTCAACAATGAGAAAACCATGAGAGGACCAACAATTTAAATTTAATTTTAATTAACTTCCCAATTTCTTTAAAATGTTTCAAATATACTCCTTTGAATACAATTTTACTAAAAGTCTGTCTGTATAAAGATTGAGTGGCTAATTTTAGTCGAAATATCCTCAACTAATTGAATATTGCAATGTTAAAGGCTCGACGATTTACTCTTTACGAGTGCACAAGTTACAATATCGTTAGCACAGGGCAGCAGATCTTTTATTCTCGTTAGCTTCGTGTCCAAGTCACGATCAGCGAGAGAGCTTCGAATGGACATTCGATTTACGCATCAAAATTAAGCCACGCTTCGCTTGCACCGTCCGTCCGGCACTTTTTTAACTCTAATTTTTAATTCCTGCCCGATTCACAATCAGCATGAGACGTCAGTGTGATCGGTAGGAAGCGCGTATCACGAAGCTGGGCAGTGGGCGGGAAAGTGGGGGATTATATACATATAACGTTGGAAAGGGGTGAATTCCGGCGAGCGTGGAAGGGTGGAAACACCGGGACAGGATAAACGAGGCAGATTCAGATTGATGCAGGATACAAGAAGTTACTTTCCAATGAACTGAGTCTGCCGTTAGAAAATAAGATAATGGCCAAAGAAGAAGTCACTTGTTTAATGATTATAAATTATCCCGGAATACGAAAAACGACGGACGAGTGATTTATTTTTACTTAAAAAAGTATGCTTATCCGTTTAATGTCACTTCGTTACAGTACGTTTAACTCAAGTTGAAGTTTTGACTTGATGAATATTTCATCAATATTCTTAATACAAATTGTCTACTTGTTTCTTATGACAAACGATAAATCAACCAATTTTCATTATTTGTGTTTCAAATCGTTTGTATCTTAAAATGATAAAGAGATTTTCGAGTTGCTTAACCACGAGTAATCTATAATTTTTTTATTATAATATCTGATACCCCTTTTTTACATGTCGAAAACTGTATCTTAAATTGGTGCAACAAAGTATTATAATGAAGCATCAAAAATAAACTTTAATTATGAAAATCTTAAGTAGACAGTATAATCTTTCAAACTAGTGACATCATTCTTAGCTCTGTAAATATAGCACCAGTACTACAGCACTAGGATGGTATCCACATTATGATCATACAATTGTCGATATTTCGTAATTCAGTATACAGGATGAGTCATTTAACTGTGCCACCTGAATCGATTTGAAAATTGCTTGATACCGAGAAGTACTGACAATATGTTAATTAGTTCTTTGATACCTCATTTTTTTTTTATCAAGGTATCCAGGTAAAATTAAATTTTTATATTATAATCTGAGTTACAAAGCACATAGGGTCAAAAATATAATTATACATTTAAAACTTCAAGGTGATCTCCACGTGTCAATAAAAAATCACAATTTTTAAAAATTAATTATTACATTGTAGGCCTCGCTTGAAACATTTCTTTATACAATAAATAAGTTCCAAATAAGTTTAAGTCGCAGAATTAAGTAACTCACCCTGTATAGTTCCAGAAGTAGTTTGGTTAACTGATTGTTTGTGCTTTTATGAAAACTGTTCCTTATACTGATTACAATTTACAAGACAAACACTGTACTCCAAATGCCTTAAAATCTAGGTTTAATCTACTTATTGTATTTTAATGCTATATTTTGTTTTGTAATTTAAATACTCTATTACATAGAAATCTAGGGTGTTTTTATCTGCCTGTCATTAGGCAAGCGGAATTAACCTTTAACGTTGCAGGGGATGAATAGAAACAGCAGCTATTACTTATACATATGTAGTATTATTTCGATTGATAAAATATTACTGAGATACCTACAATTTTTTTAATTCAGAAGTAAAATTTTTATCGAAGAAAGAACATAGAGATAAGAAAAAATCAATGCAGAAACTAAGTTAAATTCTAATTAACTTTACTTACTTATAAAGCTTTATCGAGTTTAAAGATTCTGAGGAAAAGGACTTGCTTAATGAACCGCTCTTTCCGGCCACCCATAATACCATAAAAACTCGTGAAAATCTTCAAAGATTACTCGATCATTAAATTAATTTAAAAAATTACAAGTTTATCGGCAGATCAATGCTGTGCGTTGCAGGCATGAATATAAATATCTATCGTTTATGTTTTTATTCGTCCCATGGTACAGAAATATTTTACCTGAGGTTGTGAAACTAAATTTATGAAATTCCAATTAAATAATTTGTAAATAACTATCCTAAGACTGTGAACCTGCTTAATCCTTAAAACCTATCATTGGTGAAATTTCATCCTACACAATTTTAATATTATTAAGGAATTTAAGAACTACTAACATCAATTATTTAGGTATTTACTCAATATCGTCAGTAGTGATAATGTTACAAAATCAATTTATTCTATTATGTAGGTGCTTTAATGTATTGTACTTATAATTATTTGAATTTGTCTACGGATAATAAAAGACAATTTTATGATAGCCTTTAAGATATAAGCCATCATCACGATTATACTAAAAGCAATTGAAAAAGTCAAGTGTTCAGTTTAAAAAGTAAAAACTGATAATTAATAAGGTTGTTTCATTGTTGTCCACGGGCATCTTGATTATAGTAATGACTACTACTTAAGTATTGATTTATTTTCTATCAATGTTAGAATTTAAAAAGAATATGAAGATAGGTAATATTTATCACATAACAATTTTTTTTTAGGTTTTCGTTTTTATTTATCTCGTATTATTACGATATTCGTTCACGCATCATTTATTTATTTTTATTGCACAAAAATGATTATTCAAATGAACTACCTTATTTTACTGAAAAGAACGATTAGTATTTTTACACGAATTATTTGTTCTCTGTAACCTGTATTTCAATGTAATGTTATTTTAATTTGGAATATTATCAAAGCTTTCAACGTGTACGTGTTCACTCTGAAATCGATAGCTTTCGTTAAAATAACACTTCATGCGATACTTATTAAACGGTTGCTTCAATTAATCAATTATTATAAGCACATAATTATACTAATTACACATATAAATTACAGTTCATAATTTGAAAGCATCGTCTGGGTCATTTACAAACGTCACGTGAAAATGACTAATACTTATAAAGGAGATAGCTTTTGAATATATGAACCTGCAGAGTTAAATGAGCTTTTGGACGCTAAAAGATAAACATTTTCATCAATATTCCTATATGTTATTTTGGGTGCAGCTATTGGTTTTATGTATGCAAAAACGTACATATGGTGTTTAAAAGCTCGTTAAACTTTGGGAGTACTACTTCAGAAACTGTCTTCGTTAGAAGAGACAAAATCGTTAATAAAATAAATATTTTTAATTTCAGCGAGACGACCTAGTTGATAAAATCTATTATATCGAGTAAAACTAATAATTGTTTATATTTAAAATTTTTCTTTATCGTGCATCAGATGGAAATTAAACATAATTTGCACTAATTATATTGTAAAAAATTCCGTTTCCTTCATTTCTCTTATGATCCCAACCTATTAATTCGTCTTATGTTATCATGTAGATCCACATATTATAACGGGTATTTTTTTATACGAACTCCAATCTGGAACCGAAATGTCAAAAATTAAAATGAAATAAAATTAACACTCCAGTTGTTATCCATTAACCATTATCCTTTATCCTTTAAATGCGACATAACATTCCAATTTAAACGTCTAACTGTAATTTTATATTAATGTAAAGTATGGTTTGTTATTCAGAAAATGAAAATTATCATGTTTAAAATCTTCAGACCAATGTGTACACAAGTGCCTAACTACTTGTAGTATCTTTATCAAGAATTGAACATATTAATTCTAGAAGATGCATTTTCTTGTTAGAATTTGCATAAAATATACTTGAAAAATGTGATTTATAAAAATGGAATTGAATTTAGTAAAAATATAGTTTTAAATCAGAAGCCGAAGATTTTTCCACCTAATATATTGGGTGTACATTTGAATGAGACAAATCTTTGAATATAGATTGTGATCCCCAAGGACTCCGCACAGATCTTATGGAAAACGGCCCCCGGTTAAATTAGCTGAACTTTTGATATGATGTAGTTCGTGATGTCTTGATCAAAAGTTCCAATAAGAGATACGGGGAGCCTTATTCGAGACCACCACGTTTGAGCATTTCTGAGTGTAAGAAACACTGTTGCGCACTGTCCATTTATTTGACCCCTTAAAACTCAATAATAGTACTGTGGGCCCTTAAATATGACCCCTTGACCGCCTGACCCTCTGACTCCTCTTCAGGATTCAAAATAAAAAATTGCTCAACAGGTAAAAAATGATTCTCTCTTTTTTATTGTACAAACGTGAAGCACCGTCGGCATTAGCGTTACCCAGTGTGCACCACGAGGAGGTTGCTCGATTGAATTTTGCACACCACGTAGCCCTGAAAAGGGCCGCTTTTATAGTTCTCTCTATTCACCCATAAGAATCTCAACATTCATATTGTCTTAATACCCTCTATTAGCGGCATCTCTAGTCGTATTTAGAAGACTGCCATCCGGATATTTAACATGCCTTTGATGACGAGCAAATTCTAAAAACCATAAAACACTTGCAGTATATGCGCATGTACCCAATGTTCTGGCACCGAATTGGCAGATGCATAAGAATATAAAAGGGGTCATATTTAAGGGCCCACAGTACTACCATTGAGTTTTAAAGGGTCAAATAAATGGTCAATGCGCAACAGTGCTTCTTACACTCAGATATGCTCAAACGTGGTAGTCTCGAATAAGACACTATTATTGACTTTTGATCCCCCGTATTTATTATTGGAACTTTTGATCAAGACATCACGAACTACATCATATCAAAGGTTCAGCTAATTTAACCGGGGGCCGTTTTCTACAAGATCTGCGCGGGGTCCTTTAAGGAGTTACAAATATTGTATACAGGAATCAGGTGAAATAATGAAAACTCTTGTTACTGATCCACATTTCTACCATTAACATGTTCAAAGTCAATTCTATAGTAAATATCATCTACTGCTATCTACTATACGTATTATATCTCTGCTATCCACTGTATCTACTGTCTACTATGTCTACTATCTATTATCCATTATATCTACTGTCATCTGTAGCATCTTGTAATAAGAATTATTAAGCATATAAACTCGTAATTTTGTCACTTAATACACCCCCTGAAGGGGGTATTCCTATTTCTACTTATGCAAAAAGACTTCTTCTACTTTCGATCCACGTTAAACATTTTATAAATATTATAATTTTTGGAGAGATATCGCCAGTATGCTCTTGCGGGGCTGACTATATATTACTTTCTTTACACCCTGTACAAGCGAGAGAACATCGAAAACTGACCGGGTGGCTTTGACCCGCCAATTCAGCATCACCCATACGGCCACTCAACCGCAAATCGAGTTCCGACCATAGGGCGGAATAAAATCGACCCCATACCCTCCCTCCCCCCGATGTAACCCTTCTCCTACCCCTCTCTGGCCGTACTACTGCTAACCGCGCTACCTACGGACCGATTCGTATGTAGGCGAATCCAGTAAGACATTACTCGCGAGGGACGCGTTTATTCGACGCTCGGGGAGAGAAAGGAAAGTAGGGAGGTGAACTGGGGAGAAAGTCAGGTTGGCTTTAATGGACATGGTCGAATGGAAAGGTCTGATCCGTGGAATATATCCAATTGCTGGATTATATACCTGTGGTTTCACTTCGAACAGATTCAACGAGAAAGAATATTTTCTTGGCATGATTCAGTGGGCTGCATAACGGTACGTTTGTTACGTTCGTATAATATCAAGACAAATGTCCAGTCGAATCGATTTATTGAGATTCATTTGGAGATTTGTGCAAACAATAAGAAATTGACCAATGTTGGCAGTAAACTGAAAAGGAAAATTCCTTTATGCTACTAAATTGTTAGATGCTACTAAGTTGTGAAGAACATATGGGCTGTAATGATAATTCGAATATGCAGTAGATTCCGGTTATTCGAGACACATTGGTACTCGTGTAGTTTGGCTCGATTAAATGGCTGTCCCAATTTATGCAAAGTGCCATGTAAATATTAGTAGTTAATGATAAAAAATATATGCGTGTAGTTAAAATAATAGAAAACAAACAAACTACAGCTTAAATGAGCATACAGAATTAAGTATTTATTTAAATATTAATCCATGGATTAATAAATATTCATCGGTGACGGAATCGGCAAAGTTTTTCGATTCAACCAATTACACAATTAACCTTAGATGAAACTTAAAAAGATAAAGTAACACAGAGTGGAACAAAAGGAAAATGCGAAATGTAAAAACCACAGACATATTTCTCAAATAAGCGGAATGATGTCTCAAGTTAACGAAGAAAACCAAGGCTACGTCTTTGATTGGATTTTTTTTTTTTTTTTAATTTCTCCAAAATAAACGGCTGCCCCGATTATGCGGTGGCCCAAATAAGCGGAATCTACTGCATCTACTAACAACTGGTAGGAATAACCGAGGTCAGCTACGAAGGCACAATTCAGCTTAGCTACTACAACCATTGCATACCTCAAACGTAGCACCAAATGTGGCCTGCGTTTCTAAAATTATACTATCCAAATTATTCCAATTATTTGAATTCCAAATCCTAATTGTTTGCATATTCAACTATTAAATTGCAATGAAAATCCAAAGATGGAAAGTGCAAAAAGTAATATAATAAAAACAAAATCTACATTTTTCTGAAAAATTTTCTTTTCATTCTTTTTTCTTCGAAACATTATTTCCGATGAAATATTACGTAAACTCATTCTTTTTCACTGCCAACCCTGAGGTATGTACATTTCTAATAAAAAACAGGAATCTAGAAGTTTTTGGGTCAGAAGGAGTGAGGTAGCAACCCTGGTTGCAATTACTTTAGTAGTTATTTATTTTGTTTATTTATTTAAACGGACAACAGTTCAATGGGGTACAGCGGTATACATATATCACTGGACAGTTGTTTCCTTCAGCTGCGATACTTCTCCAATTTTTAATTAAAATTATGAATTTTCAGATTAAACAAGATCGAATTTTGAATTTTTCTTTGCTACGAACTTACTATGCGGGATGTGACGATTCTTGCAGTTTCGCGTTTACTATGGCTTATTTACTAATAAATGCAGTAAAGTTTGTTCGCTATAACTTTTCCATCGCTTGTGTGATATAGAATTTACCTATTCCTAATTGTTTCAAATATGTGGAATAATCCTGTGAAAGACCTTCTTTCAAATCCTTACCAAAATTCAGCAAAGAGTTTTCTATTCTGAATAAAAGAAGCTCGATTTACCAATCAAAATTAATTAGGGGATAGAAACGACTGTAACTCGGAAACAATGTCTGACAGAAGAAATGTTTATATACACTTTTTGTATTGTTTATGTGTGCTTAATCCATCGTTAAAGTTATACCCGTGTATTATAATACAGAAATTGGAAATTCTTTTATTTTCGCGAAACTAAAGGAAAGGTATCCTTGTAATCAATTTATATCCCGATTTGTGGAACCAAGCTTTGAAATAATAATAATTTGAATGTTTATTAACGTAGGAAGTTTGAAATTT
Source organism: Stelis phaeoptera (assembly GCA_943735885.1). Taxonomy (NCBI): domain Eukaryota; kingdom Metazoa; phylum Arthropoda; class Insecta; order Hymenoptera; family Megachilidae; genus Stelis; species Stelis phaeoptera. Next base: position 5,781,892 of record OX030930.1, read on the forward strand.
TCGTAATGGACACTGTCTTGTTTATATTACACCCATAATATGCATTTCAGGTGCATGTGACCTTAAACATTCAATCAAAAAAAAAAAAAGAAAAAAATATGCATTTCACTCAAGTTTTACTAATAGGTGTACCGCAAGAACGAGTGTACGTACGATATGGGACAATTTATGGGTGAACAGATACATTCGCACATCGCCGACGATGTTGAGCGTAACTTGGGGACGTTATTGTTGTGTTAAGTGTTACGACAACCGGTGAAACTTGCTTGGTAAACGGAACGCGAATGAGAGCGAGATGGATTTATTGCTTAGAAATGCAGGAACGCGCTCGTATATACACGTGAACACGAATTTCCGACTAGAGAATGATGGAGATTGATTGTCTCGTTTATCATTAGTTTCGTTTAGGGTTCATTAGAGAATTATTTTTAATAGAAAATAATGCAGTAAAATGAGTAATTTCTCGTTATAGATTAAAAGAAGGTATTTTAATTTAAAAGCGTATCTAAGTTTTCGTAAATAGATGTTAAAATGTACATAATAATCATTAAAATATTCTTGAATATAATTTATATCGTCAAATAATGTATGATTAAGTTAATCCTTTGACAAAGGGTGATATGCTTTTAAAAATACTTGCACTTTTAGATCATGAAGGAGTGCATACAAAAGTTGGAATCTGTTTACTAAAGTACAGTGAGTGATCAAATTATTATGAACACTTTGAAATTATAAATATTCAAATTTTGATGAAGAATGTAATTAAAAATACATTTATAATGGTACCTTTTTATATTACAAAGCGCAATATTCTGCTTTTTAATGAAATATGACAACGAATTTAAATCCTTTCGTCACAACGTTCTTCGTATCTACATATTTATATTTAAAATATGGCAATAATCAGCTGTACTAAAATATGTAAATTATAATCTAGAAAAGCAAAAATTAATAAAAACAAATACGTGAATGAGCAATATAAAACTACACCTACGAATAATCGGTAGATTCAAATCGCTAACCATCTTTTCTGTGGTTTGGAAAATATTCTCTAAAAATTAACTGGACATATTATTGGGTTAGCCAATAAGTAATGTCGGATTGTTCCGTTTGGTATCGTCGCTGCTGTTTTTAAAACAAAAGACCATCCATAATCTATAAAACGTATATATTATCTAAAAGCTTAGATTCCAACGTATAATTTAAAAAAGTATTCATCGTGAGTAATTAAATTTTTTACCGTTTATTTTGATTTGAAAATGAGCGACGAGAAAATCTATTTTCGTGCAATCATGCTTTTCTATTCTCGCAAAGGAAAAGATGCGGCTCAAACGGCAAAAAAGATTACTGGTGTGCATGAAGAAGGTGTTGTTAATAAAAGAATGGTGCAAAGATGGTTCCAAAAGTTTCAGGGTGGAGATTTTAGTCTTACCGATGAGAAACGTTCTGGCAGACCAATCAGTATCGATAAAGGTTAAATCTTCAGTATAATTGAAATCAATCCACGTTATACCACGAATGAGATTGCTGAAGTGTTAGGAATTTCGAAATCCAGCGTTGAAAAATTATTTGCATCAACTTGGTGTGGTACCGAGATATGATGTTTGGGTTCCACACAGTTAGAAAAATCTGACATTACTTATTGGCCAACCCAATATATCTTAGTCAATTATTACGGCGCAACATTGGTAATTTAGTAGCATAAATATAGGTTAGTAGATCATCAAATTGTGACAATCAGATTTTTATTGAAATAGTAATTATTTATGTCATGTATGTTTTATCAATCATGTAATGATTCCTTTCAATATTGTAAATAAACATATATTCATTTGATAGTTATAAATCACCGTATTGGGTGATTTAAAAGATACAAAAGATGATTTCCGGTGCCTCGTTTCCTGGCAGTTTTCGGTGACCTGGCATTTCCAAGGTCTTTCAACCTCACAGGCTCTGGGCCACTGGATGTAATTATAATCCTTTATTAATCTTATTGTTCGTACAAATTGAATCCCGTCTGAGCTCCACATCCGCCCGTGGATGCATTTGGCGCTAGAATTGAATACCGACGTGTCGTATGAAGCATCGTGCTGTGCCGTTGAATTAAGAAAACAAAAGGGACTCGCTGTTTGATGCGTACAGAGGTGAATCCTCTGTTTAACGTATCAAATAAGCTGAAATAGTTTCAATCGTTGTGTTTAAATATTTTCTCGTACCGGTAACAAGCACAATTATTCTCTATCCAAGGGGAGACGATCACAATAATTGTTTAACGAAAATAATCCATTGACTTTGTAAAAAATATATTTTAATAACGTAAAGCGTAATTAATTTAGAATTAATTCACACTGTTTTGTATTTTCGCAACAGTTCGAAAACGCGAAGATCGAAATTGATTTGAATTTATAATTATATCAAGGCATTGAAGAAACGGATCTAAATTTTTATATACATCTAATATTAAAATGAAATATTTCTTTTCAGCATGAACTTTTCTTCTTAGCTCTTTCCTTGCAAATGATCGTAGAATACGTAAGAATTCAAGTGTGAAAATTCATATCTCGCGAACCAACACGCATGATCTAAAGCGACGTTGAATGGTACTGGGTTAGCTTGATGTTGACTCGAAGAAATAAATACAGGAGGGAAACCCATTTTTCTTACATTCGTCCGACGTCTACTTTTCTGAGTTTCACCGTATTGCATTATCAATTTTGGATGAAACAAACGGAAACTTCGTTTGCTGCTCTGAATTCACTGACAGCATAAGCATGTAATAATTTCATTTTTAACAAGCCTAGTTTATTGTTTCAGTTATTGTACAGAGTACAACAAAATTCGTTCATCCCACTCGATTTTAATTAACAACGTATGTCATCGTAATCTTGAATTTATGGAAATAATTATTATTAGCAGAGCTGCCGTGTATATACAATAATTTACCAATTAATTATGTTAGTGAATTTACAAATCACGTGTCACACCTTGTAGGCATTGGTTACACAAACAATTTTTGCAATTTCACAAATTCAAGGTAATATATCAAATATTATTGCTACAGTTTGCACTATAACCGCGATTTTGTTGATTATGAAACTTTACTTGTAAAATTTTCACAGGTCTTGGAAGGATAATAACCTTCTCTCCAAGTTAAAATTTTTTTTTTATTAAATTGCACGAGAATATGTGTCTGCAACAAAAACATTTTAGAATTGTTTAAGGGATTATTTACCGTTTTCATCTTTAATGAGCAAGAATGAATTGAAAGGGCATATAATAAGACTATATCATAACAAAAAGAATTGATAAAAGAATAAATTTTTAACTTCGAAATGAAATCACATTTTATTAATAACATAGAATGTTGTTTAACAATATAGAAACAGCTTTACGTGTTACTGGAATGTAACAATAAAGTTAGAGTGTGTACTTTTTTCCTTTTATTCAGTATTATCCAACTATGTGTAACCTTTAAGTATCGAATAGGATAATCAATTAACTTTCAATTTGCAAAATTCATTTGTTAACCTTTGCTTGTTTCATTAATAACCTTGTTGCTGTTACGCAAAAGGATTTATTAGTATTAGTAAGTTGAAAAACTTTACTAACAATATTAGATTAATTATGCAAGAAAAATCCCCAATATTGAAAATCGATATACGAAATATCCAACCTGACTTGGTCAACTCAGTTTTTATGTTATTAATGGACAAACGGCATTCAAATTCGACATAGAAAAAACATGTATAAAAAATCAAATATCATACAGGTTCTTCAACATCGTACTATCCACAAAAAAAAAAAAAAAAATTAGCTAAAATTCGAGCAAACAAATCTGGTACAAAATAAAATTGAAATATTTTTTCATTGTTCCGAAAATCATTTTACACAGTAACTCGGACGCATTTTACGTTCAAAATAGGATGAAGGGATTTAATGGTGAAATATAATAAAATATGAAATAGGATTACATATTTGAAGCACATGATTTTACGCCACATGCATTTGCAATTTTAATAACAATAGTTACCGATAATATCATTAATAGTACAACCGATACTATTCCTATTAAATCTGCTCCTATTTAATGAAGCGGAATGACAAGGGAAACTATAATGACGTTGGCATTAAATGTGGTGTAGAATATAATTGCAGGGTATCGTATATAATAAATTATCCGGACACAGATGGTTCAGTCTATCGTATAACTTACACAGATAAATCATAATCTGTGAAGGTTTCACAGATCGAACCGTTTATATTAAACGTTTGTTGATTTTGTTACCAAAAGCAACATGAATTTATAGCAGTAATAAGTAAACAATTAACACAAGAGTTATAAAATCATTTTAACAGCTTCTTGCGAAAATTCTCTTTTCAGTTTTTAAAATTAACATAGTAACGTTAACGCATACAGGTAAAATTTTAATCCAGAAGAAAAGTATCGACATTTATTTGTACGAATAACAAGCGTGGAAAGTTAAAGCATAGAACAAATGCAATCGAAAAGTTCGTTTCCTGTTTCATATTCAATTTTCAACACAAGTGTCGGTATAAGCAATACGAGGATCAAATTTCTAAGGTATTATGTCAATTTCTAAGGGACCCTTTTAAAAAACTTCTGTGCTTTTAATCTAAAAAATTCGCCGATTCTTCTGTATTGTCGAAATTGCCAATGGTTTGTGCATTCTGGTTGGTTTGTAAACACTTTAAAAGGTGATAGTCCGCAGGAACGGTGTCTAGAAACTTCAAAGTGTGAACCGATCTTCCTTGTCTTAATCGGTTTATATTGTTTGAACATCTGATTTACCAAATGTAATCAATGGCTGGATTGATGACGAATAATATGCATTTTAATATAGAGTTTCCTAATAAGGCTTCTTTATAATAAAGCAAACTATAATTCAGGAAACTTTGTTTAACGATATAGGATACTTTTCTTTATATTTGGCCAGACCTTCTTTATACTTATTCCTTTTATACTATAGCCTTCGTGTAAGTTACATGAAGTATAAGGCAATCAGTTATATAGTATTTGAAACTTCTTGATCACTTTCTGGATAATCGAATTTAAGAATATTACTGCGTTATAATTAGGTAAAATTTGCGCAGTTTGCTGTTAACTCTTTGCGGGGGGTCGGATTTTTATGCTTGAGTAACTTTTATGTTTTAAAACATATTCGAAGCTCAACGCTCTAGAAACATTCTGCAGTTGCTAAAGTTAAGAAAATCTACTTACTTACAAAATAGCATATTAAATATATTGCCACCTGTTCAGAGGTACACCACTTTTATTCTGAGTGGTACAATTGGCACGACTGACTTCCCTAGGGAAGATGGCACCGTAAAGAAACCCTAATACACGTTGTAATGTTTGAAAATTACTACGCATTAAGGTTAGGTTAGGTATTGATTAGCAGTTATTTTACTTACTTCGGTTTAATAATTCTTTTAAAGCGAGATGATTAATTTGGTATAGCTGCTTACTAATTTAGTAATTGAGTAATCGGTAGCGATTAAATTAGTATTTTAGGAAGTCCTATTATCGAATTAACTAATTCACTTTAAGCAATTATTAATCCCTAAATTGCGAAGTTACAAATATTCATAAATTACTAAAACTAGTCATTTAATAGTTTAATAGTTGATAATGTAGTAATTGACCAATTCAGTAATTTAACAATTAGTAACGGACGATGGGCTAGATTAATCATCGTGCCTACGCAAAGTGCCCAGTAAGGTTTCGAGTATAATCCGAATGGTGGGATTTTCTTCTTTTACGGAAGCATATGATGCTCGACACTGTACGTTCATCCTCCCCAGCGTATTATTGAAAGCAACTGGAATCATTTTAAATCTTTGATCTTGAAACATTATTTTTTTAACAATCTTTTAATTTCCTATTTCTCTGATATCCAAGAAATCTATGCATGTAAAATCATAACTGACTCACTGACTTAGGGATACTCAACACCCAGTCCAAACTTCTGATCCCCGTAAATTGAAATTTTAATAAACGCTCCTCCTTAAAACACAAGCACTCTTCAAAAAGAGAATTCTCGAAATTCAATCCCTAAATGGTTAAAGAAGAAGATGGAAGTTGTAAACCTTTTCGAGAAAAGCTGCGCAATTGTATTGAAAAATGTTTCATTTAACAAAAATACGAAATAAGACAGTTACCTCGTAGTGTTCATATTTTTTCACCAAAATTCTAAAGTGCACCCGCGCCGAGCGCCTCTAATAAAAATAACTGTATAAAAAAATGAGCACTTTCCTTCGTTTAAGAGAGAAACAATTCAGGACGGAAAGTATTAAATATTACCCACTTATGATGTATACTGTATGAACATCCGAATGCAACTTGCATGAGATAATAAACACACATGATATATGGGATGTATTATATAGTACACAAATTTGATACTCCCTATGTTTTGATGGGAGAGCCGAGTTACGATTTGACCGAAACGTACGTTGGACCAATGTATAGTATAGGCAATTTGATCCTTTTGATAAGCATAATGTGTTTCTCAGTGTTCAGGTTGATTGATACAACCTCTATAATTTTCTAATGCTAGACAACCATGGCCAGTGATCAATAAACGTTTTATGACCAGTAAACAATATTAACATCGGGCAATAACATTTTAGCTATTCCAATGTAAATAGTTAAGTATGTCGCTATATCTTTAGAAACTAAATTAGTTCGGCCCCAATTTATTGCAATGATTTTAAACGAGGTATTTTGTCTGAATTGAGAAAAGTTGTCTGCACTGACAAAACAGTCCTTCCATTAATTTTGTTTCAATTTTGTATCAAATGAATAATTGTGTATTCTCATTTATTTATATTCTTATTTTTAGTTTACTTCGTAACTTTGACTTTGTCGATATTTTTAATACGTCGATTTGAAACAGAATCTTTATAATTATACAAAGCGATGTTAGCAAATGGAAGCAGAAAAATGTTTTTCAATTGCAAAATTTTGTATTTAATAACTTGCAGTTTTACTAATGTTTACTAATGTTTTGATAGATTATATCAACGATCCTGCTTAGGAATAAATTACATTTTTAACTTCTTCACTTGAATTTTTAGGAAAACAAGTTGTATTATTTTAACGGTATAACTAAACATCTTTCTTTCTTCTATTTCCCATATTTTTTAAATATTTTATTATCAGCCTAGATTAAAAAATGTTTAAATTAAACGAACACAATTATTTTCTCCTATCACGAAAAAGTTACCCTAAAATTTAAACAAAGTTATGTTTCCTTAAATGTCATGTGCTGCAAAAATTGGCAAAATTCAGTTATTACATGATTGTTATATGTACATTCGATTACAAAGTTGCACGTTCTACTGAGACAAAAGTTTTGCAGATTAAATGTACTGGTTTGCCATACTTACAATATGAAAGAAACGTTAATAAAATATTACTCCTGCTGTCCGAAAATATGGTGTACATATGCGAAAAAATCAAATAAAACTAAAACAAAATATAAAAAATATTAAATTCATTTTATTATCACAATATAACTAAATACACATAATTTTAGCGTAATCCAAATTTAGTTTAGCCCTGTTGAACGCTTCTTCTGAACATGTTGGTATACTTTTCAGCTAATCGACCCTCACGACGAAGTTTTACCTTATTTATATGTTGAATTTTATAGGAATGACGTTGTCCATTAATCAATTGCTTCGATTTGGCATCTCTCCTTTTTAAATTCACGTTATTTGGGTTAAATTTTTCCATTTCGAAATTACAGCGGTGACCATTTTATTTTTCTTAAAAAAGCTCATTTTTGGTCGTCAAATATGTTAAGTTATTTAGCTGTCAATGTAAACAATACAAATATAATGAGTATTGCCAGTTGCTTTCGAAACTCTACATAATCTAAGATTTTCTTTCAAATGTATACCATATTTTCGGACAGAGGGAGTATATAATAGATGAACGTACAAGAAATTTAAAAAATTCCTGGTTGGTCTAGTGACTTAAGTACGTATACTTTTATCTGTTTCTAACAGTTCCACCAGACATTTTGGATTATCAAACGAGTACGGACATGGTGGTACGAGAAGGTAGCAACGTGACTTTACGTTGCACTGCAACAGGATCACCAGAACCTAGCATTACCTGGCGACGCGAGGATGGCCAATTAATACTCCTGGACAGTGGGGAAAAAGGTCGGTATTCTTTCGTCAGTATCACACTTAGACATTAATCAAATACATTATTTGCAAAATAATTGTTAAAATAATGTATCGTCTTATTTTGCTACATGTTGTCTGCAATAGTAATGTGTTAGTTCGTTCGAAGAGACAAATGATTCCTTTTATGAAATATCATAAAAATATGATATTTGATTTTAAACTGACTAACAGTGTTATATTAACCCTTTGCACCTGAAGTGTTTTTCAATAGGATCTGGATTTCAAGTTTACTTTTGTAGTGAAATTCTTAAAAACCATAGGTTCTGCTTTGGAATCAAAAGTTGCTAATATTCATGAATCTATGTATTTTTATTTTTATGTAAATAAAATTTGTAATTTCAACTGTAAAAATTCTCCAGTAAGGTACATATGCTCCCCTACCTCAGAAACACCAATCGAGTGCAAAGGGTTAAATATATTGTTAAAAATCGATAAGTATCATTCTTTTTATTGGTTTAATTTCATTGTGGGTACAACTTTTTTGGATATCAAGATCATGAATGTAACAATGGTACTACTTATCGATGGGTACACGGTTAATTTTAATAGCAACTATTTTTATCATTTTTATTTGAAACCTATAAGGAGAATAGACTGAAAGTGACGATATCTACGTTTATGTTAGAGTGGTCTAGTATAAATTGGCCTTAATATCATCTGTTCTGGTTGTATGCACGACTTGATTGTTTTTGATTTCGTGGATAGCAGATAATAGAACTAATAACTAAATTTTCGTGACGTATTACGCCGTTTGCAAGCCTCTAGGATTTATCAATTTGAATCCAGGGCTTTCAAATATCCACGTTAAACTGCGAAAATATATTCGCCAGATTCATGGCGCACTAACCGGGTCTTGTACTCCCCGGGGACGGCAAACGCACCACGTTCGAGCAAGACCAATAGGTTAGAGGGTGGTGATACGTTTGCATAGGTGGAGAAGATCTGCTATATTTGCATTGAAATTGGCAAACACCGAGAGGGTGCTATGCGTACCCAGATTCGCGTGACTGCCTTTTGCGTCCGGCTACAATGAAACATCCGATGTGTTATAGGCATACATCAAACGAATACATTTGATTCAGGATTAAAATCAATTTAACTACTTAACACCTTACTGATCAGAAATCCACTTGTATAATAGATTTTTGTATACTAGAAACTATTAACTGAAATCCAATTAACACTTTGATGGAAACATATCTTGTGGAATTAATGGATTTCGTAGTTTTCGATTTTCTTACGTATCGAAAAATTGTTACCGTTCAAATCAGAATCAGAATCTAAACACAGGAAATTATATCTCGAAATCAAGAATATGTGACGCTGGCCATTCAATTATTGTAGTCATACAATTACTAATAAGATCTTAATTGTATGTATTACTTATTTCAATCTTCAGTTGTCAAAGGAGAATATTTATGCAAAGATCAGCTAGCAACTATCTCCCGTGTAAGATCTGGAAACTGTTTTTTTTTTAAACATAATTTTAGATGTTAAGTTATTAAATTAGATAGATATTTATTTTGCGACAATATTTGTGTTAGTATTTCATAAAGGAAATTTTGAGAAAAAAAAAGAGAATCGTACTATAAAACTCACACTATCTTCTCTTCCGTATCTTAAACAGTATGTGAATCAAAATTTAGCCAATAAACTTTATTTTTGTTAGAGCTATCAAGATTCTAGTTTCCGTGTTATTTGCGCAAATATCGTATCGTACTAACACACGTTTGCAAATAGGAAAACATTCGGAAAGATCGACAGTTGTCCTCGAAACACTGGTTTCGTTCGAATACGCTTCTTGAATGTTGGTAGACACAAAATTATCAGATCAATAGTTTTAGAAGAGTAAATTCACAATCACATCGATCGAAGCAACAATGGCAACATTCGAAAGATTGTAGGAGCATAAAGCGTGGGATACATAATTGTGTAGAGAGTTTTAAGTGATCGTTATCTCTATCCATACCATGTTCCAAGCGTGTAAATATTTTTTCATACCAACCTCCTTATACTTGATTCTTACAAATATCTATTGCAAATCGATAATTTTTGCATGCTGTATTATTTATTCTTGGCACAAAACATTTTATTTTATCCTTTACTATCAGAAATATAAACAAAATAATTTTGCAACTGAATATTCGATTACTTTACAATAGAAACAGAATATTGAATAGGTCAGAAGTTTAACGATAAAACTGTTGGATGCTTGCGTTTAATCTAAAGATGATTATTTCTAGTGATTTCTACAAAAAGCTTGGAAAAATGATATAAGGTAAATGTCCCAATTGGCGACTCTGTAAGATTGAAATACGCGCTTTAACATATTTATTACTGAAAATACTTATCGCAGCTTATTGCTGTTTCCTTAGTGCTATGAAAAGTGTCCTTTTTATATGATAAAATTCCTTAAATATGATAATTTATGGTAAATATATAATAAGGGTGTTGGTGTACGAGTTTTTGATCGTTTAATTCCTCTATGTCCCAAATATTAATCTACTCCGGACTGTCCCAATTTGCGAATATAGTACATTGCCACTGTGAAGGTTACCATCATTTAAACAAATTGAAGTTGTAACAGGGACTTGCATAGTTTTGGAGTACCGATTATTCATTTCCGTAATTACTACAAAATTAACCAAAAATTTGATACAATTTGTTTTAATAGTAACTTCACAAATATTTCTGAGCTCATTTCACTGTATATTAGGTACATTAATATATTCGTGCAAGAAATATTTAATATTTAAAATTTTGCCGTTCTCAAGATCGATAGTATGCCAAGAACACCACCCGCGTTCCAAAAACCCTGATAACCTATCGCTGATTCTTCAGAAGAACCGAGTTTATGACATTAAATTTGCTATTGAGGACGAAACGAAAATTAAAGATTCTAAATGCATCGTACAAAAGAAGGTGAACTATCTAATGCCGGCAATACTAATAAAACGTCTTCTCCTAAAAATAGCTTTCACATCGCAACTCTGTCATAAACCAGCAAACGAAATCCACATGTATTGTGTTCCATCGAACAGAACATGTATTTTGAATCCACCACTGCGTATGCCTACATGTTGTGGCACACCCTGTACAACCATATCCAAAACTTAATATTTCTTTGTTTATATGTTCGCTATTGTATATTAATTTAAAATGATAACTGACTTGTCGAGCAAGCACTTTGATTAAGTGGTCGATGTCTCATAAGGAAAGTAACTCGTTAATTTCTAATGGTTCTCCTTTCTCATTCCACTTCGTTCAGTTTGTTAGTTGAGCGCAAATATTCCAACAGATTTAATTGTGGTGAATGGACGGACGTTGACTGCCTCGACTTCCGGATAAGCAAACTAAATTTGCGCTCGTGTACAGAAGACAACACCCAAACTGTGTTATTTCCAGCTGTCTGTTTCTGTAAATTTCTGTTCTCAACCTTTAATCACAGCCAAGAAAAATGTTTTTAACATCCTTCTTAAAGTTTGTTTCCTGCCCATTCGTGCCCATAAATTTTCATCGATTGAATTTTTCCTTTTATTATAAACTTTTTATGAATTGAATAGCAAGAAGAATACAAAGAAGATTGTATAGATGGTTAATTATTTGCAAAATAAAATAATAAATGAAGAAGTTAGAAACTGTAATAATTGAAGATTTCAGCTGTTGAATGAACTATAACTTTGTTGAAAGTAACATTCATGAACTCTAAAAAATCTGTATTATTTAAAACCATAAATTGCATAAAAATCATGTATCTCAATTAATCACCGTTGTTTATTTGATTCGGCGATACTATTCGCATTCATTCTTAATTGAAATTCGTAGAGGAACAATGTAGTAATTCATTCTATCCTATTGTTCGCTGCATCTGACGCCCAGTCACTTCGTGGAATATTTTAAGAATATTCATGAAATATTTATGATTCTGTTTGCATCGAAATTTTAACTTTAAATTACTATAACACACTTTTATAATATCAAACAGAGTCAAACGTTTTATGACTTGAACCCCACCATTTGATACGCAAGAATGTAATATTTGCAGAAAATGATATATTAATATAAATTGGTAAGAATATTTATTTCAGTTTAAACTCAAGTATAACTTAACAATACTTTGACAGTATAATTTATTACGCTCACTACTGAAAAAGTGGAGCTATTATTTTAAAGTTATTACATTATGACAAAGCCGATTCGTTATTTCAGAAACTTACCGTGCAAATGTACACATATCACAACGGTATGAGAATGGTGGGGGTATTAGGACAATGAACACAGGTAAAGTTTGTATTATCGTTAAATAAACACATGGGTTCATATTTTTCATCTTTTGAAGGATAAATGCCGTGCGTATCTTGTGTTTCGTGAGAAATGTACTTGCATACAAGTTGTAAATCTGATGAAGTGCATTGGGTCAAACATTTAATGCCCATACATTTCCTCTCAGATGTTAATTTTTGTAATAAATTCAAAGCCGCGGAGTAAAGTAATTTCCTTCGTGTTTCATTATACCATGAATGTTCATAGGATATTTTATTTATGAACTCGGTTAAATGGTTTGGGACGAAATCATATCATTTCGCAAATATTACAGTTGATAATAATAGGTAAAAGCATGGCATGTTATACATATAGCATAGCTTTAAAAGTATCAATAGAAATAATTAATTTCTTTTTACAACTGGTTGCTGTACGATTGTTACCGGCCGAGTTATTTAATATCGAAGCAAAAATAGCCATTTTGATTTCTACTGTTTCTAGAAAGCGAAGGAATCATCGTAAAACATTCAGGGATAAAGCAATAGGAAGATCAGTCTTTTCTCTTGAAGATGCTTCTGTCGTTTTTAAAATTTGATTAACATTTTTATGTACCAAGTCATTTTCGAATAATGCTTCAAAATTGCAAAAATTTCATTTTTCCTGTAAGCAACAAATAATTGCAACACAATGATCTTTACATCCTTCTAAACCGCAAGAATTGCTGATTCGATTGAGCTTTAAGTAAAGTTGCTGCGATAGTTTCTTTTTACCTGTGGCCTGGATGTTAAAATTTACTGATTCGCATAAAATGATGATAAGGCGTTCAGCGCATTTTCATTTTGTTTTCGCGAGGTTATTCGTTCGTATCTCCACCTGTCGACGGAAACGTTTGAAATCGTATTGCGTTATATCGGTGTTACTTAACGCATGTGCGTACAGACACATGGAATGCTGACACGTGAGTAAGATTTCAAACGAAATGACAATGCGCTGAACGCCGTGTTATTATTTTATGCGAATATTCTAACACATTCGTCTATTTTTCAGGTATTGTGCATACCTGGTCGTTTCAGCTATAATTGCCTATACAAAGTAAAATTATATGTTCTAACAAATGCTCTATTATTAAGTTTCTGTTATCCCTGTCGCAATAATAAAAATAATTTGACAAGGATAGTGAGTAGGTTAAAATCATTTTTCATGATCTGTGACGTTATTTAAGGAAACTTATGAACTGAAAATCATGCGTTTCCTGTTACTGCATTCTTCTTATCAGATATTACAATTTTGGACTAAACATTTCGTAACTGACAATATATGTCTTCAGATTTTCATTGTTTTTTTTTTCTTTTTCTTTAACTGCACTAAAATGATTTTAATGGTTGCAGTTAAATTGAGGTTAGAAATTTAAAAATACAGCAACGTTTTTGATTACTTCACAAAACACGTTAGGAGGGGGAATTTCGATGCAGTTTTCATGGTATTCGAGATAACAGCGCCCGGAAATATACCGGCGTTGAAAAAGTTGGTCGAGCCCATTTCAAAAATTTCACGCTCGTACACCAAACTATCTGAAACTGTAACTTCACTGAAACTTCCGGAAAAATAGAAAAAAAATAAAGATATTCAGGATGCTTCAACGAGCAGCGTCATATTGTTCTACACGCAAAATCCGTTTATATAGAAACTCTTCGATCCAAACGTTCCTTTTATGCAGAAATAATAACATCATTTGTAGAGGAAATTCCGTATCTGATACGATACTTGAAATTATTTCGGAAATAAATAATAACAATTACCTCAATTTGTTGAACATCGATTGTACAGTGATTTTAACAGAGATTGATATATCGCACTTTGCATTAAAATTGAATGCAGGCGTCATACAATAAGACGAATAAAAGCAACATTAGATCTGAAAACAAATAATTTATTATGAATTGTTTTGCAACAATTAATCTGTAATCGAGATAATTATTAATGTGATGATAACAATGAAACGATTCCATTGGTTTGCACTTAATAACATTCATTCCTGGGCGTTCTGTTTTTGATATTATTTCTGGAATAAATAGATTCAATATGCTTGGATATTATTTTCAGTTATAAATGATCATTATTTTAAGCATTATACGTAACATTCTTCAGCAAAACTACTTACAAATTACTTTATAGTAATTTAATTAATATTTAGTTTTATAACACAAGATAAAATATGGCTTGATTAGAAGTATAAATGGTGAACGTTGTAATTCAATCAGTTACTACATATACTTGCCACTTAATAATAATTTTTCAAATTAATTTGGTGATCTTTATGTTTTCAGAGATTTTTACGAATTTTTACATTGTTTTATTTTTATATTCCTTCTTGAATAAGAATGTTATTTTCAAATTTGAGAGGTGATTTAGGAATACGTTTTATAATAACTTGTTAATCGAAATAACAATACAAGTAATACTTACTGTGGCTATTCAACCTCTGTAACGAAACTTGAAAGAAAGGATATTCGATGTGAATTCAATGGCTGCTTCTTTTGTTGTTCCATTGATAGACGCTTAGAAACATACAGTTTTGCTTTAATCAGACGGTATAAAATTAAGTTATCGAAAGGAATCATGGCATTAAAACACGATAAGCATATCAATTAGATCTAGCATAGATTTCCATGAAACTTTGTGAATTTGTGAAATGATTCAAAACAAAAAGGAATTAAAAATTAAATACAAAATCAGATTTTTCAACGCGAAGAATTGAAATAACATAATTAATTAAATTAAAAGGTAAAAAACACAAATTTCACCAGTGAATAAACAATCTTAATTAGTAAATGAAAATGAATTTTCGTTTGTATCTGCTTGAATACTGAACTAAGAATTGAGAAAAATCAATATTTAATCATTTACTTAACTTAACAATTTATTTATTCATTTTGATAATGTAATATTCATTTGATTCGGTATACGTGTTCAGTTACAGTATGTGTTTCGACTTTATAACGTCGATTAATGATTAACTCCAACATTCGTTTATGCGTTTATTGAAAAGCAATAAATATCGCCGAAGATATAATGTCAACATTTGTGTTACAGTGGCGGGCGTCGATGGACCAAATTTTAACATTACCAAAGTAACTCGATTACATATGGGATCGTACCTTTGTATCGCATCCAATCGGGTGCCACCTTCGGTTAGCAAGAGGATTATGCTTATCGTACACTGTGAGTATTCTATAATAATTGTATTTCAACATATTGTATAAAATTGAATTGTTCTAACATACAATACCTGGTATTAAACATGGAACAGAAATTCGGGTCCATGGGCGCTTCGATTAATACCTGTTCAAATTTTGTTAAAAAAACAATTTTCCTATATTGGAAAAATAACATTTACAGAAATAGTTGAAAGTTTAGCAGAAGACTTAAGCTTAAAGTTAAAATACTTGAATTAAATACATAATTTACAGCCCAGCAAATACTATTTTCAAAGTAAAGCTTATTACGTGTAAAATTTTGATTAAATAAAAATTGAAAAATATTTCTTTTTCATAATAACTGTTTAAAGTTATACATATTGTATAGATACAGAAGCAAACACCACGCGTTAAATTCTTAATGAAATAATATTAAATTAATAAGGGTAGTGGTATTGTTTTTGCCTGTAAATAAAAATTCGTAATCCATCGATCGATTAATATTATTAGCAAACGAAAGAAAGATTTATTGAGCGCCTAGCATTAAAGTTAAAAGTAACTTTTGTATTCAATTTTGGAAGCATTGATTTTACGATCTGTATTGGTTAGATATTCTTTCAATTCTTTTTTCTTATTCTACTACACAGTTCTCAAATTCATAATTATATTAATAACGTATAATTTCATAATCCTTCCAAACTACAATACGGACTTAAGCTCACATTCAATTCGATCTTTGAACAAATTATTATCGACAATGTATTTTGGAAACATAATTTAATAAACTTATTGAATTTTATGATCCCTCATAAAGTTGGTTTCTTTTCTTTGTTATACGTTAAAGTTAATGATTTGTATCATGAATTTTACACTACCAAATTAATTTTACTAGTGAAATTTTCTACTATATTGTTTAAGATAAAAATATAGAAACGATTTATAATAAAACTAAGATTAATTGGAGCACTTAATTCTTTTTTACAGTTCCTCCCATGATCTGGGTGCAAAATCAATTGGTAGGTGCCAGGGAGGGCAAGCAGTTGACTTTGGAGTGCCACTCGGAAGCTTATCCCAAATCCATCAATTATTGGACAAGGGATAAGGACGAAATAGTCCCTCAAGGTAGGTGGAAACAATGCTTTGCTGTTTTTTCAATATGTGCACAGTGATTACGTATGCAAAGCCTTCGTAGTTTCTGATTTACATTCCAATTTACTCAGGATTTGTGTAATGCAGCTTGTAATGAACAGTTCGAAATTCTCACTTGCAAATTTCCCAACAAATTATGGTATAATTTCGAACTTCGAAACATTCGGTCATAAAAATTATAAGAACCTTAATAATCCTAATAAACATAATAATCTTATTATAATTCCACAAAAATCATGTAATCTGTAAGTAAGAGTTAATTTATAATACATTTGTTAATCTTTTTCTAATAAAATAAAATATTTTATCATACGTGCTGCGATTACGTTATATTTTATAATGCATAAATAGTCCACGTGAATTTTATTATTTAAGTATTTAAATGGAAATGTCAAAAAAAAAGAAAAGGAATCAGAAATATAGTCTTATATTTAACCCCTTTCCCTCTGCACCAAACAAGGATTCTGTAGCTGCGTCGAATATAAACTGATACTTCTAAAAATCTTCAAATTGTAAACAAATGTTCTTTTTATCGCTTTCTACCTAGAATTCAGAAAAATATTTTAGTTCCTCTTCTGAATCTCATATAACAGTTGTTCGATATTTTCAAAATATAACTTATTTCTTATTACTTGATATAAAAATATAGATAAAGAAATTGAATGCTGCGTTGGGTATTAAATGTCAGCAGGTATTAAACAATTTTCAAACAATTAGAAATCCAATGAAACCGTGCAAAGCTTTTTCTTCTTTTGCCATAAAAGAATTAACTATGGCAAAGTATATTCCTGAATTTTATGAAGATTATACATCATTTTATGCATCCCAAATAAAATGCAGTATTTTTTATTATGCGGTGTAAAATACAACGTGTCGTTTGGGAATAATTTCCAGGGTAATTACTGGCTCATTGCCAATCGCGAGTTATAATCATCCAACTATTGTACTTATACTCCTTGTATATTCACGGTGAGGAAAAGTAACCAGTTGTAACGAGTCGTTTGAATAATGAAAGCTCCATGGTGAACGCATAAACACACGTACCTGCGAAGCGCGAGTATAAACGTTCCGCTCTGCTTTATGCCCCCGTCTATAAAAGGCAGCTTTACTACTTTCCATCGATCCACCGTTCCTTTCAGATCCTCGTATTTTCCACGTATCATGATGTGTTTGCCTGTGTTTTGTGTCACACGTACACGCGTACGTATATACATTCATTGCAACTTTCCCGATACTGTTCATTTTAGCCCGCGTAAAATCATGACACATCACCTTTCATATTATCCGAATTTTTTTCCCCCCTGCTTATTACTTTCGTACAAAAATCCGTCGCTACCGTCTCATTCGTTGATTTAAGTTTCCTACGATTTATTTATTATTCACGTTCTTTTAAAGTCGATCGATATTTCCTACAGTACTTGTGGTTTGAATAAGTTTTGTTTCATTTTCGGTAGAAACTAATTTCAATGGTTCAATGGAGAATAAATCAACACAAGTGCTGAAGGAATGATTAAATTGCGAAGTAAATTCGCTACATTTCGATACAATTTGCATAAAAATTCAAAGATATTGACGAAACATTTACGTAATTATTTTTATCAATTATTTTCTTACCCTCTTTGCGATATTTTCATGTCATCAAATCATTTCAGATATCTCAAAAGAACGCATTGCGGGAAGGATATAAAATTTGGAATATATTGAAACTCGTTGTCACGCCCTTTTTGTATAAGGAAACGGCGCGACGTTGATATATGCATTTAATTAACTGCTTGATACAATCGCTAAAAATATTTCATTCTCTGATAACGATCGGTACAATTCGTTCGTAACGAATATTTTACATTTAAGGGAAAAATCTGAAGCTCGTGTATTCTGTTTCAAGACATCATTTTATTATTTAGCTCCTATGTTATCTCATTTCTTTTAGTAGGCACGACCTGAATTAGTCAGTTGCAAGTAGTTTTATTAAATAATTGAAAGTCTGATTAACCGACAAAGTTGATCGGAGAAAACACAAATACTGGTTGTTCACTTTTCATGAAATTTGAGTTTTTCTATGGGATCAGTAATATCTAGCTATTTCTTTATGCTGCGTAACAATCACATTAATATCAACTTTATGAATTTGTTGAAAATAATTATCCTGTTTATTATTATACAAGTCATTAATAGTTTATTGCAAATAAAATTATTGGCTGCAAGGATTTTCTACGATTTTAACATGGCATTTAAAGTGTTAAAGCACACATTCCAAAATATAAAGATTATTTCATTTTTTAGTGTTTTGATTTTAAACGCAGACAATAGATGGCCTCGAATGACCGGACGAGAAACAAGAATCTATTAGCGTACTTTCATTGAATAATTTATACGGTAAAAGAATCGTATCTGATTTAATAATTTAGAACTGCAGCCGACGGTTTCGGCTTTTTGGGACCTGTCACGTATTAAGGCCAATTTATGGCCATCCCCGTGTTCATTCTTCTCATCAGTATAAACAAAAACCAATATATATATATTTGATTTTTTAGTTAAAATGGATGAAGGAAATTAACACGGAGAAGAGAGCTTCGACTTACCTTACGATGACGTTAAGGTCTAAAGTATGTTATTTGTAGAATCAATTGTAAAATCTGCTTAAACCTTAAAACTTTCGATGCATTGGATATTCAATATTAAAGTATTTTAGTATTGAAAAAATTTGGCTTCCATTTAAGACATTAAATTATGCCTTAGTTTGTCACTTCGAGAGAAATTCGAATAACTGAAGTTTAAAATATCTCCTAAATTAATAATTATCCGATTCAGGTTACGCTACTTTCTTTAATACACAATTACGAGCTCCATGGAATAAAATGTAATAAAAAACATATCGGTTACATTAAAATAATTAAACCTTCTCCAAAATTATATCTTCGCTGAAATTATTAAACTTTTATGTCCAACATTTTTCACGAAAATAATTGTTACATCGTCATTAAACTGTTTCTAGGTATGTACGTATTTCACGTTGTATGCTAAACTGACAACTATTAATTCTTTCAGTGCTAATATAAGAGATTATTAATATAATTAATCTGAGGATGTTATTTCACGTACACTGCAAAATTACTAAATTTTCTATAACAATTAGTATTTGATAGGGTGATTAAAAATAAGCTAAAGAATAATAATATAAAATATTAAACACCAAAGTCGCAAATATGTAACATCGGCCGTCGAATAGTTTAGTACAACGTTGGTACTAAAAGGGTTAAAAGAATTTTATATAATTCTACGAACACATCGCACAGAGAATAAACAAAAAAAAAAAGAAAATTGTGAGCAAAATTCCTGGGGATTCCATATTCTATGAAAACAAGTTAGGAAGCGCTCAAAAATATTGAAGCATAAAAAACTTTGTAAAAATTCGATTCAGATAATTGCTTTTTAAAAATTCAACACCTTTCGTTATTTAATTCATGACTTAAGGAAATTAAAAACTATTTTATATATCAAAACATCAATTTAACCATTTTATATTGGAATCAAACCGTTAACGTTTTAAAAGCTATTTTTAAATTTAAAAGATAGTTTACAACTTTATGATAGTGTATATTTATTCGATTATGTGAAAGTTCAAACTTTCCTTTTCTAAGATCTCAAAAATCCTCTGTCTTTCAATGCAGGACTAACACAAATGTTACAATAAAAATGATAAAAGTAAATATGAAAATCGAAATGTTTATAGTGTTTGTATATTTTATCGAATATTTACGAATTCATTAAAAATTGGAAAGCAGTTAATACTAAACCTTTTTATAATATATTAGGGATATTTGTTAAAGGGAGGGTAGTTGAAAGCGCATGGATGGGAATTCGCAATTCAATCGCCTTCACCTGGTGAATTCTAAATCGTTTATCAATACAAAACGGCCAAAGAGTTGCAAGAATGTGCATCTGGTTACTTGAAAAGACGTATACTCCACTTAAAAACATCTAAGATGTTGATAGAAACTAGCCATATAAACACCACCCTCCCCCCTTCCTCGTGAAGCTCCAAAGGGGGAAATTAATTGCCTTTTCCTTATTTTCTCATCTCAGTAGGTGATTTTATATGAAAAAGTCAACGGAAAAAAAAACTCTAAAACTGTTACAAATATCAAAACTTAGATCAAAATGTGGAGGCAGATCGAGTCTGAATAACCTCAATATTAGGCAGAACTTATTTTCTTTGAAATATTCAGAATATTCCAGATCATTTGATTGATCCTCAAAGTTGATCTTTTCGAAACTAATGTTTACTATGAAGAAATGTTAATCTATTCGGTTATAACATAATTTTTTAACGCTTTCCTTTTCTATTTTCAAAAGAATATTTTTTTTTTCTATGGAGGTAATAGTTTTAGCTTACTTTGTATATCACCGGATAACTGTTTCCTTCCTCCGTAATACTGGATGAATTTCAAACTAAAATTATAAATTTCCAGATTAAAAACAATGGAACTCCAAGTCTCTTTTTCACTGAACTTATGATACAACCTAATATATTATTTTCATGTAGAATCCATTCCCCGTTCTACCATTATTTACCCGACTCCCTGTGTATTACGGTTAGTAAATAACTCTTGCTAATCTTATACTTAATTAAATGCACGATTATAGACATACTGTTAAAGTATAGTTTCGAAAATCACATACTGTTTATATCACAAAAAGGACAACTTAAATTACTAAATTCATGAAAGCAACGAACAATTATTGTTAAAGAGAATTGTTTGAGGAATTCGCAAGTCGAAGTTCGAAGTCTTGAAAAAAAGTAAATTCAGTAAAATTTTCACAGTTTTAACTGATTCGTGGTTATAATTGTAGAATCATATTTTTATTAGTTATGTCATTTTTAACACATGTGCGATATACTTCCTGAATAAAAGCAAATGCAGCATTCTTAGATATAAGTAAACGCAAAATTGGAAATCTGAGACTCTTTCTTCAACATAATAATTGTGAAAATCAAATATCGTGGTGTTCAAATATTTATGCCGCTCTCTGTAAATGTTTGCTATTTTTCGAGCGTTTTATATTTGAAGTCAAATATAAAACGAAGAAGGATTCTATTCCTCAAAAGAAATTTCGTATCTGAGGAGTTTGGACTGGATTTTCTGATTCTGAACAAGCCGATGCGACGTCGATGAAAAGAATGAATTGACTGTCTAATACGTTTATCTGAATGATACATCACACGCGTGGCCAAATGTTTCGTCAGATTTACCTTTCAATCGGTTGTTCGAACGAAATTAGCTTTTGAATAATGCATCCGAATCCAAGCAGAACGTTAAAGATATAACATGATTTTATCTGGCATTTATGAGCAAGACCGAGGATGCGTGTATGTATATGAAGACCGAAACGACAGATTCCGGCCTTTTCTGCTACCGTTATTACGTCGCCAGTCCGCACGGTATTTGCATCTGTATCGAAAGCAATAATAGTACGTACAATATGAATTCGATCCTACAATCGAGTTACATATCATGCCATTTTCAAAAAGTTGAACATGATATATTTGCCATTTCGGGAATGTTTCAAAATGAAATATGAACTACTTTATTGCCAAAATATAAAATATTCTGCTAGAAGATGAAGTTGTATAGTAATAATCGCTAATAACAAATCTTTAACGTTAACTTGAACTATGACTGTAGAATCCTTTAATTAAAACCTTTAAGATGTAATTCTATTAATGACGAACGGAAGTTGACTGTAAATACACATCTATTAAGCAGTTGGAGAACTTTTCGAATGTTTATTATTGTATGATAATTAACTATAACATGATGATCTGTTTAAGATGATAATAACTTGTTAACGTAACAAGTTTATTAATAATCGATACTAATTTTAATAATACCTTTACGCTGTTATTTTAGATACACAGTGGTCCGTTCAAATAAGGTCATTGTAAATATCTGTTCGAATTTTGATAGTACAAAAAATATTTTACGTATAATTTGAATGACATCGAGAGATCAATATAGGGCAAAAATATTTTTTCTTTCAAAGATATTTTTCTTTAAGTTTTTAAGTCAACGATGTTCTGTTGCACATAATTGGATATTTTTTCTATTGCATCATGTACCTAATGCTATATGTTCAGTTATGTATGGCATGACTTTTAAATGATCTGTTAAATGATCATTTTGAAAATTAAAATTAAACATGAAATCTATGTCTATCGAGACCGTGAACGTTAGTAAAGACGTGAAGAAAATCCGTGAAAATTCAACATGAAAATTTCTAAAAAAAAATAGGGCTTTGAATACAAAACTATTTCTGTGGCATATTGATCTTTTGAAACTATTAAAATTATATTGAAAATATTTTTTTACAGCCACAAAGATATATTTAGGTGGCCTTATTAAAGGGACCACCCTGTATATCCACGTTATTATTATTATTATTAAAAGAATAATATTTCCCCGGAAATTAAACAAAACACAAAAATAATATATATTGGTTAATAAATTTCAACCGTGTCACTATTTCACGAAATAAATATTAAAATTTATTTCATTCTAATTAAAAAACAAAAGGTACAATACGTTCGTTCAATTATTTTTGGATATAATTCAGTAACTTGTACCCTGAATTTTTTTAACAGTTAAAAAAAATATTCCTCATTTTCTACATATGTATGTCATAATAAAAATATATCCAATTGTTGCACGTATTTCATTGAATCCAGTCTTCCAAGATTTTTCCATAAATGTTACGAAGAATACCTCGATGCTTGTCCTGATTAAAAGTAACTTATAGCAGGAACAAAATTGATTATTCCGTTAAATTGGTTCTGTGTGCACATTACTGTTAACTTACAACTGTTAAATAGGCAGAAACAAATGTATTGTAATATATTTTGTCGGTACAATTTATTGTTAGACACTGAAATTCCCAGGTCTCACACTGTCCCTATCCCACAAAAATTCTAACATTTCGGTTAATTACAAGCATTAAAATTAATAATGTGTTCAAGAATTAATTTACATTTTTTTAGCAAATTATTGTTGACCAAATTCTATAAATACGAGGAACGAATCAAATGTAGCGCTTAAATAAAAAAGAAAAAAATTAAATTTATAAAAGAGAAACTCATATTTCAGTCGGTTTGATTAAAGGAGATGAAAACCAGGAACCATCTCAGCGGACATTTTCAATTTAGGAAAAGAGTACAAAACCAATTTTTTTAAACCGTAGCTACAAAGAAGTAATGTAATTAAAGCATAAATTTGCGTTTGAATCTCTTGAGAGGTGAGGTAACACACCTGTTGAAAGATACAGCGAGTTTCCGTGCAGTTATTTCGAAATAAAACTTTTCTTTGCAATTTTTTCGAAACGTTCTTTTGGCTTGTATGCCTTTCTTCGATCCAAGGCATCAATTTTAATTCAGTTTTACAGGTTTAAACATTCCCTTCCCAGAAAACGTTCTATTTTATGGTTTGAAGTAATTAAAATTTTCACTGTTGGTGTGTTTCGAGTGTCATTCTCATTTTCATCGCTGCTCAAAACCACTCAAATGCTTTGAACACGTTCACTGCAGTAACTTTTTTTTCAAAAACTTTCTGTAATTATGAATATTATATTAGCTTATCTGTCAAAGACTCAATTGGGATTTGTCTGATGAAAAATGATGAAACAATAACGATCCAGTGAGAAATTAATATTGTATAATACCGGATCTACAGTAGCGGACGTCAGTGTTCGAACTGAACTAAGCTTTTTGAAAAGATAAAAGAATCAGTTTTCTAAATAATATGTTTTAGTCGTTTTGAAGAAATTGCAGTTGGTCGGAACCGCAAAGAAAATAACAAAGATTTCGCTTTTTATTAGATTCTAACAGATAGTGTCTTATTTGTAATAACAACTTCAAATGAAAATAATTTTGTACATTAAATTTTATCAATCTAAATAAGAAATATTAGCCTCCATATATTTTCTCAAGATATTAGAAATTTTTGTGAAAATCATTGCAATTTATACACCACAGAAATTTATGAAATTATATTGAAATATATGAATTGTAAAGAATTAAAATTACACCTTCTCATAATAAATCGTTATTTTATTAATGACAAGAAGACTTTTCGTCGACGATTTCAATATTTCATGATTTCCGCGAAGGTCACACTAATCCTTACTTAAGCTGCTACGTCTAGTTGGATAGGTAGGAAAAAACCGATTTTTCGTTTTATTAATTACTTTACTTTTTCAAAAAGCTCAAGTTATTTGGTCCAATTTATTACGTGTTATACTGGTTTAACTCTGAAGTGGACTATTGAGACCGTTGTGGCCTTACGCAATTTCAAACCAATAATTATTAATATTATTCCATACTTCTATGTTTCTATGCAAAAGGAAATAGTTACTTTGCAAATACGATTAAAAGATCACTTTGTACAAGATTTCCCCAAACTAGAATCAAAAGTCTACTTAAGAGTTAAAGGATGATCGAATATTTTTGTTAGCAGTTGTATATTTTAACCCTTTTAGTGTCAACGACGATATGTCATACTGCATTTGTCATCATTTGACGGTCGGTGTCACATACTTGCGATTCTGACGTTTAATATTTTATATTATGTTTCTTCTTAAATGATAATTGTAATAGAAAAATTCGTAATTTTGCAGTTACGTCTACTAATAATTTCTTACGTCGCGTCGGCGCTAACAGGATTACAGAGGTTCATACGGTTTATTTACTTTCCAGGAGAAATATGTTAGCCGTAGTAGAAGAATCCAGCATCCGAATCAATGAGAAATACAATTTATTTTTCAAGCGACATTTGAGCAACAAAAACTATTCATAGATTTAAAATCGATTTGATGACATTTTCAGCGCTATTCAAACCCAATCACACTTCTCCTTTCATTATTTTGCTTTGCATCCACGTAGCCTTTCCATTCGTCGAAGATAGCGCCCATTGCTCGATAGAATCTCGAATCTTACGAGCAGGAGAACGGAAACGTCTCTGAATGGTGTCGATCTAAACAGAAATCACGTTAACTTAGACCGGTGCACGACGAATACTAAAATAAGCCAGACATCGGAACAAGC
The DNA here is from genome assembly GCA_943735885.1 of Stelis phaeoptera. NCBI lineage: Eukaryota > Metazoa > Arthropoda > Insecta > Hymenoptera > Megachilidae > Stelis > Stelis phaeoptera. The sequence continues at coordinate 5,807,815 of OX030930.1, forward strand.
TGGTCCATCTTTCAAACTGATTGAACCATTGTGTCGTCCAACTCAAAAACCTGAGAAATTCCTGAACTTATCCGATACACAATATGTCCACGTATGAAACGATCAGTGGAGCATCAATTTATTATCCGTTTGACTGATTACACGCAACTTAATCGATCTGTATTGAAGCTAAATTATTTAAAATTTGTTGTATACAAGTTTATCGTGGAAACGTCGATCGGTGCAAAATCGCCAAAGAATGGGAATTCAGAACAGTTTTGGTGTAGAATACAGACACGGTGATTGAATGTTCCACTTGTAGCTTTATTGTATCCTTCGTTACAAGTTCAACAAAACTGTATTTCTTAATTTTTCTAATAGAAACTCTTGTTTATACTAAATTGTTGTAAATTGTAGTAAATTGTAGTAAATTGTAAATCTTTCTGGAACTATACTTATTTAAAAATCACTAATATTAACATTTCGACTGCCATTTTAGTGGCGTATAAATTTTTATCAGGATATATTATTCATCTTAATTGAAACAATCTAAGTTCGACTGAGAGCCTATAATTAAAATTAAGTTTCTTAAATACTTGAAAACTCGTCAGTTGAAAAAAATTAACCACAAGAATGCGATATGCTAAACTTATTGAAAATAAAATGCCCGACTAGAAGAATTTTTTACAATTTCAATATGGCGCTCAAAGTGTAAATGAGGACGTGGTTAAAAAAAAAAATTGATACTTTTAGATCTATACAGGAATTTAATTACGGTTGATTAATTGTATCCTCAATAATTTTATTGGTGTTTTAGTGTATCCTGTAACGTATGGACGTTTCCACTGTGTCAGTCGACAGGTTACAAAGATATTTATGCAATTCTTACCAAAATTTTAACAATAAATCGTCTAATAGGGGCTCAAATCCAAGCCCCAACTACAAGTAATAATGCTGCCTGATAATATCTGATAATACCGTGGAATCTTTAAAATAATATTATAATTCGGAGAAATTAAATTAACAATTGGGGAAGAAATTAATGTTAATATTTGATCAGCAATGCATAGTATATAACTGTTTAATAAATATCAGCAAATTTCTACGCAATCCCTTTTTCTATTTGTTTAAATTATTAAATGATTCCACAGTACATTTGCCTAACTGATTATTTCAATGTTTTAAATAGTAAATTTCTTTCCACCTGAAGCGCACGGTGAGAAATTTCAGCAAAATACTGAGCTAATCATGTAACACAATCCGTATAAAAGCTTGCGTGTGTAATTAGCTCTTGAATTATCAAACAGTTAATTAACGGAACGAGATATTGCAACGTACCTAGCACCCTATTAGTTTGAATCCTGAAACTGAAAAATAGGAATTAAGAGAATAACATTTTTCTTAAAAATGTTATTTATCTGCAGAAATTTTGTTGGTGAAATCAAACGAATATCGTGTGCATTTAATAGTAACAAAAATAATAAAAATTTATCTGTAAAATTTATGGAGAAAGATTCAGAATAAAATTGATGTATTAGACGTTATTTAACTGTCTACCACGTATTCAAATTTCTTGCTTTTTACCTTTAAAATTTATAATGGAACATTTTTCTAGCGAATCAGAGTATCCATCGTACACTAATTTGTAATTCAAAAGAATTGAATTAATTTACAGAGAATTGTAATCTGTTGCAGGAGGAAAATACGAACCTATATTGCTGGATAACGCTTATAAAGTTCATATGAAACTGACGATAAATTCTGTCAGTCCGTCTGATTTTGGAACGTACAAGTGTGTATCCAGGAATTCATTAGGTGATACTGATGGCACCATTAAAGTTTACCGTAAGTAATGTTCAACACTTTATTAAAGAAATAATACTCATTCACCTAAATATTATTAATTTATATAAATTGTTTTATTAACGTTTCTTTATTTAAAAAAATTACTTTCTTTTCTCTTAACATAGATTGTAAATTCATTTCATAATTATAAATTTGCTAATCATTTATAATTATCTAAAATATTTTAATTGCATACGTCGATATATCCATAACATTCTTTGATGTAATTAATATACGTATAAATATTTGTACCTTGTTTTTCCTATATGTTTCAGCAATAACATCAAATTCCAGTAGCGGTAACACACAATACAAAGGTAAGTTTTATTTCATAGTTTGCTTATAGTTATTTAAACTCATTTTTTTATTAATTTTGATAATAATTTAACGATTCAGGGATTTAAATAAGTGTTGACCAATGAAAGTAGGTAACTAAATATTCGGTATCTGTATACAAATTTTATCTATGAAATTTCTTTTTTCTTTAGGGTGAATTACTTAATTATTGTCATCATAAATGTTTTTACCTGAAATGTCTAAAAAATTATACGTGAAGGAAATTTTTGCAAATTCTCTGTCATTCTAAAGTGTCAGTAATTGGGTCTTTGGGTTTCTTTAAAATAGAGGCTTTAATTATTTAAATTTGAATTCATTTTAATTAAGTTACTTTTTAAAATTTTTAAATACTAATCATGAATTTATAGTTATTTTCATGTCAGCCTAATTCCATTCAAATATATTATACAGGGTGAATAAATATAAGCTACCATCTAAACTCGTTGTCTATTGATTTTATAAGAAAATATCTTAAATGAAATTTGTTATGTTTAAAGAGTTTGATCAGATGAATCCATTTTGATTTTTTGATGCCTCGTTTGAAATATCAAGGTGACTTTGAGTTTTTCAATTCAACATTTCAGGTAGCGGGTTTTAGTGATAATATGAAATATATTACAAATGTGAAAATTGTTAACAGCGAAATATAGTAAAACAAAAATGATACACCTTAAAAAGTTTGGTCGATTAGATGATGCTTGTGGAATTTCGTACAAACTTCGTAGTAATTCATTCTCTCGAAGCAATACAAACTCCGCTTTCTCCTTAATAACAAATGACGTTATCTCTAAATATTCTGCACCTTTACTAACTCGGACGATTTATGCATATCGATACATAGTTTAGTTGTATATCTCCTCGCGGGTTGCACATTAAATCCAACCTCACTGTTTTAATCAATATTTACACAGATAACCGATAAAATGCTGTTAGAGCATACTCGTACCGCAGAGTAATTAAAAAGAATTAAAAATATGTTCATTACTTTCAAGGCAGATAGTACTCGTCAAACGACAAAAATAATATCCTAATAAACATTCGTCAAAAAATTAATATTTTCAGAGTTATCATCAGTTTCGTTTTGATTAAAATGAGTGATTTATCCAATGCATTGCGTACTAAAAAATACGTAATGTTTTTATGTGAAGGTATCAAATATTTGTGGAAATTGGTGGAAGATGTGCAGAAAATCTTCTGCAATTAGATAAAAGTCAAATGGTAAAGTAAACTGTTGTTTCTTCCTTCAAAAATTGTTTGTAACTTTGAGAGTGTAAATTTTTCTATTCATGTTTATTAGGACTTCTCTACATCATTTGTCGAGTACTATTTATCTCAACCGTTGCTTAATTTAGCTCAACCATTGCTTCAAATTTTGTATAATTTTATAATGGTTTGAAGAGAATAGGGTTAATATTATTAATATTATTAACACTATTTGAACAAACGCATTACAAAAATTATTTATCGCAGCTAATTGTATTACAAAGCTAATGAAAAGAAGATATATTAACTATTATACATTCAGAAAAAAGAAAAGAGAAGATTTCAGAAAGATCGTTGATGCTTCGGCCTTCCTAAGTTTATATTTATACAGTTCATATTACATGCATGCTTTACATTGTAATTAAAATTTCAGAAGCTCGTAAGTACCCTTTCACCCTTATTTTAGGAATTACCACGCGATTATTGGGGAGTAAATGAACGTTTGATGGGATACTTCGGTGAAAGCAGAAGTTTGTGTCTATCTTTTGTTAAGGCTCTGTCAAAAGTACATTCAAGAGTATATTCAAGAGTGTATAGTGGATTGGTATGCACAAACTAGACACTCGATCTAATTAATCAGCGACCCGTTATTTCATCGCAAGTACGTTACGCTGCATCATTCGCGAAGTACCACTCGACACAAAGCAAGCGGTAACATAGGCCGAATGTGTTCCTGATTTCTAGCTGGCGCTTCGAGCGTGAAAAATAAAGTACCACATCGGATAATAAACGTAGAGCCCTACTGCCGGAATAATGAATGAAACCACGACTCGTTGCCCGATACGTGGCATTCTCGTTAATTAAGATATATTCTGTATTCTTGAAACAAACGATTGCTTACAATTAGAGAGAATATGAATTAAAGGAGAATAACGCGACAGTATAATTTTATTGATGATAAATGCTACAATTATGACAAAATTGTGTAGAATTCGGCATAAACGTGTATTTTGTTGTATCGGTACATTAAAAAACGTAAATTAATATATAAAAAAAAAGAAAGAAATCATGGCAAAAGACGAATCGAATACAGTAGTCAGAAAAATTTATGATCCCTTATGAAATAAAGTAGATTCATAGACGACACGTGGCGATTCAGGGTATTTTTTATTCATATTTCATATACATTAACCCTTTGCGTGCGGACGACTTTCTGCCGATGCGTTCTGGAGAGACTGCGCGTGCTCAGCGCTGGCGATTGCTGTGGACGGAATACTTTGATATACCAACGCATATATGCGTCCATCGTTCCTGCTGGTGACTTTCACCAAACGCACATATGCGCTCATAGTCCACACCGATCGCTTTCACCGGACGCATATCGCTCTAAGGGTTAACCCCTTGCCGTGGCATTATTTCGGAAGGTGCGTCAGACACGGATAAGTATTTCTTTCTATAGTATTAAAACAAAACAGAAAAATTGAAACGTTACATGCAATTTACGTTTAACAATAGTTTGTTATCTCAATTATCGTTGGAATTATACTTAAAAGTCGACTGTACTGACAGTACAAGTCAGACTTGTAACATTTGAGCTGCAAAGTGCGTCACGAGTCAGACTCGTCAAAGTACGGCAAGGGGTTAAAATGGGTACATCCAAACTAACAAATGTAATATTCTGATTTATCGCCAAAAATTAAGATTGAATACTCATATTTTTGTATAATTTACCATTTGAAAAAATGTTAATATTTCCATGAAGAACGAGTGTTACCGACCGAAAGCATTTTAAATATCATTAATTTTCCAGTTAACAACATGAACTCGGTTTTATGAAACTATTCAATAATTTTCAAAATTCCAAATATGAAAATCTTCAAAAGTGTACCTCTTTGAAATAACAAAGAAACTCCAGTGGTATCGACTAAGAATGGGTAAGTGTTGATGAGCAGACAAGTAGAATAGGAGGATTCGTAGATTGCAGTCAAATACAATCGAGTCGATAGGTATACAGAGAAAGCGAGATTGGATCGATAGAATTAATAGATAGTAGACAAACGAAGTTCAATCGGTAAATGATTAAACAGATAGAATAGAGATGTAGAATTCAAATATGGTCCAAACGTGTCAAATAGGGTCGCCGGGTTGTAGGTAGTCAGACAAGAGGAATACGGTCGTTGCATTATGTCAGATAAGAGAAACAGGATCAGTTCGTCAAGCCAAGCAAGTGGTACAGGTCGGCGCATGGTCAGACATACAGAACCCTGGCTGCAAGTGGTCAGACAAGTATAAGTCACTCCACGTTAAGGTGCCTCCTACTATTTGACTAGGAAATTTTTGTTTATTAGACAACCATACACCCCCCCCCCCCCCCCCCTACAGTCTTTTTATTATCTTGACCTAATAAGAGTTACTTAATTGTAGTTTTATAAGATATCATTGAGCCGTATCGACAGAAGGTTTTTGTTTGCCCAAAATAGGAGTTTATGAGATCATAATTAAAATCACATTTGTGTTCTACTATGGCAAAAGAAAGAAATAGGCGGTGAGGCACTGATGAAAGGATATCCTAACACAGGTGTCACGATAATGTTTCCCAATTTTGTTCAGACTGGTACTATTTGTCGATAATTTCGAAAAACCATTTTGCATTTCAATTGGAATTCCAACTATTTCATGTTAAGGTTTTGAAAAATATTGGAACAGCGACAAAGCTCTATCAGTTTTAAATAACGAAGACTAATAATTGCGTTTAGAATTTTTATTTATTTTTGACGCACCTGTGCTGTATTGTTCATTTGATACTACGAGTTTTTTGCATTTCTTTCCTAACTGATTTTCTTTTGTGAGAAATTCTTGGTTACTTAAATTATGGGTTATGATGATGAAATTAAGTTGTTAAATATTAAAGGTTGCAATGACAGTTATATTGTTCTGAAACATTCCATTAGGCATAATTTTACTTAATTCCATCAAATATAGAACATCATTTTTGTCTACGATAACTAATATAATTGTTGCACTTAATTAGTATAATGTCTACTGCTGATAAATCAACACATCATCATTTTAACTACAGTATTTCGACTCCACATAAAGATGTTATTCCATCTTAAATACTGTTTTAAAATCTTATAATTTTATAGTGTTTAACTTGTGTATTCCTTTCAAAGTTTACCTACAGAATAAAATTTTGTTGTATAAAACTTTCATGGCAAATAATGAGAAAATTTGTTTTCAATTATAACAAGATTAGTTCCACTTTGAACTCAATTGTTTACCAAAATTATATTATCCCCATCAAATGTAATGATCGGCAATTATGAAACAGTTTTCTTCCCTTAATTTTAATTCGTGCATTTTATACTGATTATCCTTTGGAAAATGAATCTATTCTAGAAATTCCAAATTCAGAATAATAATAGCAATGTTTAATCCTAAATACAAACAAATAATTTGTTGAAAGTTTATGTTTAATAACAGTAAAGATCACAAGCGATTAAATTAATCCAAGTATAACAATTGATCGACTTTCAACAAATAGTTTCCTTAGTTTTCACCGAACTTTGAGGAAAGTTGGCCGCTTGTTTTCGATCAGTACTAACTGAATTCCAATCTACTTTTTACACCACTACTTTTAATAGCTAAAATGTCCTCGGTAGTGGGCGAGTTTCAAAGTTCGATTTAGAAAAAGTTTTGATCAAACAAAATACAACCAAACAACGAATTATTTTAATTATACATAACATCTGTTAAAATTCAAATAACGGTCGACTTCTATCGGGTATTATAAATATAATTTCTAAATTATAATTTTTATTACAATTGAAGATATCGGTTTTTATTTTGGAATCAAATGGTAAAACGTAAGGTTCTACAATATACATATAGGGTCAGTTGTATTACTCTATATATTCTAAATAACTTTTAAGATTATTTAAATTAACTTTTAAGAATAATTTAAATACAATGCACACCCTTTTGTATGAAAATTTTAAAAAGCAATGTATTTTCTATAAAAAAATCTTAACCATCATTTCTCACAAATCTTACAATTGTACTGTATACTTATTTTTATCAATCTTTAAGCTTCAAATTAATATGGCATAACTGATATTTATAATGTATTTTTGCGTCATAATATTACCTCAAACTTTCTATATACCGAATTCTACTTTTGAGATAAATAATAAAATAAAATTGTCATTATTTCATTAAACTTGATCTTGTTAGATATGAAGTTTAGGACAAATAGAGTTCAATGCTTTTTCTTTTTATAAAACATACAACACTGTTTAAAATACTAATACACAAAGATGCACATTTTGTTTATAAAATTGTTTAAGTTATTTCAGTTCTGTATATTCCTTTTAGTACGATCCAGTTTCTATATAAATATTCAGACTAAATAGGTTATATGACCCATGTTAAATTAAAGGAAATGAGTTTCCTTAATTCAGCGTTTGTCAACTGGTCACTGAAATGATACGCTTTTAACCTGGATAACTTCATCATGGCTCACTTCTTAAAGTATATCTTTTTGCATTTGTTCTTAACGCGCTATCTTCTTCGACCATACTATCTGATATACCATCTATGTCTGTTATCTATTTCCCGTCCTTTAAAGCAGTTCTGCGCAAAGCTTTCTTTTCAATTATGCTACAATTTCATTCTCCTTGCGATTTTCATTGAAAAATGAACAAAGAAAGATTTTTTCGTACTTTTTAGAATCTTCGTCGTCCGATCTATTTGTAAATAAATATTTTTAAATATTCCTTCTTTAATTCAATTACACAGTGCTTGACCATTAAATTGAAATCACTCACTGATTTTTGTAATAAAATCAGTAGGCGCAGGGGATCGTTAATAGCTACATTATTAATTACTAAGGCATTAGATGTAATCAGGAAAATGATCTGAGTTTCTTCTCATTTGGAATATCCTATCGTTTTTCTATAATAATTTCTTATTAACTAAGCCTCTACACAATAAAAGTTCTAATAAATATAATAAAATATTCAAACATAAAAGAAAAAGGAACTTTCCTTATTCAAATTCTATAAAATTTTCAATACCTTTCTTAAAAAAGAATTCCGGGTAATCGTGTCTTAACGAGAAGTTTGAGTGTTCCGTCTGTTATATTAGGAGGTGCATAAATTTGTAGGGGAATCTATTACCCATAGGAACGATATTATTCAGTTGATTGTAAATATAATAATTCTGTTATATGCATGAAGATATAGACGACAGAAAGAGCTGAATATCATAAAAATAAATTTGCTGGAAATAAAATTAGAAATTGAAAAGACTTCAACATGGCAGACAAAGTGTTAAACGAACCACATTTAAAGATATTTATTAATCACATATAAATTACCGTTAACGTTAAATTAACGTATAAAGAAGAATCTCAGTAACAATCAGTTGCAGTAATAAAGCAATTAGGAAACAATAATACTGTTCAAATACTTCTACACTTTTCACGAATATGTTCCTGTTGATCCTAATTAAAACACTGAGATTTATTTTTGACTGGCACTTATCTGCATTTGCATATACAGTGAAAGGTTAGAAATCGATATATGCAAAAGATTTTGATGCTAACAGATTGAAAGGTGGCGTTGCGTTCGATGGAAGATTTATAAAGCCGTTCTGAACCATACGTCAAATTTATATTGACCTATATCCACTCTTCCGTGCAACAATATCCCATCTTTAAATTTAAGCTAGCTGTTACGATATTGTACAAGCAAAATCATAGAAGCAGAGTGTATAGTGTTCGTTGGTTAAATATTCAAATTAGCAAATCAGACTACAGTTTTAGATAATTCAGGTTTAGACAAATTTCTGGGGTCAAATTAATTTCAGTTTATTACAGTTAATCTGAATTATAATTGACCTGATACAGTTCACATGTGAGCTGTCCAATATTTACAGATCATCACCACCGCAAATTTAATATTATCAAATAATCGAAAGAAGGAAGGTTAAACAAAATTTTATATTATTTACATGAGATAGTAATGATTTGGTAACCATAACACCTCAGGGATGTCGCTGCATAGGTTAGTTTATCAATGAATCAAATTCTTAGATATTTCTTACAATTATAGTTCAAAAGCGAAACTTTAATTGCTTCATTCCCGAAGGTTTGATTCCATCGCCATATTTATTTTCATACATATCTAAATTTATTGAAACATTTTGATCGAAAAAATCGTTTTCAGCACTTTATATATAATATTGTTTGATCCAATCAAGGTTGTTCGGTCTTGTATTTAAATGTTTTAACACGAGGAATGCCGCGGGGATCACCGGTGACCGACACCCGACACTTTTCGCAATGAAATAACTAAGAATAGAAATGATGAAATGAACCGCGGATAGCATTAATATCAAGCTAATAATTAATATCAAGAAAATGAATTGACTGCATCATAATTAAAGTTTTAGCGTATCTGATTACATACGTCCATTTCCACTGTGGCACTCAACGTGTTAATTTGTACGTAGTAATAATATCAGAATATTTGACGTAACTGAGTAAGTGAAATACGAACGTGAGTCCGTATGTGTTGGGGCGAGGAGAATAGTAGAAAGAACCACCAACGATCAGACAAAATTAAGTTATGATCGATAAGTAAAATAAGAATATCGGTCGATCAAATCATAAATACTCGGTTAAGTATAATGGAAGACTGTGGGTATGACAAATAGTGTAGAATTTAATGTCATTTAATTTTTAACAATAATTCTGACTCTATAATGCAACCAAACAAGCATACATTAAGAATGCGACAGAAATGTGAAAACATTCATTCATGAAAACAATCATTCATGAAAACAAAAATGCCCAAAAGACTTCTTTCTTAGGGAAAGAATTCTTTTTTCATCGATTATGCATGACCTTACTATTAACATCATTTGTGTTGCAGGAAAGTTTAGACACAACTCTGGAAACAATATTTTCGAGGGAAATCAGGACATGTTAAAGGAACGAGGTAAATACAATATTTCATGGCACATTTGAACATCAAATGATTGTATAATTTATTTATACGTACATTCGAACCAATACTGAGAATGAGAATATATTCATCAAAAATTCATTTTACCTAAAATGTTTGATTGCTTTACAATTTCATTGTTGCTAATTGATTCACATCATACGAAAAGCTTGTATAATTTTAAACATCACTTTGCAAAATCCTTTTTTTTCTTAAGCGTGTAGGTGATTGAACTGAAATTACTTCTCAATAGATTTATGATTTTTCTAACAACCTTATCGTAATTGCATAATTTTCATTGATCCAAGATAAAATAATTACAGTTATATCGAATGGCGTCCAAAAGTAGTTAAATTTTTAACTAAAAGTCTCATTACATGTTAAATATAACACATACCACATGTAATGGATTTCGAACATTTTGTGCTTCAACTTTTAAAGAGCAAGCGTTGCAGTAACCCGTCAATTTCCTTTCGCAGATCTAAAGCTACGAGGTCGTAAAGAAACCACCGGAAATGAAGGCGACGATTACGATGATTCCGGAGTGGCGTCGGAAGAGAACTCTTTCAGCCTGATTTTCGCTTTGGTTACACTTACCATTTATTACCATCATCATCCTCAGTTAAGAACGCTTCATCCGGCTTGAAAATTTTACCACTTATACGCCAGCTCTCATCGTCGAAATCCTCTTTCGATCGCGACTCGTGGGAAATTTGTAAATTTACTTGGAAATCCAGCGCTCAGGGACTCCGCTCGAGGATAAATTATCAAGAATCGTGCTGACCACTTACACTGTATTATAAAGCATCATCATATGTAACGATATTAGCTGTTAATTTAGTGGATGAAGTATGATACATTCTTCATCGTTGAAAGAACACGTAGCAAACAATAAGTGGAAAGAAACTTATGCTGGAATTGAAACAACCCGTCACGTACTCGGTGAATACAGAGTATAACTGTAAAAGTGATGATTACTGATACAAAAATACAGTTGCTCGTGTTAACCCTTTACACTCGGAGCATTTTTAAATACGAGCGAATCTAGTCTACATTTCCAGCGAAACTTCTAAAAACCAAATGCACTGTTTTGGAAGGAAAGAGTTGCAAATACTTCTGAATCATTTATATTTATTACTTTCCTAAATTGTCTATATTCTAACATAAATTAAAACTAAAATTTCACATTTCAAAATACTCATTTTTATAACGAAATTCTTGAAAACCAAAAGCTCTATTTTGAAATGAAAAAATTACAAATGTCTATGAATCTGCGTATTCTTTATTTTATTATTAATGTGTTGTATTATAATATAAATAAAGTTTGTAATTTTAATTTTAATAATTCATCAGTAAGTTACATATGTGCCCCACGAGGCACCAATTGACTGCAAAGGATTAAATATGTCCCTTCAGAGAGAACAGCCGAGTGAAAAGGGTTAATATTAGGGCATAGTTCCATTATTGAAGTTGCTTCATACGAAACACGATTATTTGATTATTTTGTTGGTTACGTTATGAAAATATTAACCGTTATTTAATTCTGGTTGTAAGTGCTTTGGTCAAAGGCATTAGGTATCGTTTAAAAATTAAACTACCTTACAAAGTATCTAAGAAATTGATTGTATAGAAAAAGCAGTCTTGGAAGAAAAAGATATTGTTCTACATTGTCAATTTATTTTTGTGCGTATATTTGCCACTTTTACGGTTGTACTACGATTCCATCTAGATACTGTATGATGAGTTTTGATCATACTCAATATTGTAATTCGTGAATGTATTTGAAGCTAGTCAATATGAAACCTGAATCTTTGCTAGTGTTCGTATAGTCATTTGTTTCAAAGTTAAGTGCCATTCGGCTGCGAATATTGAGTTCCCCTCAAATCGTATTCAATGTTGGATTTTTAAATTATTGGATTTCAAATAATGCTTTGCGGATTTTTAGGATATTCAAGATATTTCACTTGAGGTAATTAATTCAATTAGAATAATGTATTTGTGTCAGTTCTATTTAGCATTTTTTTAATTTTTATTTAGAATAATTTATCGAGTAGTAAAGTTCTTTTAGAAGATTAGATCGATTAAGAGTTATTAGCTACTTGTTTCTTCGTGTACAAGATACTCCACAAAAATAAGCATGAAAATGAAACAGACAGAATATACATAGAATTGCGTTTACTTAAAATGTTCAATAGTCTTTCTCACAAAATTGATTCGCATTGTATTCAAATTCTTGATTTTAATCGGAATTCATTGTAAGCACGCTTTCCTTCAAATTGGTTCCTATGAAATCAAGACATATCACGTTTTACATAGTCAAAAACATTTCCTTTAAGTAAACAGTTTAATTTTGTTTTAGTTTTGCATACCTGTGTATTTAAATGTGCAAATATTGTAGTATTGGGACTTGTAAGCCCAATAATAAAAGGAATTGTGAAAATAGGAATATCAACGAATATATCATAGGGATGTCCCTATCTTTTATAAATTCCTACGATATCTACATTTTGTTATAAAATGGCTTACCAAAAACAGAACAACCTAAATAATTCTGCTATTTTTTGAAAACTCTTCGAACATTATTTTCATTGTTTTCATTCAGTACTAATAATAAAAGAATTCGTAATGATATTAAAACAGGAGTAGGTAAAAGTAAATCAGAATCTTATAGATATACTAAATTTAGTTTCAAACCATTAATAAGTTAATGTTGAATAAAGACTTTTTTCTCAAAATCATTAAAATAAATAAAATGCCTTATTTATTAGTTTTGAAAATTGATGCACAGTTATTATTCAATGAATACCAAAAGGGTTAAAAAATATAAATTGCATCCTAGTGTATTAACCCTTGACCGACGGATTGCTGAGATTTTATTTCTTTTTATTCGCTTAAAATTATTTTTTTAATTACTATTTCTTAAATGTGTGAAAATATTTTTGTAAAACACTTGCGGAGCCAACTTTAATTGAAGTATCTTTTTATTATAATCCGGTAGGTTGGGTTACAAGTGACCCGACATTCGCTATTCGAAAATTTGATTTATATTTAATCCCTAAAACCATGTATGCTCGTTGTGTCCTTAATGATGGTTAAGATGTTCTGTGTTTGGTAAACCAAAGCTGCAGTTTGATAGATTTCATTTTAACAAAATCATTAATCGACCTTTTGTACACGTAAAAAAATTATATAAATTGTACCAAGTGATAAGTAACTTGTTCAACTACGTTTTCGTATCAGATAATTCTTCAAATTATTGAATAAGTTGAATTAATTTATAATTGATTTATAAATTCAATAACACAGAGATTTATAATTCAATGATTTGAAGAATTCTCTCCTGATATCGACTAAATTTTCCTTTATAAATGAATAATTTGTCTGGAAACCAGCGAAATGATCAATAAATTTTATTACGAAATGATAGATCAATATTAAAATGCATTATGTTTCATTTTCGGTAAAATGAAATATTTCAAACGATCTCTGTCAACGAAATTACGGCGAAGCTTGGCTCAACCGTGACTCACACTCCGCAAAAATACAATGATATTTTGATTACAGTTGAATATAAAAATGGTCAAAAAAGAAGATTTCATTCATTGTTAAATAATATTTACAATCATAGTAGAAAATCTGGAAAATGCAAATAAAATAGAGTGAAAAATGAAATTTAATTTGTTGCTGTCTTAGTGTTCTACCGTCCAAGGGTTATTTTAAGTAGCAGAAATAATTGAGATAGTTTAATTGTCATTTGGTATAATTTATGCAGTATCGAGTTTCCTGAATCTGTCTATACATAAAGATCGTAATTATAAGTACTCGATAGGAAAACACTTAATATAATAATTAGCACCAGCCGCCTCGATGGAAGCGTCCAATGTTTGTACCAAGAACAATGTGACTAAATTAGCAATGAACGAAAGCAACTACGATTATACACGTTAATGTACATGTACATACACGATATATCCGTATTATAGCTGGTGCATCTGTATAGCGTATCGCATATGTATATATAACTATACATAGTATATTAGAATAGCGTTGTCCAAAGACTGAGAGTATCATTTTGACGCTCTTAAACTACATTAACTGCCAATTATGGTTGAAATTTAATATCTAAACTGACCAGATTTTCTTCACACAGATTCGGTACATTCTTATTAAACTGCATTAAAATAAAATATAATTTGATATTTAATTACTTTATTTAATGAACTGAAACAAAAAATCAGTTGAAATTCTTTATATATTTATTATTTGATACATCGATTATTTAATGTTTAAATAGTGGTTACTTTTATACGTCTGAAGTAGAAATTTACATAAAAATCTACATAAAAATAATATTGTACCTCACAGTTTATTGTTTTTATTTTTCTCGTTTGTTCGAATCTTATTTATTATCAAGAAGATCCTTTTAATCGCTACATTTGGATTAAGAATACTATTTAGAAGGATAATTGTTTTCGTGTAATTAGAACTGTTATTCTCAAATGCAGTGCAACGTTCAGTACAAAATTGAAATCAGTAGCCTTTAAATTAGTACGTCTGGTCATTTTATGAATGTCCCAGGGGCCATGAAATCCTTGGATCAATTCGACATAGAAAATTAAAAACCGCATTTTTCGTTTATTTTTAATAATATGACATTGATACCGTGTAATATTTCAATCGTGGCTTACTATAATGAAGAAGATTCTTGATTTTACTGCGATTGTTCTTAAGATTCTTTCTCAAGCTTTTACTCTTCAAAATTAAACTTTACAGATAATTGGGTGTGAAAATGCGATGAAAAGTATGAAAATGTATGTTTTAGCGTTAGAAGGCACTTTTATATGGAAACCATAGTGTTCAATAAGCATATGGATATACTCCATTACCAAAGTAATGAGTAGAAGTATATTTTTCATGAAAGTAAAGCATTTCAGGATATAATCCTTAAACCGTCATTTTATCGATAGAAGTCAATTATTTCAGGCACACAGAACCAGAGGGATGCATATAATATTTTCTGATATCTAAGAAATTAAATTTGAAATACAAATATGTTACAAAATTCTGTGTAATGTCCAGATGAAAATTAAAGAAAACATCCAGATTGATGTTTTATATCATCAAAATTTTCAATTCACGAAACAATCTAATCAATATATTAAGATTCCACTAATGAACAATAATGCTTGCAGAATTATTTACAAAATTCTTCGTTTAATTACACTATACAACAAATTTTGACTTTTTTTTTTATTTCGTAACCGCCACTATGAAATTCTTATAGATTTTTGCGAGCTGAATACGAATCTGCAATCCGTTTCTCTCTAGGACGTACAGTTTTTGAAAAAATTAATGTTAAAAAAAATTGCAAATTTTCAACTTTGAAGATGTTTTGCGCTTTTACGATAGCAGCTATTCAGTTGCTTTTGACACGAGAAAAATCTGTAAACTTTCCCGAATAAAACGATATAAATTGTTATTATATTGTAAACATTTAAATATGTTTAAATAATGATCAAAGTGAGAAAGACACCAAAAACGCACCAATTTTTGCTGATATTTTTCAATTTATTTCAAAAACTATGGGTATAGACGAAAATCTAACCGTCCTACGTGATAGAGCAGACATTTCTGCTATAGAAAGCATCAAGCGAACTTACAAAATCACTTTCGTTTTCATTTTACAAGCGAAATAGTTCGGCAAAATATGCGTCGCCGCCAGCGGTACTCAATGGCAGACAATACGCCAAGCAGTTAGCAAGGCGACCACCGCGCCACGCTAGCATTGACTACCGCTAGCGGCGACGCATATTTTGCCGAACTATTTCGCTTGTAAAATGAAAACGAAAGTGATTTTGTAAGTTCGCTTGATGCTTTCTATAGCAGAAATGTCTGCTCTATCACGTAGGATGGTTAGATTTTCGTCTATACCCTTAGTTTTTGAAATAAATTGAAAAATATCAGCAAAAATTGGTGCGTTTTTCGTGTCTTTCTCACTTTGATCATTATTTAAACATATTTAAATGTTTACAATGTAATAACAATTTATATCGTTTTATTCGGGAAAGTTTACAGATTTTTCTCGTGTCAAAAGCAACTGAATAGCTGCTATCGTAAAAGCGCAAAACATCTTCAAAGTTGAAAATTTGCAATTTTTTTTAACATTAATTTTCTCAAAAACTGTACGTCCTAGAGAGAAACGGATTGCAGATTCGTATTCAGCTCGCAAAAATCTATAAGAATTTCATAGTGGCGTTTACGAAATCATTTGGCTGTTGTACAGTGTTATCTGCGTTAACATACTTTATGGCTTACACTAGTTGAATTCTGAGCCCTCCATTTAATAATTGGCATGCAGTAAATATATACAAATTAACGAATTTCATTTGTTAGTTCATGAGGTATTAACACGTTGACTGCCACAGTGAAAACGGACGTGGGTAGTCAGACACGTTGAAATCCTAACTATTAAGAATATAATCAACTAATTTTCAAATTTAACCTTTCAAATCGATAGCTAGCATTATTAGCTTAATGTAAACGCTATCCGTGGTTTGTTTCATCATTTCTTTTGTTAATTATTTGATTGTAAAAAATTTCGGGTGCCGGCCACCGGTGACCCCCGTGGCAGTCAACGTGTTAAATATACCTACGGAAGATAGTGTTACTATACTAGTACCCCTTTAGTTCTAAGTGCCATATTTGAAATTTTTAAAAGGAAGGACTTCCCAAATTTGCACATTATTCTATCATCCTTTCATGTAGTTCTACAGAAAATTATTTTTATGAATGTCGCGATGAACACGGTATTTAGTATTTCTTTTTGGAATTATAGAAAATATGCCGAATAGACGGAAATACATTTCACTATTTGTAAATTTCAGAAAACTTTACTTTTAAACATACATTAATAAGAAATTGATCCACGTTTTTCTTGATACTCTGTAAATTTTCGTCCGCTATGCTCCCATGTATTGTACATACATATCCATGTAAACAAAAAGGGAAAAGAAGAAACAAAAAGAACTGCGACGGTCCTCTAAATTCTTGTTCATTGGTTGTTGCGAAAGTATGTAAGGTGTTCACGGAATAAAACAAAAAAGAAAGCTGAATGCTAGTTTATACAAATAACTTTAGGCATTTTTGTAATAATTATCAAACGAATGTGTTAAATCATGCTTCGTAGATAAAATACGTTTTTCTTCCTGATATGAACAATATTATTGTATTAGGATACAATCAGAAAGGTCTCTCTACATCTTGTTAAAAACCGTTGCATAAATAATATTTACGTTACGTTATTTCTCTAGACTGCTTATATTCAGTAGAAGTTGTTGGTAGATTTTTTTTTAGACTAAATTAAAATGTATAAAATTCGTCAGTAGTTCTACTTTACGTGAAACTTGATATTGAAACAAAAGAATGCTAACTTTCAATTTTGAAGATATTTTGTGTTTAACGGTATTAATTATTCGGCTGCTCTTAATATGAAATATAACACTATCACTTGTATCAAAGGGTCAGAAAATATTAAGCTTTCAAAATTAACATTTTGGATGAGATGTAACTTATCCCTTTCTCAGGCTGTAGAATACGTATTCCGAGTTCTCATTATCCTACTATAATTTTTATCTTTAATTTGTTTCTTTATCGCAGTGGAATATTTTCTACCGTTTTTAATAAATATCATAGTATTTCTTGCCATTTTTCTTATTAAAAAACGAAAGTTTGTTTTCTTTCGCGTGTATATCTTCAAACTGTATTTGAAATCAAAACGTAGAAAAAACTAATTTTCCCTGCGAATGAAAATATTGTTTGTTATTATACTATCTGTCTTAAATGACTACAACGGTGCGTAAGTTTTAATGACGTATATGTAAAATGTTTCTGACACTACATTTTAGATCTGTACCACAAAATGTACAAGAAAATCGTTCGCTTCAGTTTCGTTAGTTCTTAACACTAGAACTACCAAACCAGTCAAAACGACTGGTCGAGGGTTTCTAAAATTAAATCACAAAATTTATCAGGTTGCTTTTATTAAAATATGTGTTAATTTTTATCATGATTAAGACCGTATATGTCGTATCGTATATGTCAATATGTACTTCATTCTTTATTTATTAATTTTTCTATTTTATTTTTCACTAGAACGTCAGCATACATAAAACGTCGGTAGTTCTAGTGTTAATAAGACCACAATCATTTCTTTTGAACCTATAAATGATAAATTGAATAAACAACCGTAGAATATATACCTATCGATAATAAATAGTATAATGTTAGATGTAACAATGTAACAGGAAACGTTTTGATTCTCTTTATGTTTATTTTAACCGGGAACACCTTGCGTATAGATAAGTTGTAAACTGAAACCTTAATTCGTGACTCTAAATTTGTTATTCCAACATGAAGTCTACTTGTAAATTAAGCTTTTCATACATACATATAAACATTGTTAGCAAAAAGCAGTCAATGAATCTAATTTCTATTGCAAGCATATTTTGCACTAGTTTAAATTAATTACAGAACACGTATCGCAGTTAATTTTTATTATAATGTCAAATAATATGTATTTTATACAGCACAACTGAAAATACAGCTTTCATATCAGAAACTTTTAAAGCTAGGAATAAACCACCGTCGTTTCGTCGTAAATTGAATATTTTTAGATTATTAAAATGAAGATTGATAAGCTTCTAGTGTAAATCAGGATGAAGATTTATAAGTTCGTAGTATAAATCTCAATCCAACGATTTCTACGTTTCATATACAATTTCTACGGCTTGCCCGAAAGAAGTTTACAAATTACGTTATTAGTTATTATGCGTTTAATATTCGTAGATAAGTTTCTTTAGAATATCTACAAAGAAATAAAAGTAAATATGTGGCCGTAGTACGTATAATATAAATAATATTGTCAGATAATAAAGTAGAATGGAGGAATTTTTAATAGTATTACATAAAAATGTAATAAGTGCTTGCTTTTAACGTTCTTTTCTGAACACTATTAACATGGAATTTATGTATTATTTAGCTTTATATGTTAAAAACTGGCAATCATGAAATAAAGATTCACGTTTTAACTTAAAAACATTAACCGAAAGAAAACAATATAATGTCTTGCAGTAGATAAATATAATCCACTATTTTTGAATTTAATTCTTGAAAAGATGTTCGTTTAAAATTAAAATTGTGACATTCTTGCAAAATTCTGTTTTCTTCAAAAAGTAGAGCATTTAGGTCATTGCTAAAAGCAATTGGTCATTGCTAATATTGAAAGCTCTAAATATTAAAAATTGCATGCACCTTTACAAACAAATAAATTCATATATTGTAAATAAATTTTCCATGTTAATTGTGCGAGCTAGAATAATTTAAGAACGATTGTGTTATATTATAGCGTTATTTACTTTACTAGCAACTGTGCGAATTTAAAATTTCCTCAATTCGAATATATGTAAGTAGAATCTGATGACTGTAATAACCAAATAACGTGTACATGCGAATATTTTGTATCATCAGCATTGTAGATATCATCATGATCAATGTTGAAGAATGATGGATATAATTAATTGCGAAAATATGAGGTTTCTAACGAATACTTGTAAGTAGAAAACACAAAGAATTAACACGAGTACATATAAACAAAATATAGTATACTAAAATGTACATACATATAAAACTGCATTTTCCCTGCTAAGTAGTGGCGTGACTATATGTATATGCCTCTATCACGTAACGTAATTATTCATAAACATGCTGGCATAAAAATAAATGTAACACCGAACCATTTATATACCACTAGTTATTCATTTTGTAGCTAATTATACAGGATGTTTCATACAAGATGAACGAACACTATAAGAATTAGTGAACTAAAACTCTTTATATTAAAACGAATTCTAAAGTTTTTGAATATTTTGCAATTTATGGTTTTATTTTCGAGATTATAAACGCTTCAAAATCAGTTGCCTTAGTTTGTAGCTTACTTATGGTCCATTTTTAATAATCAAACTGAACACCATTAAGCCATGGGGCTTAATGATATGATTTTCTAAAGATGTTTAGTTTTAAATGCAGTGATGGCCTCTGGATGCAGTAACACTGACATATTTTTTTAACAATCTATTTCTTGTAACATACCATAGTGATAGCTCCAAAGTACTTGCAAAGTAAGCAAGCATGATTGGAAAAGCAATAAGTCACAAAATATACAGTTTCATCTCTTTGGCTATGCACGATAACAAAAAATGGTTCGTGTAAATGTTAGTCAGTGTCATGAGAGCTATCTAAATGAATACAAATTAGTATGGCATTCCATTAAAAATAAAGAGATAGGCTTTCATTATCGTCCTAACGATCATCTCAGAAAAAAAAACAAAGAAAAATGACTTAGTATCCACTATGGTGTCTGCGAAAGCGTCCTATAATACTTTATGTGACTCATACTGGGTAAAATAGCTAAAGTACATATTTCTTTTCCAAATCTTTGGAGATTAGAACTGTTACCGAAAGGAGAAAGTTGGGAGAAAAAAAAGGGATCAGATTTATCTCAGAAAAAGAAACCTTCTTTATTGAATTAATGACAAAAATTTGTTGGCAGAAAAATTCCCTTGTGCGCTTTCGCACGTTTGCTCGCAAAGGCAGAAATAGCACTGAGCACATTCGGGGCGCTTCCGTTTACCTGTCCCCCCCCCCCCCTTCCCCCCTTTTTCTCCCTCGTACGTGCCGACCTACACGACAACACGTACTTCGAGCTTCACACCTTTATTTTGGCTTGTCGGCAAACCTCGACTAGCTCGGGGGGGAGGGGGGGGGGGTCTCTTAATTTCCGGTCGTTGCGGCATTCCACGCTGATCGGCAAATCTCGATCACGACCTCGCATTTAACCAAAACAAATACCTTACTCCACGGCTACGGCGGGAACATCCTTCCCCCCGTACAAGGGGCAAGCCCCTTGTACTCCGCTTTGGCTCGTTAATTTTATTAACTTTACCGCGGGTCTTACCAGATGGCCACCTGCCGTCCTGACCTTAACTACCCGCACCTGATTGTCAGTTCCTGGAAATAAATTTTCTACAACTCCCTTCGTCCACGCGTTCCTCGGCGCTTGGTGATCCGCTATCAGAACAACGTCTCCGACTTTTAAGTTGTCCGTCTCCTTGAGCCATTTCTTCCTCGGTAATAGGGTAGGAAGATACTCCCTGAGCCATCGCTTCCAAAAACAGTCAGCCAGCTGTTGAGCCAGTTGCCACTGCTTCCTGGGACAACCGTTTGCTCCGGGATATCTGTCGAAAGCGATGCGACCAGAAGAACATCCTATCAAGAAGTGGTTCGGCGTCAAGGCTTCTTGGTCACGAGGGTCGAGCGACACATGAGTGAGCGGTCGGGAGTTGACGGTGTGCTCAACTTCGGCGAGAAGTGTTAATAACGCTTCCTCTTTAGGCGCTTGCTGCCTTAATGTCACGTTCAGGGCTACCTTTACAGACCGTACCATACGTTCCCAGGCTCCACCCATATGGGGAGCTGCCGGTGGAATGAAGTACCATTCAGTTCCATGTTGGCGCACGTACTCTTGCTGAGTCTGGAGGTCCATACTTTCGATCGCTTCTTGTAATTCGTTACACGCCCCTCGAAAATTCGTGCCATTATCGGAATATATGGCACGTGGCTGACCTCTTCGCGCGGCTAATCGTCGCAACGCCATTATAGTTGAGTCAGCACTAAGACTGTGCGCTAATTCAATGTGAATTGCGCGCGTCGTGAGGCAGGTGAACAATGCTCCCCAGCGTTTTTCTCGACGCCGACCTATAGTGACCCATATTGGCCCGAAGTAGTCCAAACCACAATGGCTAAAGGGACGTTCCCGGTAAGCTAGCCTTGAGGCTGGCAGACCTGCCATAAGGGGAGGTATCGGTTTGGCCCGACGTAATCTACATAGCTGGCAGTTCGACACGACCGAACGTAGAGCACCTCGTAGGTTAGTCACCCAGAATCTCTGCCGAACCTCGTTTATAACAGTGTTTTCACTGCCGTGCTTCGCCTCTGCGTGATAGTGATGTAATAATAATCTGGTGACAACATGTTTACCATCCAATATAACGGGTTGGCCCTGGAAGCTCGCGTGATTCAAGGTGCTCACCCGCCCCTGCACTCGTAACAGGCCCTGGTCATCCATCATAGGTAATAGTGTTATTATGCGACTGCTAGGTTTAATAGCGCGGCCGCGACTTAGGGCCGCAAGCTCTTCTGGAAAGCATTGCCGTTGAATTTCCTTAATCCACGCCCTCTCTGCTTTCTCTAAATGCTGTACCCTTAAATCAACATCGGAGTCCGCCCTTGACTGCGCTTTTTTGAGATGAAGTAAGCGTTTCCACTTTTCCGCTGTCACAAGAAACCGGGCTGTGCTGTGTAGTAAACGTTTCCATGACGAGAATCGGGATGGATCTGGAAGGCACGAGACATTATTCGTAGAGATATGAACAAAAACTTTCTTTCTCTCTGCTTTCGCCAAGCTTGCCGCCTCTTTAGTCGCCAAGGGTATTTGCGCTGGCCATTCAGATTCGGCCAACTGCAAAAACCTAGGTCCATGGAACCAGCGATGGTTTTCATCTAGGGGTATCTTAGCTCGCTTTGTCGCGTCGTCCGCTGGATTCAGATCGGAGGGAAGCCACTTCCACTCCGTTGAGTTGGTTAACTCACCAATTTCAACTACTCGGTGTGATACAAAGGTTTGAAGAGACCTCGGATTGTCACGGATCCACAGCAGCACTGTACGTGAATCAGACCAGAAAACGCGCCTCGTTATTTTAAATTCGTGTTCACTTTCAATGGTTTTAGCGAGTCGACAGGCCAAAACCGCTGCTTGGAGTTCTAGGCGCGGAACTGTCAGAGGCTTCAGGGGTGCCACACGGCTTTTTGCGGCCACTATACTCGTCTGAATGGCACCATTACTATACTGAAACCTCCAATAGCCCACTGTTGCATATGCTTTCACGCTCGCATCACAGAACATATGCAATTCAATTCGCGCCAGGCTTCCCTGTAAGGAGAAATAGCATCTCGGGATTGAGAGCATTTCTAGATTCCGCAGATCTTTCATCCACGCTTTCCACTCCGCAAACTCATTATCTCCCAAGTTCTCGTCCCATCCAATGCCGCTTATCCACACATTCTGCATGTTGATTCTCGATAAAATTATCAACGGTGTTAGGAGTCCTAAGGGGTCATATACGGACATAATTACTCGCAGGAACTCCCGTTTCGAAGGTCTCCTTAAAAAACGTCGTAGTTCGTCTGGGATTTTGTCGAGACCCAAGCTAACTTTCAGCAAATCCGCGCGAGTGTCCCACCGTAGTCCAAGAACCTTCTCTTGATTTCTCTCAGTTTCTGCCAAACCAAGGTCAACGGGTCCCGATACACGTTCAGACGGCGGCACTGCATGTAAAACGCGCTGGCTATTGCTGGTCCATCCTCGCATTCGAAATCCTCCTTGCCGGCTGATCTCAATGACTTGTTCAATTATTTTGGAGGCCTCATCTTCTGTGTCGGAACAGTGTATAAGATCGTCCATGTAACAATTTTTTATTAGGGCAGACGCAGCTGCGGCCATAGTCGATTCGAATCGCTCAGCATTTATGTTTTTAACGTATATCGCGCTACACGGGGACGATTTAGCCCCGGGTATCAGAGAAGTGACGATATATTCATCTGGCTCATTTTCGCGTTCATTGCCTCTCCATAAAAACCTCTGAGCGTTCTGGTCCTCCTTCCGGATCTTAATTTTGAGATACATGTCCTCGATATCTGCTTTGTAGGCTATTCTACGCTGCCTGAATCGCATTAGCACTCCTAAAAGGGGCCTTAAGAGGTCCGGTCCCACCAAAAGATGATCGTTTAAACTTACCCCTTTTGTTTTGGCAGCAGCATCGAATACCAACCGTAGCTTCTTCGGCTTGTTGATATTTCGGACACCAAAATGAGGTAAATACCAAGTTGCCTCATTATTCTCCGACTTCGATACCTTTCGGACATATCCATTTTTAATTAGTCTCTCCATCTCTCCGTAATAAAGAGCAGCATAAGCAGGATCCCGATCTAGTTTGGCTTCTAAATTTCTTAATCGACTCAGCGCGTTCATCTTACTATCCGGAAAGTTTATCGTATCCGTTCGCCAGAGTAGACCGGTTTCCCACGTCTCTCCAACGCAGCGAGTCGTACGTTTGAGAATCTCCGTAACTCTTCTCTCTTTAACCGGAGCGACGATGGATGCTATCGTTCCTTGAAGATCTAATTTAAAATAATCTTTAATCAGCTCGTGCAGTTCGCAATCAGTATGTGCTAAAGTCTGGTCCGCATCCGATCTATCAAATAATAGATGGTGTGTAGTGACTCTACTATTCGTCCTACGTCGAGAAGGGAGCCCGTGGATTGTCCAACCTAGACGCGTGAGGGACGCTACCGGTAGATGTCTTCCCCCGCTGCGAAATTCCTGAGAAATGATTAGCTCCCAATTGTCTTGTCCGATAAGGATAGTCGGATTCGCTTGCGAGTAATGCTCGATGTCCAGACCGCGGAAATATGGAACGCTTGTCAGAAAGGAACGCTCGATGGTTTGGGTGGGTAGGGAGAGGTCGCGGACCGTTTGAACATCCTGGAGTGTGTAACTTTCATATTTCCCTTTAATCCTAAATGAAACCTTCTCACTTTCGGTTTCGATAGCACCCAGGTTGCCCATACCCTTTATCGTTAGTATCACGCTAGGTCCTCTTGCACCGATTCTCCTTGCTACGTCCCGATCGACAAGCGTAGAAGTCGAACCCTCATCCAATAACGCGAATGTCTTTATGCGCCCCTCGGCGCCTTCTATTGTCACGGGCAAGATCTTTAACAACGCCCTCGATCCCGCTAGTCAGGCTTGTTTATTACCGGTTCGTGCGCTGGTTTCAGCACTAGCAAACTGTTGTCGACTCCCTGCGCCGCTGTACCTATTCTTCCCAGCCTCTTCTTGGAGCCCATGCAGTAATTGATGGTGATTTTTGTTGCACTCGCGCACGGAGCACCCTGCGGCTGTGCATCGATCGCATCTATGGTCAGCACACAGACACTTAAAGCACAGCCTTTTTTGTCGGACCCACCTCCAACGTCGGATGAGCGGTTCACCAACAAACGCACGGCAAGCTGTCACTGCATGGTCGCTACGTCCACAATAGACGCATTTACGTACCTTGTGTGGCCTGGTCGCGGACGGATTGTTCACTAGGGCGACGTCCGTTCGAGAATCTTCTGTCATAGTACATACCGCAAAACGGTCCTTAGTGGGGCCGTCTCTTCTATTATCCTTCTTATAGACACCCCGGACCGGGCGTCGCTCCCCTGTTCCTCCGCTAGGGCGATGCACCAACGCTGTTCCCGCCGCACACGCCATCTCAGCTTCCTTGTAGAGGAAGTTTGATAACGCGACTAAACGCGGGATCTCGGTGTCGCAGGAAGCAAGATATCTGTTATAGCTATATACTAAGGCTGAAGGCATTTTCGAAACGACATCTTGGATTAGCTCAGGATTATACAAGTATCCTATGTGTTTCAAGGTCTGCATGGCAGCCACACTATTGCGAAGTTTCGTTGCGAATGTTATCAAGTCAGTTTTTCCTATATTTATCTTAGGTAATTGTCGGATATCCTGCACAATTCTACTCACAATTTTATCGGGATTTCCGAATCGCAGTTGCAGCGTCTGCATTATAGTATTCGCACTGCTAGCGGTAATCATCAAGGCGTTCACCGCCTCTCTCGCTTCCCCTCTCAGCGCTTCATACAAGCGCCCCACATTTTCTTTCTCCGAATAACCTCCTAACTCAGACGATAATTCAAAACTCTGCTTAAATCTTAGCCAGTCAAGACTGTCCCCAGAGAAAGTTGGCAAACTCTTTGCCGACGTGAGCCTGTTTACTAACTGGCCCGAGTTGGTATTATTCAAGGAGGAATTTCTTACCGCATTTAAGGTTTGCAATAGTACTTCAGATATGTCCACATTTGGCTGGCCGCTAGAACGCGCATTATGTTGCGGGATGCCATCGGGGAATCTGTCTCCTTCGCTCGAGCGAGATGTCTCTCCTCTGGTTGTTCCTTCAAGGCGATCGGCTGTATACCGATCCGCGGTGCCTTGCCCTGTACTCCATCCCATTCGCTGCACAGAACCCATGGTGTGTCGATCTAACTCGTCAGACTCGTCACTTTCATTCGCGCATTCGATATCCGCCGCCAAACGATCATTTATCAACTCGATCTCCACGCGCTCTTTTTCTTCAAGCATAATTCTTTTGACGCGTGCTCGCTCCTCGGCTGCTTCGAGCAGCAAGCGACGCTTGCGCGACCCAGATGGCATACTTGATTGACGGGAGCACACGCGCGTAGGAAATTGCTCGCCGTAGGAGGTGGCCTCTTGTGGCAGTCGACCCTGGGAAGGTACCTCAGAAGCCTCTTCTTCCTGGTGCCTCATAGATTGCCTGCCCACATTTGTCTCTCCAGTTGGGGTTACGTTGTTTTCATTCTGAGTCGCTGGCGGGGGTGGTCCGGGCAGCTCACGGCTTCGTTGCAGAACCTGACCTCTGCCTCTTCCTCGTCGTTTCACCATGTCAGCGGTGGCCAAAACGTCACACTTGTCACTCGTGATCACGATACGTCTCCACTCAATCTCAACCTCTCTCCTCTCGAACCCGTAACCGTCCCGGGTTTCGGCACCAAAAATTGTTACCGAAAGGAGAAAGTTGGGAGAAAAAAAAGGGATCAGATTTATCTCAGAAAAAGAAACCTTCTTTATTGAATTAATGACAAAAATTTGTTGGCAGAAAAATTCCCTTGTGCGCTTTCGCACGTTTGCTCGCAAAGGCAGAAATAGCACTGAGCACATTCGGGGCGCTTCCGTTTACCTGTCCCCCCCCCCCCTTCCCCCCTTTTTCTCCCTCGTACGTGCCGACCTACACGACAACACGTACTTCGAGCTTCACACCTTTATTTTGGCTTGTCGGCAAACCTCGACTAGCTCGGGGGGGAGGGGGGGGGGGTCTCTTAATTTCCGGTCGTTGCGGCATTCCACGCTGATCGGCAAATCTCGATCACGACCTCGCATTTAACCAAAACAAATACCTTACTCCACGGCTACGGCGGGAACAAGAACAGTGATTAAATGTGCAAAACAAAATTATTCTGATATTATCACGTAAAAATGATTTTACAGACGAATCAAGCAGTTAATTAAACAGACGAAAATCTTTTATGATTAAAATAAAAAGGAAGTTTAAATGTTGATGAGTTTATGCGTGTATAAGACACGATTAGTATCTCATTCCTAGGTTATAACGGATTTTGCATTTAATACAATTTGAAGAGTTAACAAGACGTTCGAAAATTTTTTACTTGGGTGCGAAGTACATAACTATGTAAAGCTTGGACCAAGCGAGTGTCCCGAATTGTACAATTTCTCTGTAAGATTTAAATCTTGAACAAAAAAAACCTAGATTGCAAAATGGCGAAGGACTACTTAATTTCTGTTGTCGTGAAGAATTTCTTTATCAGTTTTTATGATGTTCATCTTCTTTGTAACAACTTGTGTTCATTATATTTTGTTTCAAAAGTAAATGCAACTTGAATCAAGAATTAATACGAATGATTATTCTCAAAGCAATGTCAAACAGTCATCGTTATATCATTAAGTAGTTTTGCTGTTGCTTTTGCGATATAGTTGCGCCATGCGTCGTGTTTTGGGCATTTAATTTAGTCTCGTAAATAACGTCGATGCAGATCGTCCATTGTCCGTGCAAATGAAATATAAATTTACCACACACCATTGCTTTCTGTTTTTATTCCATTCTGAGCAATATCGTAACGAAGCTTCGGCCAAGTAAATGATTTTTTTTTTCTTTTTCATTAAAACTTTCAAATCATATTACAGATTTATTCGCTGTGCACTGCACAGTATTAGCATATGATTATACATAAATTTTATATTTTAAGGTTACAATTTTTGAGAAATGATAAAATATGAAGTTCTTTAAGCAGTAATTTTACGTTCCGAGGTAATCGAAATTTTAAGGGAGGGAGCGGGGTCCGCCGCACGACTCGGGGCACGCGAAAAATATGCATAAAAAATTATAGGTATCCATTTAAAAAAACTATGTTAACCTACATAATTCGAAAGGGCCACGAGTAGAACAAAAATTATTACGTGCACTTTGTAGCTGACTTAGAGCCGTGCAAATTCCTCCTATTCAACTTTCTTGTAATTTCAGCCAATTGCGAGATATTTGCTCAGACATCTATGGACGGACACCCTATATATATAGTTATACAGAAGAATGTAAAGATTTTGGACAAAGAACCAGTGTCATACATTCGGATACATACTAATTTATTTTATTCCTTCTTATTCACATACATATGTATATGAAGAAAATTGAAACTAATGTACCGTAAGGTGAAATTCTTCGACTCGGATGATGATTATACATTCTAATTAAATTAATAAACGGTGGGGGGTCGTATCTCTATGTGGGGGTGCTGCAAATTTCGATGATTAGATTACTAGATTAGAACAAACGAGACTAGAATTTTATACAAAATGGTGGAAGTGTATAAGATGAAATGAAAAATTTCAATCGAATATAAATCAGTCAATGAAGATAATTGTGTGTCTGTAAACGAAATAATTTATCTGAAAGGATTAAATGGAATAATTTATTTCGAATAAAACGATAATCGAATAGAAAATAAACGAAATGATAACTTAAATAACAAAATCCAGAAGCAGCAAATGTAATTAACGTCATAATTTCAGTAAAAGAAATGAACAAAATAACAATATATATACACACAGTGCAATACTTTAAAATACCTATGAAAATCTTTAAATTGATTCAAATAAGATAAAAAAGAAAATAAAAACAAACGAAAAACGTGGTTCGATGGTCGGCGAGCTCAAAAAATGTGGAACTCGAAATTTCGCGGTATCGTTTCAAAATGAAACGAGATAAAACATGTAAAACAAAGCCAAAAAAAATAATACAAATTAGCGAGCATAGTGACATTAATAGTTCCCCTCTTCTATGGCAGATTTTCCGGGGCTCTTCAGCATATAGCTTCTTCTTTCTTCGCCTAAATAAGCCTCACAAATATCACTCGCGAAAGTTTACATCCCGCTCAAATATTCTTTACTTTCGTGAAATGGAAGAATAAGCAAACATTCGTAAATCTAAAGTATTCAATTAGCAACTAAATTCGCGGATTTTGACCAAAAAATTCAATTTATTGACTCGTAAAAATTAATTTTGTAGGGAAAAGATACAAAAATCACAAATCTGTTTGCCAATCGAACATTTAAGTTATCACGAATGATTGCTCTTTTCGTGTTTTACAAAAGTAAAAGAATGTTCAAGCATAAAATGTATCTGTTTAATTCTACACTTCACTTCACTTCACTTTAATATTTCATTTTTGTAATCGGGTCTAGTACCACGACTACGACTTACAAACTAAGGCTTGGCCTTACGAAAGATCGAAACTAAGAACATTAAAACACAATCAATTTGCATTTGAATATTTTCATTCGATTTTTCGTTCTCTTCAAACCCCAGATACAAGTTTCTTATGTATTTTACCAAAATACAGATAGAAAGCTTGCTCTGGCCCTGCCTACTTAAAAACTAAGATCAATCACACCAGAAGTAAACTACCTGCCTGCCTGGTGCTAAATTTAAAAAATTAGCAAAAATCATGTACACCAACACAAACACTCCACGATTCTCACACACACCACCCGGGTGCAAAATAGCCTAAACCTAGGGAGAACGTCCCGGGAAGTCTCCGACACCCGAGTTCAAACTTTCACACACACACACACGCTAAATATATTCCTGAAATCGACCAACAATCGGTAGTGAACATTCTGCAAAAATCTGAATTTAATGAATTTTCGATCTAAGTTTCTCAAATATAAAATAAGATAAAATGATTCTAAATATAACTGAGCAAATAATGTTGTTATTTTGAAATTTTGAGTTGTTTTAAACCCACGCAAGTTCCACAACCTAACCACACACACACATATATATGTGAAACTTATAAGATTATTGGTTCACTATTAGATTGTCAGTCGTTAAAAAATGTTTTAAACCGTGTCCACCAGCCCTCGCTCATGCGAGTACATCTAAGTACCCGTATGAGTTTCAGGCATAAAAATGTACACGGCCAACAGAATCTGAACTTACTGTGTTTCTTCATGTTTGCTGAAAATCCTAAGCTAAAATTATATGATTAACAACATAGAAATAAAAGAGTTTCGACATCAAGAGCGATTTCGATATCAAAGTGAATGATCTAAATATAATCAGTGACATTCATCCTTGGTACTTTGATATCAAAAATCTACTCATCGCGAAATTCTTGTACACATGGTTTGTTCAATCTTTTGACTCGAAATTTGGAGGTAAAAAAATGTATTCTGAAATCGGAGGGTCATCCGACTTCTCTACATTTTTGTATTTAAAATGAGTTAAGTGTACAAGAAAACCCTAGCCTGATCTAAGAAAGGAAAAACAATCTGCACAAATGTCGTTGTATAATTTTATACAACGATATTCGTGGTCACTATGCTCGCTTCAAATGATAAAATTACAACCAGTCCCCGTGTCGTTTCGGACCATTCATCCTACGACATGATGGGAACTGGAGGAACCGTAAAGCATGCGACTCACCAATTGCAGAATCACATTACAGCTCCCGATTCACTCAAGATTTGACCCAGGATTGGACCCATGGCTGACCAGTCTGGCTTTTGGAAGGTTGTGGACACCCCTTTCCCTTGGATATCGCCGGAAGGACACCCCTCGTTGGACTGAACCACAATCTGAAATTTGAAATCGCACAATTTGTGGTTATTAACTTATCAATTATTGGCAATTATATTTCAATTCATGCAATACATTTACGAACACGCGCTAGTAAATTGTGAACTCATAATTGTGTGAGAAAACGTGTGACTAAATATGTTAACACATGCATAATTATATCAAAATCTACACCAGTACACGTATGAGTGCATGCACAATCACATAAGGAATCATTTGAAAAAACGTGTAATTAAATATGCTAGCACATGCACTACAACATAGGGAACCATATAAAAAAATACATGGGTAAACATGTGGACACGTGCACAATCACATAAAGAAACATTTGAAAAAACGTGTAATTAAATATGCTATTGTATGCACTACCACATAAGGAACCACGTAAAAAAACATATGGGCAAACATGTGGACACATGCACAATCACATAAGAAACCACACCAGGGAACACATGATCACATATGCTATGTACATGTCCAACCAGCTCAGGTGTCACATCAGTAAATGTGCAAACACATAAAAAAACACGATAAAACACACACGGTAAAACACACTAACCACACTTGAGATCGGATGTATGAATCCTGCAGCTGTCAGCTCGGTTATCGATACGTGTTCGACATTAGATGTTCACCCCGACGCGGTTGTAATAGAACTGACAGGTAGTCCTTTTCAAGTTCATCGACAAAAACAAAAAAATGCTCACAGGGGCTGGCGTTGCCTATTGACTCGGTAATGCTCATTACTCCGTGACGCTATTGTATCGAAATCTATTGACATTGGGTTCACGCTTATTTTATTATGTTTTTGTTGACTTTTTGTTGTACAGTTGTAAATATTCAAATGTTTATGACATTTATATATAGATGTATTGCAAGTATTATTTTCAAATCGATATGGTTAAAGTTTTATTTAGCTTTTATGCAATTTTCCGTATTTTGTTATATAATTTTTTAATTTTTCTCACATAATTTTTAAATATACGCTTACAATCGATTGTTAATATTCGATGTTTGTATAAGCTATTTTTAAAATACAGTTATTATATATTTACACATTTTTTATTTTTTATTTGATAAATATTATCTTTTTTTAGGATTTACAATTTACTTTCCAGTGAAAAATCAATTTATATAAAAATATCAGTATAAATTATTACATTTATGTTACGTTATATTATAAAACCAATTTATGTTTCTAATTTCAGTTCATTTTTATTATTTTATTGATTAATTACGTATCATCTTTCTCTAATTACTTTTCTATGAAAGATATCCTGTCAGCCTAAATTGGAACTGCAAAAACCACTGACCCTTTATCATATTCAATGTCACTTATGAAGCATCATATGCGTCTCTCAATGCAATCTATGACACATGTAATATGACATGGGATATGTTTTTCGAGTAAGATAAAAATATGGAGAGGGTTCAACGCGTTTACTGCAAAGCGTGCGAATATCGATAAAAGATATAAAGAATTACACCTGAAAACACAGCAATACACATTTGTGTACTCATGCTAAAGCACATAGGGAGTCACACCAAAAACCCAGTAATAGATGTTAATTCATATAAAAACCGCACTATAAAACATACTAATCTATACATGCACACATGTCAACCACAGTAGAATACAGGTATATGTACATATGTCCAGTCACATGGGAACCCACAACAAGGAAATGCAGTACCTACCACATCTCCATACAGATGTGCAAAAGCACGAGGATACATATTAGACACGCACAGTAACACATACATGAATACATGCACGAACACACGATGTAAAAATTCGTACCGATATGAGATTCCCAAGAAGATGTTAACCCTTCGGCAGACGTGACAGAAAAGGACCGAGGAGCTCGGTGATTTGTTTACCTCATCGGCTTATCGGCCACGCATAACTGCCCTACCTGAACCCGACCGTGAGATCACCCCATTCAAGTTTATTTCAATGCAACTTCTGACATCATTCTTATTTATCGACCAAACCTTCATTATATTTATTATTTTTGTAACATTTACGCGTGAATGGGTTTTGAGTTTCTTTTTCAATTATCAACGCATACTTCATTCTAGACGAATTGTTATAGTTTTATTAATACTATTTTTTAATTAAATTATTATCATATTTGTTATTTTTATGATAAAAATCTTCCAATGATTTTACACGTTTTCACATGATATTAATTGTACGAAACAAATATTGCTATTTAGTAGAAATATCATTTGTCAAGGCGTTCACTTTTGTAATAATTGTTATACATAGTTGTGTATAGCTCATTCTTATTTATAAATCGGTATTCAATTTTATATAGCAATCTGGCATTGTGTTTCATGTCGGGATTATTTGTATAATTTTGTTGTTAAATGCATTTATGTTAATCTTATGTTACAATATCTGTAATAGTTTACAAAAATAACAGCACAAGATGTGTTAAGCTGATACTCGTAACATTTTAATGCTATAATACATATTGTCTTGTAAATATTAATATGATCCTTAATGATAATTAAGGATTACAAAGGCAATGTCGTTTTCATCACTTTGGTAGTCTGTTGGTAGCTGTACTGTAAAATTTCGTGGTCAGACAGCTAGTAATTTGAAGCAATTTCGAATATTCTGGCACAGTCCTCTAAGTCCTTAAACGATGGAGTTAATTGCCTGTACTGCCGTTTGATCTTAATTGCTGTAAGTTTTACAGAAAGTTCGAGAAATCGATTTCGCAAGATGTGCTATTAAACTTCGATCAACTAGGATGAAGATAAACTAGATATTACAATAAACGTACCTATTTATTTTGTTATTTATTTCTTCTTGATTGATTTTATGCATATTATTCTTAAACTTATGAAACTATTATATTATATAATAAGTTCCTTGGTCGATTTCGTATAGGAAACTTAAATATTTGTTGATAAAGTAATTGGAAAATAAAGTGATTCGGTGAAGATTCTTATTTATTTCCTTTCTTTTATATACTTTCCTGTTAACCTTGTGGAGTTATAAAACTTATTCTCTAATGTAACACCTGTATTACGTTAAAAAAAATAACAATTCTGGTATAGACCACAAGTAAATCAAATTTAAGCATTAATAATGAGAAAACTACAACAGATAATGCAATGTGAATTTTCCTAGTTTGCTAAGCTTATTTTACACTGTGGAAAATTTAAAAATAACATAGAATTAAAAGAACAATGCTGGATTATTAAAGGGTATTTAGCTTTTAAGGTAGAAAATGGTTTTTCAAAATACGATTTGAAAAAAATTGCATTCAGAATTTTATCTAGACCACACGCTTAGCTTCTGTGTTTATTTATTACCTAAGAACTATAAATTAAACTACATTTTTAAAGTTAATATTGCTAATAATTTTATAATAAGCTTGGTATAAATATCAGAATCTACTTGAGTGATTCGTAACTATAATTGCCTGTATCCTCGAAAATTTTTCGAATTTTAAAACCTTTACAAAGATTTATTCTTAATGATTTGAAGATTCGAAACGGAATAAAAAACAATTTGTTTCTTACTCTTGTGTTAAAACATGCATATATTATAAATAGTGAACATCAAAAATGTTCTTTTTCAAACTTACTTAATGCTCAAATCTTTATTCTACTTTGTTGGAAAAATTATTTTTAAGAAATGAATGGCATGTCTTATAGTCCCTAATTTTGTATTAAATGTTTACCTAATAATTCACGTACTATTTGATACCATCAAATTTATACATCTTCATAAATGTCTCAAATATTTGCAGTAAATAATACAGAATGTTATTTACGAAAGTTTAATTGAAAAGTTAAAAGTTACATCGTAACTGTAAATGAAAAATACATATGATTGACAAGCACTTGAAAATATTTTATAGTGTAAAGAATGAAGAACACATTTTGAATACAAAGTATTTTCTTTAATTACTTACCATACATTTCGACTAAATTACATTACGATTCTACAATAAAGTTTCCTTACGCTATGTATCATGGTACAATGGAGCGGTACATCTTTGTATCAACCGAATGAAACAAAAAAATCTTCGTTAAACTCACTATGTTAAACTTTGAATTATGTTACGTTAATAAATGTTTTATATCACGTCAAAATTAATCTTAAATTCATTTACATATATTGTTTATTAATGAAGTCGCTAACACAAACGTAATATTTATACAGGATTCCTGAAAAAAAAAAGAGATGAAAATCGCAAATACTGCATAAAAAAATCAAAAACTTTTTTAGGATATTCAGCGTTGTACTTGTACAGCTTTCAGCCTACAATCTTACAATTTTCTTACTGGATAACCCTTTTGGGAAACCCTGTATAAATATTTCAGGGGACAGTTCGCACTTAACAAATTAACCCTTAGAGTACTATAGGTCAATTAAAACTGTGACCATAATTTCAAATCTCATTTACCGATTCAAAGTTACAACGAAAGAAATTTTTAACTTTATTTATTTTGATACGATGCAAAAATCAGAAACTATCTTTGTATCTTCCGTACTCCAAGGGTTCAACATTCACACTTTTCGTCATGTTATCGATTCCATGACAGTCATTCGTTTATTCTCGCTTAAAGTGTCAGTCAAACTAGATCTACAACGACGGAAAGATAGCTTTTACACTGATTTTTTTATCTACGAACTTCACCAAAGTCCTTTAAATATACAGCATATGAGATTAATCTCTTCTTGTACTTTTTCATTTGAAACATATGACAATTACAGAAATCTTTTAGAAATACTTATACACCTTTCATATAACAGACGTTCTAAAAGTTCGAAATTTGTGTTATTTTTTTTTTTTACATTTTTTCCTTATTTAAAAGTACTTCTTATTGAATATACTGTTTAACAAAATACAAAATAAATAACAAAGGTTCTTGATTGTGCAAAAACACAGAGGTGCTTATATGTATTTGTTTAAAAACTGAAAACATCAGCGTTGAGAAGTTAATTTCAAACGCTGTATACTTAGAAAGAAATAGCAAGCTCACTGAGGTACTTTATTTATTACATTGATAATAACTGTAATCGTTATAACTACTTATAGATTATAAATTATAAACTATATGTACTATAAATTTCTAACTATTTTACTACATATATACACAGATTGTACAATGAATTTCATCAACAACCAAGTTATTACCGTTCAACGTAAATACTATGGAAAGTGGTAGTAATATGGAATACAGCAACGATATAGCCTACTACAATTTTGAGCAGTATACAATAAATGGTAACAATTCTTGTAAAATACTTGTTGCAATCTGTGAGACACTTTAAAACAATTACGAGTCATTTTTGGTAGGATTTTGCTGCATAATTAATATATGTTGCTGCTACAGTGAAAAATTTATATATGCTTTTAATCAATAATTCAATTGTCACTGAAAATTTACGACTTATCTAATGATTTTTATAGAAATCACCAAAGTATATTGCTGTATAATTCATTTTCAGTAAGAAGGTTACTCGTTTTTTTAAATGTTAACATTTACTTGTGTAAAAAATAAATATTTATCTTTTTCTAAAAAATAAAGAATCAAATTACCTATTATACAAAATATTAGTGACGATTTTCTGATTATGTCAAAATTCCAGAAAATGAATTCCCTCATATTTTTACAATCTTTGAAAATTGATTAATGAGCAATGATAATTTTGAAAAAAAAAAAAATAATAATACAACCGACTTCAAAATACACTAAAAAGGATGAAATAATTTTAATTTAATTTGTACGAATTCTCTCCAGCATATTAAATACAATGTAATCTTTTCGGAGACGACGCAAAATAAAAAATTCTTATATCGTCCTGTAACTAGTGTAACATCGGGAAATGGGGGGTAGCTGAGACGATTTTGAACAACAATTTCCTTTGCAAAAATGTCAAATGAGGCATCGTTTTTGAATTATTAACGAAAAACACTGACTAATCAGAGCGCGCGCTTCTCGCACGCTCAGGCGCGTGAGCATAGCTTCGGGGCCTGGGACGTTCGGACTAGGCTGTGCAAACGCATCGATAAAGGGGGAAAAATTTAAATGAAGTTCTACCGAGCAACGAATACAAATAATTAAACAGAGTATCTACGGAACTGTTATCCCCCGAGGTCGGGATAAATCAGCTAGCTAAATCGAATTTATTTTATTTATTAATTATTTGTATTCGTTGTTGGAAAAGAAGAAGGAATAAAATGTGGGAAGGTGCACTCGGAATTTTTGCGAAATGAATAACGAGTGCGCAATAAAAAGCGGACTCTAGCGCTATGAAAACAGAGAGATAATTACAATTCGACTTACCAATTGATTTGCATGTACGTATCCTGACCATGGGAAGGACGAAGATGATGGGACAGTCTCAGTCACTGAACCACCCTTGCCCACCACAAAAGTATTTCACTTCACGATCGCTGACACTTGTCACTTTCACATTATACAAACACGTTATTCCTTTCTCGATTGTTGACCCTTAACAGGTTATTGTGCATGTTTAGGGAATACGTCACTCAGATCTGTGTATTATAACTTCTTACTCACGAGCAAAGTTCCCCTCCCGAGGCACCCCACTCCGACCGAGACCACCATGCACGAAATCTCCAGTGTCTTCTCACTGCACCTCGCACGCCATTGTTTCGGTCGGAGTGGGGGTACCTCGGGAGGGGAAATTTACTCGTGAGCAAGAAGTTACACAGGTCTGAATGTAACTGATCTCGAAAACGGCCGACTGTTGACACGTTCGACCGAACCGTCGAGACAGAAAAAAAAAGACGACGAACTACGCAGCACGAATCGGTAGAAGGGCAGTAGTTAATAGCTGGTCAACAGGGGAACGGAACACTTGTCGTGCGACGTTGTTTACGCAGCTGTTTTTGTATCGTGTAATATAAAATGTATCGTGAAAATTCACAGTTTCATCCGAAAAAATAGTGTCTATTTCGTAATCGCTCATTTGACCGCGTAGTAAACTCTCAGGGACCAGGAATCTTCGGCTAGCCGCGGCACAAAAAAAATCTGCGTAAATAACGTCGCACGACCGGCTACTGCCCTTCAACCGATTCGTTTTGCGTAGTTCGTCGTCTTTTCTTTCTGTCTCGATGTCTCGATGGTTGGATCGAACGTGTCAACAGTCGGCCGTTTTCGGGATCGGTTACGTATTTCGTAAACACGCACAATAACCTGTTAAGGGTCAACAATCGTGGAAGGAATAACGTGTTTGTGTAATGTGAAAGTGACAAGTGTCTGCGATCGTAAAGTGAAATACTTTTGTGGTGGGCAAGGGTGGTTCAGTGACCGAGTCGTTCCGTCGTTTTCGTCCTTCCCATGGGCAGGATACGTACGAAGACCATTGTCAACGAACAGGGCCAACTTGCAAATCAATTGGTAAGTCGAATTGTAATTATCTCTCTGTTTTCATAACGCTAGAGTCCGCTTTTTATTGCGCAATCGTTATTCATTTCCCAAAAATTCCGAATGCACCTTCCCACATTTTATTCTTTCTTTTTTTCCAACAACCAATACAAATAATTAATAAATAAAATAAATTTGATTTAGCTAGCTGATTTATTCCGACCTCGGGGGATAACAGATCCGTAGATACTCTGTTTAATTATTTGTATTCGTTGCTCGGTAGAATTTCATTTAAATTTTTCCCCCCTTATCGACGCGTTTGCACAGCCTAGTCCGAACGTCCCAGACCCCGAAGCTATGCTCACGCGCCTGAGCGTGCGAGAAGCGCGCGCTCTGATTAGTCAGTGTTTTTCGTTAATAATTCAAAAACGAAGCTCTGTTCAACATTTGTGCAAAAGAAATTGTTATTCTGTTTCAGAATTGATAATTCCTGCGTTGTTTAAAAAAAAAAATAAAATGCATACATAACATTTTGGTTTATATAAGCAGGAAACAAAATGGATATTCCATGTCATTACCACTTTTTCTGCTTGAATATACAATTCTTATTTGACTGAACAGATTGACATATGTGCTATGTAATAAACAATTATTTCTGTTTGTTGTTGATGATACTGACTAACACATTGATTGCAATAATAATCCCCCGTGACTAACACCACATGAGAGACTAGAGAAATTAAACTGTTTCGTTGTTTCGGTCAATGTGTTAGTACACTTAACAATACACGCTTGTAACAACTCACATGCAGATATAAGCAGGGCCGAATTAAGATTTTATAAGTCTCGAAGAGATGTCCACATAAAAAAGTAGGCTCAGAGAAAACTTTAGTCATAAATTACTCATAACAATCTATTAATATATAAAATTATAAATCGAGACCCCTAAAAGCATAATGCCAACAATTGCAGCCCCATTTAGCCAGTCACCCCCTAATTCGGCCCTGGATATAAGTACGTACATTGTAATTAATATGTACAGTCTAAGTGCTGGTAATAAATTTCTTCACAACAGTTTCATAGAACACGAATGAAAGTGAATGATTAAATTAAAATAAATGAAAATACATAATCATATAAAATTAAATACTTAAGGAATGAAGTGAAATAGCTTGTCGTTCTGTGCATGAACTTAAGTCGTATATGTACAAACTTACTGAAAAATTCACATCATTTGAGTTAACGTATTCCCGCGTTATTTACAAATATATGCAAGTGATTAGTTTCTAGAGGAAATTTACACATGTGACTTCTCCTATGGTTATACACATTATTCTCGTCCCAACTCCAATTTTCCCCTCTACAAATGTCATACAACGCCTTGATACCATTCCAATGTGTAATACAACTGATTCTAATGCAACATATACACGCTGTTATGCGTAACACGTATACATGTGAACATTAAATGTACAAAGTTATTCCAAATAACACGTTGCACATGTACGAACATTGGCACAGAAATAATGTCATCGATCTGTGCTACACTGGGTCATCTTATATTGCTTAGTACATACAGAGTGTCTCGTAAAGGGATGGTCTCCTGGGATATGACCAGGGTAAAAGTAATGTAGGAAATACATACTTAACTTTTGGATGGCGGACTGTTGAGACAGCAATAATTTAAATTTAATTGTTTACTTTATTTTATTTCGATTTCTTCAAATTTTCTATTACCATTTCAAAAATTATTTGCGGGGTTTTTACTTAAAAATTATTCCATCCAATTTTAATCGAAATAATTTTATAGATTCTTAGGCCTAAGTGAAGATTGACTAAGTTTCGCTGATCTAGGATTAACGCATAGATATTATTATAAATTTTCAGTGATGAAAGTTAGATTTCTGTACATCCACAACGACAATGTTATTCCATGATTACTCTGGATTTTTAAACATATTTTTTATTTTGATTATTTTATGATGCTTTGAAAAATCAATTCAAATCACGTTGACAAAATACCTTGTTTAGGGTCGTGCAACTCGATTTTTTAAAACGTGAATAAATCTTCATTCATATTAAATATTATTTATTTATTTAAGAAAATAAATATTACGAAAGAAGAAATTATTTGAACGAAACACAAAATTAAATGATATCACTTTATACACTATACATAGTGCTTAATATTTTCTTTGCTTGTGAACTTATATGATTAATTGTAGTACGAAATTTGGAAATAGTTCCAAAATACGACTAAAAAATTGATTCCAGTTTTCGACCTTAGTGTTTACAAATTTTTAAGTACAACCAATTGTCCTAAACTTAAGATTAGAGTGTTCGTCATTTCATGTACGTGCACACTCTGAGCATGCATTGTTTTACTTTTCCGCGGAAAATCATTCCCATACTGTTCACAGGAAAAGCATTTATAAACAATCGAATCTGATAAAATATTTTCATTTCCTCAAGAACACCATTCTCTTCAAAGACACCCTGTACGTGTGTATGTTATATATTAATTAGTACAATAGATGCAATGATAATAGATACAATAATACAATACAATGTACAGTAATTAGGCCGAACATGTTTTAATGAATTAAATTTCTCCGTGTAATTCGTATGTTTATAAAGCATACAAAATATCGTATGTACACAGGACTTAAAATACTTATCTATTTTAAGCGCATCGTTTAGAAAATTAGAGTTAGAATTTCAATAGATAAGTAATATCATCAAAGATGAAATAAAAGATAATCGCAAATTGCGTTGATCGTTGATAACAGAACCGACGTACTCGACGGGATCTCGTTGATTAACCATACGTACAATATCAAACGTCGTCGTTCGAATAACACAATATAAAACAGGTTCGTTGACTTCCGTTTCAGTTTCACGAAAAATCGCGATGTCACAGCGTATTCTCGATAAATTTTCTCCTTTGAAGCACACCCGTTAATTGATCCCTTTCGCAGTTGAGATAAATGACAATGAACAGGACGAATCTTGATCCCACCCGAAGGATTTCCCTCGAATAACCGTTTTTTTTTTTTTTTGTTTTTTTTACGTTGTTGGACACTGACGTGACTACGACAGGGCTGATAGAAGGATTATGCAGATGGCCGCTCTAGATTGCACGAGAAAATTCGAGCTTGTACCCCTGGATGACATCGATTGCGCCGTGTTGTCGATTCTTCGTGGTCGTACCTCGCCGCCCATACTTTTTCGTCCTTTTGTCACGCTGTTTTCAGCATCGTTATAGTCGCTGCTGCTTGCTCTCCCATGAAGCCGTATATCTGAGAAAAAGTGATTGATTTATTAGTTGCAGCGACCGTGCATTTAAAAATTCTTTAAAATATAAACGAAAGT
The DNA here is from genome assembly GCA_943735885.1 of Stelis phaeoptera. Lineage (NCBI taxonomy): Eukaryota > Metazoa > Arthropoda > Insecta > Hymenoptera > Megachilidae > Stelis > Stelis phaeoptera. The sequence goes on from OX030930.1 coordinate 5,849,828, forward strand.
AATATTCGGGGTATGCAAAAGTTTCCATTGTCCACGAATAAACTACGATATAAGGTGTGTCGAAAATTTTCAATGGTTGTTACCCTATTTTGGATATCGATCAATTTACGTATAAAGTCAGGGTACGACTAAGGTAGTCGACTATTCTCGGGATAGTATAGTACTTTATGGCCAAATGCGATAAACAATTTTTCAAAGGAAAGTTATATAGAATATGACTTATTTTTATTATGTGATCATAGTAATTTTTAGAATGCCTGATCTGAATATTTTCGTGTATTTCGGGTTATAAGTACATATATGTATATTTACATATGATAAATACTGAGATTTCAAATCATAGTATTTATCAAAAGTTGCAATTTGCTCCTTATGTGTGAAACAAACAACAATTTTGTTAAAGAGAATTGATTCCTCTTTTCAGTTTTACGATATTTGACTCAAACATTTTAAATTACATGATTCAGCTACGTTGCAAACATGTGTAAAAAAAAGAGTAAAACTTATTATCCTATAGAAAAAGCTTTATTCAGAATTTACAGGGCAACTTAATACGTTGCCTGTTATAAGGGTCATTGGTGACTGGCTAAAATAATTGTATATAATCGAATAATTAATAAAAGATAAGAGAACACAAACCATGAATAACGTTAATATTAAATTAACCCTTTTGCTAGTATGTTAAGAGAACAGTCAACGCTATCAATGTGCGAATATACGAACGTAGGAAATTAGTATCGTACGTATAATACGTTTATCTATATATATATGTATATGTTCGCAGCACCTATTTATGAATTTCCATATTAAACACATTTAGAAAAATAAAACACAGATTTATGAAATTACCGAACGTATTATTATGGACGTATGTAACAGCGAAAGGATCAATAATACAAGGTAGCTTTAATTTTTAAATTAATTGATCGTATCTTTAATAATTGAGGTTTCAGTGTATCCGAGCAAACATGTGTTACGCATAAAGTGAATGTAAACAGGTTTTAATTTTTAACTAAAATTACGACCAAATTCGTAGGAGTCGTTCAAAGGAAGTGCATGAAAAGAAGACATTCGATGGTCAACGTTCACTTACAATCCTGAACCTTCCAATTTCCTTCAAACGGCAGATTACAATTGAATGAAACGCGAAATACCCAGGAAAACCTGTACGAAAGTTTCCTCAAACGAAGGATCAGATTACTTTTCATAGCGAAGGCGACGCGGTAGTTCATAAACCGCCGTGGGATTTCATCAAAATCCCGTTGAGAACGAAGCGTTTGTCGCCTTGGAGAAGATCTACGACATCGTGCCACGTTGCTGAAAGTTCGCGGGTAAATTTCACGTCTTCCTTCGAACTTTCCCTTCAAAAAGTTTCTCACACCACTGTGCGTAAGTTCTCGCATTACTCCGGGGCCGATGATTTAAAAGGAAGTTCTCGGGGAATTTCTAAGCAGGATAACGTATTTACGTTAAAATACGCCCGCCGTATCTACTTTTCATTTATACCAAAGTTCTTAATCGAATATTCTACTGTTAAGCTTGGTGGCCAGCGAGTATACGGCTGAAGGAAGGTTTAAGTTTTACTTCGCGTGATTTTTGAATGAATTTTTCTATTTCTACTAGGGAAGCTATGATCCGAATTATTTAATGTCAGAATTAGGACGAACGATTTATTAAATTATAAATGGAATTATTAAACTTTCTTGTTATAATACTTGCGTCACTTGTAGAAAAGATAGTAGAGTAGCAGAACCTACCGTATCCGAACATTCGTTATCCAGATGTTCTGCAAAGTTCTATTCTCTGAATAAAGTATCTACTATCAACCCCCGAACGACGGACCATGGAGACAACCACCAATTTAAATTGAATTTTACATTATTTTTCGCTTCCATTTTCGAAATTTTAAAGCGTTGCTTTAAATATTCTTCAATTCATTGTTCAAATATCTTGCGTTTACAAATTTTTTTGGTTAAAAATCGAAACACTACAGTACACGTTTTCCAGGTTTGGGTCAAGGTTGACCCGACCTTATCGTTCAAAGGTTAAATGCGATTATTTCTTAACTTAGAAACTAAAAAGGTGTGAAGCTCATAAATATTTAAATAGACCGTCAATTATCTAGGCTTTCGTTTAAATAAATACAGCGATAAAATCAATTTAACTTTAAGAAAGTGGTTGTTTTATTTTCCGAAAATTCCAATAATAGACCACATATCTTTCTATTAATTCGGACGAGGGAAGTTTTACTCTAATACGGAATAAAATACAGTTAAACGTAAAATATAACAGAACAGTAAGAAATATGGAAGTTTGTACGGATGTTACTACTAGGTACGTGGTAAATATAATTCGATTTTTACTTGGAAACTAGGAAATGTAAACATGCAAGCGTGAGTGTACGCGTTTGAATATTCAAACTTGTTTCGGCAAAGCCGCAACTGTTGCCTGAATGTACAATGCTGACGTTAAAATAGAATGCGAAATTGTTGGACACGATATCCGGACACTAATTTAATGATTAATTAGTAAATCGAACAACCAAAATTATAGTAGCATCTATATTCTTCATTTTAACCCTTTGCACTCGATTGTCCCGTCTGAGGGGACATATTTAATTTACTAGAGTATTTTAAAATGTGAAATTTAAGGTTTATTTCTATTAGAATATAGAAAATTAAGGAAAACAATAAAAATAAATAAATTGATAATCATTTGTATCTTTTTTCTGTCAAAATAGCGTATTTGGTTTTTGGAAGTTTTGGTTTTCCAAATTAATCCGAAACCTATGTATGGCAGTTATTTTCCCACGTACGAATCAAAGTGAGGCTCACAGAAATATACAAAAAGGCACTAAACAAATTTATGAATAATTATGAAAATAGAAAAAAGACAGTACTGTGAGTTATATTTATTGCTTTATTTAAAAAGCCGGTCAAGTTACAATTTAAAGAAAAGTAAAAGTGGATGGAGTTCGACTCACATTACTTTAACAATTAAAGGTCAACTAAAAAGAAATTATGATTTGATTCGTTTGCTGATGAAGTTTAATGCATGTGATTTTTCCCTAAATTTTGTTCTGTCTAAAACTGGGGGGGGGGGGGGGTTAAGTCATCGTTTAGCTCGTTTCAAAATCGTTTGGGAAATATTGGTCTTTTGTCCATTTTGGAAGAAATAATTATTACATTTGAATTTTTATCTCGAAAATTGTATTGAGTACATTTTCCTTTTATTTTAACACGTTGAATGCCGCGGGGGTCACCGGTGACCGGGACCCGAAATTTTTCGAAATTAAATAATTAAGAATAGAAACCACGAAATAAACCGTGAATAGCGTGGATATCAAGCTAATAATGCTGGCTATCAAATAGAAAGGTCAAATTTGAAAATTAATTGTCTGCATCGTAAATAATTAGAGTTTTAGCGTGTCTGACTACATACGTGCATTTTCACTGTGGCACACAACGTGTTAATCGGGAATGATCGCTTTTTTTGGGTAAATTTTTTTTTTTGTACTGAAGAATGATTTTGCAGTACAGAAAATTATAAACAAATTTTTATTTTGCAATTTCTATGTCAGGGTTAGTTTTCTAAGAATCTTTATAAAACAGTTAATTGTGCTTTTTAGTTACATAATTAGATGCATTTGAAAGATTAGGTCAGGTTAAGTCAAAGTTAGATTAAGCTTAGATTCATACTCCATTTTATCAGAAACCAACCAAAATATTGTGTTCCGGTGACAAATATCGTATAATTATTTTAGTCATCTCTAGAAATATAAAATTACAAGAACTATTATTGTTTCCACAAAACACGTATCTATAAAAGTGTTAATACCGTTAGTGGATGCGATAATCAAGATAGTAAACAAGTTTTGAAACTGAACGGTACACAGAAACTTATTTTGAGCAAAGTAATCTCCTATGCCCTACTTGCACCGCGATTTATGGCCCGCCTTGAATAAACATAGATTTAGGAGAGGACAGTCTTTCCAAAGAAAGACATAAATAAATTTATCCGTTAAAGGCGATTAATACATTCAGTTGGAAGAATTTCTTGAATTTCCATACGAGCAGATAGAATGACGGGTGCATCGTAACCATAATGAAGTGACATCATAAATTAGAACATTAGGAAGCGACGCTGATTAATGTCACGATACTTAGGACCACGTACTGTGTTCTGTTTAGGGCTTACCTTTTAATATGTATATTGCATAGGATACCTTACTTTTCCATTTCACACCGAAGCGATTGTTTCAATGGGATTTTGTCTGTATCAGATGATTTTAAAACCTTAGTGAATCATAATCGCAAGACAGGCCTGTCTACAAAATATCGTAAATGTTTAGGGTACCATAGTCTATTTTGAAGATAAACATTTTTAACTGTCTTTCCCTAACCCTTAAGAATTAACTGGCTACTGCCTAAACTTAGCTGCACGTATCAGTACGTATGTATTTGTCTATATCTAGATAAAAAAATAATCTTATACAGGTGGCTGTGATCATGGACCTAAGAATATATGGACGGAATGTTCCGCAAGGGGGGTGCCAGCTCTGCCGTAAGGGGGGTGTATAGTTGTCTCTTTATAGAATATTAATCGATCGGGTTTTTCCGCCGCATACTCGATGATTTCCGAAAGTCCGTACAATACAAAACACTCTTCAGCTATATTCGGCTTCCCGAAGGTTGACGATCACTGCAAATTGAAGACAGAGACGACAAGCGAATGAAAAAGGACGACTTCTCTCTCCCCTTACCGTTGATTTGGCAACCTCCTTACCCAGAACCACACTTTACACTCCGTCCATATATTCTTAGGGTCCATGGCTGTGATGCATGAAAATGAACCAACGCTTTAGTTTTGTTTTTGTTAGTGTGCCAGCAATGATGTCTAGAATTTTGGCGGGGAATTATGGTACGGCATAGCCAAGTCACGCTATTCAGTCGTTGCAAGGATCACCCTCGTTGGGATACAAAAGGAACCATTTCACTTGAAATGCTTGAAGTTTCAAATACAGTACATGTTCCGCACTTCTAAATTCAACAGTTATTCAGACTTCTGTATCTATAGTATTTGCAATAGTTAAACTGGTATCTCGAAGTTTTGCATTTGTTAACGAAAGTTTCGAGGCGCGACCTTCGTGGAGCTTTTACGGAGGACAGCGTGCTAAGAAGGGATGTTGGAACACCAATGAGGAAGTTGGGACAATATCGAAGAAGCAAACATTATTTCTTCAGATATACAATAGCATGGAAAAAAGTTACCATTTTTCAATTCTTTTTATTTTTATTATTTTTGAATATGAAATTAAAACTTTAGTACGGATTTAATAACTATTCTAATAGAAGATTAGAATCTGAATAAACTATAGTTGAAGTTGAATTTATTTAACTAACAAAAATTGGTATATTGTTAAACAAAACAACATATTTTTTTAAATCAACGAAAGGGGTACTATTTTGGAGAAGTAACAAAGACACATTGAAATTCAAAAGGGGTAATAATTTTGCCAGCGTTAAAAATAAATTATGTTGGTTTAATATTAAATAAGATTTTGGTTTGCTAGTTAAATAAATTCATTGTTAACTGAGTTTTATGGAGCTTATATTCTTTCCAAATATACGATATTAAACCTATATTAATGTGATATAAGTGAATGTTAAAAAAAAATAAAAATTAGAGTCATAAAAGTGATAACTTCATCGGCCATTACTGTACTTTAATTTAACAAAAAATCTGGTCCAAAACTCTCACAACTATTAATGACAACATTTGGCATCTTAACTTAATACTAATAATTACACTATTATCTTTTTTTTTACACATTACTTTGTGTTTCATTTTTGAAATAAATTACAGTTCAAGTATATAAATTACAGTTAAAAAACTTTTGTTAAAGTTATGAGGAAAGTATTTGGACAGAGCTTTTACAAGTACTATCTAATGAATGACTGGATTAGCAATGTTGGTAATTTGTAGTCCTGTAATGATTTGAAAATTTTTATATTCTAAATAATAATATGCATTGAATAATATGCTACTAAATATTGGTATTATAATCTTAACACATTGATTGGCATGGGGGATGATTGCGACTAATGCTATAAATTCAATTTAACCAATGACAAAATATGAATACTGAATAACACAAAAATTATAGTAACAATTCAGAGTAACAAATAAAATTATTAGATTAAGAAATTAGCTTTTAATATTTTGAATAATTTATATTATTGGGTATAGTTGTTTTTATTATGTCAGTCAATGTGTTCATGAGCTTACCATCTTTACACACGAATTCCGTTTAATAAATTTATAAGCTACTTGATAAAAAAATTACTCACCATCATTCCTAAGGGTATTAGGCAATGAGGCATCCGTTCCCTCATTCTGAATAGGTCCCACGCTCGGCAGTGGTCCTTGCCGCGAATTTTGAATATTTTCAACTGAAAAGTGATTTATTTATTATACTGTTACTATTGTCATTGTTTTTCTCTATTTAATTGACATTTGCTTCAAGATACATTATTTCCGTATCACATTATTATTTATGTAAGATGTATATCGAAAGGGTCTCTATCTGTATCTCAAATGTTTTGATTCGTTTCAACCTAGATTACGTATAATTTTTTGAAAGAATACAAATTTCTTGCTAATTTCGAAAACTTTTCATTTTCATTTTGCATTATATGTGCTCGATATTTAGTTAGATTACAATTACAAGGAGTGGTACTATAATTTAACTTGAAAATTTTATTCTAAATTTATGAAATTTATTTTAGCAATTGACGTGGATACTCAATTACTTACATTATGATATTCACGCAAATAGCTATATTATTTATTGGCACATCGAAATTATAGATTAAGTTCAATAAAGATTGAAAGTGAAAACTGTACAAGATTTTCAATCAATATTCAAATATGTACAAAATTTATTATACAAGTGATACAATAGGTCTCTTATATTTTACAAAATATTTAACCACCATAAAAAAAGTAATCGAATGTTTCAATTTACAAACGTAATCTCCTAGAGAAATAAATACATATTTTATAAAGTAATATATTCTTGTGAATTTTTACTAAAACTGGGATTGCCAATGGTTAGTTTAGTATTGAAATAAATAAAGCTTATTTTATAATTAGTCCCCCATAGCAGCTTTATGTTTAATTATGGGCGATATGTTTCATTTTACCCTGACGTAGAAGTAGGTCTGTAACAATTAGACGTCTGTTCCACATAAATTCTAGGTTTATAATATACATATTATGAGGTAACTTAATACGTTCATTTATTTTCTCCGTGTTAATTAGATCGTGGTATTAACTGAGAATTTGTTTCGATTAAATTTATTAATAAATTTACCTTGTTCGACGGTAGAACTTGGAATAGTCGTTGTTTTTAGTTGCGTCGTTGGTGTCGGTATATCTGTAAACATTGTACCATAATTTTAATCCAATTGTCGCTGAAATTGAACTTATCTACTCATTTTAATATCTAATGTTTATTCATTGGTACGGGTTCATTCACTGGTGGATCTACTTATTTGAATATTCGAATATTCAAATTTGCACAGCTATAGTTTCGACCGTTTTAAGTGCCATGAAATCTGAATTGATACAAGATACAAAAGAATATGATGTACTTTAAACTTTAAAGAGTACAAGATATAATGCTTACGGTAGAGTTTAATACTGCCATCCGTTTCTCCCAGAGAATTCTTCGATATGCATTTGTACGTTCCGTAATCGGACTTTTCCACCGATATTATTGTAAGTTTCATATGTATTTTGTACGCATTGTCTGTAACTGATTGTTCGTATTTCTCTCCTGGAATTATAACGAATCAGCTTTATTTCGATAACGTATTTACCACATAAAACATACCATTTATGATTGTAATGGGCAGCTATCACAATAACTAATTAGTAATTAACTTTTTAACGACACAAAAGTAAATCAAGAATATCAGATAATAAAATATTCAGAAATTGTTGGATGCATTCAGGTTTATAAGAAAATATTTCTAATGTTTTGCTATTTTTGGAAAAAGTTTCATCAGGGATCTAAGGACGTGTTTATATATCGTTCATTTGGCCCAACAATGACATATATAATTCAACAATCACAATTTTAGAAAAATTGGGTTGGAATATTTTTGTAAAAGTTGACATTCAGAATTCTGTCATTAAAAAGTACAACTAACAACCATCTTTTCTATCTTAATAACTGAAAAATTGTAAAGGAATATGGGAGTTTTTAATGAGATTTAACTCCTAAATTCAAAATAATTTTCTTAAATACTATTTGATCAGTTTTATGTTACAAAATCATGGGAATTAGCCAACTGTACAACTTTTTCTCATAATCAATACTGATGATAATAATGGCTAAAGATATTAGAATTGAAAATCGTTCATAACGGACTTCCATGGTATTTTGTAAGATCCTGTATGGTTTTATATAGTATATGAAAGATCACTAGCAACATTATATAGTACTACTTATTTGAGTTCATGTACGGCCGAAAGCATACATACAAATGTCCATTGTCCTTTTGAGTCATTCCATTGTTACAGCAAATGAGCGATATGTATGTATGTTCTGTATACATAGTATTCATGTGCTCCATTCAGAATATTGATCACAAAACAGTAATGATTGTGACAACCCAAGCCATACAAGCCTTAAAGATTATTTATTATGATATAATATTTAACAACAATTATTGTTTAACATGCATTTGCTTTTAACAGTTTTTAAATGCATATTTCACATAGGATATTTCATAAATTTATTATGTACACTTGCCTTACTCAAAATAATAGTCGTGTATCTTGAATTTTATTTGAAGCAAAAGCATTACCACATTACATGTTGCAAACAATTTTAAATTTCACAGCATCTTGTTTCTCTCCACACATCAATCATGACAATTGCATCATTATTATTACGAACCACTGATATAGTGCTCGACACTGTGTGTTGTAATAAAATTCGAGATACATCACTATTATTATGGGTGACACAGTTAATTCTCAAAACACAAATGCTCTACGATTGACGTGGCAAACAGATGTACTCGAACTATAACTAAAATGTCACTATGTATTGATTTAAAAGCTAAATTGAGTAAAATATACATACATCTCCAGCTGGAAATGTTACGTTCAAGTATAGATAAAAATAGTGAATAGATGCATACATATACGCATAAAGAGTAGTAAATATTTGCATTGTTGTGTTACGTTCATGTTATCAAAATTTCCTTGTTCGACGTTGGACATTCGTGCTTGGATTAGAACAATTGGTCTCCAGTGGAGACCAATGCAAAGCTAGAATTTGTTCACGGAAACCCCAGTAGCACATAGCTTCCTGCATTCCAGCTTCTTTGTTTTCTCCGATTTTCGAGTATAAAAGGTGCAATAACAAAGGTTAAAGGGATTTAGTCTGCGAAAGGTCTTTGTACGAGGAAATTGTGTGAGATCGATTATCGAAATCTCACAATCAGTCGAACTTTATTTACTACCTACACTAAATTGAATAACTGTTAGAAATTTTTTACACGTCGCTGTTATTTTATTCTATTTAATTTAAATGATTCTTGTAATCTAGAATTAGTCGTCGCGATAACTGCATTAAATATTTGGCAAGTCTCGGTTCAAAAAGTATGCTTATTGATTCTTTGTTAATATCATAACGTTTAATCGTTAATATTCGGTTGAAAGAATCCATCAAGGTATACTTTCTCCGTTCAAAGCGTATCGTTAATTTAAATTTAGGTGATCTACCATGTGATACTTTCTGTGGGTTTTAGTGTTGTAAGTGTACCAATTCGTTTGAATACTACGATTCCTATAGTATAATCAGTTTTACAAGAAAATTCTTCTTATTTACGTAAAATCTCACGTGAAATTTTATAAATACAAAATAATGTAAGCAAACTTCTTTTGAAACTGCACTTTATCGACTCTTAGATTTCTTAGCTGCGAAAGTACGTAACGTTTGCATTCGTATCCAAGGGAGATTCGTTAACTCAAACTTTCGCTCAGAAATTAATAACACAGCAGACGTCGTTTTCCCTTGGTAAACCGCACGCTACGGGCGAAAAGAGCGGCGCAAAGACCAGAAGTCATGACAATCAGCTGCCATTAAAGTTGTATACCAAGTCCAGCGAAGCCGGAAAACGTCTGGTTTACTATGCTTGAGAAGGGTGCTAGTCGTCACGATACAGAAAGGACAGTAATGGCATTGGTAAGTAGCCTGAGGCACGACACTCTTTATGTACAAAGTTTTTTTTTTTTTATAGCTTGCTATTCTTTGTTAGTTTTTTTTTTCGTGTGATATTCGTGAATATTGAATAATATTCTTACAAGGAAGAGATGATTGGTCTATGAAAAAAAAAAATTCATAATATTTTGAGAAACAAAATAAATAAGGTAGTCTTTTGTGTCATAAAAGACGAAATACATAATTATACTTTTCGTATGTCAATTTTACAAAGAATCTATAGATTCTTGACATGTACTTGGTAGTAGTTTATTACAAGTGTTAGGGGGTCGGTAGGATAATTTTGTAAATATTTTTGTTGCTTAAGGCTTCCTACTCATTTGTAAAATTACAAAGAAATCTGGTTTTGACACCAACCTAACCTCCTTGTCAGATAAAAGATTGGTTAGACAGCGAACCCTTAATGAAATTAATAACATATCTGTTATAAAAACAAATACTATGTTAAGTTGTATACATGTGATTGTATTCATTTTTTTTTTTCAAGTCATTGATTATGTTAACAGTATCTGGTTATTTGCAAAATGATAATCAAACACTTTTTGTTTTTAATATTTGTTTTCATATTTTGGTATTATTTTTCCATAAATGATCACCCCGTGCCCACTCGTACGTGTTATTCGGCCGCACCCTATATATTATATATGGTTCGTAATTTAAGTCTTCCTTACAATTTTCGTAATTAAATGTTCAACTGTTTTGGCTTCAACGATACCTTATAAATAAGGAACAGATCTCTCGTTAATAAATTACAAGTTTATATCGGTAACGTTTTCATTTTATATTGCAAAAGTTTATTGAAGGAGGTAGGGAGAAATCATAACGAAAATTAATTAATAGGTAATGAACCTAATTAAAGCTTCAATAAAATGTTCATTTATCCAACCCTCGTGCACTGTTTAAATTGATATTACATTCATATCATTTGATTCGCGTATATAACCGATAAACGAAACCAAATGACATTTTATCTGACAAATATGTTATTTAACGATATTTGATTACTACTTTTTTGAAGATTATTTTCTGCCTTCAAGCGAATTTAACAGATTTCACATATACTGGATGCTTTAGTAATAAATTATCAAATGTTAGAATTGCATCTTAGGCCAGTTTGACCCGAAACGGTGCGCGAAGTTTAAAAAGTATCTTAATATACTTTAAACTTTCGAACGACAGTCTACGTGTACTGTGGCAATATCTCTACAATATTTGCAGCGAGCGAAGGAATTTATCTGCTATGCTAATCTTTACTTGTCTAGAAACAATTAACAACTCGCAGCAGAGTGTAATCACTTAGCGTATCATGGAGTTTTGCGCGTCCTTCGGCAATGCAAGCTAAAATGTATTATATTTTAACTAATTGCCTATTTCAAAAATTGATAGCATAGGAAAATCCGAAATGTAGAAATGCACAGCACATTAATTCAAAATTCATTTAAACGAACGAATCCTGTTGCAGGAACTGTATACACATTACACAAACAAATTCGAGATCCGAGTGCATGCAATTCATCGATTTGAAATTTTGTTTTACGACGAAAAGGTTCCGAGATAGGTATTTTACCAAACGCTTTTTTTTTTTTTTGTATAAAGATTCTTTTTGGTTCCATGAATTGCGAGCAAACGAATATCTGTTTGTATGTTTCCTCGTATTGATCAATATCTATCAATTCGTGAAGAGTTTGCTGGCTCGGTGTGTGCACAGCTTTACAATATAACATAACGCTGCAGTGGATAAACAAATGAAGCAATTATCATGAGAAGAAGTTCATCGTTCCATTCAATTATTATTCATTTACAGTTTTTGGAGCGGCACAAAAACGACATTTAACCCTTCGTGCTCGTCTGCTGCCTTTAAGTTGATATAATTTTCCAGAGAACTTTAAAACAGGAAAGTTAAGTTTTATTTATAACAGAATATAGCAAATCAGTAAACGGAATGAAGACAAAATAGATTCATCAATCTTTGTAATATTTCCTTTTTAAAATAGTGCTTTTAGTCTTCGAAAGTTTCGTTATAAAAGCAGGCCATACAAATGCTACGAATGCAAAGGGTTAATCTGTTCATTGATCCACCTTTTAATTGTAAGCAAGTGAAGTTTTTCAAATACGGTGTAGAACAATTAACAATGCGATGGAAGCTCGTTTGCATGCTTGCTTTTGCAATTACAAAAAACATGCAAAGAACTTTAAAACAACGTATTCATTAAAGCTTCAGCTTTGAAGGTACGGTTAGGTCTAAGGTAGTCAGCCTCATTTGCAGATAAATAGGTCAGATAAGTCGGGGCTCAAAATCAGTGGCTAATAGGGAGCTGGAGAGAAATTACTGGAAATATATTTTGTATACGAAACGAATTCTTTATGTGACAGGATATACATTCCTTTTACAATGTGATTGTAAATGTATCTATTTACATTTGTTTGATTTGTTAAATATCTACTCAAAAGCGCTTTGCGTGCCAATCTTTAACCGTCAGTAATTTTTCTTGAATGTTGTAATAACAAACCTAAGTTTAGGGTACTTTACGCTAAAATATTGTCTTTTCGGCGTGAATAAAGAGGGTGGAGTCAGTTTTTTTGTTGTTGTTGCAAAAGACTCAAGTGTTGAATATTTGAGATACAGTTACGACTTCGTCAACTGCCTAACTTCAATTTATGATATTAAATGACTCGATGAAAAACCGAAGCATCATCTTCATGATTTATTTTTCTTTTCTTTTGTTTCTTAAAATTTTACCATCCGACCCATTATTACCCCTCTTTTGGTATCCACCATCACTCCTCATATTTTGAATGAATTTTAAAACTTCTTTATTTCTTCGCATTTATAATTACATGTCTCAATGTGAGCAGGGTAGTTGGGAAAGATGGACGGGACACGAGAGCCACTATTCCACTATTAATAATTGCTTATTAGTATACGTTGCAAAAGTACATAGCCGTTCTCGACGCTAGCATCCAAGAAGAAGAAAACATGGCCATAGTCGACACTGGTGGCAACGACTATAGACTGTGGCTCGCATAAAACGATATTACTAAAACTCAAAGTAGAAATTTTATATTTCCAAAGATCACGTTACGATTTAATAATAATTTAAATACTTAATATTGAATTCCAATGATTAGAAAGGAAATAATAAATAAATTTTAATATTGAATCGATAAGAATAGGGCTAAAATAATTATTTCAAGATATTTTGAAAATCAGTTTCTAGCAGCTAAGCTACGTTAATAAAATTAACTGTTATTTGCTGATTATTCTGAACTTGACAGATGTATCTAATGAAGTGACGTCGTAATTAATATATGTATAATGACTTTCATCAGTTTATCGTGCACTGAATATTGCCAACGTTTATCTAAAGGGATGATATCAAGACTATCTCCCAGAGTACTGTGATATATTGCAACCTAAATACATAAACCAGGGCGATGACGCGACAAGCCGCTTTAACACATTGACTGTCAGAGTGGAAATGGTCGTATGCAGTAAGACACGTAATAATTGCAATTATTTAGTATATAATCGCCGCATTTTCCAGTTCAAGCTTTTCACCGTGTACCTTTTGCAAGTAATATAATACTAATGCTACTTCAAATTTTCTTAAGCCATTATATTATGGGCGATTGGACAACCCAGCATCCATTGAAGCTTCGATATTTAATACTTTTCATACTATTCACACCAGCGGCAAGAATTTTCGCAGCGACTGCGAATCAGTAGCGTTTTTTTCCGCTCAACGAGGCGTTTCCTTTGCTACCGTTGTTTTATGATATTGACGAATACTGAAAAGTTGGTTGGATTACTTAAGAATTATCCTATTTTACGCAATTTAATCTACATATGAAGATTACAAAAACAAAAGGTTCGAAGACAAAGTGTGGTTTGAGATTAGGCAGTAATTAAATAAAAGTGACAAATAGCTGAAATTATGATTACACTTTTATTTTAGTACAGTAAACAGTCGTTATGTTTGAACTAATATTTTAAATTTATAATCAAACAGGAAAATTGGAATTAAGTTTAAATCAGTTCAAGAATTTCGTCGTTAAATTGACAGTGGTAGCGAAAAATTTGCATATCTGTATGAATATTACGCGCGCATTTCGCTGTCGCAGCTACTGCGAATATTTCGTTGCTGCTACGCCCGTCAGTGTTTCACATTCGTCCGTGATATCCTTAATACCAAAATCAGAATAATTAAAGAATAGTTTTAGAAACAACTAGTTGGTAATATTTAAATCAGTGTACACGAGCAATTTCCAACCATAAAAGTCTAAGCAAAACTCAATTACCATATAAAGTAATCAGGTAGTAGTACCTAATGATATCAATAATTATCCTGCAAATCAATAAATTAATAATATTCTATTGTTAGAAACCATTGTAAGTCAGAATCTATCACAAAATACATAAACAACGCGTATTAACATTTCCAGAAGTTTATCTGGTTACCAGTAAAGTTTTGCTAGGAATTTTGGCATAAAATTGCATTCGCTATAAAGCGGGAACCGTACAATTTTATACAGTTATTATTTTATATTGATATCTTTATTCGTTTTTGAGATATCGTCGTCTCTAAAGACAAACGTAATTTTGGATAGTAATCAATGAATGTTTAGCGAACCGGTCACGTGACTAGTGTTTACATTAACCCTTTTACTATTACTATAGTGCGTACGCACATCCTGGAAAAATGTAGGTCAAGGATGCCATTCCTAACCTTCTTCGAAGCCGTATATCTTAGCAACCAATTAAGATATCGCGTTGCAACAAAATGCATCATTAACTATTCTCTATTCTCAGAGTTACTGTTATGTTCAATTTTACATATTTTTTTATATTTATTATCAGGCTGTTTTACCCTTTTTGGGACATTATTACATTGTCTGAAGCATGAATATATATTTTTAGGCAAATATAATATATGTTTAAATTGTTTACCTGGTATTGTCGACCAGTAATAGCTTCAAAAATTTTCTATCTCTAATCTGATTGTGAGTTGTTAATATTAGTGCGGCAAAATGCGGGAAATTCTTTTTAAATGTTTGAATATTACATAACATACCGATTACTACAGCGAAAATATAAAAAACCTTTCGTATTATATCATAATTTTCAGTTTATTATTGTCCATCATTTTTTTTATTAAAATCGTAACAATTTCAATTACCGGGATCAGTTAAAGGATGGGAAAATGTATATAAATTCAGAATAGTAATTAAGATTATGCAATGACACAGGATTAATTTTCAACACCTTACAGTCTTCCTGTAGATGGTGTAAGTAAATTAAAAAAATTCTAATGGATTTTATTACATATGTCTACTTTTTCCGGAGTTATGCTTCGAGAACGACTTCTCAGTACAGTTATCTCACGTTTATTTCTTTCCAAGTATCTTGTTTTTGCCCCGATACCCATTTCTTATCTAAAGCAATGAAACCTAGATAAACGAAATAAAAGTTTGCATCCATGATTTACGAGATTCACACGTAAATAACATGGTACCTTCGCGTTCGCCAGTTCGTAATGGTCATGTTCCCGGGCTGCTAATTCACTGAAGAACGATTGAACCGTACCGGCCAATATAGTTAACGTTGTTTTATTAACGAGTGTACACGCATGGTACATCAGCGCTCACATCTGTACCGTACATACGTACACTACCGCATAAAAGTACTAAACTTATCAAATGTAACACAAATTTGAAAAGGAATTGTTGTGTAAGATATTAACAAATTTCAAACATCAACTTTTTTAAATACCGGGTGAGTTTCCTAATATTACGACCTAAAATAAATTGTGTAAGTTATTCGTTACAAAATAAAGTTGCTTGGTATCTAGGGGGACATGCAGTACTCCAATCTGTATTTTATTACCTTACCTTTTTAGCGAGGTATTAGGGTCACCTCCAGTTTTTTTAATGGAATGTTTAATATTCTTTTTCAAATTCGGATAAATCATAAAATTTTGTGTAAAAAAGTATTACACACAGTGGGTATTTCATGTTGATGATTTGTAACATTTAACAGGGAACACGTTTTCAAACATGACCGGTCGTTGTGAACGAAGTTGTGTTAAGAATCACGTCGGCTTTCCTAATAGAAGATTATTAATTTGAAAATATCTAAATGATTATTAATTTTAAGTCCCACTTTGTGTAATACCTTTTTACGCAAAACTTGATGGTTTATCCGAACTTAAGAGACAAATATTAGACATTCCATTTAAAAAATTGAAGTCTTGTATTATAAAATTTAAGGTGCTTTCTCATATTTTGAAATTGCCTTCTGTAGAAATCAGATTTACATAAAGACATAAACATCCTTAGTTGTTGACACTAAACATTAGTAAAATTGACATTTTATAGGTATGAATAAAAAGTAAGGAGATAAAAGTAGGTGCGATTTAATTTAAATTGTATTATCGAATAAAAATAATAGAAGTGACAAGGTTAAGTATCTTAACTTAAGCAGTAAGAGTTAAACACAAAGAAACAGCTGTATTCAAACATACAAAACTCATAATACAAATTTAATAATTTTAAATTTCTTTCATTTTTATTATTTTTTAAAATCAACTTAAAACTTTATTACAAATTTAATAAATATTGTAATGTACATTCAACGTTTATTTCATAATGGGTCAAATGACGCCGTATGGTAAAGTGCCGGTACGTTTAGTGTTAAACAGGTATTAAGGTGATACACGTCGATGTTAAAAAACAACAAAAATAAAGTATTTATTAAATTAACATGTATCATGCTAAACACTGCCAATAAATGTCGATGCTTGTATTAGTCCTAAAAACAATATGCGTACATAAAATTGAGGAATTTCGTTGAAAACAAAAAGCATTCTGATACTTTTTGACGGTAGTGTACGTTGCCGAGACGATCTAACATCGTCCCATTCGGTTAGATACAGTTGCATGGAGCCGTAATTACATGGAACGAGTCTCGATATTGAACTTTTCACGCATTGCGATCACTTTCAGAGAAATTGAACGGTGTATTGCAAACGAGAAATGAAAATTTCGCAATATAAAAGTAGCAAACATTTGTTTCGGGTTATCAGAGTTAATTGATACTTTTAGATATCTAATATTAAATTACTTGTATTTAATTCAAAAAGCTTTTGAAATCTGACCTACTACGGTTAAGATCTGAATCTTTGAAGCTACCAAAACTGACAGAATAGCTCAGAGAGCGTTGTCCGCTCTCAACTCAATTTCTTTAAAAGTTTTGACTGAATGTTTGATAACTACATGAATATCGTCGGAGAGATTTTTGAACTAGTTATATCTTTTCGTGGTAAAGCGCAGCTTAAAAATTGATGTCTGTATCAATAGAATATAAAGATGTCTCATTCTGTATATTCCTTAGTTTCAAATAGTCATTAATAGTTAGTATAAGCTTCTCTGCAATAACTTGCTTTATTTATATGAATTTGAAACGATCTGGAAATAAGGTTACAAAATGTTAGGAAGTGCGTTGACATTTTTAACGTAGATTTACCTGTTCACTCTAAGGTACGTATTGAATGAAACTCTGCGAACGATTACAAGTAATAATTTCATTACGAGACTGTATATTAAACTATTTGCATTCAGATAATTTTTCTTATGGAATCGAGCATGGTTTAATATTTTAGAATTAAGCTTCGTAAAACCGAAACTTCTATTTTAAAGAGAAGCTACAAACATTTATGAATTTATTTGTTTGTGTTCTTTCTGTTGAGTTACTTTACTCTAATATAAATGATATTTGAATTTTCTGCACAAATGTTGAACCTCAATATTAATTGCCAGCTCACACTAAAATAAAAGGAAACTATGTTTAAAGAAATATTACAACGAAATTCATGAAATTCGCAAATCTACGAATCCATAAATATCCCGTGTCAGCTGAGATTATTTTACGGCAAACAGATTAATGTACTAACTACAAATTATAATATTTTTAACCCTTTCCAGCTCAGCGTTACCATATGACAATATTTCTTTTAAATGTAGGTCAGAAATTAGAAATTCGCAATATTTGGTTTCTCAAAAATTAACAAATCAAAACTTTTTATAATTTGTGGTGGGTAGGGCTAATTACTTTACGACGTAGTAACTCCCTTTAATTTTCTTTGTCTTACGTTAGCTTTAAAAAATATTACACATGCATCAAGGTGGCTACGGTATTTTCCAAAGCGGACGTACATTTTTCTCAGAAAGGACTGGGCGGATCAACGGGAAATGCCGTATACATATACAGTATACTTCAAGGTATCATCCAATCCAAAAACTTCTTTGTATTTTCCAAATTACTATTCTCTTCTCGTGATATAAAAAGTACAGATTTTTTAGTAATAATCATAGTTTTCCCATTAAGGTCTTGTTATTCTATCATTCTTTTTAAATTCTTTGTTGTAAATCAAACGATAACCGCATTCGTGAAGAATAATAAGGAATTTTGTTAGTTTTATTCAAATCATTAGGATTGATCAACTATTTTGTGATATGGCTTATGCGCCTGTTTATAACTGATACGATTTTTAATCAAATATCTTATAATTTGTGCAGTCATCTTAAACGAAATTGATCAGACGGTAACATTGTTTTGAATTTTACATAAGAATTCAAAGAATTCAATGTCTTACAGTGGTCACCAAAATTGTCAAATTCAAAATGCTATCAGAAACCTTTGGAATTAATTACAAAATGAAATTTCAAATTGCAAAGAGACAATTTCAACGTTATCTTTATTGTAAGAAAATGTATTGAACAAATGGAATACAATTAGTTTTCAACAATTTGAACAATTTTTAGAAAATATGTCCATAAAAATGTAAGCCGTGATTGACGGCAGGATTGGTACACGAAATGTTGAAGGCATTTAACATTGTGACACATCATCGATAAAATCTATCTGTCCATTTACTGTTCAACTATTGTCCTAATAAATATTCTTTTCAATATGTTATGCATTTTTTGCATTGTGAGCAAACACGTTTTCAAAAATTTCCAATTAACAATTATATTTTGATTAAGTACAAATTGTAATTCCGGAAGGTATTCGATGAATTTCGTAAATCAATCGTTCCATTTTTATTTTGCCAAATGGTGGCAACGATTAAAAGTAAGAAAAAAATGTTATACATACATCGTTAATGATTTATTACAAAGCTGCAATAAAGATACCAAAACTGTAAATGGCTGGTTTCTTGTTTGATTCTGAGGGCAAAAATTAATTTACATCAAGAATTAATACATAATAAAGGACTTACGTTCCATTCAATGAAATAAACGAAAATCAAGGTAAAATTCAGATAGCACGATTACGCAAAGAAACAAAACTCCACGACGTTTATCGTAAATCTTTGATGTAAATCTTAGAACAAAGTTATATAATAAAATAAATTTATTGTAAATTTTGCACGTATTCTTATAATCATCTTTCTCTAACTTACTCGAAGTTGGTAAAAAATGGAGCTTCATCCCTTTGACTGCAAGATTCTCAATTATGACGAACATATTGAAGGATTTAATGAATTATTTAAATACGATAATTTACTAATCGATTAACGCCAAAAAATGGTAACATTTTGTATTTTCCCATGATCGCCAAATAATTTATCCAATAAGTAAACTTTGATAATACATAGTCCTTAAATACAATAAGGTGATTTCACTGGTGTTAAGTTATTAATATACATACATATAATTGTCGAAAAATAAAGTTTACAAGTTTTCATTAATTTCTAAACCGCTATTTTTTTCTTAAAGAGAAAGAAATAATTTCACAATTTTTAAGTTTGTTTCCCATAAAAATGATTAAATACACATTAATAACGTCATCTCCTATCATTTTTTTTATTATTTCCAATAAAAAAAGACTCACTTCGATTTCTTTCTGACATTGTTGTCTATGGTCTGCATCACAGTACAATTATTCTGTATTTTTGTTTAAATAGGTTCACAAATTATCGGTTTTTGATATTGGTTCTTGTTGCTGAAAAAGGTTTTTAGTATTTTATTGACAATTCTGTTAACCGGTATACATGGATTCTTATATTCAACCTGTCGGTTTTTTAAAATTGTTTTTAACCGATGTAACGTAGGTGAAAGCTCGGTTCTTCTATCCAATAGAAACGGTAACTGCGTTATTCGTTTTGCAGGAAGGCGCGTTATCCGATTTTACTTTGAAAGCTAACTATTTCGCCATCATCCAGCGAAAATTTTTGAAACTTTGTACTGCAGAGCAGAAAGCTTCGATACTACCTTCTGTTAATTTTTTTCTTTTAATAGTTTCATGAAACGTTGTAAAAAGGGGGAAAGCATACAACAAAATTTGTAATTTAGAATTATACCTTAAATTCGTTTAATGTTGATCATTTTCAAAGAAACTTATTATAAAATTGATAACTATATGCTTTGTGGTTAAATTTTACACCTACTTCTTCGTGTGTGATTTTATAACGTAGGTACTTACATTCTTAAATGATGCTTGAAATAAATAATAAGTTAACCGCGAATTATTATTCAAAATTATATAGTTTAGTTGATTAGAGTTGCTTCTTCGAGACGGTCGTTTCGTTCACCTTAGAACTTTATATCACCTGCTCAAGATTTGTTAATTTAACAACGTATTTGTGCGTTCATTAGCTCTACTTTCCTCAGATGTCCTATTCAATTTCCGACAGCTTTTACTGGGCAATATTGAATTCCGCGAAGCAATACTACAAGAATTCCCCTTTGATCCATTGTTTGATGTTGCTGTCAGCCAATCATTTTGTACAAAGAATATAAATTAACACGTTGACTGCCACAGTGAAAACGGACGTGTGTAGTCAGACACGTTGAAATCCTAATTATTAAGAATATAATCAACTAATTTTCAAATTTAACCTTTCAAATCGATAGCTAGCATTATTAGCTTAATGATAACGCTATCCGTGGTTTGTTTCGTCATTTTCTTTGTTAATTATTTGATTGTAAAAAATTTCGGGTGCCGGTCACCGGTGACCCCCGTGGCAGCCAACGTGTTAAATGTTTATATAATATTTTTTGTAATCTTTAAGTTCGAAACTGGCATAGTACAAGCGCTATATTTCGATATACGTATTTGTTATTACATCGTGACAGACCCTCTAAAATTATCTATTTGATAAAAAGTTGTCTTTAAAGAACCTAATATTTTGTTACATTTTTAACATTTAACAGCTCATGTTGTGTTGTGATAAACATGCCTGATTATCAACACCATACAAATTCTATTAACTTTGCAAGCATATACATACATACGTAACATGCAATCAACAGTATGAGAATTAATTAAATGAATCTTCGATTAATAAAAAAGAAACTAAATTCGTGCAAGCTACACTTGCCTAACAATCAATTAGAAATACCAGTTTTAATAATTTCATTATTCTCCTTAGTCCAATAATTGATCGACTTCGGAAAGGCTTCTGAATGACACTCGAGTGTCATCCTCTGCCCCTCTTGTGCACCTACCAATTGATTCTGGATCGAAATCATTGGGGTGACTGTGAATTCACGATAATCAAAATTATAATAACCTTTTTGCAAAAACACGGTTAGACATTTATAATATTATAAAGAAAGAATACTCACAGTGTACTATCAACATTATTCTTTTACTGACTGTAGGAGGCACGCCGTTGGAAGCGATGCACAGGTACGCACCCATCTGTAATCTATTTACCTTTGTGATAATGAAGATCGGCCCTTCCACACTTCTTACTGCAACAAAAATCGAATATTTGGATTTGTAAAAGCAATTGATGCAATAGGAGTTGCCTATACAAAAAGATCAAGAAAGTGTGCTAATCTAATTTTCCAGCTATGCTTCCAGAAAGCAAATGCACTTATGTCGGAAGAAAAGTGTTACAAATATTTCCGAATCTGTTTATTTTTATTCCATTCTTTAATTTTCTATATTTTGATACGGGTGAAACTGAGATTTCGCATTTTAGAATACTCCGATAAATTAAATGTGGCGCCTCAGAGGCACCACTCGAGTGCAAAGGGTTAACCTCTGTTTTTGTTAAAATGTATTAAAGCTTATCGAATGATACAATCGTCTTTCTTTTTAGGTGTTTTAGGTGGTTATCACAAGCAGGACCAGGATCGTTAAAAACAAAAAATTCAACAAATGTCGAGCTAGAATTCCGAAAAATTATTTTGCGACGATATGACAGTCGTATAAAGTCGAAATATCAATTTTTGGAATAAAATTGCTGATTTTTCTTTTTTTATATATAATTATCTAACTATTTCAAGTTTAGGACTTCAAACTATTTCGGCTTAAGAGACAATTAATATTTTAACTTCATTATATTTATTTTGCAAAAGTATAATATTTTACTCCTGTCATATTTATTAACCTGCCGCAATATTGTTAAACTAACACGCAAGTAAAATGTTGTAATTAATTGTGATTGATTAATGTTAGCTAAATGTCTAAGGTAAAACGTGTGTAATCTTTGATACTATTAATTGAGCTTAATGACCAATTGCTTAATTGCTAAAATTAATTATTAATGTAATGGAACTATTAATTCTTTTTTAAGGTAAAATTGCATTAGTACATTAATTTAATTTCGTTGTTATTTAAAGTATTGCTCCGGATTTCTGCTATTGATTACTGCACTGGTACAGTGCAATTCCACCAATAAAACAAGGGACGTAACTATTTAACGCTTCAGAAATTTGAGTTTTCGTTCAAGGGTTTCGAGGAAGTTCAGTAGGAACTTCAACAGCAAAGTAACAAGCAAAGTTTTCAAATTTTAGCCACAAAACTTCTAGATTCAGCTGCTTGATGCTTGAGGATTTATTTATCGGAAGTTAAGTTTTATATGACCCGCAATAAATTTGTTAAAAGTTCCGATATTATTCACTAAATAACAGCAGTATTTTAACATTAATTTACACTTTCGTTACAACTCTTATTTAAATAATAACAGTAATATATATATTTAAAACCTTTATTATGACTTGTATTAGGGGCTATGGCTATTTTTTATTTTGTTTTAGTATTATTATTACTGATATCACTACTATTACAAGTAATTGTTTCTACTCTTGATACTACCACGATTAATAGTGCTACTATCGGGATTGAAAAAGATATTCAAAACATCAATAGGGTAGTAGTTACAGTTACAACAAACATAGCAGTAGCAGTAGCGATAACAGCAATAATGGTAGCAGATTAGTGGCAATAGGAGTAACACTAACAGTAATACTACAATTCTAATAGGGTTGTTCGTGCTTGTATTGCTAATGAGATAACAATGTTAAATAATTGGTGGAAAAATATATTCATACGACAAAAGTTTCTGTATTTTCATTCTATTTTGGACAATTAACTTTCGGCCATGGCGTCCTCATACAAGGACATACTAAATGAATGCTTGGTGTATCTAAATTAAGTAAATTTTATTGTTTGTAAACGTTGTCCTCATATTCTCGCAACCATAGAGATATCCTTCCTTGGAGATCTCCTCGGAAATATTTAATTCAAAGAACTGCTTAGCAAAGCCACGATTCTTTTTTCCAGGAAAGGGTTAAATATATTTCGTAAGTAACTTCTGTTAAGTAAAAAACTCATTCACAGTAAATGAAGGAAACATGGACAGAACTTGTAGAAACTCAATGATAATTTTAATATTGCAATAATATATTACAGTTTCTGTGGAAGCAAATATAGTTTTCGGATCTGATATTATACAGAGTACCCACGCAATCGTTTCAGCTTGCAACTTCGTTACCAATCCAGTTACCGAAAAATGTCAAAGAAGAGAAATGGAATGGTTCAAAGAGTACTTTTTCTGTCGGGCCACATTTTTTGCCAGAAGTACAACCATGCATGGCCAATAAACAATTTCATTTATTTAAGTGGAAATGCGTATTTTGTTTTGCTTTAGATAGGATACTCTTGTCATTCTACATAAAAGAATATTGAAGTGCAGCGGTAAAAAATTGATAGCTATCGTGATATTTTTAACGAATATTGCAATTGGAAAGCATCTGAAACGTGTACAGTGCAGTCCTTTTTTTAATAAAGAAAACCTTTTTTGGCATTTAGTTTTGACATTTATCCACCACTGCATTAGTCATGAATTTAGGAGCAGAATGAATTACGTGGGTTAATATTACTAATTATTATTAGTATTAAAATATTTTAACTTTTAAGGGAACAGATATGTCTTATACTAATGATATTACATATTATTTATGCTAATAATTAGCGATATTAGTAATAATATTTAATATTTCAATCTTTCAGTCCAATCACATAAGTATTATCAAATTATTGCAATTACTAAAGGTGCTTTATTTACCGTGAATCTTCTAATAATTAATAATATTGGCATAATTAATTTACTTTATTTCATCGGAATTATTTGCGTTGTACCTTCAGCATGCTCAATTTCTTCGCCAAATCGAAAATCATTTGCGAAACAGCGGCACTGATTTCCCGCTGCAAAAAGTTCGTAATAACGGCTTCGAAATTAATGTTAACTAACCGAGAAGCTTTTTGCTGTAGCACTTCCGATACCGCGAACACTCCTGGCTTTTTGTTAGTTCGCTTAATCTGAATAAGCATTCGGTGTTATGAACGCATTCCTGGCGAATTGCATCGTGGATGTAACGCTTGTAGGGAATTTCTTGCTAACTGTGGTTTACCCATAGAATCCTTGATTATATTTCGTTATGATGTTCGAGGCCCGATTCGATGTTCAGTCAAAATTACAGATCGGGAAAGAGTGTAAGAAATGAAGACATAGAACGTTTCTTCCATTTTGTTACACAAATATTTTCACATTATGGTATTTTTAAAATAAATTCACACGCCAAGACTTCGTGCTGAAATCTGAATTTCTAAAACTTTCTATTGAAAATGGACAACGAAGATCTTTATTACATCTATATACATTAATGTTTCTGTTTTTTAAAGTTAAGCAAAAATTGATATCTTAGACGCAGCAAAATGTCTGATAATACTTGGAAGTAGATAATTTTTACGGATAAAGTCTCTGATTACGAATAAATTTCCATATTTCGAGATCGATCTGCCATTCGGATTCTTTTTGAGAACTATTATACCAGCAATAAAAGTTCACATTTGGAGGTAATTTTCGAAGAAAAGCTTTGGTTGTTCGTTTGTTTATTTTCAATTCTGTTCAAGTGTGTTTTTTAATTTTAATGGCAAAACAATTAGAAGAATTGATAAGAAAGGAACATGAATATCTTGAACTGACTATCTCGATTGCAAAACCCAATCGAACATAAAATATTAAGTTCTCCAATAAATAATGTCGCTAATTTTGTATTATACGTATGAATTTATCTACAATGAAATAGTATTTGTTTTAGATATTATATATTTAAACGATTAACGTTTATTGTTTTATTATGTGAAATTTTTCTCTCTCTATTAGTTTATATAAAGGAGGATAAAATGAAATTTTACAATATTTAAAATTATCTCAAATCTGCCGCCACGAAAAAAATAACGAATATTTATAGTGTCGATATAAATCAGATAAAATTGTACGACTCGTTGGGGGATAGTATCTTCTATTTCCAGAACAGTGGGTCAATAGTGGTTACAGTAACAACCGCACATTGAACACAGTCAGTAGGTAAACGTAAATCTCACGGTGGAAAACTAAAAGGTGGTTTACAGTTTACAGCGGTTGCTTCCAGTTAAATTTTCGATTTGTTCAGTAGTGACTTTGTCTCGCCGAACGTTTAATCATTACACGAAGCAATTTATATTATTGAAACGTCTCTGAACTGTCTGTGACGTGAGTGCAAAGGAAACTCAGCAATCAATTTGAATAGATGTACGATACGTCGCGATCCACCGCGTGGATGTTTTCCTATCCGGGGTCGTAAATCCCGGACTAACCCTTCGGTACGCGATTTACTCTACGACGTTTGCCCGCCAAATTAATCTTGGGCAATTGTTTCGATAGCGTTGCCTCGATTGATATACTTTGCTGGATGCTATTCTTGAATCTCGCTCTATGGATTGATCCGTTCGCGAACGCTTTTCGATTTTTTCAAGTGACTGCTATGAGCTTCGAAACGTAAGTGATTTTTCTTTTGACCGATCTGTTGGCGTTCGCGACGGCACCTTCAGGTCGTATCGAGTGCGCTGATTGGCTTTTTCCGAATTTCCAATCAGCGCATTTATTTCCAAGTCCGAAGGCGTTGGACGACGCCCCTTGGCCAGCCCTCATGGTGCGAGGGTGAGGGCTATGGGCCCGTTCGGGGGGGGTCCTCGAAAGTGTGAAGACACCTCGGAAATTTCCTCCAGGTTGACCTTAGCTAGCAGAAACCGTTACGCCCGAGGTCTGGTCGACCCTTCGGAAATTCCCGGTTTACGACATGGTCGGTTGTTCGGACGTACGAAGCGAAAATTCTAAAACTATTGTCTGGTAAAAACTCGAACTGACTAAATAAGCTTTATTATTATTGGGGTGAAATTGCCTGCTGTAGAAAAATAAACTGAAAGTCGAAGAAAGCTAATCGCGGAAATAATTTTGTTTGCACGTCCATGTCGTAAACGAACCTTCGAGGATTTTTACCGTATTGTTCCGCATCGAACGGAACATGCTCCCCCCCGTTGATCGATACGATCGATCAATGTTATGACGCGACGATATGGGTTCTAAGCCTATGTATGAGTCTCTGTCTCGATTCACAGCACGGTTAGGTAGACTCTGGATCGGGTAGGGGTGCTAGCTGCTTGACGTTCCTTTTGTAGACGCCATTCGCGGTTTGTACGGTAACCGCTCGTATGATGCCGTCCCCTCCTGGATGCACTTGTTTGATACGGCCCAAGTGCCAGCAAAGAGGAGGAAGATTGGGTTCCTTCAGCACGACCACTGACCCTTCCTTGATGTCATGAGACCCCTTGGTCCATTTATGTCGTACGTTGAGTTGATGGATGTATTCTTTGTGCCATCTGGACCAGAAATCTTGTTTAACTTTCTGGATGTGTTGCCAATTCGATAATCTATTGGCCGGTGTTGTCCTGAAATCAGTCTCCGCGGGGCAAGTCAAAGAACTACCAATCAAGAAATGACCCGGAGTGAGGGCAGCTGGATCGTTGGGATCGGAGGAGAGAGGCGTGAGGGGACGGGAGTTTAGGATAGCCTCGATTTCAATGGCGAATGTGTTAAATTGCTCGAACGTGAAAAGTTCTTCGCCAACTACTCGTTTGATATGGTGCTTGAACGATTTGACGGCGGCTTCCCATAGGCCGCCGAAGTGTGGCGATAATGCTGGCATGAAGTGCCATGAAATTTCCTTGCCCGTTAGGAAATTTTGTAACCCTTCGTCATTCGGTACTGTTTTGAAAATTTCCGTAAGCTCATTGTCTGCCCCAACGAAATTTGTCCCATTATCAGAATATATGTTCCGACAAAGTCCCCGTCGTGCGATGAATCGTTTGAGAGCTGCGATGAATGTTTCGGTTGTCAAATCGCTCACTACCTCTAGGTGTACCGCCTTTGTCGCGAAGCAGGTAAATATCGCAACGTACGTTTTTATGCGCGCTCGGTTTCGGTAGCGCCTCTCCTTTACGTAGAAGGGACCGCAATAGTCGACACCGCAGTTGTAAAATGGTCGGTTTTCGGTGACACGCGCCGCAGGTAGTTGCCCATAATGTACTCTACGGCAGGTGGATTGACCCGGAAACATCTAACGCATTGTCGAATAATCTTCCGCGTTGTATTCTTTCCGTCAATGGGCCAATATTTTTGTCGCACGTTATATAATGTCGCCGTTACGCCTGCGTGGTGGTTTGCTATGTGAGACTCGCGGATGATTAGATTCGTCACATGGTTTCCTTTGGGTAACAAAATAGGATGCCTTTGATTGAATGGCAAGTTCGAATTTTGCAATCGTCCTCCCACCCGCAATAGTCCTGTCTTGTCAAGAAACGGATGGAGCGGGCGAAGCTTGCTTTTTACGTGGAGCGCTCCGACTTGAAGATCCTTGATATCCTGAATGAATGCGATGGATTGAACGCGTCGGAGGATCCGAAGGTTGGCGTCTTGAATTTCTTCGACTGTCAGCGGTCCAGTGGCGCGTCGAGTTGGAAGAAAACGTAAACAATACGCGATGATTCGGGTGAGTTTTTTGATGCACGAGTGTCGAATGAATATCTCGTCGCTGCGAATGATTGAGGTTGAGAGACATGTGATCCTTTTCAGCTCAGGCAGTTCGTTCGATATTGTGTACCTGGATTCTGGCCATTCCGTTTTATCGGTCGAAAGCCATCTGGGTCCATGAAACCATAGGGTGTTGTGTACGAATTGTGCGGGCATAACTCCACGCGAGATTAGGTCCGCTGGGTTGTCTGTCGATCTAATATGGCGCCATGCTGTGATATCGGTGGTTTTCTGTATGTCTGCCACGCGATTGGCAACGAAAGTTTTCAACGTGCTCGGTTGTTTGTTGATCCAGTTGAGAACTATCGTGGAGTCGGTCCACAACACTACTTCGCTGATATCGTTAGTGATGGCCTTTCGAACGGTCGTGTATAATGACGCCAAAAGGACCGCGCCGCACAACTCTAAACGCGCGAGAGTGATGCTCTTTAAGGGCGCGACGCGGGACTTTGCGCACAGGAGATGGACTTCGACGCGTCCGAATTTGTCCGTGGTGCGTGCGTATAAGCAAGCACCATACGCTCGTTCACTAGAATCGCAGAAACCATGGAGCTCGACTCGTTTACATTCCTTGGAAACTGCGCGACGATTGAATTCGATGTCATTGAGTTCGTGTAGCTGGGTCTCGTACGTGGTCCATTCCGTGTGGATGCTGGCCGGAAGCGATTCGTCCCAATCGACCTTCAATTGCCAGAGACGTTGCATCAGAGTCTTGGCGATGATCGTGACCGGTCCAAGCACTCCCAATGGGTCGAAGATCTTGGCAATAGTGGACAAAATCGTTCGTTTGCTGATCCTTTTGGTGATGGGAATTTCTACAGTGTAACGAATGGTGTCGTTCCGCGCATCCCATGACAGTCCCAACGTCTTCATCACAGCGGTGTCCCCTAAGATCTTCGGATGTAGTTGATCCTTGCTGATTCCTGCGAGAAGATTGGGTTCGTTGGAGGCCCATTGTCGGATGTTGAGTCCTCCTTTTGCGAGCAATTTGCTTATCTGCTCCTGCATGCGTCGTGCTTCTTCTATGGTGTTGGCTCCGGTTAGAAGATCATCGACGTATAGATCCCGCTTGATGATCGCTGCCGCTTCCGGGAACTCGTCTTGCTCGTCGTTTGCGAGTTGATGAATGCATCTTATCGCGAGATATGGAGCCGATGACATTCCGAACGTGACTACATTTAGCTCGTATGTTTTTATATTGCCGCGATGGTCTCTCCACAAAATGCGTTGGTACGCGCGATCTTCCGGCCGAACGAAGAATTGGCGATACATCTTTTCAATGTCGCCGGTTATGACGTACGTATACATCCTGAAACGCAGGAGCAACGAAAATAGATCGTCCTGAATAGTGGGGCCTGTCATTAGCGCGTCGTTTAACGATAATCCGCTGCTTGTTTTCGCCGACCCGTCGAAAACTACGCGGACCTTTGTGGTAGTGCTGGACGGTTTCACGACCGCGTGGTGTGGCAGGTAGAAACCCGGTCCGTGGGTGGTTTCTACCTGCGTCATGTGCCCGAGCGCAAGGTATTCTTGCATGACCGCGGTGTATTGTTCCCTCAATTCGGTGTCGCGTTCTAATTTTCGTTCAAGAGAAAGAAAGCGGTGCAATGCACGGGTCCGAGATTCCCCGAGTTGGTCGCGCTTCTCGTTGAACGGTAGCGCAACCACATATCGCCCGGAGTTGTCGCGTCGAACGTTCTCCACGAAATGATCCTCACACTGGCGTTCTTCGGAGGACGGATGCTGGGTTTGAGGTCCTTCTTCCACCTCCCAGAATTTTTGGAGACAAAGGTCTAGACTCGCGACGAAAGTCTTTCGTACCGTGCGTGGGGCGGAGACTGGTACGTTTCCTCCGATGATCCAGCCAAATTGCGTCTTTTGCAGCAGCAGATCTCGACCGCTGTGATCGGAGAGATCGAGTTGTCCGATGCTGAGACACGACAGCGCTGGCCCGGCGCCGATTAGCATCTCGATTTTTCCCGGCTGGTGGAAATGTGGGTCTGCTAATTTTATGTTCGCTGGTATTCGTAATTTTGCTCTGTCTATTTGTGTATCTGGTATTAATCCAGAGATTTGGGGAATCGCGAAGAAATCTAACGTTCGTTGATAATTCGATAGCCTGGATTTAATGGTTGTGGTGACGAGTTTGTCCGCTATTGTGCTGGAATGGTTGAGCCCTTGAATTCCTACGGATGCCCGCGTCGATGGTAGCCGTAATTCCTTCGCTAGTTTTTCCGTGATGAAGTTTGCGTTTGAGCAGGTATCGATCAGTGTTCGGCAGTGAATCGGTCGCCGATTATCATCCAATACCTGAATGACCGCGGTTGCCATTAACCCGTTTGCTTGTCCGTCAGACACCAGGGTAGCGCCTTGCCGTCGTAATGCTGGTTGTCCTGTGTACGAAGCTGTTTGTCAACTTTTCCTGACCGCTTCGCATGGCGCAGCATCCCGATGGAGCTTCGTATTATGCCGACTGTTACAAACGCGACATCCTCCAGCCCGGCAGTCCCTTGTCGCGTGATCCGATTGAAGGCAATTCTCGCACAGTTTTGCCTTCTTTGCCGCTTGTATCCGATTTTCGATCGTCATATCGAGAAATTTCGGGCACTGATATGCGGCGTGTGATCCGCCGTTGCACATTTGGCAATTCGACGCGGTGGTTGTTAGGTAGGTTTGCCGCGTTTTTCGTGACGATGGCGGCGACCATCGAGAGGACGTCGGTTGATTCCTCGATGGCGGTAGCGGTCTTCGTCTCGGAAGCGGAGATCGTTGTGGCGGGTTCCTCGAAGAATAGTTCACGTTTTCCGCTCGTCGACGGTCTGGGACTATTTCTGCCTCCTTAGATTGATGTGACGCGATACGTAGATGTTTTAACATGTCTAAGGCCTTCGGGACTTCGGTGTCGGTGAGCGTACGTTCCCATGCTCTTCGCGTCTCCGTAGACATTTTCGAAATCATCATACTCGTTATAAAATCACTAGCCATGTCTTCCCAAGTTCGGCCGAGTGCTTGGAGAGATCGGATGTGAAGTTGTATGTGATTCACAAAATCGCGAATGGCTTCCGGCGAATCGTCCGCCATCGGGGGAGTATCGCGCAATAAGGTGGCGTGACGAAGAACGAGCACGCGTTTGTTGTCGTAAATGTCTTTAAGTTGATTCCAGGCGGCGTCGTAATTTTCTTCGCTTATTGTAAACGCGTCGATGGCAGATTCCGCATGTCCGGTTAGTGATAGCCGGAGGTATTGTAATTTTTGTACGTTGTTCAATCCCGGTTGTGAGTGAATCATCGTTTGGAATGCGTCCTTAAAAGTAATCCATTTTTCGATGCGCCCGTCGAATTTCGGTAAGTCGATCTTGGGAAGATGAACCGGCAACGCGAATGCCGATGTTGTTGGCGCGGGCGAAGAACCGCCGTGTAAGGTTCCGTTCTGTACGTTCGTATGGGCAGGTTGATTCAAGCGATCAAGCAGTACGGTTGCGATAGCAATTGCGTCGTCGAAGGCTTCGGTAACTACTCCGCGTTCGCGTTCCGCGTCCTCTACATTTTCGAGTTGGGCGAGTTCGTCTTGAATGTCTTCGAATGCCTCGAACTGTTTTTGAAGACGTTCGATACGATTACGCAGTTTGACCCGTTCGCTCGCGGAGTCTTCATATGTATCGACGAAATTTGAAAGCATCGTGATTTGCGCCTTAAACGCTCGCCGTTTCAATTTTAATGTCGAAATGCGTGAGTTGATTTCGGCTTCGTGTGCGTTTGGGTTCGACATTTTTTTATTGAAATGAGACGGTTTTGAACGAGGAAATCGGAAATAAGGAATAACTTGATTGGCAGATCGATAACAAGCCTACCTTGACTGGATCTCGACACTGGTACTCGTCTCTGGACTGCGCGTTGTCGTTGACGATGTTGATGACGATCCCAAAATCGTGGCAGCTCCGCTTTCAATCGAGATTCCCGGCGTCAAACCTTGAGTCGAACGGTTGACGGCTGTCCTCTGATTTTCCGTGTGCTGCGAATTGAATCCACTTGTGCACTTAAAGTCTATGTTCGTCTGTATGTGCACTGCACCTTCACAGCTCGCGTATCCTGTATGTGAGCACCACACTTTCACAGCTCGCGTATCCTGTATGTGAGCACTGCACTTTCACGAATCACGAGGATCCGGCTCGAAGGACCATGAATAGATGTACGATACGTCGCGATCCACCGCGTGGATGTTTTCCTATCCGGGGTCGTAAATCCCGGACTAACCCTTCGGTACGCGATTTACTCTACGACGTTTGCCCGCCAAATTAATCTTGGGCAATTGTTTCGATAGCGTTGCCTCGATTGATATACTTTGCTGGATGCTATTCTTGAATCTCGCTCTATGGATTGATCCGTTCGCGAACGCTTTTCGATTTTTTCAAGTGACTGCTATGAGCTTCGAAACGTAAGTGATTTTTCTTTTGACCGATCTGTTGGCGTTCGCGACGGCACCTTCAGGTCGTATCGAGTGCGCTGATTGGCTTTTTCCGAATTTCCAATCAGCGCATTTATTTCCAAGTCCGAAGGCGTTGGACGACGCCCCTTGGCCAGCCCTCATGGTGCGAGGGTGAGGGCTATGGGCCCGTTCGGGGGGGGTCCTCGAAAGTGTGAAGACACCTCGGAAATTTCCTCCAGGTTGACCTTAGCTAGCAGAAACCGTTACGCCCGAGGTCTGGTCGACCCTTCGGAAATTCCCGGTTTACGACATGGTCGGTTGTTCGGACGTACGAAGCGAAAATTCTAAAACTATTGTCTGGTAAAAACTCGAACTGACTAAATAAGCTTTATTATTATTGGGGTGAAATTGCCTGCTGTAGAAAAATAAACTGAAAGTCGAAGAAAGCTAATCGCGGAAATAATTTTGTTTGCACGTCCATGTCGTAAACGAACCTTCGAGGATTTTTACCGTATTGTTCCGCATCGAACGGAACAAATTAGAAAATTGATCAGAAATATAGGAACAATTTAATCTTGCCACACTTTCTGTACAACTTTGCGACAGTATACCCATAACACTGGTAAAATAAATTTACAATGTTTCTGAAAGAAAAAAATGGGAAAGATCGACAAATAGAAATACTAGCAATACGTGATGAAAATTGTAAAGTAAATCACTCCTGTATCATCTACAATGTGTGTACATATATTTTATTTATGATAACAACGGATGATTGGAGAAAATTTTCTCAATTAAGATAAAACGAGGTAAATGCAATAGCAAGTTTGAATTCTGATATTATCTATTAAAATTACTTTTCTTGGCAAAACACAATCAAAATTTACATTTTTGATACCTCTGATAAGAGAAACGCATGACTCACGAGACACCAATTATAAAGGTACTATTATAGAGGATGTTAAAAACAATAATCGTGTAAAATTATAGTGCTTTCTCCTTAAAATAAGGAATAAATTTATATTTAGAGGCTTTGATAATATGTTAATTAAGGGGGTATTCCTACGTCCGGGCCAAAATTTTAAGCTTATATCAGGTATTTTTTTTTTATAGTAAAATGAAATACAACCATTTCAATCATTTTATATGTTTTAATTGGCATCTTAAATGATACAAAAAAAATGGTCTTAAATCGATTTAATATTGTTTTTGTCTTGTTTTTCATGGACCCTTAAAAAAAAGGTAGATGGCTGGCCCGGGTGATTGCAGCACTTGTAGTCGTCCAAAACAAAAAGTTCGGATTGATTATTGTTCCATATGCTTGCCATTTTGGACGGTACCAGAATAAAACGATTTTGTCGGAAAAAAATATCTAATTCTGGTACTGGCCAGAACTACTTATGCGTAGAATAATGTGTAAAAATCTCAGCCCGTTCGATTGGATAGTTTTTTTTTAATCACCCGGGCCGACGGAAAAAAAGAAATGGTTGCGGGAAAAACGCGTTTAAAGTTTTAGTAACAGATTTTTCGTGAAAAGTTCTTACACTAATCATCTATGTCTGGTCCGTACAGATCGGAATTCTAACGTACATCATGGTGAAAAATGCTATAATACAATAATATGCACAAGTATAAAGGTACCGTATACACAATAGTAGAGGGGGACGGTCGTGAATGCTGTCGCGTACTATCTACGGCGCTCTCTCTCTTATGTGCTATAACTTCGTAAATACTTCGAGTATCGGTCTGAAATTTCTACAGTATATTCTCAAGATACATTATTTTAAAATTATGTAAAAAAAAAAAATCAATAATTTCGACCCTGGACATAGGAATACCCCCTTAATTGTGAATCGTATGAAACTATTGATACGTTATAGTACGGTAAAACGATGCTGTTAGGTTGTAATATATGAAATGTCTTATTGTACGTCAATTTTACAAGGAATCTTTATAATTAAAAGAACTTATTCGTTCTAACGTATACTTGAGCTTAGTTTGATACGGTTTTTAGAGGGTAGATAGAATAATGTTGTAAATATTTTTGTTGCTTAAGAGTTCATTAAAACTATTTAAATGTATAATCAGAATGTTTGAAAACATTTGGAAGCACAGAAAAGCTCTAAACATTATTCATGCCTGTGCATACCTAACAGGTGCTTTCCCTCTCCAAATGTAAATTTCCGTCGAAATGTAATATAGCAAATTTAGTGTCTTTGAAGACCCTTACTCTTTTGCAAAGTTACGAAAAATTTGGGTTTTTTTATCAACTTAACCCCCTTGCCAGTTTCACAGAATATATATTCCTTTATTAATATTTTTCCGTCACGTGTATTTTCGCCTTTTACTTGTAAATATAATTGCTTCAGAAAAATTTAAAAGGCAGTTTACGCATTTTTCAGTAAACATCAGCCGTTTATATGTACATCAATTTTAATAATATTTGATCACCATTCAGCAATTGTTCCATAGAAGTCTGAATGCGTATTCGAATCTTTGTTACCTAAAGTGGTAAATGCACTTCGGTTTTCCATTGTCTTGAAGAAATAAAAGGGTTCTTTCCAACTTCCTTTATTATCAATCGATTTTATCGAACTATAGAAACTTTTCTACAAATCCATTTTTGCATAGCAATTCTTCGCGTTTTTCTGTATGTTTCTCCTCGCACTCCCGACCGGAAAATGGGTAATTTTCTAAATATTGTAATGTACTCGTTCGTTATAAATTTCAGACCTGCCTGCAGTAAATAATTTTCCTGCACCTTTGGTATTTTGTTAAACTGTCCCAAAAGTTCTTTTAGTTCTTTTTCTATCTATTATACGCAAAAATTTTTATAAACAACACAATATTATTAAATTATGTAAAACCTATTCTATTGTATAACCTTCTGACATTTCTTCGGAACCTCATAATGCCGTTTTTCTAACATTGTTTAGATTTACGTGAAAAATGTCGATCTGCATTTTTACAAATCATATTTACAAATATGTTAATATGATTTTGCAAATGTTCATCTATACTTGAGAATGTCGAAAGAAGATAACACAATAACAGAATACATTGTATTGCAAAAGACTTTATTTACATTATTTTATTAGAGAATAGTACGTGAAACGTTCTGTTAACTTACTTTCTGGTTGATTTAAAATACCGTCAGATCAGTAATTCGAGTGTTCCATCCAGAAAACAAACACCATCTATTATATTGTTAGAAAGAGCAATAAATGTCTACGAAACAACTATAAAGTGATAGTCATTTACTTACGTCCGAACCTAACTTATAAAGAAATAATTTGGTATCACATCAACATACTGTTTGTGGAGAGTATAGGGTGAAGTATCCGAGTATCGGCGCTTTAGGCAGATTTGTATTTTAAATATACCTACTTTTTTTTTTATATGTGAGTTGTATTATATGTATTATAAAATTTAAAATTTCAGCACTTTGGCTAATACTGATTCTTTTTAGAATTTTTACATAATCATTATCATTTTCCAGGTAATGAATAAAAAGTAAAAAAAAAAAAAAAAGAAATAAACACCATTTAATTTAAACTTTATTATCGAGTAAAAATAAAAGAAGTGCCAATGTATCTACATATTGGGTCTCTTATCGTGTTAAAAAATTAAATTTATGTTATTATTTTTATTACAACAATTAAATTCATCTTCGAAATATTAGTATAATGTTCATTTTTATAATAATTTTCTTTTGAAATTGAATATGCAGTCCATATAGCTATTGAATAAGAACTGCCAAGGATTTTCGATACTTCTGTGATAAAATCAAGAGACGCAAGGGAATGTTATAATAGGTACATTTATTAATTACTAAGATGTCATATTTAACCGTTTGCACTTCGAGCATTTTTGGATAGGATCGAATATAGTCTACTTTTCCAGCAAACCTTCCGAAAACCAAACGCCCTGTTTTGGAACAAAAGAGTTGCAAATGCTTATGAGTCCATTTCTTTTTATTCCTTTCCTCAATAATTGTCTGCGTTCCAATATAAATAAAACTTAAATGCCGTATTTCAAAATACTCCGGTAAATATGTCCTCTCAGAAGGGACATCGGAGTGCAAAGGGCTAATAAAACTCTTACTCATTTGCGATATCATGTGGTTTTTCTATAATAATTTCTTATTAATTTAAGCCTTTTCACAATAAAAGTTTGGCTCGAGAACTGAAAGTAAGATTGGTTGAAGTAATCGAAAATACTTCAAACACGAATAGTAATTAATTCATTACCGTGCATACATGATTGTCTGTGTATTCTCTGATAATCTAAGTAACCAAGGATAATTTGTCATTTGTGACATAATATTGTACTTCGAAAAATGGAATTTTTGCATGTGGGACTGTACAATGTATTGTTTGACTTCATCGTATGTAATTATTTACGAGCCGATCAATTTCTGAATTTCGATGCTACGATAGGATAGGAAAGCGTTAAACCGCAGCATACATTTTTCTTGACCTAAGTTAAATAGCATTCGACGTAGGAACAGATACTGGCGAAAGACAAAAGAATGATAAATCGTTATCGCGACTCACAGATAGTCTTCGTTTGTCGAATATTACTCGACGTTATTGTGTGAAACGCGGAACGCGTATTTCATTCTGACATCGTTGGTGTGCCAACAGTACAGCTGCAACGACAGGTTCGTATACTGCTTCTGCATCACGCATCGCGCTCGTTAAATAAGTTTGAAAGCCATCGGTGATAAATTTTCATTGCACCCTCGTTGTGCACCGTATATTTCTTTACCTTCGTATCCGTGCGAACCCGGGTTAGAAACATTTTTTTCATTCGTCGACACGGGTTCTCGTTTTACATTCAAAATTTTTGGGTTATTCTTGAATGGACGGTTGACCACAGACAATTACTACAAATTGTAATTAAGCATAAGATGAAATAAATTCCTGTAATAATGTATGAAAGGTGTCAATGAACCATATCTCAAATACATTTTCTTATAAAATTGCCTTAAAATTTGACTGTATAGAAATAATGATGATATCCGAACAATGGTGAAATTTCAGAAACGCTTACTGTACCACTAAAAGCTTTGATTGCTCAGATATTAACTCTTTCGCTACGGGCGGTTTCTTCGGCGAGGCATTTCCGCTGAACGAGCCTAGTAATAGTATAGTAATAAAAAAGTGGCATATCATTCACGCACAAAAGTTATACATTAATATAATGATAATTTAGTTAACAAACATCTAATAGTAAAATTAATAAAAATCACTATGAAGTAAATCGAAAGCCATAAATTTCAATTCTATTAAGAAACAATTATTTAGTAAAAGAATATTTATAATTTTTAATTATGATTAATAGTATAACAATAAATACATTCAGAAATTATATTTATATTAAAATATAATTGTTTCTTAATGTCGCATAAAAATTCCTATAAAATTCGAACCTTATGCATGCGTAAAGATCACAAGAATAATATAAATATACTGATAATTTAGCTAATACACAATCGTGAAATTAAAAATCCCAATAAAACAAAACCCGATAGAATAATCTCATTGTCAAGTTTGGATAGAGACAGTTATGTGTGGTCGATAACCCGATGAAGTAACCAGGTTACAAAACACCTTTGTCCTTGTTATTAATGGTTCGAACTTGAAGGGGGTCGAATTAAGTCAGTTTTGTCGCAGCTGCCGAGGAGTTCGCGTCTACTTGAGAATCACACATCGGTACAAGTTTTCAAATCATGTGTTTGTGCATGGGGTCGGCGGTGTGTGATTGTATATGCTGTGTGTGTATAATTTCATCATGCGATTGTACGTCTGTACGACGGTATATTACTGCACTTTCTGGTGTGGGCAGGGCCCGCTCTAGCGGTTACGTCGCCCAGGACTAAAAAATATTTTGTCGCTCCTTAGGAATATATGTATATATTTTTTAAATAAAGATACATATTTTTTATTTTCAATAAAAATCAAGTATATGCATATTAATTTTTCAATAATAGTGTAAATATTTTTAGCTTTTAGACATAAACAATATAAATACGCTAGGCATTGTAAACTTTTAGCGGAAAAAAAAAAAATCGATATGTGAAATTTTTTATTAATTGGGTATTTAACACATCAATATTTTTCTCACGCCTACAGCCAAAATGGCGCCCCGGACAAATGTCCAAGTTGCCCGCCTCTAGAGCGGGCGCTGGTGTGGGTTACCACGTGACCAAACATGTGTACATCAATAGTCTAGCATATTTACCTGTGTGTTTGGATACGTGTGCAAGGATGTATCAACGTGTTTTACAGTATAGTCTCTTATACGCTTTAACATTTTTTACTGAGTTTTCTGGTGCAGCTCCCCGTGTGTTTTTTTTTAGCGAAGTTCTCTATTTATTTATGAATGTGTATACATAGTGTACGTTTCTGAGATTTTCCTTGTAACTATATCTTTTCCCGCTACACACATTTTGTAATGTTGTATGATGTACATATGCATATGTAGTTACGCATGTCTATTTTTTAAACTTATTTACGACCGTTTGTGTCTTGTACGATTTAAAATATAAATCTACGAAGTTCATTAACCTTCGCAATTATCAAATTTCAGAAGATAATTTGGGCCCTGCTACCAATCACAGTTGTACGAGAAAGGCTGATTAACCATGGGTCATTTTTGAGTCAGCTCAAAGATGCATAGAGATGAGTGCAGTAGTGCAAGTCAACGATCGGTGAGTCGCATGCTTTATGGTTTCTTTGATCTCATTGTCAGTCGCGTAGTAGGAGAGCGGTAAAAAATATTTAATTAATATATGCCCTGAAATGAAGGAAGAACAACTTAATATAAACAAACGAATAAATATTCATTTACACAATTTTTAATTTTTGCTCCGTCTCCGAAATATAAATTAAAATTATTTCGTCTTTTTTGGTGCATTCCGAAGTCGGTTGTATTTTTTTCCAAAATTTTTTTTTGAGTAAACGAAAGAATCATTAATAGTGCGTGTGATAGATATTTATAATAGTATTCTATTGTTAGAAGCAATTTAAAGTCAGAAACTATGTTAAACTGCATAAGAAACGCGTATTAAAATTACTGAAAGTTCAAACGGCTGCCGACAAAGTCCTGTTTCGAATTTCGGTATAAAGTTAGATTCGTAAGAAAGTAGAAATCTTCCCCTTTAATTCGGTTTTTGATTTACATCGATATCTTTATCCGTTCCTGAGATATCGTCGTGTAAAGACAAACGTAATTTTTGCAGAAATTCGCTGCCGCCTCACGCTTGGACCCAGACAGCGAGTGTCTAGCGTAGCGGTCACGTGGTCATTGTTTACGTCTAACCCTTTACTATTCCTGGAAATGCGTATATGAATTTCCTAGAAAAAAGTCTGCGGCCCATTCGGGATTACCCTCGTACGCGCCGGCCGCTATACAAACTTTGAAGCCCTATATCTCAGGAACCAATTAAGATATCGCGTTGCAACAAATTGCGTTATTATGTACGCACTTTCCTCTATCTTCTGAGCTACCTACTGCGTAAAATTTAGGCATGTTTTTTTATATTTATTGCCAGGAATTTCGCCGCCGTTGAATGTTTCGCGTTGACCTGTGGGGTCCTTAATGCGTTAAGTGTTCCTGTTAATTTAGATTTAAATAACATTAGTTGATAGGAAAAGTAATATACAAACTTGAAGATTATATTTTTCGGTTCGGTAACGTGGTGACATCTGTTGGCGGAAGTTGAATATTCATAAAACTGCTCTGCTGTGAATTTTTCAAAACT
Organism: Stelis phaeoptera; assembly: GCA_943735885.1. NCBI lineage: Eukaryota > Metazoa > Arthropoda > Insecta > Hymenoptera > Megachilidae > Stelis > Stelis phaeoptera. The sequence goes on from OX030930.1 coordinate 5,890,527, forward strand.
ACGAAAATATTAAATGCTTAAAATATCATCGACCAGTTGAATTTCAATATATTTCGGTATATTTCTGTATATATTAATACATGTGACACGAAGGATTCGGTAATATGTTAACCGGACATTGATTCTCGTCGAGTATTTCTTCTCCCCACGAACGAGACGTCGATACTTAATATTTACAAAAATACCAAAGCACCCTCCTCCCTTCCTCTACATATCGACAAAAAATTTGTGGAAAAAAAATACAACCCACTTCGGAATGCACTAAAAAGGACGAAATAATTTTAATTTATATTTCGGAGACGGCGCAAAATTAAAAATGGTGTAAATGAAAGATGTTGCTAATGTGAAAATATGTAAAAGGATTATGGAATTTTGACAATTTCCAATGTAGAAAATTTTTAATTTTGCGCCGTCTCCGAAATATGTATAAATTAAAATTATTTCGTCCTGTTTAGTGCATTCCGAAGTCGGTTGTATTTTTTTTTTCCAAAAATTTGTCGTATATTCTGGCTTCTAATCGTTTCGAACAGTGGAATATTATTAATTTACCAATTTATAAGTTAATTATCAATATCATTATTATTAATTTATTAATTTTTCAAGTAATTGAGCTTTGTTCAGACTTTTATAATTGGAATTCACTCGTGTACGTTAATTTGAATATTACCACCTTACAGTTACTCTGTTTTTCTACGGCTTATTTAATTTTTTGTTTTAAAATTCAGAATATCAGTTTATTGGCTTACATGCAGTTATGAGGTCGAGAAAAGCCATTTTTTGCGAATTTTTTTAAAAGCGTCTAATTGATTACACTGTGCAACACGAATTTGGGCCCCTAATAATGAATAGACAATTTTCGTAGATTTTTGTGCGCTGAATCCGAATCCGCAAACCGTTTTTCTCCTACACGTACAGTTTTTGAGAAATTTGATTTTGAAAAAAAATGCAAATTTTCAACTTTGAAATGATTTTGTGGTTAAGCGATAAGAGTTTTTCGGTTTCATTCAACGCAGAATTATTCTAGGAACTCTCCCGAATAAAATGGTATAAGTTATTGTTACATCCAAGACATGTAAATATGTTTAAACAACGATCAAAGTGAAAATGACACCCGAAACGCACCAATTTTCGCGGATATTCTTCAATATATTTTCAAAACTAAAGCTGTGAGAGGGAATCTAATCACACCACGCGATAGAGCAGACATTTTTCCTACGGAAACGACCAAAGAATACCGTTGGCCCGCTTTTGTTTCGAATACAGAATCAAAAGAGTTTGGCAAAACGCGTGAGACCGGCAGTGAGACTCTGGCGTGCGCCGCTCGCATTTGTCGGTTCTGTTACGTTGAGCGCTACGAGAGGCGCTGGCTGGCGATGAGTACCACTGCCGGTCTCACGCGTTTTGCCAAACTATTTTGATTCTGTTTTCGAAACAAAAGCGGGCCAACGGTATTCTTTGGTCGTTTCCGTAGGAAAAATGTCTGCTCTATCGCGTGGTGTGATTAGATTCCCTCTCACAGCTTTAGTTTTGAAAATATATTGAAGAATATCCGCGAAAATTGGTGCGTTTCGGGTGTCATTTTCACTTTGATCGTTGTTTAAACATATTTACATGTCTTGGATGTAACAATAACTTATACCATTTTATTCGGGAGAGTTCCTAGAATAATTCTGCGTTGAATGAAACCGAAAAACTCTTATCGCTTAACCACAAAATCATTTCATAGTTGAAAATTTGCATTTTTTTTCAAAATCAAATTTCTCAAAAACTGTACGTGTAGGAGAAAAACGGTTTGCGGATTCGGATTCAGCGCACAAAAATCTACGAAAATTGTCTATTCATTATTAGGGGCCCAAAAAAAAGTTAAAATTTGTTGCACAGTGTTATATAGAGTAGCTTTTCTTGAATAAATGCTTGAAAAAGTCTTCCCGTTTCAATGAAATATGAAGTTCAGTTATCTATCTCTTACCTTCTTGGCCATTCTCGAGAAGTATAGTTTCCCCATCTTCCCGTCTCCAGGTAATATTTGGCTTCGGTGAACCTGTCGCGGCGCAACGTAACGTTACATTACTACCCTCTCTAACCACCATATCCGTACTCGTTGAATAGTCTAAAATGTCAGGCGGTACTGAAATCAAAAAATTGAAAAGTTTCCTAGACAATGTCTTTAACATGGTCTCATTACATAATAAAAGAAGTAAGGTATGATAACTTTGAGATTTGAGGTACTGAACTAATGATTCATACGAAACAAAACAACAAGTTGTGGATTGAATAAAACAGAGACCATAACTTATAACCTTAATTTTAAAAGTTATGGTATAAGAATTAACATCTTTCTTTAAACAATTTTGGTTATGAATAACTATTGTCGATGATGGAAATCGATTTTGCTTGCGAATAACCATTATCATTGACGAGAATTTTTTTAGTTACGGTATAACCAGTATCTTTCGCGCGAATTCTGTTTTGGTTACCCGTAACCAATATCGATGGCGTGAGTTTTATTTTGATCACTCACTCTTTTTTCGTATAATATAACACGTTGACTGCCACAGGGAAAACAGACGTGTGTAGTCAGACACGTCGAAATCCTAATTATTAAGAATATAATCAACTAATTTTCAAATTTTACCTTTCAAATCGATAGCTAGCATTATTAGCCTAATGATAACGCTATCCGTGGTTTATTTTATCATTTCTGTTGGTAATTATTTGATTGTAAAAAATTTCGGTTGCCGGTCACCGGTGACCCCCGTGGCAGCCAACGTGATAAAATTGTCTTATCAAGGTTTCTGTTTCCAATGGCTGGATCATATTCAACGTGGTTTCGTTGTTCGAGGATTAAATCTGTAATTGGTCTATAAATGTTCCGTAATAAAGATGAATCGTGTTAAATATGGAATACAATGAACTAACCTACAACTTCCAGGTAACCAGTTTGACTCTTCATTGGATCGGTATTTATCTGGCACATGTAAGCACCTCGATCAGATTCTCGCACTTCACGTATATGTAAATGCCAGGTTTTGCGTTCGGTGTGCGTCACTGCAATTCTGTGATTTTTTGTGATCACGTGATTAGCTATCGTCAAAATCGTTTGTGTGTCTACCCTGAGCCACGCTACCTGCAAAAGAACAAGGAGACAATGTATTAGGTACAGAAAAGGATTTAATATTATTTCACGATGAAAAATTTGTTTGCTTTTTAAGACATATTAAGCGCTAATATTCATTTATTTAAAATAGTTCATCGTTTGACTGTTATTTGTAAGGTAATGTAGACAACCCCCATTTATGGGTATTTTCTTTCCGTGTGAACTTCAAAGCACCGCAAAAGCTGCTAAAATGGTTTGTACTGCTTTGATCGCGTGCAAAAGGTAGCGTCAAAGATTTTGTAATTGGGACTTTCAGCTTAAAACGTTGAGTGCCACGCAACATCTAGGATTTGCAGTAAATATTTAAAAACAGCTAAAAAAATATACTGTATTCATTAACCCCTTTGCATCTACGGATAAGATTATCTTCGTAATTGACATTTTTGGAGAAAATCTTTCACGATTCAATGCCCTTTTGAATTCAAGACCATCGAATTGTGAAATTTCTCGTTCCGAGAATCAAATACAAGATAAAAATCAATTGGTGGGATATCTTTTCCGTGGACACGAGGATGTTTAGTTTTCGTTTCGTTTCCCCCTCGTGTTGTTTCAAAGTTTGGCCGTCGAATACCTTTTCTCGTTTCATTAAAGATATATCTTCAATGAACACTGTACGTCATAGGTGGACCTCGCGGTACACAATGTATTTTTGTGTTAAAGATTGGTTACTTTCCGAATGTCATTTTACAATGAGAAATAGCAAGATCTTGGTTATGATCTTTTTGATCCATCTTCTGAAAGTTTAATAAAGATTTAACTTTTCTGAGAAAAGCATAGAACTCAAACTCTTAATTGTTCCTTGATCATTTAGTAATATCATAATTATTTAAATGATTTGATTCAACGTTAACAACGTCTATGCGAAATAAGTTTGTTCTCGCTTCTTAAGCTATTAATAAAAGAACATTTTAGCAATAGATTTTCTAATGCATATTACTATAATCCTTATCAATAATTTAATAACCATATTTAAATCTTTAAGTTATAATTTGTATTAAATTTATGATGTAATGTGTAAAATGTTCTTTGCCCCGTATTCTTTATAAAAAATATACAATTCAGCACTGACAACAACCTATTCCAATATTTTTTGCATAAAAGATGCACCCTCTTGCATTCAGTATATTTTGCTGGTAAAAGAAAAGAAATCGTGTAGAAGGGATCAAATTATTTCTACAACTATGAAATAACTTGATAGAATTCACGTAGCGGTGAATTTCAAACGTTGGTTTCAATCATGTTTTCTATTGAAAAACGAAGTTCTCTTAAGTTCTGCTTCTGGCAATGAAACCAGAAAAATTTGAAGTGCTTTTTGATATCGTTTCAACTGTAACAACGTTTTCTATGCTTGGACGTACACTCTCTACGTATTGCTACAAATAGGAAGTATTCTTCAAACAAAGCAGCAGTTCTAATCGATTTTATTCACTGTTGTTTAGTTCTGAATAAATGCTTTCTTTATTTTAACGAAACATAGTTGATATTTCAATATCAACCAAAATATTTATTTAATTCTAAATTGCATGTTTACTATAACATAGATTCAGCTTTAGAATATTTTAAAACATTTCATATCTTTTAGCAACTTTTTGTTAGTGTTACATTTTTCGTAAAAAAAAATCGTCGCTCGTTACCAAATGTTTCTCCAAGTTTTATCATATTTTTATCTTCAGCAACAGAAGTTGACACTTGTTCTCCGTTTCCGTTCGGAGTGTGAAAAAAAAATCCGAAAAATGTAGCAACACGCTGTAACATAAACAAATGCTTTTTCAATCTTTATGCAATACTGTAGCTTAGCGACCGAAACAAAACCTAAATGTTGCTCAGACCATGTTGCTTCAATGTGGACCAAAAGTTCTCACAAGTTTGTACAGTGGAACATCAATTATTCGAACCAATTGGGCTTAAGCTGGTTCGAGTTGTTCAGATAATTAAACATGCTCCATGTAGCTATAGAAATTAATTCTAAAATTATTCATTGAAATTATATATTTTTGATATATAATTTATAATTTTTTATACATAATCAATTTAAAGACTTGCTTCATTCAATCGATCTGTGAATTCTGTGAGCCAAGCCTATGATTCTTTTTTTTTTTAAATATAATTTATTTTAAGTTTATATTACACGTAGAAGGTCGTTATTACTCGTTTAAAACTTGCTTGAAAAATCCCCTAAGGTTTCAATGAATATTTCAAGAACTGGATTAAATATCATGACTTGTAATTAATTGAATTGCATTTCCTTCGCCTTTTCAAAGTTTTAAAGAAAGTTGGAAAACATTTAAGTAGGTTAACAGGCTTCGAATGCCTTTTCCATTTTAAATTATAGGCCAAGCATAATTACATTTTTGTAGTATTATGGTTTATATAATTTATTTTTGAAAGAGTCTATGTGATTGCTGTTAAAATATAAAATATCTTTAAATTTGAGAATTTACATCTGTTTCGCGAATAAGTTTGAAATCCACTGCATAAAAATTTATAAAGAACGTTTACTTAATGTTACAGGTAAAAAAGAAAGGAAGAAAAAAAAACAGAAAAATTTATTAAAGAGATTAATGCACTGTAAAATTCTGGTCTATGTCACAATTTTGTTAAATATAATACCATGTTTAAGTTGTTCTCTGATTTGTAATATTGCCATGAATTTAATTAAGCATTTCATAATACGTATCTAATGTAGGCCATCGATTGGTAAAGGTTGTACCAAAACTTTATTTATAGGGAGAAAAATTTGTAAATGTATACTTTTGAACTTTGTGATGGCCTGAGATTTTTATTTGAACTTTGTTTATTAACATCCCCATCCGACAAACCAACTAATGAAAATCACATAAATTATTTATACAGTATCAAAAGCAAAAAAATATTATTGCAGTAATTTATATTTGTATTACACTCAAAGTGTTATAAAATTATTATAGAAGCTAAATTGCTCGTGAGTCGAATGTTACACTAAAGTGGTAATTGCTTTTCCACGAATAGTAAGAAAATTAGTAGCTGAAATAGGGGCAAGCTTTCAAGCGTCAACGAAGCATACTTGAATCAGGATGCTACGTACATATTACATATGCTTCCTACGTTTGGATGGATGTTTGAGACACAAAGGGTTAACACGTTGACTGACACATTACCAAGCATGCAATTTATTATTATCATTAACCCCTTAACTATTTTGTTAGCGAAAGTATAGTCCACAATGGAGTGCATTGTTAGCTGCTTGGATATATGTAACAAAAAAAGATATATATGTACATAAAAATTGAATGGTATCAAGTATACGATAACATGAATTTAATTTCGAATTATATACCTAGGTACTCCTTAGAATTAGTTTCATATATGTTTAAATTCCATAATAAAACTTAGTCAAAATTTAATTTTAAAATAGGAAATTATGGTACTGAAAAATAATTGTTAATCGTCTTAAAGTTTTAGTTGGGAACTTTCACGTATTTATTTTTATTCCCTTACCTTCAAATACATCACTATAAGCCGTACAATGTTCTGATTGTTTATTAATATTTAATTAGAAATTTAAAATTGCACAATGTGTCAATAAGAAATTGATATTTGCAACATAGTGTTCCGCGTGTAAAGATGTGACAAATAAAATTTTATTTCGTTTTACTATCTGTCGGTGCATCGAAAACTGGTATTCGAATGGTAACAATGGTGACGCGTTCGTTGCATTTAATCAAGCATCAAACGATCGTGCACATTGAGTTAACTGAGCGACAGATTCAGTGAATTATCCACGCTCTATGTGACCACGAGTCCGGATAAAACGGTCGTTATTTCAAAGGCATCATTTCTCCCTAGCAACTGGTCCCGCGATTCCATCACAATACTTTAGTCCCTTCTATATAAAAGCTGGATCTCTTACAACCATTGTGAAACGAAATCTTACGACACCGTGGAATTCTTCCCTTTTCTTAATCCGTAATCTAGCGAAAGGAAACAGAATTTTTGAAGATTGTATAGATTTTATAAGGGCGGTTCACGGAAGGGGGAGAAGCTACGATACATTTTTGAGAGAAAACGCTTGCGAACAGTTCCATCTGGTTTGATGTGTTCTATCTCCTTGTGAAATTTGAACTTTTATGGCTATAGGAAAAAAAAATTACAGTTTTTTTTATACAGGGTGAGTCACCTAACTTGCTCACCTTAATTGTTTTTTTTATTTGTCAAGACTTAGAAGAATTTTATTTTCCACACAATATATTTCAATGAATGGATTTGTACGTACAAAATACATAGTATAATTAAAAAAATTGACTTGACTTCACTTGAAAAAAATTGTCACTATTATACCATGGTCTCCGCGGTATCGTATAACTTTTTCCATATCTTGAAAAATAATGGAAATAACTAACGTGTGTAAATGACATGATTTCACCCTGCATATTAATCACCTTATACCAAAACCATTAATGTGGAATTCTGTAAATGTAAGTTCTAATTTTTTAATTTCTATGAATGTGCATTTTATATCTCTAAACGAACGTGAAGTATTATTATTATTGTTATAAACTAGGAACTTGGGGATTCATGAATTTGGCATAGAATGGCGATAAAAGTGTTTGAACACTTTCAAAAATAGAATACTTTCTTTAAGATTGGACCAAATGATTTGAATTTTTTCGAGGAATTGGAGAAATTAGGTTACTAGATGATGTACAATAAATAAATGGTAGAAAAGGTGCAATTGATAAAAAATATGATGAAAATAGTGACGATTGTTTTCGACAACTTTTTTAGCTAAACCAGAAATCAAAATTTTAAAAATACATTTTGTATTAAATATAAATTGTATTAATTGAGTAAACAATCAACGTAAAATTAACAAATAAATATTATGAACCGTGAAAGAAAAAATTGAACGTTTAATATCCGTGTTTGTATACACTCCGTTTTTTTTTGTAACTATAGTAAGGTATCAATAATCAATGTAAATGCATTGTTTTCTTTTGTTTTTTTCCTTTCAATAGAGCTGTACATACCTTTTATATTCGGTACAAAAATAAAATGTCACACTTTTGTAACAACAATTCGTGGAATTTCTAAGTTAAAAATGAAGATTTCTTTCAATATTAATATTCTAAATAAAATTATATCAGGTTATAATGTTAAATAGAATCGACAACTCGTTAACACATTACCTGCCGCTTTAATATGAAATAAATATACACTATCATTTTCTAATTTAATAGTCATTAATGATTAAAAGAAGAAGTAAACTGATTATTTCAACTGTGCTACTGATGAATCAAGTAGATAAGGTATTAATCTTTTGAATACACATTTTGCTATTAGCATTAACAAATACATTGATATCTGATTTAGCTTTAGATATAGAATCCTTCCTATATTAATTAAACACTAAGCGTTCTAAACATCATACGCAAATTATGTACTATGTATAATATCTCCAATTCCAAACGTGGAATATGTATCTGCAATCATACCGTTGAATTCGGAAATAGTTAGTTTTAATTATTATCGATAAAATGGTAAGCTTGAAAATAATGATAGTTACTCCTGCTCTTTTAGAATCTTTTGAATTTTCTTCGTAAATCATTTATAATTTTGCGATATAAAATATCTTCTTTGTTCCCAAAATAGTTTCTAGGTAGCCAATTTTTTTTAAACACGATTTCATTTATTAAAATTGAGTTGTCGCAGTTTCAAAAAAATATGTGTGGATTATTTTTAGTTATTTTACAAGCATACAAAGTTCTATTTAAATTGATGTCAGACTACATAGCCATTTTCGACAAGGAAACCCATGGTGCTCGACTATTAAGAATAAAACTTATGTCGAAAGAAAAATAACTTCTGAATCTCTAATTCTATAATATTATCATAAATACCATTTTCATTAGTAAATAGAGCAAATGCGATAGCTCGATATTTGTATTATTTTTATGAAAATTTGTAGGAAATTAAGAAAAGTATATTGCAGAAGCGAGGTCAAATCGTGAAATAACGTTTGATTCTAGTAGTTCTAAAGTAGGTCACATCGGTTATAATACAAGGTGGATAACGGGAGATCGTTTCGTTTGATGGTCTGCAGACTTTTATTATAGTACCCTCGTAATTTATGAGAATTATGATAGCTACGTGGAATGTAGCTGACATTGGCAACGTGTAGAATGGTGCTCAGAATGTTGGCCAGCTACGATTACTTGGTTAGTAATTGCAATCTTACACGTTGGTCTTAGTCGTTTTGATAAATTTTTCCAATTTTTCAAGAACAGTCAAATATTAGGTTGTTCTGAAAGTTCTTTTCGCTTTATTATTAAATATCGGATGTATAATACCTTATGTCTTGCGTCATGTACGATTCGCTTGAACCTATTGCCTTCTTTCGTTTCTCCGAAAGCTGTATAATACTTTTTTTTTTAATACTGACAGACAAAGCGTTGGGCGCAGATAGAGATAAACCTGGCAATCGTGTTTGGAAATAATAATTATTTGAATTGAAAATGATTCAAATCTGACATCGTAAAATAACAATTTCATTGCAAATTTAACATGCAATTCTTCGGGATTTCCCGTCTTTTTATTAGTAGACTGTGAATATTTATATATTTATATATTCATAACATATGAAAATATATAAAACACATAAACACCGTATTATATACATATAGGAAACATCAATAGAATACTTTCGGAATATATAAAATATGTATAATATGGAAATTAACAATTTAAGAAAGGAAACATTTACTTGGAGTTTAACGTGGGTGAACGTCAAATAGATTTAACATTTTGTGTACCAATTCTGGCGTTAATAACTGCTTGTATTCTTATGGGTATAATTTCCAAACGTTTTTCCTAATAAAGACAGAACTGAAATATTTCTCTTTTATTTGCAGCTGCTTTTTGTAATTAGTTTTAAAGGTTTCTGGTAGCAATCAAGTCTGGCAGTTTTGATGACCGTTGTAAGATCTTCTTAATTTGACGATACGTGCCGTGTGAAACTAAAACTTTTATCATAAATCAGTTTGGTGGGTCACTGTATTTCTGATTTGCTTCTGCAAGCAATAGCACCCTATTTTTGATACTACACACATATTCTAACGATTTTAGCTGAATAATTATTGTATTCATTAACCTCATATTAAAACAGTTTACACATTGGTTGGCACGTCCGATTCTCTGCAGCGTCATGTAGATACGACGATACTTATAGCAAGTTCAATCGAGACTTCATCGATAATTTAGCTCAATTACAATTATACGTTCATTCATTTCACGGGCTTCATACTGTAAGATTTTCTACAGATTACACGATCATTGCTTTGTCTGCTTATTCTCTTTTGTACCCGAAGACAAAGGACCTTAATACCTTAAGCTCCGTCTCCCATTTTCATGCCAGTGAGTGAGTACACACAACTTTTCACAGACTTTGCCAAAGAAGACTGCGACTTTGTTGCGTTAGTGATAATCAAAATTGATTACTGATACAAAATGTTATTCTCGACTTTCCAAGTTATTTTCTTTTAACATCAGGTAGAAACGCCGAGTTTAGGACGATATAAAATGAATCGTTCAGTTGTTTTTTTTTCTATCACTTTTCGCGGTAAACTGTTTGTTGGATAAAAGAAAATGTTTAATTTTGTTATGCTTTGTTCTTTTTGTCGAAATGTTTACGTCATTTTGGGATTCTTATTCATATGTGTGATACTTGAAGCAGAAATATTAAAAGTCGCTTGATTTAAAAGGAATGCAAATATTGAAAGTACTGATCACATTTTTTGCGCGAAATATGTTCAGAGAATCGGAAACCGATTTTTTTAATTACGACGTATTAACCTTACCAAAAAATCTGAAAAAATGGAAGATAACTATCATGTCAATATTTTACTACCGTAAAAGTAAAAAAAAAAGTGGTCGTTCTAAAACTTCAATACGAAATTTGCATTTTTCAGAATCTTTTTGAGTTTTCTATTTTTTGCATTTATGACTTGCAAGGAAAAAATCTAAGAAAATTCTTTAACGTACATTATTATGTCTTCGATGTTCTAGAATTTTCTCAGAGTTGTCGATAGTGTAAAAACTAATAATTCGAATTTACCCTTCTGGTGGAGGTAGAGGGTTGAAAATTGGTGAACGATATTTTCTTTTGCATCGTCAATTAAAATCGGTTAAAGGACACTTTTGACCTCCTTTTATCCTGCTATACCTTTCGCTATTATATTTTCACAAAAAAACGTAAAATAATCTTTTGTTATTAATAATCAATTCTTTTATTTTTATATTGTAAAAAATATATAGTAAAGTAGGATAATAATAAGCAGAAAATAATAATACAACTGTTGGCACAGTTCATTCAGTTGTAACAGTATTGAATATCGTGAAGATATACTTCCTTTTTTCAAACTAAAATAAATTGAGTTCAATGAAATGCCAAGCGTTTTCCGTAAACAGTATTAGTATAAAGTATAAAGAAATCGAAGAAAGATGTTGACCTCAAAATGAAACTTTCAAGAACAAATTTTCATTGCTTCCGCAAGCTTCGTGTTCAGCTGGCGCAGTTTCAGCAAAATAATAACGTAACATTTCACTTGAAAGCGATCGACTTTTCGATTTGTGCAGGGATTCTTTGAAAGTTATCGCAACTGATATCACGATAAAGATTGAACCATCTTGCGGAAGCTTTGAACTTGAATCACAGTCACGTACATTGTAAAATACCGGGTAAGTAGAAGTTTGCAATTGAAAATTCAAGAATCTAAAGTAACGGTGCTGAATTATAATTATGCCCCCAAAAAAGAAAATTCTAAAAATGATGATTTATGCAAGTAATATGCTAATATTAGGTTAACCAAAAGGTAATATCAGAATTTTCACTGAGAAACAATATACTGTTTATTGATATTATATAGTCCGTGTTGATCTACAACCAATACTATTCCATTTTGTAAGAAATTCTCATTTTTTGTGGTAAAATATCTTTAAAAATATATTTGGCGGTTTTCTAAAAAATCGAAGTTTTTACCAATGTACATATAAAGGAATATTTCAGAGACTGAAACCAACAGTAGTTTTAAACTGCTAGATTAAATAAATGTCTGAATACTTGAGGACATTTCGTATTTTTATCATTGTAAAAGTATCAGAAACATAATTATTTAAAAAAATTGAACCAAACGTAATGACTCTTTTCTTTTTACTTGTGCCTTCGGTATTATTTTTCAAAATACGTATGTAATATTTTATAGATTAGTAACAATCTTCTTATGGAAAACGCGAAAGCGGTCTTCTCTTATAAAATCCTACTTTACTTTCTAGTCAAGTCAATGTTTGTAGTCGAGAAAATAAATAAAATGCAGAAGTATATAATGTCTTTAAAATCCTTGAGATATTTCAAACAAACACCTTGTTTTAGCGATCTTTGATACATCTACTTTGAAAAAATATACAACATATTTTATTTTTGTCTCGCGAAATGGTGCCAGCAGAGTCAGTGATTAAAAATAAGAGAAAAGTGTTATATAAACACAGAGTCATATAAATGACTGGATTGTTGTTCGATCGATTGGTCATATTTACTGAAGTTCTTGCACAAAGCGTTGTACATTATTGTAAATACAAAATTGATATCGTCGATAAACGGGGTTTATTACAATCCGAGTTTCTTCTCGTCGATTGAATAGAAAATGAATGCTTTCTGTTAATTCTGGCCGCAAATTAATTTGTAACTGGAAAATCGACGCAGAAACCAAACCCTTATAATTTCAGTATCTTTATTATAACTTTGTAATAAAACATTTGCGACCCAAGTTTATATATTCGATTTTACTTTTAATCATAGAATATGATAACACCGGTTGGAAAAATAAAAATGAAACACTCAGAACGAACTGTAACGATTAATTATTACATCGTAAGTATGCTGGAAATTATCGTTAATTGCGTGAAAAATAATGAACGATAGTTAATCCATTTGTTTGCGTTCATTAATAATAGTTGTTATACATTCTTGCAAAAATGAAGTTATTTAATTTTTACATCAATTCTTTTTATTTGGAAGTTTCTGAACAACAACAGCCGAAAATATTAAGGCTCGAATAATAAATGCTTGCAGGCAAATTGCTAGGGAAACTTTAGAACAAGTTCAAATGTCATTTAGTGATAGAATCAGGTGGCACATAAATGTTCAAGGTCGTACTTTTGAATTTAGAAGATAAGAAACATTTTCTGGACGTGCAGTGAAGAAGAAAACTTCAAGCCATTGAAATGACCTTGAATGACATTTCAAGGTCAACATAATGTAGATCAATGGATTCGTCTTGAGGTAAGCCACGTGTCTAGCGTGAAAAAAAACCTACGTTAGTCACCTTCAAATCTCGGAGGCGCCTCCACCCAGAAAAAAACAGTGTACACCATTGAATGTCCCCCTTCAGATAGAGCATGTTTCGTTTAAACATTTTTTTCGAATAATGAATATTTTGCGAGATAATCGCGTGGGAAGATTATAACGAGACACCCTGTATATTATCAAACCACCGAGTATAATATTTACGACGGCGACTACGTTGATTATTGTAACAGATGAATTACCAGAATATCGATTAATGAAACATTCAATTATCGAAACAGATCAACACATTCACTGCCACCTCTGTCGATCGATGTAGCATCTTACTTTAAAGATTTCTTAGTACAAATTAATTGAAATCATTACAAACATAAGGAGCTGTATTGGATTTTTTATAAACTATGCCTTCTGAAATGGCAGCGATGGTACTAATGGAATATTCGATTATTCGAATTACTGTTGAGGCGCACACCTCAATCGCATTTATGACTGCAACGAAATTCTTAATGACCTCAGGGTCTACCGAGTAGCATATCGTGAACGTAAGACCATCGTTGTAAAGATCTTGAATATTCTAAAGAAACTCTGAATCGGCCATAGCGTTAATGAGTTTATGAAGCCACCAACCATCAATTACCTTTCATCAACAGTTTCGTTCGAATCTTTTGCCGTTCCGCGGATTACTATTCTCCCCTTTCAATGTCTCCAGCATGTTTTACTAGGGTCACGGCACTTCATGAGGTCACTACCTGCTATGGCCGAGGCCCACGGATCCTCCCAAAAATTGTTACTTGAAGTACTTGAGGGTGCTCGAAGGGCGACTGCTGGTAGGCGATCACTTTACCGGTGAATCCCATATTTTGTTCAACCAATCGACGAAACGGCCGCCTTCCTAGCTGATGTTCCGAAATTGTCACATCTCCCACTCCGCGAGCCTCGCCACCTCATTACCGAAACACGGTGACTATTTAAGCTGCGACACGCCAACAAACCAGGGAATAGTAAGAATTTCCAATTGTGATAAATCGCGAGACAGCGACGGAACAACCAAGTTCCATTCAGTTAAACTAGACACCTAACTCGTTAATTCGAAGTAGGGTCAGAGTGTCGGATAAGAAAATCGAAAACCACGACGCTCAATAATTACGTTAGGTATTAAATTTATATACGATGAATCATCCTTCTTCTTCATATTCTTAGTTATTATTCGATACGTATAGATTAAATTTTGCCAGTGAAATTAGTTTCACCTAATATCGAAATGCCAATGAAACGAAATGCGTGAAAAATTTAACTTGACATACAGGAGATTCAATAAATCAGAAATCTAAGAAGAATCGCACAGTTGGCAGCTAGGGAAAATTGAAAATGAAAAACAGAATCTATAGAAATTATTAAATTTTAAGAAGTTCTTTCAAACTACAAATTTCCAAGATCAATAACTACAAATGAAAGAAGTAAATTTGGGTATAATATACCCAACGGGTCGAACACGACGTGGTAATAAATTAAGTAGTAAATTACTCTTCGAAGTCGGCCGCTTTCTTTCTTCCATAAATTAAACTTGATTGTTTGAACCGAAGCGTGTCAAAGTGTTGTTAGATGGCAGCAAATGCATCGTGAACATGCACTTGCTAATAATTTTAATAGCTTTAACCTTATCAAAACCTTATCAAAAAGTTCCCAGCCTGATTTTTTAACTCTTGCATGGCTAACCAATTATGCATGTATGAAGTTTTATCCTTTAAAACTTGTTGCTTTATACTTTGTTCTGAAAACGTAAATTGACGTACAAGTATCTATAGCAGAAAGATTCGGAGTGATTTGACGGTACTTTCACCAATATATAAAATATTTTTAAAAGAAGATAGAAAAACGGGTGGCTAAATACTATTCCGTTGTTTCCTAAAGGGTAAAAATATATTAATGGCGATACATTTCAATCAATACTGAAAATTGTGTGAAAAATTTCTTTGTTACATTAATTGCAGTCGTATTTAAACGGTACACACTGTAAGATTGTTTGTTCTTTTGAATTGTTACAATTTTAACATTTAATTCTGCTTTGATAATGGAAGGAGCGGAATGGAAACGCATGAAATGCTACAAAAAGGTACGAAGATCAATGAAATATTCTATCGGTATGTCATAGATCAATTTTAATGCAAATCCGATAAGTCAGGCTCTAATTCACCGTTCGGTAAGTGGTTCTTTCTCCATGGCTACGCACCCGTCCATTCGTCAATCGTCGTTCCCCAATTTTTAGCTAAAAAATAGGTGATCATCAGCACTCATCTACCATGCCGGTCAAAATTTTTCTTCCTACGAAATGAAGTTGGCAATGAAAGAGACTCGCTATAAAGATTAAATAATATAATATTGGTATTGATACGATATTATTGATTATTTACGGTAAATGCAAAAATAGATTATTATATTTATAAGATTAAAATCTGACAGGTATAAAAAATCAAGGAAAACCGGTAACGGGAAATGAGTTTGTTTAAATTACAAGCATACAAAGCAAACTGAATACGTGTGTTTACTGAAAACTCGTGGCATCAAAAAACAATCAGTAAAATGGTCAACCCCGGAGCAGTTTTATCCATTACCGTGAATGTACGTACATACGTATTAGTTGTCACATTTGGTACACAGTATTGCATTTCATTTGCACAACGGTGTTGTTTAATCTGCGAGAAACGTTATTCGACATCGACTTTTCGAAAAATCGATTTTACTTTATTTCACGCGATCGTAACACGTTATGCATCCAAGTACTTTCTGTCGTTCCCTTTTTTTGTTTCTCTCCTGTCGCTCTAATAAATAGACGCATGCCCTAACTCAATTTTACACAAAGTGATTGAAATTTGTTTGAAACCTTTTTTAACGTTCCCAAAACCGTTCCTGTTTCTTTCATTTAAAACGCTGCAAGTGAAACAAATTGAAACGCGTCCAATTTAAAGGCAATCGTTATAACCCCTTAATACGTGCTTGTTAATTTGATTAAACTTCGTTAATTCGAATAATACCATTCCGAAGAGAATGAACACTGTGTTTAATATTGAAATGCAATTACGTTTCATTATGGCTAGAATTGTTGGTCTTTCATTATAATCGTAAATTCCATTTAACCTCAGAATTGTATAAAAATCATTACCTCGCAGTTTTATTTTCATTTTCACGCTTGCTACCAATTCTGTTCATTCTATTTTCAAGATTAAATACAGCAACGTGGTATCCGGATTTGTAAAAAAAAATCTCTTAATCAGATAACCGTGATCGCTAGGAATTAACGTTGTTCGTCGTTCTTTTTTTTTTGCAAGCTTGTTCTAGTTGTTTTAACATCGCAATACTTTAATATCGGGAATGGACCTAAATCCGTTTCAGCCACGCGCGCGTGTGTTCTATGACATTGGCCAGGTTGGTATCGTGGACAACTGGCACTGCTACCAATTTACTAATGGCGCAATGATACTTGTGTCTTCTCGGGGAAAAGCGAGAAACAAAGAATACGTTGCAACTAGTGACTGCGAATCCACCAGTTAAATCCTTGTAACGAGGCATTCATGAGCTGGAAATGAAAAGCATACGTGGGCGAATCGTACCAAAACTCGGTCATAAATCCTCTTTGTAAACTTCCCCAGTATAAAATGAATTGAAAGTGGTAAGAGGAACAATATACAGTATTATATAACTGGTAGCATAATCGTGAAGTGGGTGATTCTACTAGAAAAAACAGGTTGACAACATGGAATAAAATTTTGTTATATACGGTGTCATTTTCAAGAAAATTATGTTTGCAAATTCTTCGAGAATATTTATATAACAGTTGGCTCGTGGCAAGAAAATAAAACTTCAATGATTCAAAATAACACTGTCAAAATATCTTTTATAACATTGTCTTTCAAAGAATCTTTACACTCAATTTTGTGAAAGACAAAACCATGTATAAAAGAATTTTTATTTATTATTAAATGATTAAAATGATTGCATAAATTGTTTGTGTATGAATGTATCATTTATCTGCACAGTAGATATACACAATCCCTTTATAATGAAATAATGAATTAAAACTGCTAAGTTGTTTCAAATAAATGTCAGATTTTATCGTAAACTTTAAATAACGATATGGACCACCGAAATTGAAACATTTTTATCATCAGATAATAAATACTTCCGAGTTTAACCGCTTAACGCGCAATCCTGAATTAACTACGGCAACGTTTTAATTTATAATATTACCATATACCAACTTGTATTAGCTTGGATCTGCAAAATGGTTATATTAAAACTATTATGTAGGTGAAAATGGATCAAACAGAATATGTGATTCTTGGACAAATACGGTATTTATTTTCAAAATAAAATACAGCATTAATTTACAAAATAAAGAAATTAAAAAGCAGTTTTAAAGAAATAGTGTAACTGTAGGTTGGTAATATTTAAAGCAGCGTACACGAGTTATTTCGTATTATAAAATCCTAAACAAAGATCAATTACCTTATAAACTAATAAATTAATAATAAGATGTTTATAATTGTCTCAGAAATCAATAAATCATTAATATTATATCGTTAGAAACGATTGTAAGTCCGAATGTATGTATGAAAATTATGTAAAGTTAACATGGCTGTCAACAAAGTAATATTTGCAACTATTGCATAAAGTTACATTCGGGAGAAAATTACTCTCAACTTAATTGTTGTGAGTAATTCTCTTACGTCGTAACTCGCGCCCAGTCTATGACTGTCTAGTAACCGGTCACGTGGTCAGTGTTAACATTTACTATTACTATAATGCGTACGCACTTCCTGGAAATAATGTAGGTCGGCATGGCCATTCATGACCTTCTTACGCAATCGGCGCTAAGCAATCTTTGAAGCACCATATTTCAGCAACTAATTAAGATATCGCGTTGCAGCAAATGTGTCAGGATGTTTTACACTATTTGGGATTATAACATTGTCTCAAGTATTAATATCTATTTTTAAATTATTTACATAGTACTATGGACCAGTAATAGTATCACAAATATTTATTTATCATTCGAGTTGTCGCTATTATCATGGTAATGCAAAATAAAAATTTTAAACATAGAAAATTCTCTTTCAAATTTGTAATATTTCATCAATATTGACAGTTTAAAGTTTAAACCATTCTCCTATCTGTTTTAATTATCGAAATATTCAACGAAATAGGTTTGACACACCCCACTTTGAGGTCTGCTTTCACCCCATCAACGATGACAGATAAAAAACATACGTGTGAAATATTTTTTACGAGAGCTGCCTTACAGTTGAGTTTTGTCAAAATCGGTGATTGACACTTCGGTTAATGTCATCTGAAATTTATATACGACGATAGGTAGGTTATTTGTTTGCTATTTATTTATAAAGAAACTATACAACCTTTATTCTTCGAAGTAGTCATCATTATTTTCGACGACACTGCTCCATTTTACAGGCATTTATGAGTTCTTCTGACGGACAAAAGATCAGAATAAATTCACCTCCAAGAATTGACATTTGTTATAAAACAGCCTAATAAAAGTATGAGACCGCATCGTTAACTTTCTTTTTATTGCAGTATACATAACGTGTCGGTTAAGTAATAAATGAACTATTAGCAATTAAAGCTCTATTTACTCTATTTTAATCCACGACGGCTGGTGTCGGAAGTTGACTTAATTGGAATCTAGTTTGTAAAGTGGACGTTTGTCCGTCATGACGGATGATAAAATCTCGAAGTATTCGCAAGTTGGTATGCAAACGCGGGCATCATAAAGTCGAGAAAGTTAATTTTGTTAGGTGTGACAGGGACGAAGTTATACATGGAAGGGTCATTCACGTGACGCGGCAGTTAAGAGGGTTTAGAGGCAAGCAGGATCGGAGAAGGATAGCGGCAGTGATGTAAGGGTGGTCTGTGTTAGTACGCGTGGATGTTAATCAGAATAGGATTTACATATGATGCTCGCATTACTCGGTAGCCGAGCACATGCACCGAGAGGAGAAGATAACGGCCTACGGAGAGAATGGGCTTGCTGTGCCAACGCGAGCCACCAAGAGTCGCGCGCAAGCCTATATCTGTAATAACGTATTACCTAAGGCATAATTATATATTGCGTCTAGGATTATTGCCGCATTTGCACTTTAGCCTAAAGCAAATATCGATTTTACAACCGCGACATCGTGCCGTCGCCTCATTAACTACATAACACTGCATAAATCACCAATTTCTATCAACAGCAGAATGCATAGTTAATAAGTCAGCAGCAAGTGAAACATAACGTTTATTAGAATCAGGACGTGGTCAAACAGGTGTATCCAAGTACTACGACAAGTAGCGTCCAAAATCTATGAGATAAAAACAAGGGACAAACTGTTCAGTTATGTTTAATTAAATAGTGTCTACAATCTTTATCTCGTTATCTTCTTTTATTCTGGCCTTAATTTGTCGCAAGTCTCTTAGGTAAATGCATTTCAAGACGCACGATTCTCTTCCAGACTTCCGAATCCTTGATTGTATAAAATTTCTCAATAAACTGTTATTTATTGGTACATTAAACTCAACTTTCTGTTCTACGAAAGTGTTCTGAAATACCCGGGAAGTATCACGACAGTCAAAGAGTTAGATTAAAAGCACTAGGGAATTGGGATATGCTCAGACACTGAGGTATCGAAATGTTTAAAATGAATTTCTATGTACAATTTAGGTTCCAAACCCTCGAGATGCTTGCGGTGATGTGCCTGACGTCTTGGCAGATACCTCTTAGACCCTCGTGAGAAGGTTTTATTCTTTGAAAAATCCAGACAGGTAAAATGGAGATGAATGTCATAACTTATCAGACAAATAATGCATTTTTCATATTTTTTAAACAACGAATAATATAGCGGGCTAAAATCACGAACAGTCTAAGCACGACTTTAATGTTCATAATATTTATGAAAAGAGAAGAATTATATTCAATATTTTGTTTTATGCATAATGCATTTACACAAAAAATAAAATCTACAAACGAAATCATTTTTCATTGTATTCGAAGACAAGTTTAATACTTTACGACGAAAACAAGGATTATTTAAAATAAACATTTTTTTTTCCTATGAATATTCGACTTCAAATATTTGTAAAAATTCAATAAATCAAAGCAAAGAAGAAACTATACGCTACATTGTAGAAAAATATATAAGAAATAACGTATAAGAGTCTGAAATTATAAACAGGTGAATAATTTCGAAATTCTACTGGGTGTCAGTTAACAAAGCTTCGCTGGATACGATGATAAAAATATTGCATCACTCCTCCACTTTGTAACCTAAATAAATAAAAAATATATGAAAGTAAAGCTAAAATACTATCTAATGTGCTGTATAAAAGTATCACTATTTTGTTAAATAATTTCTCAAAAATTAGAATTTTTAACATCAATCTTTTTTAAAGCTTATATGACGTGATACTTCCTTAAGATTCGTAACTTTTCAGATCGTTAGAATAGTACTGTAATGAATATAATCGATAATATTCCTATATTTAAGTTATAACATTCATAGAAACGAAACTCTTCCACTTTAGAGCGGATAGATCGTAATTCCAGTCGCTAGAGGAAAGCATCGCGAAACTGAAAACATTTTCATGACCCCGTTAAAATCGAACGAGCTCGCTTCCGGGTTTCCTGCCAACCTTCCGTTCGCTCGGTTTATATCCCGGAAACGAATCGTACAGCTTGTTACTGGAATCTTACGACGGCCAACGATGCGGCGACCGGTAGCCTAGAAAATTACGCGAAGAAGAACGTAGCTATTAAAATATTCATCGCACGTAATGGAATGGCCGCACTAATTTAACTAGACAGCCAACGATTTCACGGATTCAGTCAGTTCCTTACTATTTGAAACATTACCTTCTTCTTTGTACCTTGTGGATTTTCGTTTTGGTACCGACCTTTCAACTGTTAATTCGATCAAACAAAAAATAAAACTTCAGTACATTAACTTTCCCTTACAAAAAAAAAATACACCTACCAGACTTTCGTCTGTAGGTCTGTTTCTGATGTAACAGGGTATACCCAATTATTTAGACTTTAGACCTTAATTCTTAAGTCGACTTTCAATTTTTTCGTAGTTTGACATGTTGGGCAGGTTCTGAGTAATCACAAAGTTAAAATGATGATCGTTTTATAATGTAATAAATACAGAAATATAGAAGTATAGAAAAATATTAATAATTATTATTTTAAACTTGCATAGGTGCTAAGGGTTAAACAGATTTGTATTTTATATTTATTTTTTGTAAATGTGACTTGACATTTTGGTACAATTTCATTTGTACTCTGAAATTCGACATTTTTATTCTTTGGTTAATATTGACTTTTCGGATTACAGTGGTTCTTCTCACATTGTCTAATGCTATTCCTACGCTAATCTCTGCGTCGTTCCTACGCCTCTGTTTTTTTTCGTCCGAGTCAGTCAAGCGTCCGATAGATATAATGTGATCCGCGCCACGGTTCTCGGCTTAACAATTTGTAACACACTAACGTACATTGTTTAATTTCATTGGTTCTGATTTGGAATTTTTTTAACATATTGGTGAGATTTTCACAATTCTTCAGCGACAGTTGTGGAAAAATTAGGAAGCTCTCGAACAAGGATAGATAGATCTTCGTCTCTCCAACGGTGCTGTGACAGAAAGGGTGATACAACAATAGCAGGAGAAACGAAGACAGAGCGATAGGCAAGCTGCATGATTTTTCGATGCAGTTATTGCAACTTTCTGATCCGAGGAAGCAATATTTTCGCATAATTTTTGTTTTTTAATATTGCTTGGTTCATTTCGTAGCGCGCGATACAGCCCTTTTTTGCAATATCACTCTGAGAACTTTATAAAAAATAAAACTATACGTTTTCATAGAATAAATTTTTGTGTGTACACTTTTTCCGAAAAAGGGCTCTATCGCGCGCCGCGGAATGAGCTAAGCAATATTTAAAAAATAAAATTATGCGAAAATATTGCTTCCTCGGATTAGAAAGTTGCAATAACTGCATCGAAAAATCATGCAGCTTGCCTATCGCTCTTGTCTTCGTCTCTCCTGCTATGGAGCTTCTTAATTTTTCCGCAACTGTCGCTGAAGTCAGCTCGAAATTCAGCTGTGGCTCCAGCGCACCCTTAAACACGACGTAATTTGGACCGCATTTACTTATTACATATAAAATCATTTTATTCTATTATTGCTGTCGCGTAACAAATAATAAGAGGGTTATAAAAAGTGACATGAAAACATTGAAATAATTAACATCTGCAGTGTCATACATTTCTTCGCTATAAGCCACTAATAAGATATAATTTATTAGAAATTAATCCTTTTCCACATATTGTTAAATGTAAGCTATGCGTTCGCAATATTGTTCAGATACGGCTTATGTATTCGACGGTCAATGCGGTGATGAGAGCTTACATTCGACGTAGAATATTTTGTTTATTTTTCTTGCAATCAGGTTGTGTAACATATTGACAGCAATAATTAAACGAAATGTGTTATTGTTCATTTAAATAATAATAATTAATAAATCTGGTCCAAATTTATATCATGTTTGGTTTCATTTTAAGCAGAACAATTTCACTAAAACGTTATAAACATTTTCATATAGAAAATGATGAAACTATAATAGTTTAAGTGTTGTCAGTACTGTGGTATGTGGCAGGCGAGGTTTTAAATCCCTCGGTCCCCCGATACTCATTCCATTCTTCTCTTTTTACTCGCTGTCCTTTTCTTTGATCGAAGAATTACAAAGAGGAGCTGTGGAGCCGGAAAAACGATTCTCCTACCGCGACATTGCCTCCTTTCGATTCCAAGCTGAGGGACAATGTGGGAGCCTTTACTGTATTTTCAAGTTATTTTTATAAAAATCAGATTTATACAAAAATATACCATTTTGCCTCGGAAAACCAAGTCTATGTTGCTCGGCAATGTATTATGCGAAAGAAGTCTTGCTGGACGACATAGGGGCAAGAAGGGTACTTCACTTCGCTCAACCATTTTCATTTACACAAGCTCATTAGTAGATGTAGTCGTTTCGGTACATAATATCGTGTGTTTCCTGCGCTTATCGCTATGTTGAGAAACAACGAAATCTGTAACAATACAATCAACAAGACTCGCATTTCCGTTACGGAATTTTGTT
Source organism: Stelis phaeoptera (assembly GCA_943735885.1). NCBI lineage: Eukaryota > Metazoa > Arthropoda > Insecta > Hymenoptera > Megachilidae > Stelis > Stelis phaeoptera. Next base: position 5,914,201 of record OX030930.1, read on the forward strand.
CAGCTTTGCATAATACATATGTGATCCTGAGTGTTAGGATATTCATAACCGCCGCTTTTTAATCGTTTCATGTACGATTTGCAGATGTTAACCGGACACGAAACATATTAATTAATGGCGGATTCTGAAACTCATCGAATTACTTCCACCTGTACATGTGATAAAAAAACTCGTTAAGCTTTTATGTATTTTCAACGTGAAACCAATTCATGAATTTCATTTGATTCAGAATCCATGTTTTTGAAGTGCAATGAATTCTTTATGACGATCTTTATCCCTTCATCTGCTAATAATTTTCCAATAACAAAAACTGGCAAAAATCAGATGAGAATAAATGATGGAGAATGAATTTCGAATCCAAGTTTTGTCATTTCTTTTTTTACACAACTTGTTTTACACTGTGCCGTTTCATATTGCCTTGAAAAAGTAGGACAACCTTGCAATTTATCATCCTAGCTTTTTTGATAAAAGTTTTTTCGATACAAATAGTTTGGCTGCACGATTGCAACGAAGAACGAACAATTTCTGTTGTCGTTCAATGCATACTCAATAAAATTATTCTGTAATGAAGTGTAATGTGTCTCTCAATTTCATGAGTGTATTTTCTTTTTATGTCGCAACGGATGGACCAATCGGGATGAAATCTTTTGCAAGTTACAAAGCACACGGGATACTCCCCAGTTCTATCACAAACTGTTGTTATTGCAAAAGAGCATATTGTTCACTAACTTTAATTTATGTACCCTGCTATTATTGCGTGAAGTAATCAGGATATAAAAAACTTTTTTGTTTAAATATGACGGACTTCAAAGTGGACTGAAAAGAAACAAATAACTTTTAGTTTGAATTATAGAAGTATGCTCATGATTATGAAAACCTATTTACATACTAAATACCATATTAAATATATATGTATATATACAATATAAAAACAGAGTAATTATCTGGAATTAACAATTGAAAGTCTTTTAAAGATGCTTATAAGTTTGGTTATTCTTATTCCTTTCCTTAATTATCTATATTCTGATATAAATAAAGTTTAAATTTCACGTTTAAAAATGCTGTGCTAAATTAAATGTATGTCCCCTCAGGGAAACTCGAGTGCAAAGGGTTAATTTATTATTTTCAATTCTGCCTTTCAAGTACATTTCAGTAATGTCAGGTTTTACTTTATTAAAGCTTTCAAATCATATTACAGATTTATTCGCTGCACAGTATTAGCGTATAATTATATTATAAACACATTTTATATTTCATTTATATTATGAGAATTGATGTACCATTGCAACAACATTAATTTCATTTAGAGGTGTAGATAGAGGTTTTTTACTATTCATCTTACCAATAGCGAGACCTCCACTGTCGATACCTCTGATGATGACCCACCTGACGGTATCCCGCAGGTGGGTATCTTGAGTTTCCCTGGTCTCGAGATTTAGTTACGTGCTTCTGTGGGACCTTCTCTTTGATATCTGCACACGCTTTTTCAATTTCCTTGATATCTTTAACCTTTTCTTTAAGGTTATCTCCATAAAGCCACTCATTGGAAATCATGGACTCTACTACCGGTTTGACGCTCTTATTCAGTTGCGGGGTGATAAACGATTTTCGTGCAACTGATTGTTGATAAAACACGTCAGCTAGAATTTGACCAGCATGGCTTATATAGTCAGTAAATAAATCCCCATCCAATTCATCATCAGGATGGTCAAGGATTAAGGATACAGCCGCACCCAACGCTGCTATGGCCGTACCAACACAATTTTGAGTATCTACAAAATGCTGGTCCCTTTTCTTTGCTATTTCCGAAAGAAGTGGAATTATTTCCAAGTTCAACTTAGGTGCCTCAATATAGAAATCTCCTGTCCTGTTATAAGATTCCAGAATTTTCTTCTTATTTTTCTCTGGAAGGCCTTCCTTTTTCCACTTCAACCATGTATTTTTCAGTTCTGGCTGGTAATTAACTTCCTTATATTTACAATCGCTAGGATCCATTCCTAGCACTTTGAGGACATTCTCAGTTTTTGACTCCAAGGAATCTTCTAATAACTCGTCCTCTTCCTCAGTATTTGTAACCTTTTCCGCCTCTAAAATATCCTCTACAATTTTCTCAGTATCTAGAGAAGTTAACAAACCGAAAAGGCAGAATTAACGGATGACACTTATTGTGCACATTGTGAAATTTATGTTCTTGTTGAACGTAATCACAAAGCTTATCCTCAAGGTCGTATGGACCCTCAGGCAAACCGTATGGGTTTTGCCTCTCAAATTTCGTATGGAAAGATGAGAAATGATAATACTGAGAAAGGACTTCTCACTTACCAATTAACTGATTAATAGTAGAATGTTCTTTTTGAGACGGATTTGGTGGAGTCTGTTCTTTTTGAACATTCACCAATGATTCTACAACTTTTGTTAGGTTACATATTTGATTTTGTAAATCACAGAGCTTATCGCTATATCTCGACTTATGCCGACGACTCTCTTGCGATCGTGATCGTGATCGCGATCGTTTCTTCTTTTTAATTCCTGTCATATCTAAATTTCTTAAATGAATTATCTGAAAATTATGCGAATACACAAAAAAAAACGTTTCAATGCTTCGGCACAACGAAACAATATGAAGTTGGCGGGCCCGGACGACATCAGAAGACGGCGGTGGGATACCGTTTTTCAAATATTTTTATGCGCTAAACGTTGTGGTGTTAGGCATGACAAGCATGACTACAATACTATCATCGAGAACGAGACATGTAATATAATTATATATTATAAACACATTTTATATTTCATTTATATTATGAGAATTGATGTACCATTGCAACAACATTAATTTCATTTAGAGGTGTAGATAGAGGTTTTTTACGATTCATCTTACCAATAGCGAGACCTCCAATTTTTCTTTTAATTTTTTAAACAATCTTTCAAAAATCGCGTGTGAAGGGCTCATATGTTTTGGTTATTATCTTCCATCGTGCAAGTTTCGAGCCACAATTACATTTCTCTTATTTTCTCCATAAATTAGAAGCATCCCTTTTTCGAATGAAAATTTCATATTGCATATCTTATGTTTACTAACTGAGAAACTTACTGACACCGGTAGAGGTCGAAAACCTAACAATGCTGTTTCATGATATTTCTAATTCCCTGTTTTTTTTACATTTGACGTAGTGAGGATATCTTCGAATACGTTGCATAATGAAAGTAGTGGAATGAATGAAGTCAAATATCTCAGCAACGGTTAGTTTTAGGACAAATTGACCTTAGTACTTTTAGACTCAGAATACGTTAATTTATCGAAACCGAGCATAAAAAATTAGGTATTCCATTTAAAAAAACATAGGTGACCGCTATATCTTCCCTACGCCTCCACTTACAGGAACACCATTTATACCATACTATGCAGTGTCTTAAACCCTACAACTTTTGTAAGTAACATTTTCTCGTATTGTTTAAAATAACCAAGATATTTAAGTGGACTGACTTCGTAGGACACACTGTATACGATATGTATATATCTATTATAATAAAATATTTTGTACATATTTTACTAACATTTGTTTAATTAAATAAAAATTCAAACACTATGGGAACATTTGATCCATTGTTTAAGTCACTGTATTTTATAATTTTCGCGAAAATGACATTAATCCATACCTCATAAGAATCTAAAAGAAGCCCCTAGATACGGAAATAATAAAAAAACTAAGATTATTTATGAACTAGAAGATTCTAAACCTTGAAATGACGTAAACACATCTCAGAGATATAAACATTTATTGAAAAAATAAATTTAAAAGATTAATACAACAGAATCGGACATTCCACACGTTACAACCTAATATGTATTATTGATATTATTAGGTTCATTATTAAAAGAAAATTAATTTCGATAACGTTTCGCGTGTCACTTTAGGGCAGGCCTGGCCAACCCAAATGGTTTCACGGGCCACTTTGATGACGCGTAACATTACAGCGGGCCGCACTTTAAGTAAACACGCCGTTAAAAAATATAATACAAATGCAAAATGAATAAAACTTTATTGTTATACTATGATTCAATGTAATTAATTCTTGACTCTTAATTAATAAGATATTTGTTCATCCTTTCTCTCACATAATTTTTGTAAATCTATATTTATGTTTGACGTTGCACATCTTAGCTAATTTTCTAAATTGACATCAGTTAATGAAGCACGTGATGAATTCTTTGTAAATTTCATCTTCGAAAAAAATGTCTTACAAACATATGTGGATCCAAAAGTACTTACAATTCGTTGTGCAAACGACGTCATCATTCCAGCAAAGATGTGTGGATTGTTTTTTTATTGCAGTTAGCATTCAAATTACAGCTGAACGTTACTGATGGTTGCCTATCGAAACCGATTCTTTCAATAACATTTGGCGTTCATCGATAACGGATATAGAACTGGAGTTCGTAATCGCACTTGCGCATTATAGCAGTGACACATGCAAATTTTCAGTTATCTAATATTTTTTGTATACATACAACGAGAAATAAAAGTTTCAATAGAAATATAAAATTGCCCGGCGGGCCGCACAATTTATCGTGGCGGGCCGCATGCGGCCCGCGGGCCGCGTGTTGGCCAGGCCTGCTTTAGGGTGTAGCAGTGTAGCTTATTAATTTCGATCCGTGAATAAAAAAAAATAGAGACGCAAACAGGGTTCTTATAACATAGAATGTTTAATTATTTGTCTGTAGTCAACTTGTAATAAATGGGATAAAATTTCGAAGTCGTTTTTCATGGAAATAAAAGTTTTCATGGAAAGTGCAAAAGTGCACTTTCACATCCGTTGGATCGTATTGGGTAGGACTGATGCAAACATTATTCTTAATCTATCACCGCTCATCATCCCTAATAATACGTATAAACATTCGTTTATTCATCTATATTTCGTTCGCATTTCTATGATACGCAACAAAAGCATTCATCTTCATTCTTTCTTCCTTTGTCCAAATTTAATGGTAATTCATTGGCTGTGAAATTACTTGAATGCAGACGAACCTAGATTTGTTCCACCGTTCAACCCTTTCGTCACTAAAGGCAACTACGGCCGCTCGACACAAAGGATGTATATTTCGAAACGGCAGGCCATTCAGAGGAAACTTTCAAACGGCAATTAAATTCACAAACATCTATTCTTAAAATGCAACATTAAAAATAAAATTTTGTGGGAAAAAATTGTTTCCTTTGCGTTTGTGCATTAAGCTTAGCAATTTAATATATACATTTAATAAAGTGTTTGGTGACAGAGATGCCCGTAGCCAAATGATTAATTTTCTGAATATTTCCAATAATTGAAATATAATATTTATATTTATTTCAAATTGTGTGTGAAAATAATTAAATTATTGAATTTTATATTATACTTGGAAACCAACGAATAATTTGTTAATAAAAAGAAACGTGTGTCTGTAACAAATATTTATACATTTAACCAACCTTTGTATTATATTACTCGTTTATTGTTAATTAGCACTGATAATTAAAAGAAACTTGAACTGTTATAAAAGTAATTAAGAATCGAACCACGTTTAAATACTTAAAAATGAATCTATCACGTATTAATTTATAAGATATCTGTTGAAATATAAAATGAGATGAAAAATAATTTGCCTATTCAAACGAAGATTTAACGATCCAAGAATATTTTCCAACTCGGTGAAATAATATGCCATTTAAATATCCATTTTAACGTAATTTTATTGAAATAATGCCCACGTCTACCGGGAACATCGACGAAGTCTAAGAAATTCTTTTCCTTTTCTTTGTATCTCCGTTTAAATTGACGAGACTGCTTCTCAGATTCAGAAAGGCTTTAAACTGTATCGAAATTCATTGCTATCGCTAGCCGAGAGCAATCTTTTATATTTTTTTGTCTTCCTATTGTTCTTCGGTCGACAAGATAATAGGAATTGAAAAGGCGGCGAAACGAGATCGGGATTCAATGTTCCCAGATCGTACGATTCTTTCACAGAAGCAACGTTCGTACCAACCACGTTCACGGTTAATGTTCCGAGGAACGAATAATAAGACAATGACATCTCGCAGAGGATGGAAATCTTTTACGTTTGTCTTTCTACCTTTTTACGAGACGTCCTTTCTGCTTCCTAGATACTTTTAATCTTAATCAGTTAAAATGTGAAAAAAAGAAACTACTTTTATTGAATGGTACTGAAACTTCAATAATTCTTTCCATCACTGAAACGTATATCCTCCTGTAATATTAATATTAGGTGAATAAATAAGTTCTCGTGCTTTTTTTTTTTAACATGTATTTAAAAGAAACGTTTTAATATTTTTAATCAAAGTATTTTGCATTAAAATTTATTACTTTTCTCATTTGTCACATTTTCTCATGCACTTTGTGTAGAACAAAACTTTTCTTCTGTAATACTGTGATTTCAATTTTAAGTTGTTTTCGAAGGATTACTTTTTATTCGCTCAATTTATTTATGCAATGTTTATTATATTTGATTCTTGGTGTAAGATATACATAGTTTCTTACAAGTATCTTTTCCTCTGCGATTTGTTAGCACAATTAAACATTATAAACGAGAAAACTTTTGATTTGCACGTATTTTCAACTTCCTTAATACTTATTGTTAGACCCCAATGTAATAATATAACGGTTTATAGTTTGAAACTTGAAGTGTTGATTTAAACGTAGAAAAGGAACACGTAAGAATTGGACAATCCGTTTTCTGGAATTAATAATTGAAGACAGACAATGAATTAGTTCAAAAATTATAACATACTTTTTGTTGGTCAAATATTTTTAGGTGATAAGAATTTCACCTTGACTCTTTTCAATGAATTTTCTTTTAAGCACATCAATTTTTCAGGACTCCCTTAACACGTGAACTGCCACGGGCTTATCGAATAATTACCAACAGAAATGATAAATTAAACCACGGATAGCGTTAACAGTAAGCTAATAATGCTAGCTATCGAATCGAAAGGTTAAATTTGAAAATTAATTGATTGTATTCTTAATAATTAGAACTTAAGCGTGTCTGACTACACACGTCCGTTTTCACTCTGCCAGTCAACGTGTTAATATCGTGTTTTGAATGTTAACACAAAAGATCAACTTATCGTGAGATATTTCAAATATTTAATAGAAAATACCGGTATTGAATTCTAAATATTTCATAAGCTTATGATTTTTGCACCATTGTACTGAGCTGTTTATTTACCCATATTGTTCCGAAAGATTCATCTGCACAAATAAAAACATATATATGTCGATCTATTGAAAAAATACTGCTGGTATTTGTATTTTTTAAATAACTCCATCAATAAAGGAATACGCGGATTTATTTATCTTCTAGTTGGAAAATATTTCATAAGACTTCATGGAACATCAATTGGTATAACTTTCAGAATAGTTCAGGTGATATTATGCAGAGATATTACATAAATTAACATCATTTTACATTTACATCTATTCTATATTTTTAGTCTTTTTATGAAACAAATTTTTTTCTAAAAACTTTTAAAATATGATTTCAAGATAAATTATAATTTCAAGATAAGAAATTATAAATGGGATAGGGATACATGAAAAAGATATACAGGGTGTTCAGGAAATAGATAAATAGATTCTAAGAATAAAAGAAGTCATGCAACTATAAGTTAGAAATAAGTCTCTCTCTTGCCAAGATACACTTTTCGCTCATAACGAAAAACTAGAATAACTATCAAGCACAGAATACTAAACAATATCATTTCTTTTGTTAAGAGCAAATAATGTGCTAGAGAAATTCATGTTTACAATTATATACATAAAGCGTATATACTGACAAAAGGAAATAATTTTCAACAATTTCTTTAAGCAAATTTTAAGTATACCTATAAAACTTTATTTTCATTAAGAAACTGTTGATATCTTGAAAAGAAAAATTCTTATGACCTACGTTTTTATAATGTTTTTTTCCCCATCTTTAGGGACACTAGAATATAGTAGCAAAGTTTGTTACAGTTTGTTTATCGTGAAATAAAACTTAGAAAAGAAAAATTTAAAAGACTAAACTCGTATTATAGAAGTGTAATTTATGTTATAAAATTGTAATAATAGTCTTTTTTATTTCATAACGGGTCTGTAATTTTAATAATAGGGTTGAAACTGTAATAAATTTTTGTTGAAAATATTGAAACTGTTTTATTCAATAAAACCAAGAAAAGTGTGCTTTATACGTACAATCGAATTATAAGAAAGTTTTCCTTTTCCTCAACTTGGTTTGAATGCTGGGAAGTTGAACAAGTAAAGTTTACAAAGTATTATCCGAAAACCGAAAAAAATTAAGAATAAAGAATACGTCCCCTTTCTTTACCGGATTTTAATCGTTAAAAATAATCGTTTCTGGCACGAGGCGCAAGGAGAGAAATCATGAGACTGTTAGCTAAGGTTGGCCAACATCCTACTTGTTATCTGTTCCATCATAGCCCAACTTCAGCCACCTGAACCAATTTCACTTATGGTATCCGTTACTATAGCTGAATTTAACTGTGCCAAAATATCGTAAGCAATTATAGGTAATGATGTGGATATTTGCGCTAATATCCATTTCGTTGTGACAATACCATTAGAATTTGTATGACTGTTAAAAGCATTTAACAGTAATACAAATATACGTACGTTTATATAATATTTTAGTTGGTGCTAAATAAATACCTTGTTAACTACGTAACATTTGAAATACTATTTATTTATTAATAACTTTCCTGATTATAACAATTACAGAAAGGATGTCCAACTGTCTCCGTACTGTAACAATGAATATTTATCTCTGTCTGACGCACCTACTGAAATAATGATAAGTTGTCCCTTCAGACATAGTTTTATTTTAAAACAATATTTTCTTTCAATATCAAAACACACCAAATAATAAATATAACGCCAGTGTCGTTAAAAATATTGTAGGTTTAATTTCATTATTGCAATTTTGTTCATCAAATCATGACTAAAATTCAAACTTTTCAAGAAGCATATCTTGATTCACAAAAATAACCAGATAATTTGAGTAAGGATTGTAGATAGTCAGATAAGTGGGACAGAATGAATAGAATGTCTGATAAGTAAAATAGGAAAGCTGGAACCGTAGATGGCACAGCAAGTGAAATAGGGCAGCTAGAATCGTGATAGTTCGCCAAGTAAAACAGAGTCAAGTACACTTACACACTGAAACCAGCGGAATAGGGAATGGGCACCGTGGATAGCTTAACAAGTAGAATAGGAGGGAAAACACCGTAAATAGTCAAATAAATAGAATAGGAATAACAGGTGGTCAGATAAGTAGAACGTGATCTGTAGGCAGTCGTACAAATCCACTGGAGTCAATATTTAGTCAGACAAGTGGTATAAGATGGATTGGCGGTCAGACAAACGGTATCGAATCCGTTTCCTGTCATACAAGTATCATCTTGAAAAAATTGAAATTACGAAGGAGTGAAAGAATTCTCTACCTCTTTTGGCATCCACTCTTATGCATTTAATATCCATGCATACATATCTGATATACAGTTACAAGAGTAACGGCATTAATTTTCAACATATACTATTACCCAAATATTTAGATTGCACGACCAAAAGCTCTTATATAAATGAAATCACACTTACCATAATTATAATTAAAAGTATCTATTTAATTGGTTATAAATATTTTTTTTAGCTTTCTGGGTAATCTTTAATAATGGAATGAAAATGTTATTGTAATATCTGTGAACTAGGTGAAATGAAAACAAAATTAAAAAACAGTGGATACATTCGAATGGTCAATGTGACATGATGTATGACCTCTCAAAAATTTTCTCAAGATTCTATTTATGATATTTTGAATAATTCAAATAGATATGCTGCCCAATAAGGACGAAATATATGGAAACGAAACTTAAAATAATGGTAGTGGTAACTGGTAATAAAAATTGTTACAAACATTTTTAATCGATCGAGCAAATATCGATCATAACAATCTAATATAGAAGTATTAACATATGACATAATCAAACAATTTGAAAGTAGTGTAAGTACAATAAAATGAGTAAAAATATATTTTCTTGGAAAAACCAGTATTGCAAGCATTAAAGAACAATAACATAATGTTGAAAATTATATAAACCACGCATTTCCTCGTATGTTGACAACAATAGAAAAACCTTAAAGAAGGTTATTTCAAAAGTATAGCGAATATTTAACCCTTTACATTCCGATGCTTCTGAGATATTTATTTACTCCTTTTTTCTTTTAAGTTTCGTTTAATTAATGCTACACGATTTTATTTACAATGATATATTACTCACCACTTCGTAAATAAGTATTTTTCAGTTGCTCGTAAATAATCTAAAAAAATCTCGGTTTGCATACGATTACAGAGACAGTCAATTAACCTTAATCTTGAATAAAGAAAATCTTATATAAAAAAAAAAAGATTGTTTTATCATTCGAAAATTCCACTATTCGAGCAGTTTTGTCCCTCTATTAGTGTATAAAGGAATCCCTATCGTATTACAGTTGTTAATGACTCATTACAAAATACTGTTCAAATAATTATACCAGCAATGGATGTGATCAATGGTATCCAATATTTACTATCGATTTCCTCTACGGTTTACTAGCTGCACGCTAAACGACAGGAACAATTCGTGATCGCTTTCACGTCACGGATATTTGCTCGTGAATAATTAATGAGATTTCCTTAGTCGCTGCGTGCATAGATTTAGATATTTCAAGATAGCACGACCGAGAAGGGATTAATCAGTATATCTCAGTATTCCGTTAAAAATACTTCGAACCTAATCAGACGTTATTATCTCATTTCGAATTGATCAGTTGCGAATAAATTTGCATAAACCACGAAATTTGATTTACTGATGGCAATAATGTCGTTTAATGTATCGATGGAAATGAAATTTGTTTCCGTTGAAGTCCCACCAATGTCACCGCAGTAATACTACCGCACAAGGTTCCGTTCAAATTTTACCAGGGTGTTCTATAACTGCACGTAAGACTAAAATAGCGAAATCAAAGAAAAGAAAATTGAAATAGCTTTTATACAATAGAATTGACATACTTAATATATATTTACTTCTTGTAAATATATATACACCTGTCCCTCGATTTATGTACGTGGATTATCCGTTCGTGCGGTTTTTGTTTTTTTACGCGGAAGAAAACCGCGTAAAAGAGTCCGTCGATAGAAAAAAGGTACTAAAGGATAAAACCCGTACAGCTTATACAAAGATTTATTTTACATATTTTCTCAAAGACACTAACAAAAATGTAGAAAATTCGTAATAAGTTTTATTCAATGTCATTTATTGTTCCTTATGGGTAATTCCACGCCAAATCGATCACTTCGTTTTTCTGATATCTCGCATTTTATTCTAAATTAAATTGGGGGGGGGGGGGGGGGGTTGAAGTCATCATTTTGCTCTTTTCGAAATCGTTTGAGAAATATAAGCCTTTAAATATCGCGATTTTTGCCTATTTTCGTGAAAGTGGGTTGTACGTTTGAATTGTTATCTCGGGAACTATTTATTCTGTTGACATTACCAGAAATTAGGGATTATTTACACTAGGGGAAATTGCACTGTGGAAAATTACACTAGGGAGTCACCTTAAGAGAAATACAAGCGTTGAACACGTGACGGATACACGAGATTCGTTCGGACAATGTCGCTGTATTCCGTCTATGTTCGTTTCTGCAGCTTTCTAATGAAACCAAACTCAAATTGTTTATTTCGTGTTTATGTTTTATAATTGATTTTTATACAATATATTATACTTTATTTGCGGAACTCAAGTGGGTCACTTGAAATTATCAAATGGGTGACCCGCGGATCATAGGTTGCCGACGCCTGTCATAGGCTATTGTTAAGTTCAATTTCAACTAAGTTATTGCACGTTTAATTTCAGAATACAATAGACCCTCGAAGTTCGTACATAATCGGTTCCAGGAACCAGTTCGAACTTCGAATTGTTAGAACATCGGATCATTCAACTTCGAGGGTTCACTGTACAAAAAGGAAAAAGTTGAATAAACCTCAATGTGATTGATTAACATGTATCATTTTTCCAAATTGCTATAACTTTTTGAAACATCATAAATCTTAACTTTGCAGGGCTAAATTTTTCTCGCTGAACCTTAAAAGTGATCTATCGAATGTATGTCTAAAGAAATGTTTTAATCAAATAAAAAATTAACACGGGCAGAAATGTATGAATGGAATTCCAAAAACAAGTGAAAAGAATATACTTTTTCATTTAAATGTTCATGTAAGATTTAAAAACAATGTGAAGCACAGTTTTCAAAACTAAGAATCTTCGCGCAATTTATTAATACGTGTGGGCGAGCGTCTCTAACGACAATGGTCATTTTTGCTTCGATGTTGAATAACTCGGTAAAAAAAATCGTACAGCAACCAGTGAGCACTGATTTTACACCGAAAGATAGTGACTTTTGATTCGTGCAAGCAAAGTCCACTTTTAGACATGTAATTTCTCATATCAACATTTTTCAATTAATCTCCATTCACGTAATATACATTAATTCCAGCTTCAAAACTATTAATTTTGTAAGAAGCTTCCACGTATAATTTTCTCAGTGATATCTTTTTTCATATAAAAAGAATTTTAAAACCGCAAGATCCAGTAATCCTATAAAAGGTGCGGCCGTCCAACTGTTAGCTAACAACAAAGGCAATTTAGCTGTTAAATACTCGAGACTTCTTTTTCAATTTAGAAATACGTACTCGAGCGCATAACTGAATTGCTCTTGTTACGTTCTCTTCAATGAAAGACACTTCTTCTTTTTTTTTTTTTTGTCAAAATCAATAATTAAAGCAAGGGTTCTCGTGAGTCGAATGATCACGGTCGTTCTTTTGGTACCTATTATATAATCAACGTCGTTTCTTCACTTTTCTACGTCCCTTGTAAAAGTTTCGCAAAACTTTCGTACGTGTGCAAGATTTGTAATCAGACACTTTTAATTCCACTGCAATGCTGTAGTAATTGTAGCTGTCTCTTGAATTCTTTCCACACTTGACCGTATAATGAAGAAGCTAGCTACCAAGATCGCACCGTTCCTCTATTAAAGGATCTTAGTGGGGTACTGCATATTAATGAGGAAATTAAGAACGAAATGGTATCGGTGGATTCACAGACGAATCACATACTAACGCGAGATGCGAAACTTAATGGGGACGTGAAGAGGAAATCATTGCTCGATAAATTCGATCTGTATGAACAAGTATAAATTAATCTGAATCCAAGATGTACACGACATGTATAATATCGACGTAGTGTGTTTGGGATATTCAGTTTCAGATATATGTTGTAGCTAGAGGTATTGATTATGCACGTGTTCCGTGAAACTCGTTTATGCTAATGCGTTTTTATAGTAAATGTAATGTAGACCAGCGGTTCCCATTACTTTTCGTCGTGAACCCTCGGAGATCATGATTTCTGCCATGGACCCCATTTCTTCTCCAAACGAAATTTTTGACAAATAAATAACAAGGTGTGAGTTTTATACACAAGGAATTTATTATTTTTAAACATAAATGATGTGGAGGATAAAATGGACGAAAAATATGAATAAATTGAAGAACGGGGGAAAAAAAACATTAACCATATAACTAACCGCTATCGAGAGATGGAGCCACAAATACAGTTTTCCTCAAATCATAACAATATTACTTGAATTATTTTATTTAATTATTTTTTAATTTATAACTTTTCCTGCTTTAAAGTTGGGCCATGGACTCCCATAAAATTGGGAATCGCTGATGTAGACTATTTTAATAATTCTCATAATTCTAAAATGGCTTATTTTATTGAAAATCGCTAGTTTTATATTGAGTAACGAAAAATTTAACGATTTATTTATTATAAATCGAAATTTGTCTGACGTTGACTTTCTACTTTCTACGTATAAAAGTTATTACCAAACATACGTAACTTGTTTTGTTTCTGTAATATACAGTGACATATTTAAAATTTTGTAATATTGTAAAAGCTTAGGCCGTCATACTATTATAAACAAATATGTTGGGTCTCGCCACTGATCTATGTATTGTACTTTATATCTTTATATTGAGGTTTGAGAGTGACTGTTCACTTTATATTTATCTGAGCTCGCGAACTATTGACTTTATTTAATATTATCAAATGCTTTTTACGCAGAGGATTTCAATTAATAGATTTATTTAAAACAATAAAATTTCATAAAAAAAAAAAGAAGAAAGAGTAAATAGACGCTAAAACCTGTAAAAATATTTCATCCATTCATAAACTTTTTTCATATTTTGACAGTTAACAAAGACAATTAAGATGCTCAAACTAAATATAACGACCGGTATACATGTATATTTTCCTTACAATTATCGTGTACTAACATAACTGAAAAAGTGACAATGTCGAATAAAATAATATTTTAGTATAAAAATTTACACACAAATATGTGTAACAAAATTTTATTATTAGGTTATATTTGACCGGGTATTCGCTGTACGAACAATTATCCGTTCTTCGAGAATTAAACGTAGCTTATCAGTGATAATTCTTACCCTTAACCGTCCTCGATATCTGCGTGACAAGGGGAGGGTCAAGAGTCCCTTTTCAGACATTATGTAATTTATTGAATGGAGGTGTTTAAACAGAGCACGTAAGGTCTATACAGGCAATTTGTTAGCAGTACCATTATTTTTGCATAAGATTTAGCTCCACGCGTACCCTTATTCTAACTATTGTTTTAATTATGTAATCCAGAAATTGATTAAATGCATAGATACTTTCAAACCGAAAGTTATCTAATTTTCTAAGTTGAAAATGAACCAGAATCTTGTAAGAGATATGTTCGTATTAACATAAGGGTTAATGAAGTTGCAACTGTGAGATCTGTTATAAATAAATTGGCCGTTTCATTTGCAACAACCTAACACTTCTTCAGCAATATTTCGTTACTTGTTTTTCATACACTTCGATTATAATTCAATCAATCAGCTCCATATTAGTTCACCGTAGGCGGTGTTAGGAAAAGTTAATTTAATGTACTAACGACACATTATCGATTTATTTGAAAATGGGTTAAAGGAAAATATGTTGCATAATGAATCAACTATTGAACATACCTTTATCAATGTTTTCATTCTATTTTCGTATCAAATAAAGATGTTTAATACGCACCTACGTTATGCGAAAAACACAGGCGCTTAAACTTAAATTATCGAAGCAATTAATCAATTTCTATGGTATTTTAATCAAGCGATGCATTCTTCCTGTGGTTCTATAAAGGAAGAATCAGACACAGATGAATTAAATATTCAAAATGTATTGGTGCAGAAGGAATTTAATTATCTGATAGTCGCTTGATCTATCTGTCCAACCCGCAAAGAAATATATGACCTCTTCCCGCCACGGTTAGAAGTCAGACCAGAAGTTATCCCTGCTACCCTCTGGTATGGAAATAGGAACGGTTTTTATAGTATCTTCAACGATTCGTTTGGTGACTTATCATTCTTATCTGCTACACGCTAGCCAAACAAGAAAGTGCAAGGAAAAGGGGATATAAGTTATTATATCGGACATTGGTTTCCACCAGGTGTTCGCAAAGACTTCTAAAAGCGCAATTCTATTCAAATACTTGGTATGAAATATAGTGATATTCGGATTAAATATAAAACACTCTTTTTGTTGTTATCAAATCTACGACCATTAAGAGCAACATTTTATGCTCAGTTGGATAATCAACTGATAGTAATTTACTCTAAGCTATATGTTATAGTTTCAAATTGTAATGAAACGAGGCAAATAAACATTTCGTTCATAGACTTTTATTATCTTGTTATCCCAAAATGACGCCTTTTTATATATTTATTTACATAGTATTTAGAGACGGAGAAATCGTGAACGATCAGAAAAATTATATAAATACAAGTGGACAGTTAAAGAAGTATATTTTTAAATCGTGTCATTAAAATTCCAAGTTCAAAGTTTATGTATTTAAAATGTAATGTATGACACAGATTTAATAGAAAGTTATTTATATATTTACAATGAAACAATACAATTATAGGTTGATTATGTTTAGCATTAGAGTGACGGAAATTAGGTTGAGTTTATCTTAAACCTCAAAAACGTACTTCAAAATACTCCGGTTTTTTAATCTAACAATAAGTTCTAAAATATATGTGCAGTTAACCAAGCCACAGTTTCGTTGCCAGTAAAACCTGCTTAGGCTACACGAGTCCCCTCAATTCAAATAGAGCTACCTTTTACCTTTAATGAACGTTTTTCAAAGATTTGTGGTAGAAACGAAAGTGTTATTAATTAATTAGGATTAAAACTTCTAATATCTTTGCGCATACCTAAAACAGTTAATTGTCTTGGAACTGATCTATGCCCTTTTAAACCCCGCTAATTACTTCATTAAGAGTAGGAGATTACTTCAGATCATAGCGAGGATTAGTTTCATAGTTTGAATCTCAGATCGAAATCTCGGAGAGCAAAAGTGTCGTCGATTTTATGGTTATATAGAAATTATTGTCCACTATAACATTGTGTTAGTCGGGATATCTTTGCATTTCATTAAGTTTATAAGATTACATTAACAATTTCTTGAATAATTACTTATCTGGAAAAAAAGGCTTATTTGTGTTTTGTGAATCGACTAGAATGAATGTATAAATTAAAAAAAATATTTTGACAGTTGTAGAACAAAAAAGTGATGATACTCGAAAGATTAATTACTGGTCGTAAAAAATAAATCTGAATATTACTAATCATACACCAGCCGTTCGAGTCGCCAAATGGACGAGTCGAAGGGAATAAAATCAAGAGGGTTGCCGGCCACTGATAAAAATAAAACAAATCACAAATGTTTTGTCCGTTACTGTATATCTATCTTTAAAGATTTAAATATTTAGTGTTTTCCGTTAATATTCACTCATCACAATGAAATATTAAAGTATACAGTGATATTTCGTTAGGAGGATATTGATCAATCGCTGTCTGCGGATTATACCCCGTTTGGTGATACAGACAATATTCGCGGAATATTCCGCTTTGTGATGCAAATGGGATAATAGGAGCAGTAGTATTAATTCAATATAAGTGGTTTTAATACACGGTTATGCACCATTCATTAATCCTGTGCGTTTTATAACACGTGTTTCTGAGAATTCCAAAACCATTTCCCAGCAACAATAAGCTCGTGAAATTATTGAACTTTCATTTTACGAGGCAATATTTTTCATGGCTATTGTCCGCATATATTTCCCAAGTTTTAGCATTGTTATCTTCCATTCTCTTCGTTTCAAGCATATTCTGTTAGAGTCGAAATGTGTTCTAAATTTATCGTTTACTAAAATCGTTATTCGAGTTTCAAAGATACAGTATTTACGAATGATCGTTAGAAAACGGCCATCCTACTAACTGTTGCAGTTACGCCATTGCCACCACATCCTTGCCGAAATATAAAAATTTCTGTGTCCTATAAATTTCTCTTTCCTAAAACTTATTTCCTGTTCATTTTCATTTCTATGTTTTCGTCGAGGCTCGGTCGGGTCCGGTCAACGTCAACTTGTACTGGCGAGTCCTTGAACTTTCGATCGGTTTCTCTTCTATCTCTGTATTTTTCGACTTTCCACTCTTCATTTCTTTTTCTCTTTCTATTCTTTTCGGAAGACCCTTTTTAAAAGCAGAAACCAGGGATCTTCGACACACAGTCTTGTAGGCAACCGTTACACGCATACATCTACGACGATCACCCGACTTGTTATTCTTTTGTTGAATACATTGAGTGAAAACGTGAAGGAGATAGTGTTACCTTTCCTCACCATCTCATAACATTTTTCTCTGTTCGATCAATCAATCGTTTTCACCCTTCAAAATTTGATATTATAATTTTAATCAGTCAATGCGTCTTATCCCTATCAATATACCTCTTTTGAAATAATTTGATACTAATTGTTCAAACAGAACTCGAAATAAACCAGATTTTCTCGTAGAGTAGAAATCAAACTATCTATAGGGACTGCGATCGCCTAATTAACACGTTGACTGCCACAGTGAAAACGGACGTGTGTAGTCAGACACGTTGAAATCCTAATTATTAAGAATATAATCAACTAATTTTCAAATTTAACCTTTCAAATCGATAGCTAGCATTATCAGCTTAATGATAACGCTATCCGTGGTTTGTTTCGTCATTTCATTTGTTAATTATTTGATTGTAAAACCTTTTGGGTGCCGGTCACCGGTGAACCCCGTGGCAGCTGACGTGTTAACCATTTCGGTACGAGCGCTATGTCCGCCGTGACATTCCCGCTGTACGAGGTGTCGCGCCGAAAATGTCAACAATTATACCTGTAGCTGTCTTTTCAGAATTCTTGTAAGAAAAGACTTTTGATTAGAATAATTTTTATTGCATAAGAAATATCGCTCCACTGTCGAATCGATGAAATCGGTTAAAAAAGTAAAAAACGATCGTCTTGAAATCCAACAGTCAAACGTTCTAAGCATATGTGCAAAATATATTTTCGATATGCTTAATCTAACACGTCGGTATGCAACTATAAATGTCGTCCGTACACACAGGTCATTAGATGGATACCGGATATATCCGGCATTCGTACACAGAGGTCATCAGTCATCAGATGGATGCCGGATATATCCGGCACTCGTACACACAAATCATCAGATGGATGCCGGATATATCCGGCTCTCGTACCGAAAGGTTTACCATAACATAAACGACAATGAAGGTATTGAATAAAAATTCTATAAATAAACATCATATAAATGCGTGTGTTTGCAACTGCATGTCCATTTCATTTTATCATACGTATGCGGATAGCTCGGTTCGAAAAACAAGAGGTATTGCAAAATCGGTATATTAAACGAGCTTAACGGAGCAAGAATAATTAGGATGTTGGCAACGCGCCGAGAGCCATGCTTGCAGAACAGATTCGTGCTGCACTTTGCCCATTACACGCATTGTCACTTACGATTCTAACACCCATTTCACATGTTTCGCGCACCCATACAAAATATTGACATACTAAAATATTAATCAGTCGATTTTATACGTGTCGTCTCATTTGTTTATTCCCGTTCTTGTTTTGATACAGCGCTCTTTCTTTACTAACACATTATCTGGCAGCCTAAATTGAAATAAATAAGAACTTTTATTGTGTAACTAAATAGTAAATAATTGAAGATGCTGTGTAGCTTATACTTCTTTTAATCGTATAGTACATTTAACTTTCATTATTTCAATTGTGTTATAGGCGAAACAGTAATAACAACAAATTTATTAATTAGCTTTCAGTCAACAGAAAGTGACATTGAAAAACCTGTTAATAGGCTTCTGGTAGATAAAGTGTTAATTAAAAATATTTGTATTAATTGATAGAATAATGGTGGGAAAAATAATGGTAGCGGATGAGATAGTGAACTTCTCTAATTATTAAACAATATGGTAAATATTGTTATGCGTATATTAATTGCATTAGTTAGCAATGCAACAATCCATGGAAAGTATTCATGATGAGTTTTTTGGAAAACCGATCAATGAATGGCAAATGTTATTTAAAGGTGAGACGAGTATTTCTAATTAAATAAGTGGAAGAATTCCTAATAATATATAGTTGACAAGTTTCTGTGGAAAACCTACATTTGACAGTCGAGGTATTAAAGATGGCCTCTTTGGAACCTTAAATGTATTAATTACAATTACTTTTTTGGAAAGCAATATTTCATGTTACTCATTGTCATAAACAATGCTTTTATGATTATCTTTATATTAAAGCAGAAACAGAAGAGACAACTGTTATTAAGAAACTTAATCTAATCTCAATCTCAAGCATACGTATGAAAGATATTTCCTTTGACATGAATAGAACATCTAATATACAATATTATTTCCTGTTACTGACATACAGAACCCGTGCTTCCGTTACTTGTTATTAAATGTTCTACGAGGAAGGAACTTTGAAATTAACCCTTCCTGTCATTGGTGGTTTGCACCAACAATACAGATTATTGCACGTTACATAAAGCTTCCCTTATACAATTATTCTGAAACATAGTGCACGGAATTGAATTAATACACGATACATTAAGATAATAATTATAATATTTGAAATATTTAAAATATTCAAAATTTAGAACTTAATATCTGGTTCCTAAAATTACAGTCCATACTTCGAACGTATGCGCAAGTAAACATTTCCTTAAACATTTGTCTTATGATTTTTCTGATAGGTGCGCCAGTCAGAGTTAAATATTTATCGCTCCAATGATAAAAAGAAAATAAAAAAATCGAAATACTGTATATACTTCACACTTGACAAGCCTTGACAGTAAGTTGTAATTAAAATTAAACTTAAAATTCAGTTCTAATCAAAACCTGAAAGAGAGAGGTCATACTTGAGCTGTGGGGTGCGTCACGAGCGTGACACGATATTGTAGGGCAAGGGGTTAACCTTCATCCATCCTTCATTTCTATGACTTAACTCATTAATTCTCAACAGACAGAAATATATTATTTTCTACTATAAATAACGTAAATGAAAGTAGGTTAGGGTTAGGTTATGGTAAACACATATTTACTTATGATGTTATTCCCATTGCAAAATTCCTATTCTTTGATGCTATTCTGGAAGGAATGCTCCGATCGCCACTAAAAACTGTGAAATAAAAAAATTTTTGGAAAACAAATACACCGACTTCGCAATGCACCAAAAAGGACGAAATAATTTTAACTCATATTTCGGAGACAGCGCAAAATTAACAATTTTCTACATTGGAAATTGTCAAAATTCTTTAATCCTTATACATATTTTTTTACATTAGCAACATCTTTCAATAACACAATTTTTAATTTTTGCTCCGTCTCCGAAATATAAATTAAAATTATTTCGTCTTTTTTGGTGCATTCCGAAGTCGGTTGTATTTTTTTCCAAAATTTTTTTTTGAGTAAACGAAAGAATCATTAATAGTGCGTGTGATAGATATTTATAATAATATTCTATTGTTAGAAGCAATTGAAAGTCAGAAACTATGTTAAACTGCATAAGAAACGCGTATTAAAATTACTGAAAGTTCAAACGGCTGCCGACAAAGTCCTGTTTTGAATTTCGGTATAAAGTTAGATTCGTAAGAAAGTAGAAATCTTCCCCTTTAATTCGGTTTTTGATTTACATCGATATCTTTATCCGTTCCTGAGATATCGTCGTGTAAAGACAAACGTAATTTTTGCAGAAATTCGCTGCCGCCTCACGCTTGGACCCAGACAGCGAGTGTCTAGCGTAGCGGTCACGTGGTCGCTGTTTACGTCTAACCCTTTACTATTCCTGGAAATGCGTATATGAATTTCCTAGAAAATAGTCTGCGGCCCATTCGGGATTACCCTCGTACGCGCCGGCCGCTATACAAACTTTGAAGCCCTATATCTCAGGAACTAATTAAGATATCGCGTTGCAACAAATTGCGTTATTATGTACGCACTTTCCTCTACCTTCTGAGCTACCTACTGCGTAAAATTTAGTCATGTTTTTTTTTATATTTATTGCCAGGAATTTCGCCGCCGTTGAATGTTTCGCGTTGACCTGTGGGATCCTTAATGCGTCAAGTGTTTCCTGTTAATTTAAATTTAAATAACATTAGTTGATAGGAAAAGTAATATACAAACTTGAAGATTATATTTTTCGGTTTGGTAACGTGGTGACATCTGTTGGCGGAAGTTAAATATCCATAAAACTGCTGTGCTGTGAATTTTTCAAAACTACGAAAATATTAAATGCTTGAAATATCATCGACCAGTTGAATTTTAATATATTTCGGTATATTTCTGTATATATTAATATATGTGACACGAAGGATTCGGTAATATGTTAACCGGGCATTGATTCTCGTCGAGTACTTCTCCCCACGAACGAGATGTCGATACTTAATATTTACAAAAATACAAAAACTCGCAAAACTTTCTCTACATATCGAAAAAGAAATTTTGGAAAAACAAATACAACCGACTTCGTAATGCACTAAAAAGGACGAAATAATTTTAATTTATATTTCGGAGGCGGCGCAAAATTAAAAATTCTGTAAATGAAAGATGTTGTTAATGTGAAAATATGTAAAAGGATTAAGGAATTTTGACAATTTCCAATGTAGAAAATTTTTAATTTTGCGCCGTCTCCGAAATATGTATAAATTTAAATTATTTCGTCCTTTTTAGTGCATTCCGAAGTCGGTTGTATTTTTTTTTTTCCAAAAACTGTTTTCTCTTTTTCAAGCGCACTGAACTTTGATATTCAAAGCTATACATTTTTAGCTGCACTTCAAAAGAGATGCACAATGAGTGCACAATTATTATGCAACAATGATAAAGCAATGATTTTACCGTCAATGGACTTGATAAAACATAAATATTACCTATGTGTATTAGGATAAAAGCAACAAGCTCTCTGATCAATTTTTCTACAAGCAGTAGAATAAAACATTACCTTTCGCGTAGACAGTGTGTGAAATTGACGCGTACGAATGAGTGTAAGAGAAGATAAAATTAAAGGTAAAACTTGAAAAATATTTTATCCGCATTACATTGCAAATGT
This sequence comes from Stelis phaeoptera, assembly GCA_943735885.1. Taxonomy (NCBI): domain Eukaryota; kingdom Metazoa; phylum Arthropoda; class Insecta; order Hymenoptera; family Megachilidae; genus Stelis; species Stelis phaeoptera. The sequence continues at coordinate 5,936,841 of OX030930.1, forward strand.
GAGTTTAATTAAACAAACATTATAAAAGTTGTTGATATATAATTAGTAGCACGCACAGGTGGAATCTAATTACATTAATTAATGTCGATGATGATCAACATTTCCACTTTATTTACAGACGTCTGTAAATAATCATTTTGCAAATAAAGTTTACGCACACGACTCTTCTCAACGCATTGCATGTTATCCCTGCAGTAATTTTAATTTTCTCACGTAGTTGCAGCATCGTCCGATATGTTTAAATCATTCGAACGTTTCACGCACCAACTTGCAATACAATGTACACGTATGAAATGGAATGAACCCTGTGTTGAAAGTACACACATATTTAATAAATGAATGTTCGATTCGTTGTAAAAGTAATTGGTTCGTTTCCCGTCATATATCTGCGGTAGCAATGTTACAGCTGCGACGTTATCCCACGATTCCTTTTAATTTTCGAACGCGTATCTATAAACGTGTTGTTTCACTGCAGCCCGAAAATAAAAATCCAATAGTGAAACGGTACAAACCATTTAAATAGAGGAAATGCAGTATATTTGGAATATTGTTAGTAATTTGGAGTATCGAAGTATTTATGAAACTATTAACGTTACTTAGTTCGTAACACTGCAAATATTGGGGCGAATTATCTAATAATTAATTTTTACCAACGAAATTTAACTTTCATATTTTAGATTCGTTAAAGAAACAATAAATATAATACATATATATATATATATATAATTTGATTAAAAAATATCTGGGCTATTTTGGAGCCCCAATACCTTGGGTTCGAGCGGCACTTGCGAGATTCTCACTAGTTCTCTCGCTAATGGTCGCTTCTAATCCTATTTCGTATATAGTGTGTCCCAGAAACTCTGTCCACTTAAATATCTTGGTTATTTCAAACAATACGAGAAAATGTTACTTACAGAAGTTATAGGGCTTAAGAAACTGTATAATATGATATAAATGATGTTCTTGTAAGTGGAGGCGTAGAAAAGATATAGCGGTCACTTTAGTTTTTTTAAATGGAATGTCTAATTTTTTATGCTCGATTTCGATAGATTAGCATATTCTGAGTATAAAAGTACTAAGGTGTATTTGTTCTAAAACCTACCGTTGCTGAGATATTTAATTTTTTCTCGAATTCGTTCCATAATGAAAGTAGTGGAATGAAAAAAGTCAAATATCTCAGCAACGGTAAGTTTTAGAACAGATGCACCTTAGTGCTTTTATACTCAGAATATGTTAATCTATCGAAATCGAGCATAAAAACAAACAACAAATCGCTTACAGGAAATCAGAAGCATATTTCTCCATCATACCGGTATAATGCGTTCGACGCATGCGGCGCGGCGGACTGACGGTGTGACAGACGACGCGTACGAGTGCAAGCGAAACAAAGCGACAATAGTACGACTGACGTTTCTGTATTGAATGTGTATATACTATATACTCTATTGTTGCGGGGGACGACTGCTTATACATATACCTGTTTGTTTTTTCACAAATGCTCGATTTGTGGAGTCGCCGATCCACGCCGATGTACGGTAAGATCGCACTGAATAATCTCTCGAAATTCGCTACAAATATACTATAAGTCTCTCGATTTTTAGTACACTCAGTTTACAGAAAAATTAATGTCATGTTATGTTGAATTATCATTTAAGTAAAGGCAACAATAAATTATTTAGTTGAGAGACACTGGGTCTACAATAAAGGAAAGAGTCAAAGGTCCCCTGGCCGTTTCTGTGGCAAAGGGCCCATGTGAAAAACATGTAGCACACCCAGGCTGTTATTTTTCTTTAGTGAAGCGGGCGCCAGATTTTCTGTGCGTTTTACAATAGCTTTTACTTTCAGTTCGTTTCTCGAAGCATTAAGACGTCCTTCCGAATCATTTGAATAAAAGGACATTTTGATTATTAATTTAAATCAACCCCATATCCCAATATGTTATACAGTTTATACGATTTGCAAAGGGAAAAACTACACTTCAAAATCTGCCACGTTTGTTTTTTAAACTTCCATATCTTTTTTACCATGAGACGTTAATTCAATACGTAACATTATGGATCTTATAACTATGGCTTCATAGGTATTGCACCTTAACATCTCCTATGATAATACAATATTATACAAAAAGCCGCGAGGATTTACTTGTAAACCTAATATTTAACTACGAATTTCGCCGTACCTAAATTTTCAGAAGAGAGTGGTAAAGACCACGGAGACAACTGTATTGCGGAGTCGGGTAGAGCCTAAACGGTGTATTTTACCTCGTCCAAGAATTCTTGTGGGAATGTAGCTCATATTTTTCCAAATGAATTTCGCTGTCACGCGAAGAAATACGTTTCCCTTTTCAAGCGGTCCGTGAACGAGGTTACCTTGGTCCATTCCAGTGAAGGAGCATGGAATCGTCTGAAAACGTGTGAACGAATAGAGAACGTACCGAAACGGAAATGCGCTCACCACGGGCAGTAAAGTTTCGGCGTGTGCTGTTCTTTAAAGGGTCGCAAATCTCTGGCAGATTTCTTCTGATATTCAAGCTGTTCACGTATTCTTATTGGAAACGACCTGATTTTATCGATATTGTTATAGAAAATTATGCGAAGAGCGTTCTCGCTGTAATGAAGATTTATGGAGACATAATTTCATGAATTTCGAATATTCTTGAACCCTTAGCGCGTCAGAATTTTTCATTTATAAATATGTTTTTATAGTGTTTCAGTATTTATGTTGCAATTCAAAATGGATTCAGATGTTAATTAACGCTAGAACTACCAAACCAGTCAAAATGACTGGTCGAGGGTTTCTAAAATTAAGTCACAAAATTGATCAGGTTGCTTTTATTAAAAATGTGTGTTAATTTTTATCATGATTAAGACTTATCGTACATGCCAATATGTACTTCATTTTTTATTTATTAATTTTTCTATTTTATTTTCCACTTGAACGTCAGCATACATAAAACGTCGGTAGTTCTAGTGTTAAATAAATGAACTTCACGATTAGGATGCAATTATTGATTAAAATTTTATTTGCAGTTGCGACTATTTTATGTGTGGAGAATTTCTTGTGGATATTGTTCAATATTTTGCAACGTCACAGCTTAACGTTGCCCTCCTATGGTTTCCAAGATTATCTTCAAAGTTGTAATTAATTAACACTAAGCAATATAGGAATCGAGTAAATGATTTAATATATCTATCAATGATAAGCCTGTTGTTAATATTTAACTACGTACCTGTTCATAAATCATCGTTGAAAGGTAGCCCTTATCCTGCATATAAATGCATTTTAAGCGAAGCCTTAACTGTTTGTACATGTTAGAGCTGTACTTTTCTTTTTAACCGTGATAAATCATTCACAATGCTTTCAGAGCGGTCCCACATAAAATATAAACAGTTTGCATTTGTCTTTCAATCTTTTTGCCGCGCAAATATTTACCTTGGTGTAAGACTCATACAAGACAAATAAATTATTTTTATTCGCTCAATTTTTGTTAAAAATGCTTTCTAAAAAAAAAATCACTGATTATTAAGATTAGATTAATTTAGGAGCGCGGGAATCATTGTTCAGACAATTCATGCAAACAGTTAAAATTACAAGAGTCATTTATTAAATAAAGCTACGGATGACTATAATTAAAAATACGTTGCGATAAGAAGCACAATGATTTTTAAATCGTGACTTAACATTCCTTCCCGTCAACTTAAAACTTCTATCGCTCGTTCATATTTTTATGTTTTATAATTTAGTATAAATGTTTTGTATGTACTTTCTATATAATTTGAGTCCTATACTTTTCTTTCCTAGTTCATGAATTTGGCAACTATACTTGTTTCTTCGAAATTTGATGTGTCAACCACTTGTGCAGGTCGGCCAATTCTTTTCAAACAAAACTTTATTATCAAATTATTTATCAATAGTATAATGATGACAGTTTGTTCAAAAATAGCTTACGAATGAAATCATTTATCTGTAAAATTATATATTAAAAGATAAAAGTTGTGGTAATGATTAAGAGAGAAATGAGTCTTATGGTGCCATAAACTGGTACATCTACCCTATGAGTTGTAGAATAATGGCGTCATTTTGTTTTTCAAGATCATGCTCGTTCGTGTACTGTACGCTTAGAGCCATTGAAAAATTAAACTGGCAGGTTCTGTCACATTCACCACGTAGCCCAGACCTCGACCCAACAGATTTCTTTTTGTTTGTCCCTCGCAAGAAATCATTATGTGGGGTCAAGTTTCGCAGCACCGAAAGAATGAAAACAAATGTCCAAAACTGGCTCAGACTTCGAGATGAAGAATTCCTTGTCGCTGATGTAAAAAGATGGTACAGTAACGGTGGAAGCGTAGCAAAAAATGATATTAAAAAAGTGAGCAGTTTGCTAGATTCATTGGAAAAATTATATCAACACGAAAATTTATTAGCGATGTATACGTAATAAACTAGGATGATATGAATTCCATTTTTTTTTGTTGAAACAAGAATTTAGAATTTACGTTTGATACGTGTCCACTGTAGTGGATAGATGCAGTGAATTTCCCTATTACGAGGAAATACACTAAAAATAAAGAAGAAGCTTTTCTCAATTAATTTTTTTCTTCTTGGTAATCAAAATAAATCAGAAATAGATGAATTTGATTTCAACGGGGACTCCTACCAACACTTTGTATTATTATTTCGGTGTGTATTTTTCTGATTTTAATCGTATAACCAATACTGTTAGTGTCCGTTCAGACTAGGCAACTAGCCAGGCAAGTGTACGGTCCGAATTTCTCGGTTTCTGGCCTTGTCTGTACCAAGCCTGTCGCCAGAAAAATAAAATGATTCTTTCCTTCTTTCCTAGAAGCTGGAAATATCGCACAAGAAAGAAATATGGAATCTATTCGCTGTATTCTCGCAAAGTCCAACCCTTAACAGACCTGATACAAGTAAAACAATAAACCCGGAAATTCAGACTGTCCACTTGCATGGCTACTTGCCTGGGTTATTTATTTAGTCTGAACGGACATCTAATGCCAGCAAGGAGTCAGTTCTTGTTATTTGTCCTTTGATTATTTTTAGCAGACTACCTTGCAGCCAGTATGCGACACATAGAATTCCATTTAGAAATAACTCAATGTCCAATTTTTCGTTTAGTAAAAGTATCGTAAAGTCGTGCTCCAAAGAGTCCTTTAGAACTCTCAACCCAAGCTCGGGTAACGGTTTTTTTGAATCACGGTGTCCAGTTTGACCTGACGTAATTTCCCCGGTGTTGCCTAACATCCGCCCACCAGTGACCAACTTCGTCACTCCTGTTCCAGAGATACACCGTGCTGTGGGTGCACTGGAGGGGGATGATACCGGGTTGGCTAAGTATGGAATGTCAAGTAATATTAGGAATCGCTCTTAAGGGTGTGCAGGAGGTAAAATAGCGCCTTTGTCAACAGTTGCGGAACAAGGATAGATAGATAGGTAGATAGATCCATTCTAAAGTATCAGAAACAGTAGAAAATACAAATTGATAATTCAACATTATATTTCTTAAAATGGAAACGAAAGATATTCAGCAGAAAATTAAGATAATTGTATCTTCTATAAACACTGTAAAGAAAATATTCGACATTACTCTGCAATACGAAGGTTATTAAATAAGTATTATTATCATAAACTGTCAGTTTAAAAAAAGACAACGATAATCATTCAAGTAACTATTCTACCAATACCATGGAGCATTAAGTGATCATATCTTGAGAGTCTTTAAAAGTAGCTTCCGTTTGTGAAGATAATAGTACGTTGTTGGGCAGATTTAAAGCGGTATCCTTGGTATTCCAACATTCGTAGGATTGGGAAAGTGGAAACGTGATAGGGACAGCAGCTATCGTCCGCTATGAAACCTAATCGCGCAATATCCTCGCTTAACCTGACATACTTAAGCTAAGTCTGCTCTAAGTCTGTCAAACAAACAGCTATCCAAATATTTGAACTTCATACACGGCGCTTAAAGTCCATTGAAAAGCTTAAATTCTCGGCAACTCTGTTTTACAATTATGCTGGTAAATGATTGCAAGCGTTCTGAGAATTTCATTTAGAATTAATGGAGAAACAAGAACAGAATATAAGCTAACACGTATTAGATGTTGACCTCCAATATAGTGATTAACTCTTCCCCTAAAAAAGCAAAAAATATAATATATTGCTTTTTCTTACATAATAAAATATAATTGTATTCGACACAAAGTTTAGTTAACATGCCTGTAATGTTTAGTTAATGCCTTCTATTACATGAAGGCATGTTATCAAAATAGTTTTTACAAATCCTAATATTATCTTACGTAAACGACTGATTCGTGAACGCAATCCGTCTGCTGCAACTTGTTTCATTAATTAATTATTTTTAAATTAACAAATAATTGTTCTTCTTTGGTTGTTTACTTTTAAGGGACATTTACAAAGAGATACATAAGCATGAACGTAACTTTTTAAAACTAGAGTAAGGTGTTTTATCATTAAGTCCGTCAGTGTACTTGTTCATGAACTCCCATTAATTATACAGCTCTATAATTCTCGATTCTCGGCCCTGTACGTTGAAACACGTACCATGTCCTGTTTAAGTTTCTTTGAATTTATTTAAATAAAAATTACACTACACCACCACACAATATCTTTATTTTCTCTTATTTCTTTCTCTCTTTCATTCTGGTTTCCATTTAAATTTCATACCAGCCATGCGTGTTCCAAGCGGATGCGTAAATACTGGTCAGGTAAAAAATCTGTTCACTGCATTCGCCCAAATTGTTTCCAGACCAAAGTTGCGGATTGTTCGAATTGCTTTCAAGCGGAGTAGAAACTTTTTAAATTAAACCTGCGTTAGTATCAATGATTTTATGATGTACAAGCGTGTAAATTAAACTTTAATGTTTCTGTCCGTACCGTTTACATTCTTTTCGTGAGTATCAAAGGCTATTTTGTTACCAACCGGCTTTTTCGAATGCTAACACTGTTCTAAAAAATAATTTCAATGCCAGCGCTTACAAACTTATAGTTAGCTAAATGGTAATATATTGTTATTTCATAGAACATCATCGAGTTTTCACAGCTAAACTAACCAAAGTAAATACGAGTATGCTTGCCACTTAGAATAATATTTATTAATAGGATAAAGTTGAAAATTCTACTTCATCCGTAATGTCGATACTAACCTTTCCTTCGCGTAGACAACATTTTATGTAAAGTAAATTTACAGCAGTGTATACCGTTTAAAGACAGATTCAACAACTTGTGTCAATTTAATTGCTGCCGAAACTGCTTGCACCGTAGAATTTAAATTACAAGGTTCCTGAAATGATGTGCGGCAATGTCACACGAGTTTTTCGTTCCATTTTCAATTTTTGCACCTACTTTTTGCTCTAATCATTCGACGAAACTTGATCAAGGTTTGATCAAAACCAGGGTCGGCTATTTGGTTAATATTCACTGTTAATCAACACACTGACTATCCGGCTGGTGAATTTAATTTAACCCATTTAGCGGTATGGTCGTTCATGTACGGCCGAACTCGTTCTGAACTAGTATAGTAGAAATACACGTCGCCATCTACAGCGTATCACAAAATTATACATCCGTCCCAAATTTAAAGATTAGAATATTTTTCTTAGAATAATCTTATAATATTAATCTTAGAATTAATCTTAGAATAATTAGAATAAGTGGACGTAGAATTTTGTAGACATAAAAAAATCAATCTTTGAATAAACGTCTCATGTAATGCCAAAAGTCTGATGTCTTTCAGTTGCGCATTTTTCAGCATCCCGTAAATTGTAAATCATATAACTGTTTAAACATTAACCTGTTCGAATCGTCACTGAAAAACTTACAAAAGAGGACTGAAATGATTTACTCGTGCATAAACGTTAACACATCATGCATAAATCTATACAACACTTATAGTCTGTTCCAGTAATTGCTGATAAATATAGTAAAATCGTTGCGATAGTTTAAACAAAATACCTAGAGCAATGTATTTAATCGAATAGTCAATTAAAACCGTTGAATAAGATATTAACAAAAATAGAAACTGGGTTTAAAGACAGCGTTAATTGCATATTTGTTTCAGAATTTTTATAATTATGTATCGAAAACAATAGAATCAATTCAACAAGTGATTTATCTCTTATTCATTTTGGAGAAAAACTATTTTTAGTAATTCCTAACAATAATTGTATTATAATTAAAGTTTATGATTGTTACTTAATCAGTATCAATTATTAATAGTACCAGATTCAGAAAAGTCGAATACTCAATTATATGTATATATAGCACGAAAAGTATTCTGTAACAGTTTTATCAACGGCTTCAAAAAATTAACGAAATTACAATTCGTATCACAACAGCGTGCGCGGCAAGTAATCGAGGATAATTTAAACCTGTACGTTTCGTGATTAACAATTAAATTAATTAAATCAATCAAATGAAATTAAAGCAAATTATGAAGTACCATCCGATGAGAATCTGTTGAAAAGATAGCTGTATGCGTGTATGTATATTTAAAGATATTAAATCAATAAATTTGACCGAATTTCAAACATGGATACGTGGAACGTATTTTTTGAGATTGTGTACACGATAACTCTATCAATTCTGAATATTTTTCCACAAAATTTGATGTACGTACAGCTACAGTAATCGTTCGCTAAATGAGCTAGCTGAGGGGTCCAAACTGGTTTGAGCTCGTTTACGGGACAACCAATGGCATGAGCGCTCCCTTCTCAGACGGCCACTCGCTTGATATGCGGATCAACCGCAACACCATATGCATATGCTCGACCGGCGGAAAAGGATACGTACGCGTGTGTGAAAAATTCATGTGAGCAGGCGGCGTTCCTAAAGCTCGTTTACGAAACGCTCATTTAGCGAACGATTACTGTAATAAGATTATGTACCGTTTATCCAATTACACTAGTTTACAAAATGAAATTGATTTCATGTACATTTGATGAGAGGTTACTTTTCTTATGGATTTTCTCCCGCTGAATTCGAAAATCAAGGTTAAAATTTTTTTTATGGAACAGTTTTTAAGATATTGTAATTTTTTCAATTTTTTTACCTCTTTTCACTTTAAAAACCACACCTGGAGCTAGATGTGTCCGATTTGGTCGTTCTTGGTACCAAACGAAAAACATTGAAATGGCGAACAAACAGGTATAATGGGATCTTTAATTGGTTAAGCGGTTCAAAAGATATTGATGAAAATATTCCAGATTTTTTAGAAAATTAAATTCTTAAGCTTATTCTGTGGCCACGGAAAAATAGAAACCGATAAAAATCTTGAATATTTTCATTAATATCTTTTGAACCGCTTAACCAATTAAAGATCCCATTATACCTGTTTGTTCGTCATTTCAATGTTTTTCGTTTGGTACCAAGAACGACCAAATCGGACACATCTAGCTCCAGGTGTGGTTTTTAAAGTGAAAAGAGGTAAAAAAATTGAAAAAATTACAATATCTTAAAAACTGTTCCATAAAAAAAATTTTAACCTTGATTTTCGAATTCAGCGGGAGAAAATCCATAAAAAAAGTTACCTCTCATCAAATGTACATGAAATCAATTTCATTTTGTAAACTAGTGTTATTTGTATTTTTTTTTTTTTAACTTTTATGGGTTTTATTCATTAACAAATTTTTATGCAAAATGTCACCTTTCTTTTTAGAGCCACTTGATGTTATCAATTTTTTAAAATTTAAATATAAGATTTAGTAAAATCCGAGTAATTCTTAACTACGGCCGTTGTAAAAGCTGGAAGAAAGATTAAATCAAGACAACGAATAACTTTTCTTCGTTAAACTCTTGTGAAGATCCTCGTGTATCTACTTCTTTAAACTGTGTGATACTGTACGCAGTCGTTTTCAACGTGGCAATGTAACAATTTGTATCTACTTGGAATTCCGTGCATCTGGTTACGTAACAGTTGAATATCGCGTTACTTATAAATACAACAATGATCCATTAAAAATTGAACATCCTGTAGGCAGCAGTTAAAACAGTCAGACTGTGAAAGAATTTCTACTTCCACGATACTCTTTCTCGATTTTGATTTTAAACGAAGATATAAAACATCCAATAAAGATTTGATACAATCTTGATTGTGTAACGCCCACGAAAGCGTGGAAAATGTATCCTGTAGGACGTCAAACAATTGATCCTCTGTTCAGAACATTGTATCATAAATGGAGTCCTCTGCTATGCTGTGTGCGAATCTACGATACATCGATTGTTGTCGCGGGGATGCGAGTGGAAAATATTGGCTGAGAGAATCGACAGACGAATTCAAGTAGTATTAAGTTCTGAAATGAAAGCGTGTTAACCGAAATGAAGTAATGAGAAGTTTAAAAATAGTGGTGCCTTATTTCTTCCGCGCCATGAATTCGGAAAAGTACTTTAGACAGGATATTCTTCAACGTATAAAAGGAACAAGTAGAACTTTCCTCTAATTAGAGCGAACAAAACCTTTTATGTCTCTTTTGTTAATAGCACTTTTAAAAAATCCTTTAACCGAAAAGTTAAAATGGGGACGAAGTTAGAAATACGTACATAAGTCTAATTTAGGTGAAAATTACGTAACAAAGACAGAATTCGAGCTAAAACATTTGGAATAATGTGTAAATAATTTGTGAATGAAGCGTATTCCAAAGTTTCAGAAGCAATGGACGGTTTTATGTTGAAATTAAAAATAAAAAACAATACAATTTCTTGTTTCCATTATTATAATATTTTATATTTTCGCACTTTCACTTTTCATTTCAAATACTTTTTTCATTTCATTATTATTTAAGAAACAATGTGATTAGGAAAATGTCTGAGAAAACTGGTTCATATTTATTTGAAAAATAACCTTGATAAAATTGTAGCTGATCTTATCTCTCCTTCCAATTAAAATTGCCAAAGAACATGTTATCTTTGTACGTATTACAAAGAAATAGAAAGTAATTAAACGTTTCCGGGCGTGTGGTGCTTTTCAATTTTTAACGAATAATCGAAGCAAAATTGCAAGTAAATTTTCCGAGTAAAAATTCCACGATACCGTCAATTTCTTTCGCACAAATGGCTTTCCGCTGCAACAATTCGCGATTACTCAATCGCAAATTAACGAAATTTGCTTACGCTCCAGTTTTTCAGCCACAACGTTCGTTGATTGCTCATGCGAGAACTGTAGCTTTTTGTTCTACAGATGCCGGTGTACGGGCTGAAAGTTATTAAATAGAATCGATTCTTACGAGAGGAGCGCTCAAAATTCGGGTCAGCGATTCCCCTCGAATTCTATATAGATGTACGTATGCGTGTGCGGTTATCAGATATCTCAAACAATAACTGAGAATAAGGACAGTACTAGTCGAGGCGTGAAAATTATTAATTTGAAACGACTTGACGATCCGAACGAGAATACTTTTAAATTAAGTTTCCTTTCAATCGGATTAGGCTCGATTGATCTTTTATTTCAATACTCGAGTATACGGGGTATTCATCAAAACTGTCAACACGATTTTCGAGACGCCTCCAGTAATCTGTTAGGTGCAAAAATTTGTTAGAACAATAGGACAAATAAGTCCTATTGGTTGTTAAAGTAACTTGAACAGTTCAATTAACTTGCCTTAACATATGATTTGTTTCTTTGAGATGAAAAGATAAGTATCATTACTATATAACTTGCTAATAATTAAAAATTAGGAAGAGTAATCCTTACTTCAAATTTTTACTTCGCACACCTAAATTCCATTAGTTCAGCAGTGTTACAGTCGAAAGAATAATAATGAAATCTTTACTAATTGATGTTCGGTCGAAAATCGTTAGTAGGTACTGAAAAACCTATTAATACGCTTCCGATAGATAAAGTGTTAAGAATTTGAAATTACATTTTTACGTTTACGTTTTTCTGATTTTTTTTTTTTTGTACAATATGCAATAATTTAGTAAAGTAATTTCGCTTTCTTCTTCGGATAAAGAGTGAAAAGATTTAGTAACAAATCATGACGCTGCACTTTTTCATAGCCTTCCCATTATTTTTCGAATATATGATTATCCATTCCTGGTTCGTTAGAATATATAGATTAAATACTCTGAAGAAATTTCTCATTGTCAGCACCAGGAATAGTCTGAAACTGTTGTTCTTATCTAGCTGCATTCATCGTTTTATATTTGAATTTGTATGTTTTGTATACGTTTTCTTGTCTATGTTAACGATTTGTTATGTTCTCTTGCATATAAAACATAAGTAGTAGAGTCGAAAAATTATGATATGAAAGATATCTTAATGAAAAGTGGCAATGATGATTGCATCCCCATTTTGAAGTTATATTAATATTTTCAACATGGCATAAACGCATCGTCTGTTATCGACCATGAAAAATATTGTATTTATTGCAAGTTGTAGAATATTGCTAGCATGTAGCAACCATGTTATGGTACTTTGGATTCGATCGATACAAATCTTTCCGTTTCTTAGTATCTCATTCAAACGATTATTTTGCACATATTTCACTATCCGAAGAAAGCGGGGTTGAAAACAACGACCAAAAATAAGCAAGATTTGTTTCTGATTGCTTATAATGTAATCCTTTGTTTTGGTCATTTCCATGTCACGTCAATTTTTGCAACTAATTATTTTCCATTATTTTTGGTTATTACAAAACATTAACGTACGATAATCTTTGTCAGTATGAGTTTCTAAGAGATTAATTTAGACCATCGTCCAAAAAGAAACGGGATGATAAAGTTGCAACTGAATGAGTAGCAAGTATAGACATACTCTTACCTCCAACCGTATTTTTCATAACTCTTCCATTTCATGGAAAAATGACAGTTACATTTTTCATTCCTTAGAATATATAGAATCATACTGTGAAGGAATTTCTCCGGACAAGGACCAAAATTCGTGTATTTTTAACATCCTCCTTTTAAGCCTGCACAGTAACTTGCTTTTTGTGAGCAATAATGTTTACCTCCCTGAAATTCATCGTCAATTGAATAGAGTATACAGTGAAAGCTTTTTGCTTTTTAATTTTTATGTGTACGGCTTTGTCGCAAAGGTTCTGGTGAAGAAAACCAAAAATGTGACGCCAGTATGGTTATCGAATGTTGGACGGGATTTCCACGAAAAGAAAAAAAGAAGTAAAGATTCGTGCTACTATAGAATAAATGTTTAAATTAATTTGATGATTATGTAGAAAAATAGCTCTTATATTGTACTTTCAAATAAATAAGAAAGCAGCCTCAGACGTTAAGTACTTACTTTCTTTTTATAATCCAACCGTAACTAATGTTTTGATTTTACCTCGTGTTAAAGGATATGTACAAGTGTGTACGTATCGAGCTGAGCGTAAAGGTGAAAAAGGCCGATTTTGTTTCAATCATCAAGGAAACGGATGCAACGATTGGGTTCAGTTGCTTTTAGAGAAACGTTGAAAACGGAAACGAAAAAGGTAAAACGTTCGGAAAGAAATGAAATGGATTATATAGGGTGGGCCAGTAGAAATTACTATCCTAAATACCTTAAAAATGTAGAGGCTAGAAAACAAATTGTTAAGCAAAAGTTCCATGGTAAGAAGGGGGATTATACCAGTGGTAGCAAAGTGAAAGCAGTTCATTACAGAAAGTAATATTTTTTATTCCAATACTGTAAGTGTATAAAAAATTCAGAAAAATGTCAAGCAATACATATAATATACAGGGTGGCCCGTAACTGGTGTAGAAGCCGGAAATGGGGGGTAGGGGAGATGATTCTAAGTAACAATTTCCTTTGCAAAAATGTCGGATGGGGCTTCGTTTTTGAATTATTCACGAAAAACACTGACCAATCAGAGCGCGCGTAGAGTGCACGCTCAGCCGTGATAGAATAACCTCGAGCCGGCATGTCGGACTAGAACGAATCACGGCTGAGCGTGCACTCTACGCGCGCTCTGATTGGTCAGTGTTTTTCGTTAATAACACAAAAACGAAGCTCCGTCCGACAATTTTTCAAAGGAAATTGTTGTTCAGAATCGTCTCAACTACCCCCCATTTCCCGATGTTACACTAGTTACGGGTCACCCTGTATATTGATAAAACGAATTTTATATTGAAAAAGGGAAATTGAATCACGTAGTGGCTTCAGGCTTCTGAAAGGGCTTCAATATACTTTTTCTTTTTTCATTGATTGATTCTGCAGTACATATATATATTTTTTTTAAGTATATTTTATGTGAAAAAGTATTAGGGTATAATATTGAAAAAGAAAAAAACAGTAATTCGTAAAATATTAGGATGTAAGTAATATAAATTCGTAGCATTTTGTTTTCTTATTAAAACAAAATTTTTTGCCATGCGGTTCTATCGATATTAAATTTTATATATCACCGGATAGCTACTTCCTTTCATTACAATATTGTAAAACTTTTAATTAAATTTATGAATCTTCAAGGTGAAAAAAGTGCAGTTTCGCTACGAATTTATGTTACAACCTAATATTACAAACCTTTCTATAAAATAGCTCACAAATTCTTAATGTTTCTTTCAATAATTTAAATAACTTTGTTATTTACGACAGTAACCAATTCTGTTTTCTTTGACAAGCTATTATAAGACCGATCAACCTTACTGCAGCTATTGCCCAACTCAAATCCTCACATCAGACTACATTAATTCTCTATCAGTGCAAAAGAACCGAACCCAAAGACAGAAATATAACATAAAATCGGACACAGCCCTTACAGCCCAGGACCACATAAGGAACACCATAAAATTCCTCAAGGAAACAAACATGTACGACAAAATATAACGCCTAAATACTCATTCGTCGCTAATGAACTCGCAGACGACGTGACATAAAACATCCATAAAGAAGTACTCAGTTTCCGTGTTACAAAAATATTCGCATATTTAAGTAGAACAATGACATCTCATTCGTTTTCGATGATCCATGATAGAACTTTGACACGTTGACTGCCACAGTGAAAACGGACGTGGGTAGTCAGACACGCTGAAATCCTAATTATTAAGAATATAATCAACTAATTTTCAAATTTAACTTTTCAATTCGATAGCTAGCATTATTAGCTTAGTGTTAACGCTATCCGTGGTTTATTTTATCATTTCTGTTGGTAATTATTTGATTGTAAAAAATTTCGGATGTCGGTCTCCGGTGACCCCCGTGGGAGCCAACGTGTTAATATTGGACCGTTTATTTTGAAAGTGGTGTAAGTCCATTAAAAAAAAAGGAGAGAGAGATATCACATAATTTGTGATTAATATAGTGTAAAATTTATATTCATAACTAGAAAAAAATGGACCAAAAAATGGACTTGCACCACTATCAAAATAAACGGTCCAATATTAGTAGTATAATTCTTTCCATTGGGGACATGTATCAAATGTTTAGAATATTATATGCATTCGTTGTAGGGTACCACATAAACAGATTGATCCCTGTACCTACAATGATTGATGCGTTTTCTATAAAAGTAGAAAATATAATAAAATACTTTTCTTATATAGTAAAATATAATTATATTTCGGTAGCTCAGATATTTTTATGCTAAATACAATTATATCTTATCATGTAAGGAAAACAATACATATGTACATTATATTTTTCATCTTCTTAGGGAAAGATTCCCTCGTTGGACATGAGACCAACATCTGTTTGCGTTGCCATATATTTGTTTTCTTTGAATATCCTGATTGCTTGGATATTTTCTTAGTTTTTCGTCAGCATCCAAAGTGATATTGACAATGCATGTAAAGAGGTGGATCTCCGAGTTCATAAATATCATGTCCAAATATTTTCATAATGTGAAAATGAAGTATTGTTTCATTTAATAGTCACAAGAACATAACAGATATGCATTGATGCAATTGTGTGTTTATTAACAACAATAAATAACAAAGAAAAAATGGTGAACTTATTCTCCTCATACATATTTAACCGTTTGAATGTCAAGGAGCTTTTCATGTCGGAAAGTGGCACGGTATCGGCGCTGTAACGTAAACTGCTAATAATATATGCTTGAACAGTAGTATTTTTTTTACAAATTGATTAATTTAGAATATAAATGGTAAAATAATTTATAAAATTATAAAATAATGAAACAGTATCATCGCATCATTTCACGCGTATCGACACAAAATAGAAGAAGCACGATTGCGCAGCCGTGGCACTTTTCTAACGTATTTCCGCAATAACCCGTGGCACTTAAACGGTTAAGATACTGACCAATTTGTTCAAACACGCTCTGAAGTACGAATATTTCTGTTACATACTGTAAATGAGTGTCTAAGCTGTCTTTAAAACATCCAATTAAATCTTGTAATCAGATATTCAAAGAATATTCAATATTTATTATCTTAAAAGCAAGGTCTCGTAATATTAAATTTTATACCGCATTTTCAAATTATCTTTGCATGAAGAATTACCCCTTTTACGTTAATTGTCGAAGCTGGCCCTCCAAGCCACCTGCTCTTGACGTTTAGAGTCACCGTATGATGAATTATCACTCATCGCTTCAATGCATGAAAAATGAAGTTTTTGTAGTATTTATTTTATGTTGGTGAGGAAATTTTTAATGAATTAGCGAAGAAAAAATATATATATATAAACGCAACTTTAGGGAAACCGTTCAATGTTCCACACCATATTGCGGATAAAATGCTTGCCTGCAAGTGATAACATTATTCCTGGTATGAATTCAATATTCCTTTTTGTTATAATTCATTAATTCATTTATTAGGTCGGAAAATAAATTCGTGATCCTTCCATATACTTTGCGTCAAAGTTGTTCGAATTCTAGCACAAAGAGATTTATTTGCTAAATTTTAATTTCTTTTACATGCATACCTTTATTAATGAAAATATCTAAATGCACGGTTCATACGTCGCTTGTTCGTTATTTTCAAAACAAAATCGAAATAAACTGACATTGTCTTTTTCACGACGCTGAGTGTGTTTTAGATAGAAATTATTTACTGTAAAGAAATACATATTGATATACTTTTGCCAAATACCGTGAGATGTGAAGACATATTTAGAAATAGGGAAGAGAGAAGTCTTACGTTATCAACTTTATGAACAATAGAGAATTGTATATTAATACATATAGAATGCTTCGATTAGATATCAACATATAATGATTATTTTAAATAAATTTGTTGAGTCATGAGTGTTGAGAAAAGAAAAATAGTAGCTGTAATACAAAAATATAAAAGTGCCCAAGACAATGTTATTTCGATTCGTAATTGAATACAGAAGTGGGCAAAGTAGTTTTTTCGAAAGAATTTTATTATTGCACGACTTTAGGGAACATTAAGTATAGTCTCACACTTATTTAAGACAGAAGGTTTACATTGTTTTCTTTTTCCTTTTTTTTTCAACGGATAACAATGAAGGCGATCCTGAAAATCAAGCGGCATTTCGTGAATGGTCGAGATTTACGTCTTGAAATCCTTATTTATCCTTTTGTATTCTACAGAAAAGTTTAAGTAGGACGACTGCATTCAATATTCATAATGCACCTCAGATTTATCGGAATAGTTTTGAACTTTGTACGAAATAAATTATTTTGTTTTCTCACGTCTTATATCCCTCAGTGTCAAGTATGAAGACTTCTATAAACAGGGACGATTGAGACCTTTTAACGCTATTTTTGTTCAAGAATAATGATGAATTTAACGTATAATGTGATTATTGAAATTCCATTTATTGACGTGTACACAATTTTCTTTGTGTTTCATGATTTATTAATTCTTCCCAATTTCCCTCATATTAAAACCATTTATTTTAAATATACGATTCAGAGATAATAATTGTAATAATAATTTTCATAGAAAGTATTAGAAATAATTATCTGAAACAATATTTGATGTTGAAACTAAAAATAAAAAACAACACAATTTCTTGATTCCATTATCATAATATTTTATATAATAATTTTTCTTTCCATTATTATTTAAGAAATAATGTAACTAGGAAAATGTCGGAGAAAACAGATATATATTTATTTGAAAAATAACCATGATAAAATTGTAGCTGATTAAGGAGTGAATTAACAAAATTTAATAAAATACCGTATTATAGGTTTTCTTTCGTTATTTTTTTGTAATTTGCTTTCAAAAGTGTCAACAATAGCTATAAACACGAGATCCTTTAATGAAAACATTTATTTAAAATATACGACTACTTTATTCTAATACATTTTTGCCTTAAATTAAAAGGGATTCATTTTATGCAAAATGAAATGTGGCGTAGTTGCCCAATACATATGCGTCATTACATTTGCAAAAAAAAAAAAAATACATCGTCCTGTAAATGTAGCACTTCCTAACGATACGAATCCGTTTTGTTCGTGTAGCACTCTTTCCCTAATTGCAGTTAGTAAAGAACCTTGTATATCGCTAAACTGATTAATCGATGCAATTCCGAATAATTTAGTTTGAAAAAAAGAAAAAGAAAACAGGCGTAAAACACACATGTGAAACATTGTTACTAAAGGATTTACCTTGTAGATAGAGAGGTTTGCGACGACACAAGCTAGGACTGCTTCTCTGCCTATTGGAGCTGTCACATTTGTTATTGGCACAATAAAGTTCGGCCCTTCTGAAACATAAAAACGTTGCCTTCTAATTATTTATAATATTTCTTCGTCTCTAAATATTTAAATATCTTTGTTTCTGTCAATGAAGTCTTCATATGTACATATACAGTGACTCGTATAATTTTGATGATACATTTTCTAAGTATGAATCATTTTATAGTAATAATAAGTAGAGATACTGAAATAAAGATAAACGTGTATTTAAAATAACGATCGAAATGGTAAGAAATATTTACATACACAGTCTGTCTAAAAAGAAACCGAACTTTTGCTCTAGAATCTAGAAGTTTTTCTAATCGCGTCATCTAGTTACAGAGAATAAAAAGCAATAGGTTGAACGTTAATTAATTGTCGACCGTGCACAGTAACAATTGAATCGGTCGTTCACAGCCCGTTGTGTGACTTGAAATATAACGGACGTTTCGTGACGCTTGTCGGGATACCGCAATGGAGCAACGCGCTAATATTAAGTTCTGCGTTAAATTAAAAAAGACTGTTAAATAATTGTTGTTTCTACAACCAACACATCGCGTTTCACGTAACCTAAGTAACTCATTCTGTGCATTCGGCTACATCGACATACAGCGGAGAATTAACTGACGCGAAACAGTTTGCTTTTGTCCGACATATCGCGCGCAACAGACTGCAGACTCGCTCAATGGAAGCACCTGCACTTTGAAATGTATATCGAACTAAATACGGTTTCTGTGTTAGCCAATTGCATTCCATTCCCTAGCTGGAAGATGACAAAAGTTCTAACCGTGGCGACTAAAATCCGATCAAAGGTCAAAAGTAAATGAGGTCTTAGAGAGTCGAAGTGCCAACGACGCTGGTATACTATACTGTGGCAGAATTCATAACGTAAACGAGACAATAACGACAATTTGTGTGATGCAATTTGGGATGTTAGTAAGAAATAATACAAATAGTTGGTAATCCTGATAATAATAGATCGTTTATACTGGTAGTAAGTGGTAGATACGTATGGAGCCGATTTTGATATCTTGTCAGTTCCTATTCTTTCTATCGCCAATCATCCGTTCTAAGAGGGCGAAAAGAACCCTTGAAGTTGGAATTGCAAACTATATTTCGTAGAATATTCCGCAAAGCATTTGTTGTCGAGATGCAGTTTAGTTTCTGGATAACGAATTTACCTAACAAGGGGATCTTACTACGGGATACTGTACGATCTTTTTTTATTTTTCATATTGTACTACCGGATCTCCTGAGTAATCTGACTTTTCAGGTATGGGTACATTTTTGTCGGTTTAAAGCAGGCGTCGGCAACCTATGACCCGCGGGTCACCAAGTGACCTACTTGAGTTCGACAAATAAAGTATAATATATAAAAATAAATTATAAAACATAAATACGAAACATACACTTTGAGATAATGTAAATAATAGATTAACATTTTGGTTTCATTAGAAAGTTGCTTAAACGAACATAGGCGGAATGCAACGACATTGTCCGATCGAATCTCTTGTATTCGTCACGTGTTCAACGCTTATGTTTGTCTTAAGGTGATCTAGTGTAATTTTCCACAGTGCACTTTCCCCTAGTGTAAATAATCCCTAACGTCTATATTTCCAAGTGTAGTTATCCCTAACGTCTATATTCCCTAGTCTTATTATACCTTGGATGAATAATCCCTAGTTTCAATACTCCCTAGTGCAGCTTTCCTTGTAATTATCCCAAGTATCAATATTCCCTAGTATAATTATCCCTAACGTCTATATTCCCTAGTCTTATTATACCTAGGGTCAACAATCCCTAGTGCAATTTTCCCTAGTATAAATAATCCCCAGTGACCCGAATTTAAAAATTATTTTTATACTGAAATTAACTTAATTCATGTGAATGAAAGCAACAAAATACTTTTTAGAAAAATATTTATTTATTTATAATTTGTGATCACTGGTAGGTACATTAGGTGTTGAAACTAAATTTAAACCTGTACGTAATAAAATACAGCACGAAAAGTATTATGTACATTACAATGTGCACAGGGTCCGAAGGGATTAATAGTCATGTTTTAGTTGATTTTGACCCGCAGCCAAAAAACGTTGCCGACGCCTGGTTTAAAGTAATTAGCGATGAAAGATAATTTATCTTTACATCTACGTTATGTATCTTTTTTTAGGGAAAAGAAGAAGGTACGAACCTTCAAATCTCGCAGAGAAAAATTTTATTCTATTCGCATTTTTTAAATTCTTTCTTTCTAATTCGTTTATTTTATCGCTACCTAATATGTTAAAACCGACTTTTACATAGAGGAAAAGAAATATGGAATAAATTCCTAACAATATAATGTCTTTGTAACTAGTAAAGAAGATATAATCCCTTGTAGACATATCAGAAAGTGAAGAAATAAAAGCTTTAAAATACTGTGCACTTTTGAATCATTCTGTACAGCGGTTTAAGTAGGAATATACGAATTGCAGGAAGGCGATAGAGAGGTAAAGGGGGAGGAATGTTGGCAAGAGGTCTGAAACTCGGTGTGAGCCAACAGATAAGCACTGATCCCAATTACACGTTGGGTAGACCGGTTTCCAGGCAGAACGGATCATGGAATATTGACTCCATCTTGATTACTTGGCTCCCATCAATACAATTGAGTGATCGATATACCTTGAATTTCCTCTACTTGATTTGTACACGTATCGTGTTACGATCATGTTCTCGGAAGATTGCCTCTTTTTTTATTCCGAGGTCGATTGATACTTCAAATGTTTCGAAACTGAATATATGTTCCATTCCATTAAAACAAGCCTAACAATCCCTTTTTTATTTATAACTGCAGTGTGTACATAGAAAATTGCATTTTGTTTTCATTCCAATTTCGGCTGATATTTCTAAGAAGAAGACAAAAGAAAGAGATAGAAAACAAACTATCTTTCGACCTCAGATTTTTCTCGTTTTAACTGCATTCATTGTATCCTTCGATGTAAATGATTATTTCTTTTTTTAATTTATATAGAAATTCATTGTTTGATTTTGATTGAAAATTTAAACCAAACATGTTATTAATATTTATGTCTAACTTTTAATGCAAATAGTTATGGGTTTATTTGTATACAGGGTGTTACGTTTAAGTGCGAATGGTCGAATATCTTGTAAAAGGTTAAAGCTATAAAAAACCACGTAATGTGGTGCAGATGATGTTTCAATGGGCGAAGTGGTGGGGGAAATTTTGATATCAAAACAATTTTTTAAAATAACACTATATTTTTCTGTTTGTAGTATCATAGCGTATATTGATACGAATTCAACAACCTTCCAAATCGTATGACTCCATTAGTTAGAACCATTTATTTTTGCGATAGAATTTGCGTTGGCTGTACAAACTAAATTACAAATTAAATGTACTAATAATAAAAATACAGAAATGATGAAATTAAAAAACAGTATGCTAAGATACAAAAGCTATTTAAAAACTAAACTAGTAATGCAAACACAATTATAACAAAAAAAAAAAATAAATATATATGTATATATACAGTAATCGTTCGCTAAATGGGCTAGCTCGGGGGTTCAAACCGGTTTGAGCTCGTTTATGGGACAACCAATGGTATGAGCGCTCCCTTCCCAGACAGCCACCCGCTTGATATGCGGATCAATCGCAACACCGTATGCATATGCTCGTGCGACGGAGAAGGATACGTACGCGTGTGTGAAAAATTCATGTGAGCAGGGGGCGTTCCTAAAGCTCGTTTACGAAACGCTCATTTAGCGAACGATTACTGTATATATATATATGCAAAACTGTTGATCTGTTGAACCCGCTTGACTGACTTACTCATTGAAGGTTCCAGGTAAACTGGCTGCTTAGAAAAAAAGATAAATGAACGAAAAGCTAGAATTCTACGTCCGCGTAGGAACGTCCTATACTATTTTTTATCGCATGGTGTGCCCTGTGCGAGCGTGATGACTTCGACCGTATAGCCGTCGTAAACCCAAGGCCTTCGAGGACGTTGCAGAATATCACCCCGAAAGGAATTGCATTTTAGCAAGAGCTTCAACTGTTTTTAAATTTTTTTGGCTTCTGCCTTCTCAAATAAAATTTAGTCGCGTGATGTGCAACAACCCCCTTTTAAGGCGGCGCGCTACATCCAGCGTTTCCCGTGCACATTGACGCAGCTTCAATCGCAAAAATGTATGGTTTTAACTAATGAAATAATGCGATATACCAGGTCGTTGAATTCGTCTCAACACATACTACAATATTATAAATAGAAAAATATAGCGTGCCATTTAAACAAAATATTTCGGTTTCAAAATCTTTCCCACCACTTCACCTATCGAAACATCATTTGCACCACATAACGTGCCCCCTTAAATCAAACAAGTTTTGTAGAAATATTTTTTTTTATAGCTTTAACCCTTTACGAGATATTCGACCATTCGCACTTCAACGTAACACCCTGTATGTAGTAAACTAATTACACCTCTATTAAATATTCGTATGAATAATTAAATTGTTACCTCATTTAATAAATAGCTTTTTGTTATAGAACCGCGAGGGTTTACATCGTTGCATAATAATGATATACATATGCATTAAATTTGATGTTAATAAGTGTTAATAAGTATATTCTTTCCGTCAGTATAATATTCTTTGCCATGCTGCATGCGTGTGATTATTTTCTACACTAAAGTGTATCATGTAAAGTGTACAAACATATTTAACTTTATATTGATTACAAGTGTAATCGTTTGTGCCAGGGATTTCTTAAATATGGAAATAGATATGGTTAAATGAAGTTATACGATTTATATCGTTCAAAGTCGAATTTAATTTTTGAAACAAGAAACACATTTTCTTTCTCTCTTTAACACAAATACGTTTTAATAAATTTGTATACACGAAATTTCACTCATTAAATGCAGCTAACGTTTTTCTATACCTTTAACAAGGAACACTATTCAACTGATGATGGAATCGCAGAAATTTTTTAATGTAGATCGATAGTGAGTGTTATAAATATCACTTTAAAATGCTACTCAAAGTATGGCAGTGCTTTCCATCTGCGTACAAAAATTTGTGCGATTCCATCATCAGTTGAATAGTGTTTCTTGTAAGAGTAAATGTTTATTTTTGTTTAATATAAAAAATAGAGAAATCCTTTTTGCTTTCATTTTTGTCTTTTAATGCAAGTATCAGTTTATGAATATGAACATGAAGTTTTATTTATGACACTTAATTAGCATATCTTAAATTATCAACCCTTGTCAATTTATATGTACGAAGCATTTTTAGTCAAATTAAATTTAATGAATAACGTATAAATACATATTTAAATTGTCTTGTTTCGATATTTGCAGCTATTAATCGTGTTTATGTTGGATCACAGATTTACTTTTTCTGCATATATTCAATTGCCAGGTCGAATTTTCACACCTTCAGGTTTATATAAACAGATTGAATATTTACAGGTATTAAAAGGAAGATTAAAGCGCATACATGCGCCTCAAATTTTAAACTTTACCCATACTGTGTAATATATACATATGTACTCTGTAAATTTAAATTGTAAAGCAAATAGATCTGTGTAAGATCTAAAACTCTAATATGTAATAATAATAAAAAACCATTATAGACGAAGTTCAAGATTCAAGATTATGATTCAACAAGATTTCGATTGCTTAGTACAAATGAATTTCGAGGGAAACTTTGAATACCTATCGATGGGTCAGGATCAAAATCATTTTCATTAAAACGTAATTAAACAATTTAGATGCATTCAATATTAAAACGAGTGAAACCCATCGAAATGATGAATTTTTAATTATTTTAAACTTCCACAATTATTATTCACATGATTTATTGAAATATGTGTTGATTTTTGTCGAGATGAGTAATTCGATTCCGTCATCCATATATTTATTTTTCCAATTTATTCTTAATCAAAAAATAACGTTTAATGCTGATTGCCTTATTATTAAACAGTAAATATATTACCTCGTTAATTACCGATTACACGGGAATGAGAGATTTAATAAAATCTTGTAACAAATGTTTCGATGTAAAGCAAAATTAATTTGAAAGAAATTCAAAATATTTTCTGCATTTTTTTGTTACTGAAAATTTGTAAACCACACTGGATATCAGGTTGTCACACATGAAATAGTTTCTCACATGGCCAATAATAAAGCAAACATTTAAGTGTTTCCATTTGAATGTCCCATTCTGTATGTTGTTTGCTATCCCCAGTTATCTTGTAATAAAAACATTACTAAGTAAGAAGGCTGTATACTCATATTTATCAAATATAAAAATTGATGTGACACAAGTGATATTTTATGATACTTTTGTATTATCAAACGGTATCAAACTTTTTATGACTAGAAACCATATAACAATGTTATTTATGTATACAAGGCAACCGAAGAGTTTATGACATTATTTCATCTATCTGTATAAAACAAACATCTGCTTCTTCTTTGTATAGGCGTGACGGTGTTCTTGAAAATAACGAAGATTATTATCAAACATTAAATTACAACTTTCCCTTACTCTGTTCCACGGGATCATCGTTATCGGAACTCATTGTTTCGTCTTCGAACAAAAGTCGAACAGCATAGTTTTCTTTCTAGTGTTAAACGATTTCCCAGTCGATTAAAAGAAACAATGCGAACGTTCGTTAAAAGCGCAGAAAAACCGATAGCGAGTTCTTTCGAATGGTTTCAACTTAATTTACTTTTTTTTTTTTTTCCCCCGCTTAAACAACTCTTCGGTGTTCACATTCAAGTTTTGTTTTCAAACTCTGACTGTAAAATTTTTATCCGAGCGATTGTATAAATAGAATATAAAACCGTGGCCAAAAGTATAAGTATTTTTCGATACGTTTCTATTTTTCGTCATTCTTTGTCAAAGAAATTGATAAAAGAAATGTTTATTTTACCATCTTATTGTTAGTAGCTTAACTTCGTTTTGATGCAAAAGTAGTTTAAAGTAATTTATATTTTATGGGGTGTTTAATGCTTTTAGCTAGGGCTATATTTATGTACCAAAAAGTTCAATTTTATTTATTTAAACAAGTAATTTGTAAAAGAATACCCTCGAATTGAAGTAAAATCAGATTAACGCAAAGCTAGCATTATAGATGGAAGTATTAAATTCTCGTATATAGAAAGATAATTCTGACTATTTATCAAGAAAAAAGTCATCATTGAGCAGAATTTGAAATGAAAATCCTAGTTGGATTTTGAAATTATTAATAATACAAAAAGAAAGGATACACTTTGTTACAAGATATCTTTTCAGAATCGCTTAACACATTGACAGGTGATAGTATCAAGGATTCAATTGTCAACGCTTTTCAGGCGCATGTTAATATAAAAAAAAGGGAAAAGAAAAATTGCGTACAGCATTACTATTTCGCCCTATAAAGCTTAATGGACAATTTTTTCATATTTCGGGTTATGAGCAATTCGAGTGACAAATATTGTTTTTTAACTTAAATCAAAAGATCGTAATTGTTAAAAAGATTAAATTAGCAGAGATTACGGTTAGCAGAAAGCAATATTACGTTAATAGAATAAATAAGTAAATTAAGAGTTCAAATGTGGAAAATGGTTATTAGTATCACTATTAATTAGAATTTGGATACAGTCACTCACAGTGAAAATCGTACACCGCATTTATTGTCCTAATATTTTTTCGATTTTGTAAGTTCCAATACGTGATTCTTATAGATTTTTGTATGCTGAATACAAAAATGTTAACACCTTTTTTCTAGTGTCCATAATTTTGGGGGAAAAAAAACGAATTTTTAGAAAAATTGTACATTTCCGACTTTGAAAATGTTTCATGCTTTTATTATAGCAGTTATTCAATCCGCGTTGGTATTTAATTGTGTCATAAGTATTTTTTATTCGATGAACAAATACCGCAAAGTTTTTAACAACTTAAACTTTGCGGAAGGTTTTAAAAAAAGGCTTACGATATCCCGTGCTCGGGTTTCTGTCATGTTAAAACTAAGACATTTGTTTAATAGAGCATGTAAATTTTAGGTGCAACTAGGTGCAACTTTTGAATCTATACGGATTTGTTGCTAAACGGACGCCCGAAATATTTCGGGACAACTGTGCATTGTAAAATTTAATGTTTAATATTATATATATAATTAAATTCATGATATTAATCATATTATGTGATTAACATATTATTAGTTACTTATATATCGACGATAAAAGTTCATATGAAGATGTTTGTAATTTTGTCACCGAATAGCGGGCTGCCAGCCCCTTCTGACGGACGTTACCACGATTTCTTAGACATTTCCAATGATCTGGCAAAAAAATAATTCTAATAAAAGTTGATCGGTATTCACTTTTCTACAAACTACAATATTAAAAATTTCGTAAAAAATGTTTGTTTTACAAAAACTGGAAGTCACCTTGATTTTTCAAATGTTAATATATATTTTTGACTTCATAATATTTTTGCTTGTGTCGAGACGAATTCAACGACCTACCATACTATCACCTTAAATTTGGAAATAATGCTAAAATAATATTGGCTACGAAAAACGGGCTCCTGGATCACTGTGCAATGTTTCTTATTTACAGTTTTCCTACTCGGAAGTACATAGTGCTATATGTTATTTAACTACTATATGTTATAGTTGTGTTTGTATATGTTTAAGTAAATAATCGAAGGCAAAAATACTTGGAAGTTTTGAATAGTATTAACCACTTTTCTAATATAAAATTACCAGCTAAAAGATTAAATTGAAATATTAAATGACCGTAGCCTTAATATGAACCTTTTTTTATTTAACCTGACTTCTTATTATTTGTGATTTCCTACTATTAATGACCACCTTACAAATAACGTATCGAACAGAAGAGAACTCTGATCATTGTAGGAACAAAAAATAGGTTTGTAATTAACCATTTTGAGTACGCTAACCGAGATCTTAGGAGAAAACTCGATTTTCAATAGTCCTTCTCCATTAGCTGACTCACTTCGAAATGATTTTCAAAGGAAAGAAGGAGAACTGGAGCTGCGAGTGAAAAACTTTCAGATTGAAGTGCATGGAGTATGAAAGTACGATCAGCTTTCACTCGTCGATTAATTAAATGAATCGTTCCTACTGAAGTTATACAGGGTGTCCCACGCCAAGTGTTATGGAGTCGTTATTGCAAAACTATTGGTCGTATGAAAAATTGTTAATATGGAAATTGCATGGTAAAATGGGAAGCATGTTTTGGTAGAAACGAATATTTTTTTACATTATTATTTTTCGAGATATGATGGTCAAGTTCCGTTTTTTAAATGGAATTATATATATATATATATTTTTTTTTTCAGACTATCTGATAGTGCTTTTCCAAACGAATTCACTGACCTTTAATGTATCTACCCGATTTCAATTAGTTTTCAAGATATAACGCTTACAAATTTACTAATTTTTTATGAAAATGGCTCAGTTCGAGCAGGGTGTACCCCGGGCGGTTCCATTAATACGATAAGTAGGGGGAGTTTCAAACATTAAGGATACATCGTTATAATTTGCTTTGATGTCGAAAATAAAAAACAATCTATATTACTGACAAAAAATGATTCTGATTTACAAAAGTCATATAGATTACAATATATTTAGTTCAATTTCCGTGAGACAAAATGTTTTACATTTTTGAGAAGTTCTAAAATTTCGTGCCGGCACTTTCTTTGGAGCAACCTAATGTAAGAAGATTCGTAATGACATGATCTATCGACACGCAAAGGCTCATTAAAATCTGAGTCAACCAGTTTGGAAGTTCTTCTTCCGGTATACACGGTTTATATAGTATCCACCCTCACACTACATTTACATAGTATCATATCGATCTTTTACCAGTTTAACCCTTTGCGGACCGAACGCTCTTCACCGTTTCGTTCCAGCTGGTCCGCGCTGGATTCGCAAGTGCGTACCAGCAGGGCCGCACAGATTTCACCAGTCGCTTATCCGCTTGGTAGCGTTTATTGTGGAAAACATGTATAACCTTACTGACGTAACGTACTTATGAATTAGTGGCTATATAAAATAAAATTGTAAAATTTTTAAGCATGAACGCAGGGACATCGGACGTGCTAGAACGAAAAGCGACGTCGAGTCACACTCGACATCGGACGTGTTAGAACGAAAAGCGATGTCGAGCCATACTCGACATCGGACCGCAAAGGGTTAAAGTTCAGAACGCAAGCACGTTATATTTGCAAATAAGTTTCCTACGTGAGTTTCAAATGCAAGTAGTAAAGTTAATATCGCGTTTGGCTAAGGATCGTTTACAGAAGATTTTGATTCGACAGGTTTCGTTACAAGCATGAGACTCGCAGAGATCGGAAAGGTAGAAATGACCGAACAGCGATGATAATAGAAATTTTAATTGAGGCTAACGAATTGTAATTAAATCTTGACGGTATCTCACCTTTTAAATACAATTGGACAAACAAAGAGGATAAATAAGTGGATTATTTAGATCATACGATCTAAATAATACAGTAAGATAGTTGGCACTGCGCTGGTTCTTGGCGGTTTTATGTTTGCTCGATAATGAAATTTTAATTAATTATATAAATTCTTACATTCTTAATTGAAGTAATACACATGTCAATTACTTCTGTTTGATGCCAAAAATTAGGCACTTACACACTTTAATGTAAATTTCATTTGTATCGAAAATAATTTCAATTTAAAAAAACACCTTATATTTTATAGAAATTGCAACTTATATGTTTGAAAAGTCTATTATAAAATACGGATCTACTTAAAGTATCAATAATTTGACATTTTAGCCGTTATCGGATTTTTTCTATTTTATTTGATAGCTATTTGTTAATAAAGCATAACGCTTGTAGAACACTGGTACAGCAGATGCAGTATACCATTTTGACCCAGCTACGTAAGTAAAATGTGTACAACGTAGAAAATTTACTTGTGAAATATACATATATGTATGTATTTAAGATGTTTTTGGAATACAAAAAAAATTTCCATCGTACATGTATAGATAAATTAGTTGTTGTTATTTAATGAAATTTTGTGACTTCTTTTGTTTGAAAGACGGCAAAAAGTAATGGTCAATGAGGAAAAATAATTTCAGTAAATATTACATGAAATAATACATATACTGGGTGACACACATTATCAGTACCATTTCGAAACTCCATGAATAGAATAATTTTAGCAAAACTTGACTTATTATTTACATTTTTTGAAATTTTAAGATTATTTTCAGAAATCAATTTCTTTTTACAAGCAAATTTATGAATAATGCTGAATCTAATTCAATGACACAGATGACTTCCATTTCGATTGAATGTTTTTATTTTAAATCAAACGGCTGTTATTTAAAGTTTGTAATTAAAATTTGTCATTTAAAACGTACCGACACTTATAATGCAGTCCGCAATCACTTATACGTATTAATAAATAAATAAATAAATAATTCGCGAACGTGAAACTTATCAGTATAAATAATTACGTTAATTGATAAATCCATTTATAAGAGTAATTAATCTAGCTGTTTGACGAATAAACGTAAAATACACAAAATTTGGTAATGTACCACATCCACGTGTATGCTTGATGATACTTTAATTAGTTTAGTGTCAACGTTTCAACCAGCTGGTTCTGCGTTTTCCCTGGAGGGTCGCATGAAGCTCGTATTACAAAGCGATTATTCAGGAGAACCAAGAAGTTGTCGAATCCAAGAGAGGGATTGATTAAAACTTGTAAGTCTACTAATTATTCGACAGATTGTAGAGACAGAAAAGGGAATTTCGAACGATAACCCAGCTTTCACACTCCTCCAACTTTTCAACTAATTGTAAGTATTAAAGACAGTCTGATTAAATTTTCGCGAAAACATTGGTCTGCTCAATCGTAAACTGAGCAATCAAATTTCAATTTTGAACGAATTTTAACATCACCCTTTGCGTGCATAAATTAACATTTATTTTAACAGATTTTCCTTAATGGTGTTCAAGTTTTTATTTTAAAACTCGAAATAAACACAAAAGTCGAATATCCAATATTTAAAAGGAATTGATTTTAGCTTAAATAAATATTTAAAAATTGTTGTAGTTATTTATATTTTGAAAACCTTTAAAAGAAATCTGAACCACTTTAAAATATGATATACCAAATGATAATGTTGCATACATTAAATGGAATTTACACAATTCTTTTGGCAAATATGTATGTTCTGAAGTTTTTCTTCAAAAATTTCAATTTTGACATTTTTTGACACAAAAGCTAGTAACCTATATCTGTAATAAGGGTAATCAAATGTACAAAATTATAACATAGTTTGAAACTATATTTGAAGATAGATACTTTGCACCAAATTTTTTACCGGATTTTGTAAACCATTAATACGTGTTCCTTTGAATAATTCCATCATAATTGCCCGAACAGTTTTTTCTAAATTAGCCTCTGGTCACTTAAGTGATTAACCCATCCCAGCAAAGCCAATTTTTTATCTTTCAATTTGCACTCTTTCGAGTTCGGCGTTTTGAATCATTACCTTCTTAAAGCATCCATTTATCATTAACTCTTTCGCGTCATTTATTAGCAGATGTCAGGAAATTCGTTCGATACTGTTTAAGCTTCCTTTGTACATTTAAATTTTCGCTAAATATACACAAACACAATCTTATGAAGGATTTAACATTAGAATTACCAAACAGGTCGAAATAACGTGATTCAGATTTCTTATTTTAAATTATAAAATTCATTAAGATGCCTTTATTGGAATGTAAGTTGGCTTTTATCAAGATACCTTTATTTATTTTATTTTCTATTTCATTTTAAACTCAGAGGTAAGGATACATTGAAAGTTGGTAGTTTAAGTATGAAGGATTGTTAAAAAAAATTTAACTTCCTCTCCAACAATCTCTAAAAGTAGCCTTTATATTTAATCTTTAATTGTTAAAAACTTTGCTTCGATCGTGGTTAACATTTTCAAGAGTTCATGGAAAATAGCTTATAACATGCATTCATGCTGGCAAAGATTTTTCCTTTGTATTACATCATGCAGTATTCTGCATTTTGCATACGACGTTCTATCCCCATAATACTAATATCTGGATTTTTTCCTTTGCGTCAATAAACTTGGGTTTTTCGATAAATTGAGTATGTTATGTAAAGCTGAATAGTAGCCCTATCCTCTTTCAATACGTCGCCTTTCAAACTTCAATCAGCCAGATTATCAATGGTTTTATATCCTCGAATCGTTGTACCCATTTTCGTACAAACTGCTTTAACTTTTGCAGCTATATTTTTGCTATCTGTAGGGGAGACATTTTAGAAGCTTTTTAAATATCAAAATAACAAAACTGCTTCGCGTATACTAAACACATTATGTAAAATACTTCTATTCAAGAAATTTTAAAGGTAATGAAGAGATTCCATATATTGTAATAGTATTAGTGAACACATAGAAAATTAATACTTCCATTATCAGCTTTTTCTTTGTAATTGGAAAAATATCTTGACTATGCCTTTGCGTGCCAGATGCAAAGCATAACAAGGTTATTGATGGGTAATTGTTATTAGTAGGAAGCTACGTTACCTGCAGATCGAATAATAATGTGAGGGAGAAGGAAAAGCAAATAGGGAAAAAAACTTTTAGGATAACCTAATACCGTTATTGGGTTCGAAGAATTATACATATATGTGTATTATATGTATTACATCCTTCTTTATAATATTTATAATATTATAGACTTGTACTGTACACACTTAACTGTAGTGCTTCTTTGTATCAAAAAAGCAGTACAATATTTGTCAAATGTATATACTGATCCGATAGTTGATAAGAGAATTTCCCAAAAAGGAGTAATAGCCGCAATCACCTTCGCATGACAAAACTGAAACTTTGCCGATTCAGAGCATAACATTGCTCAACGCGTAAAAAGTTTTGTCACTTCCGGCAGATAATTCTTACAGAGTTTTGCGAGCCGAAAATAACTCTGAAAATCGTTTTTCTCAAGAACTCACAAAAACAAAACCGATTTTAAAATAAATGAGAAGTTGTCCCTTTATCGTAGCGCCTGCTATTATCATAATCATAATGGTTCTCAGACTCGTATTCAGTTGACAGAAGTCCAAAAATTGCCTATTCGAAGGTTACAAAATAAGAACAAAGTTAAAACTTATTGAATAGTGTTTTGCGTTTTCGTTGTGAGAAAATTAAAAGATACTTAACACCTTCGATCGAACCTTGTTTGACAATTAAATAATAAAAAAATATTTCTTTAAATCTGCGACGGAAATTTGAAGAGATCTTATTTACACCCTATTTTCTATTTATCTACGTTCTAATTTCGTTGAATCCTTATATGTGCCAGTATCTAGTGAACTTTGACTTTGTTATCATTCGTGGTTTCGTAGCGAATTTAAAAACTTTTCTTCTTATTTCAAAGATACAAGGATTAGTCACATTAGCATGTCTCAAGGAAAGTAGAGCACTTAGGGAGCCGGTAGAGATAAGACCTTATGGTCAGGCGACTTTTACAGTATCGTTTCGAGAAATATATTCAACCATGGATACTGCAGCGTCTTTGATTATACTGTCAACTTTAAATTACAACACACACGAACTTTTTATAAACGTGGAACTTTTTATTCGCTTTCATGGAATTTTTTAATTATTAAATTGAAGTATCTTGCATTTGTACATTTGTATCTTTCTTATAAAATTATTGTAATCATGAGCTATAGTATTATTGTGTTCAGTAGAATATACATGATTAATTGTATTTTATGTAATTTCGATATATTGTTGTGGCAATTTACCTACAATAAAATATCTTATACTGATTGGATAGACAGTACAAATATGAAATTAAGTACATATATTTTAGTCTATAATATATACCTAAGTCTTCTCTTGAATTTTTTTTTATTACATTAACTTCAGTAAGAAATTAGATAAAATAATTATAATCCGATTTCGGGATATGATCTCAACTATATATCTCTAAGAAATTTTATTGTAATCATAATTCTTAAACACGTTCTTCGAAGTCGAAGGAGAATTCCCACTATTAATACCAACAGTGAACTCTGCAAAGTCAAACAGTCAATTTAAAATTCTATTTTCATCACAAGTAGATGGAAGATTAATTTTATCTAAAAATTAGATTCTACAAGTTTCCTGATATTGTTTCTCAGCTGACGATATACAGACGCATGAGAAGATACTACTTCAATTTACTTATTCTTTAAAATATTACAAATATTGTCAACATATTTTTTCCTTAAGCTGAAATTAATATTCTACATATACAAAGTCTTTGAAACAATTTTTTATATGCTTTTCAGAGGTTTTTCTAACTAAAGCCAAAAAGTTATATTGAATATATTTCTCAGTTTATGGGAATTCATATCTGGTTTAGTACACTTAACATAATGTCCGGATTATAATTATAGTCAGTATAACCAACTTTATCATCTGCATGTTTTGTTGATAACTAATTTATGACCGTATGAAAGAAAGTTATAACTTTTATGCATGAAAACAAAGAAAATTCATTCCTGTTTTGCATGATCGTAAAAGATGTATATGTAACAGTTATGTATTCATGAAGTTATGTGAAAAATATGGGCCATATATGTGGAAGAGGTGTAGCGTATTTGAACTAACGTTGGTAATTTGGAATGCCGATGTACCTAAAAATTACTAGCTTTATTTTATCAGAGTCGATACTATAAATGTATAAATACTTATAAAAATAAAAATGAAACGAATTAGTAACGGTCAACGAATTCTGTAAAGCAATTAAATATTTGCATAAAGAAAAATGTTGCCAGCATATCTGTAGACTTGTTTGTTTTAATTAACGTCGGCAATCCCCAGTTGGATTAGTTTTATAAACCCGATAATACATGATAAATCAATTACCGAATTATCGGATTATTGCTGGGCGTCGAGTATCGACGCTTTGCTCGTTTACACGAGTGTTAATATCGCCAATGTTTGCGGACACATAAATCGTTAAATGGGGACTATGAAATATTTGTCGCTAATGTTTCCTTGGTACCCGCTCGTATTCGTTGGCCAATAATTTTGAACGATTTAGCTGTTGTAGGCCAGAAATCGATAAGCATTTTTCTGTTTTTTTTTTTTAAATTGATATATATTCATTACAAAATGAAAGTTCAAATTTATTTTCTTCTTTATTGTTTTTTGCTTTCCTTATTAAAATAAATATAAGGTGTTTTATTTAAACTTTGCATTCTACATATAATTAAAAATATGGCCAAAATGCAATGTGGCAAAAAGTTCATAAATGCTAAGAAGAAAAACTGTGCCTACTTTTGTCGTTTTATTTTTTATTCGTGCATCGAAAATATGAATAATTGTACACAAAATGTCTACCAATAACTGAAGTAACGCAAATACCAATTACTAGTGTTTGTTGATAATAAATAAAGATTTGTACATTTTCGAAAATTGTGAAAAAATCTGTTCTCGGAATTGTGTTAGGACCATTATTTAAAGGGATTAATTGTATATTTTTTTCTACCTAATACTAATTTCCTCACCACAGAAATAAATGTCAGCAGATTATTTTACCATTGACAAAAATTCCTTAAATTTTATTTGTTAATTCAGCGAACAACGAGCTTAGGCTAATATTTTTGAATTGGCAACATACGTAGAGATGGATACATCAATCTGTATATTTATCCATTAAAAGTTTCCTTCAGTCACAATTACAATCACGTTGCCCGATGAATGTTCACAGCCAATAAATTTCATTGATTATCGTTCAATATAAATAAATCAAGTTTTAGCAAGAAATAATTGAATGATAGTATAGTTCACTGATCTGTTAAACGTTGAACCGGACACTTTAATATACTTTAATACACTCGAAATTGCCAATAATCGTCTCAACATTTCAGCATGTAGACACAAATACCGGTGGTATAGCTGTCTGAACTCTCTATTCTTCGATTTAAGGAATAACGCTGTAAGCTCCTTTAAGGGTCGTATCTATAGCATAATGCTCCAAGAATTCCTGATATTAAGTTCCATAGATCATAAAATTGACGTACTGACCGAGGGTTTCGTCTGTGCCTTGTGGTCAGATGTATGTATACAGGGTGTTTACACAGAAAAGACTAACAATGTAAAAACAACAAAATAGATAATAGTATCCACTAAACGAAATAAATTGAGTATGGGTCAAAAATTTAATGTTATTTGTAAACTATTTTAGTGATTAAATTGTTAAATGATTATAAATAATTGTATCTTCCACAATGCCGAAGCTACTCGTACCAGCAATTTTATTTTGTTGTTAGATGTATTGAAATACGTTCTTGTAGCTTAAATATCTCACAATCAGTATCAGCAGCAATGATGCGAATAGAAATAATTCAGTATGAATTAGTATCTTTGACTTTTGTAAAATGTAAATTTCTTCGAACTTTATCAAATTTTATAAACTAGTTCCGCATACCTAGCGATGTAAGTAATTATTAATATTATATTTCAAGTTTCAACTTAAAATGGATAAAAAGCACAGGTCGGTTATTCCGACTGGCAAATTTCTTCAGTTTTTACCTTACTATACGGGAAAAACAAGCGGAACGCATTAGGAGAGATCGTGTTCGTCCATCTGCTGCATCTTTCGAACCTTCTGAAAACTCTTCAAGAGGTCTGCTGCGAATTTCTTGCCAACAGTTGAAAAATCATTAAGAATTATACAAAACTGCTCGATAACCTGCGTTTTACTCTTTCCTGGAACGCTTCATTACGTAGTTTTCTCATTTCTGTTTGTAATAGCGGCTTTCCTTACACGAAGAATAATTATTTGCAATAATTCGGAGAAATTTTCGTAACCAATGGCTCCCAATCTATTTTGAATTTCGACCCCTTTTATGGTATTCAAATAACCTGTTATCCCGTTCTCCCCTCATATAAGATTAGGTTAATTTGAATATAATTTTGACTTAAGTAACATTTAATTATCTTAATAGGTATATTAGAAGAAGACATTGAAAGTTAATTGCACTGTCTTGCTTTCATTTATGAAATATCAGAACTCCAATAACAATACAGCTTTACTTTTCTTTGTAGAAATTGAAAAAGGAAATGTTATATTGTTAGGAACTTAGAAATTTTAAAATATTATATTTTTAGTATCTTTGAAACTAACAAATATATTTAGAACGTGTTTATGATATTCTTCGTACACGAGTGTTTATTTCATAGGTACGTACATATGCGTTCTTTGGAGCGAAAGAATTAAAATAAATAAATAGTAGAAACCATTACTTTGAAATCTCCTTGAGCTAACGACCCGCAGCTTGGGAACCACTGCTAAGAAATCTTATATGTCACCAGGTGTTTGCATTTGACATGCAAGTGTAGACGTAAAGGAGATTTGAAAATGATTTTAGTTGCAGTAACTGCTATTCAAAGGATTCCCACAAGCTTCTATTAATGATCGTTCAAAAACAGACATCGGTGTAAAATAAATATTGTTACATTCAGAATATAAGACGTGGAACATCAGTTTACTGGTCAGCCTGAAATGGTCTTGGGTGAGAATGTTGGATGGTGCCAGTAGCAACCTTGGTCGATTGGTAGCCATGGCTACTCAACCACGGCCCAGGCCTGTACTATGAAATTTATCTTAGATTAAACTCCATTCCAACGAGGGGCAGGAGCATTAATGAATCATCGCAAGGATCTCACGGACTTGTTACTCGTATCTGTTAGTATTCTTGACCCGACTCCGCTTTGTGCTCACTGTGCGATATGATTTGAGGACCGTTTGACTGGAGACGCTAACCACTACTGCAAATACTTTTGCATGAAATTAAATTGTACTGTTTTGTTCGTATCTAAACCATTTCTCCCTGGCTGGAAACATTTAATTCCGTTAAATAGAAATTAACAGGAGAAACACTATATTTGTAGGAATTTAGAAATATCAAAATATTACATTCTTAGGAACTGTGAAGATTCCGAATAATATTTTCCGAAACTAACTTCATTAAATTATGAAACTATGCACCTGTGTGTTTAATTGTATTTGTATGGTGAGGAGTATACTTGACGAAAATAGTGACTGCACTTGCTGTAAAAGTAAATTTTAGTTGTTTTTCTTTCTAGTTGATGTTTTTATTGTATTAAGATTCAATATTTTCTATTAAAATCAAAACTAAGTAGTTACAGTGTATATTAATTATAACAAATACTGTATATATTTACTGTACATAAATACGAAATAAACAAAAAGTAAAAATTTGGGAGTAATTCTTTATGAAAAAGCAAGTCGAAAGAAAGTAATAACATTTTTTCATGTAAAGCTCAATTTTCGAAAAAATCGATTATATATGTATATTTCCCGGGTACATGTGCACTTGATTATTTCCACGCTCTCTTGATTAAGCCCCACTCGAATTTTATTTATGGAATCATATTAAATCAATTGTGTATTCTGTGAAGTATTCGTGGAAATTTAGTTCGAAGAGCAGAATTGTGTATTCTACAGAATGAAAGTTATTATCAATAATTTCTTTAATAATAAAATTTATCGTAAGTCAATATTCCGTTTTATTGTGTACTCTTCATTACCCGGCACAATAAATACGGTCCCGAAACCGAGAAAGTAATTTATAGCGAGATTTGTTAAGTCGAGACAGAGAGTGCACGTACACCCTGTGAATATTTATAAAATAATTTTTAGAAAGAAATACAACCGATTTCAAAATGCACTAAAAAGTACGAAATAATTTTAATTTAATTTCTACGAATTCTCTCCAGCTCTTTCTAAAATTGATAAAAATATTACATTATATATTAAATATACAATACAGTCATTTCGGAGGCGGCGTAAAATTTTTTTTTTATGAAAAATCATCTCGTTTTTAATTGTACCACCAGTTACCGAACACTCCATGTATGTACACCCTCTATGGGTACCTATTGATTAACCTTGATAAAGGGTATTTCGAAAATATCCAAAATTCTCTGACAACGTATTAGATTATATTCAGAATTAAATTAATTATGTATACTAGATGTATGAACGCATTGCAGGTGTTAACAGCAGGCAATAAGTCGAGCTGGGATGCTCTCCGATGTGTCGGAGCTTATTGTTCAGGACAATCTTAAAGACGCGCGCAGATAAAGCTCAGAAAGCTCATGACTACTGCACCTCTCTTCCTCGGTGAACCATGCACCGCGTACAATTGGTCGGATAATCTGCATGTGTTTAACGAACATGCCTTTGTATGCATTACAATGCAGAGATGAAAAGATATCTAGCGAGAAAGCACTAGGGCAAACGGAATATCTAACTCGTATCGCCAGTCTGTCGTTTTATACGATGCTATTAAGTAAATGTAACTATTTCGATAAATGACGACAATATATGTGTTTCTCTTCTACGGTTGTATCTGAGAACGGTGGGCCCTGCGGCAATACAACCAATAAGACCTACATTCCTTTCGCTGAACATCTTTCTATCCCTGCACGTATACGTATAGTTATATCTCTATCGTTTCTTATATGCCTCTTGTTCATACAACATCTTCCACCACTTGCAGAAAGCTACTAGTACGGTAGACCGAGCTCTTAACTCTTTCTTTACGAATCGCCAGTACAGTTCCTTTGTACGTAGAATTCTGCCGTGTATGTACATTTGGCGTAGATAGGGCGGAATATGTGAATGAATAATATTATATGAATATTACATTGTTAAAGGAGGAAAATATTAAAATCATACTTCTAGTATGTAAGTAAACTGATAGAACCAATAGATGTATTATAGAATTAACCATTACCTATACGTCTAATATAGTCGTTGGAGGATGTTGCATGTCGGTGCTGGTAATGAAAGGGTTAAACAAGATCAAGAATGTTTCTATTGATTTCCCTTGACCAGGTGAGCACACTTATCTGGTCTTTGCTTTGTTCTTTGTGGGAAATTTTTCTGTTGTACCTATAATATTTGTAATCTTTGTTTTTCATTTTCTGCGCTATCTAAATGTGAATGAAATCGGGTAGCGAGGTCCCAAGAATCGGTAATATTGATATAATAATTATATTTGGATTAATAAATTACGTTCTGAGAAATGAAATCCGTTATAAACATATTTTTTTTAAATATCTGTAGCTCATATGGTTCACATAAATCCCATACTAATTCTTTAAACTACAGAAAATATACAATTCTTTCGCAGGTAGTTAAATTTTACGATTTTATTCTAACTTTGACTACAAATTACAGAAAAACAAAAACAGATACTGTGATACTGTTGATCCTTTCTCAAAAGACATCAACATTTTTGCAATTTAAAGAATCACGAATCAAGTCCATTTTTTTTTTTAAAGGAGACCTCTCACTTTACTTAACTTCGATTTGATTTCTTCCCTACCACTACACCTACAAAACAAATATTTATACCACATAATGGTCTCCTTTGATGCCTGATAATTTTTGTAAGAACATTTTTTCTTACAAGACCGCGTCCAATTCAATGAAACGCCAAGTATGTCGAAATAATAGTCATTCAGAGGAAAGTTTGAAATCATTGTTAAATATAAAAATACCTATTGAGAAGGCGTTATATTGCAAACAAAATTAAGCGATTAAAATTATTTTTATCGCGTTCGTACATAAATTTGAATAATTTAATACAGAAACGTACAGATGGCAGGTGTTGTGGTAGCGAAAGGATTAAAATTAATCTTACTTCCGGGTGTAAGTCATGTCCAACGCGAAAGTATTCCCAAGGGATTAGTTAGAAGAAAAAAAAAAACACATCGATAATACAAAAAGAAACACGTGTGCTTTTTGTATACGGACATGAACCAAGTCTTATAATAATAATTTAAAAAAAGGAACACGTGTGTTTCTGTATTCAAACTAAAATGAAAATTAAAACCGTTCAGAAGTGGTTAAAATTGTGCAAAATTTTGTTCGAAACTACATCTCAACTACATCGGTTCTGTTTCGACACTGTTGCGAACAGATCTGATACTCTGTCCTGAAACATTACATCCAAGTGTGTCTTAGACTTTACGGACTAAATAGGGTCTAAACTCGTCTCCCTTGTAGGTAACAGCTTGACAGCCGAGGTAATGTAACAGAAGGTGGTTGAGATTAGGTGAATAATTTTGGAACAGGTCAGTTTCGTAGCTGCCTCGATGTGGCGCGACCCGGTAATCAATATCTATCGCCTTCCACAAATTTCAAAAAGGAAATCGCTCAAAAATAATATCCAGTTGAATTGTCAATAATATTTATTCGAAATAGCATGGCCAGTATCCATACTTGTAACTCAAAGACAATAAACTATTGTATTATCAAATTACTAATAATTTTAACACTACACTACCAAACTTACATGATGTATTATTCACAGGGTGATCAATAAATTCTCGATAATTTATTTTTAAAAGCTTTGAACTGAAACTATTTATAAAGCTTGTAGAAACAGTCCGATAATAAAAAGTAATTGCTGGGTGAACTTTTTTTTAGTTGACTGCGTTTAATCAGATAAATGACAAGTATATACATTTTTCATTCGTTCTTTTTTAGGTGGACTTATATAAATGATTCGGTTTATCGTATGGCTTCCAGATCAATTACAGGCACAATGGCATCAATAATTGATGCACTTCGATAAATTAGTTTAGTACATTCGAATTTGTGTTCGGTAATACATTTATGTACTTAAATTTAAATTAAACCGTAAGTTTTAAAAATCATAGGAACCTTGTTAAATATTGTATTCTTGAAAAATGAATACTCCTTTGGAAAAATTCGTAGATATGCGGTAGTATGCTTGCATAATTATCCAGTATCGCTGGAACGTTACGTCGTTTGTGCATTGTTTAAAATATTGTCAAATGGAAGTATGGTACATTTTCAATTATTTCAGTTATTAACTTTTATTTATAAGATCTGCAAGGAAATCAGCGCAAAGGCGTCAACAGCTTTTAAATACGAGAATTTAATCCACGTGTAAAGTTACTCTCTGTCCGTAGATCTTATTAGTAGCTTTGAGTTGTTGATTAAAGACTTAGAACGGCGCGGCGGCAATAGGCGCTAAAGATAAGAGCAAATATACATCAAAGGCAGAGACATTCATAAGTCTCACTTTGCAAATTAGAAGCATCTGACGCGATCGTTGCCAAATCAAAGTCGTTGCCAGCAAAGTAAAAGATGTTTGGAAAAAAAAAGACACAGGGTGTCCTATAAGGACTACCACAACTTTCAGTATAAAGTGGGTCGACGTGCAAAAACAATTCAAACGCGTAAAATAAAATTTCTGTAGGGTGAGACTTCGTTTTCAAGAAACTTCGGCTTGATTTTGTCTATGTGTAGTTTTTAATAAACAAAAAATATTTCTATTTTTCGAATAGACACAATACAAATGTTTTTTCTATACGATAATATTGTCCGCAATTATTTTTTCCTTTTTCTGGGCTACGAAATTAATTACAGTGGGATCCGGTTATTATAATTACGGATATTGTTATCAATCAGCTAATGTTATCATAATTAGTCGATCCCAAAACACTGTACATCAAATTGTACGAAACTGCATGTACATCAAATTTCGGTTATTATAATTAATGATGACAATTATAGTTGCGACGAACTAAAAGAATTTTTAGCAAGTTCGTACATAAAAGACTGTTTTTGAAAGAATTTTTAAAAAATACGTAAATAAATATTTTCAGGAGGCATGAATTTGATAAATTTTTCAATCAAATTTGACATTGTTTTCAAAACAGTTATTTATAATAAACGTAGTATATACAAAGTGTAGGGTTTATAGTAAATACAAATTGTACAAACTTTCGTAATTGTGATAAATTGAATTCAATAATAAAAATTTCTTCCCATGTGAATTAATGTAGAGGTTTTGTGCCGTTTATTGACGTTATTAACGTCCTTGTATATCGTATGCACATTTTACAAGAACATAACTAAGCTAGGAACCGAGAAAACAGAAAATAATGCTGCACGTTTTAAAAAAGGAATAGCCGCAGCTAGAAGAATTTTTAGAGCATGAAATAACAGAAATCCCTCGCGCCAAAGAAACTCGCGGTGGTAAAGAAAGTGGCACTTTTGAGCTTGAGAAGCGGTGTCAAAGAAAAAGGAACATAACAAAAGTTAGATTATTTACAACATGCATACGAAATATAAATACCAAAAGTATAACTAAAAAACAGAAAACTGACAAATTTAACACTTATTTGTGAGTAATACTACAATAATAAAGTTTATACTTTAATTGGAAGTAATAAATAAATAGGAATATTGTCCTGGCTGCGAATGTATTCATTTTTCAACTGGTCGTTCAAGTTTCAAAGATTATCTTGGCTGTGCAAGGGTTGATAAACGATTAATTGCGGTTCCATCGAAGTACTTCACATCTAACGAGTTTATAAGCCATCTCCCACTCTTGATCATCGTATTTTCACATTTCAAATTCTGGAATGCGAAAGTTATTCGCCTGCTAAGGTATTCGACGGTTGGTTTATTCACCGTACCTCGTTACATTCTGATAATTTAATAGACTTCGTTTATGCGAATTTCACTTATTGCTAGCCAAAGTTCAGAATGTTCCATGAAAATTGGAGCATCCAATTTCGGTTATTCCTTTATGCTGTAATTTGCACCATTCTGCCGCTTATGCTACGAAACTATTAATTATTAGCTGCAGTTTGTACGTACACAGGGTGGTACGAAATAAGAAATTCTATGGTTTGAAAATCTCATATGAAAATTAACACTAGAACTACCAAAGGGGTCAAAATAATTTGCTTCAGATTTCTTATTTTAAATAGCAACATTTATTAAAACGCTTATGTCGAAATGTACGTAGGCGGTTATCAAGGTAAACAATTATTCTATATGTCGGTTTACGTTTCATCCTTTATTTATTTTACTTTCTATTTTAGGTTCAATTTAAAAGTAAGGGTGCATTGAACGTCGGTAGTTCTAGTGTTAATATTACCGAGGGATTGCTTCGTGCAATATCAAGAGTCTTATTATATTAGATTATTAGATATATCATAATCGTTTCATTTCTACAGGCTGTATTTAATATTTGCTATAAGTAACAGTTCTGATAATTTCTTCAAATTTCACTTAAATCTTAACAAAATTTAATTTCAGAAATCTATCGATTTTTAACAAGAACTATCAATATATAACAATAATGTACATTATTATGTTCATTTTATAAAAGTATTTCACATATACTTTGAATTACTGTATACGTATTTATTAGAAACGGAGAGGCGTACAAGAAGATATTACAAAGTCTTTCCGCCTGGATCGATAAGAAGGACACATAGATTATAAAAATGTATTTTATCGCAAAGCAAATACGTCATTGTAAAAGGAATAAGTTGTGCGGAAACGTTTGATGCCAGTGTAACATTAAAAGCGTAGAAGAGAGGAAGCTTTGAGAGCTCTCAAGTCGCGAGATACATTAAAACCACGATGCTGGGACTGAAAGCACAGTTTTCTTTCCTATCCAGCAGGAAAGTGGTATTCATTGAGCGTGTACTGTTCGAAAGATGTGTCTTTCAATGGTTGGTTTGTCTTACGATGTGTCCCTCTTCTCGGTTTAGCTTCAAAGAAAGTGACACTTAAATATGTACGCACCCACAGTCCTTTAAAATATTAAATTATCGTTGTCTACATTTGAACGTTCAAATAAGTGAAAAAATTTGCACTCCACCGAACAACTTATCGAATATATTGAAATTAAAATCGACTGAAAAATGTGATATTACAAATAACTATTTCGATTTCATTTGATATAGTTATTCTTATTCTTTTTTTGCACTAGACAAAGACT
This sequence comes from Stelis phaeoptera, assembly GCA_943735885.1. Classification (NCBI taxonomy): domain Eukaryota; kingdom Metazoa; phylum Arthropoda; class Insecta; order Hymenoptera; family Megachilidae; genus Stelis; species Stelis phaeoptera. The sequence goes on from OX030930.1 coordinate 5,981,284, forward strand.
TTCATTCGAAGGAAAATAGTTTTTAGTGCTTGCAAAATTTTATTAATGATTTGTTTAACAAACCTTCAGTGTCCAAAGTATTTTTTCAAAGGTATCATTCTAAAATTGATTTCACTTTTTAAATTAGAACAAGGGTGTAGTTTACTGATGATCAAATTTCGTTATAAGTTCCATTATTTTCTCACCGATCGATTACTCGGGATGATTAATTACCAACCCGAACGCATAATAAGACATTGTATCCCCTTTCGGTATATCTGATACAGGAAGGTTTAAACCAAAATCAAAATTTATAATATACATAAAACTATCGCTACATTTTAGAATCTATTTTCTATTTCACTATTTCCGATTTAATAACAATCATATTCATAGTTGTTCAAACTTATCGTCCATTGCAAAAAATATTTGCGAGTATAAACAAACGTTGAATAAGAATCCATATCATTTCTTACGTTGAAGCGAATTAATTACGTATTCAAATTGTTTTGCCAAAAGTTATGAAATTGTTAACACGATAGCTGTCGTCACGGTAGAATTTCGATTTTATTCCAACCGTTGTAAGAAGTAAATACATAAATCGTTTATAGTAATGACTACGAAGTGAAAGTGCTTACAAGAATAATAAAATAAAAAACAAAAGTTGTAAACAGGTTTTAAGTTAGTATAAAAGTATTCGATCTTATTATTATTATTTATGAATAAATACTATAATATTTATGAATAAATATTAAGTAAATGATGTGCGAATATTTCTGCTATGTAATAGCATGTCAGATGTGTAATAAGCAGTACACGGTGATATATTATGAATGGGAGGATTCATGCAACTAATTGGTTACCTCGTTCGTTGCACAATCCTTGATGTTTGCGTGCCATTTCAGCCCCATTTTCGTGCAGCCATAAAGGTTCTATTATATTGAGTCGAAGCAGGTAAATTCTAGAGGTTCTTAAAATTTCTTTGCGGTGCAAACTTTGGATGTGAGCTACTATAGCATAATCTGTAATACATATGGTATAACGATATACCATAATAATAAGTATTTCTTAATTTTGATTAATCAGTAGCAACCTTTAATTACGGATCAAGGGTTCACCATTTCATTAGTATTAGGGGTACGCAAAAGTTTTCATTGTCTACAAATGCAATTGTAATTACATTTATAATTGGATATAAAAAAAAATGTAGTATTAAATGCAAAAAAAGATCAATTCTTTATACTTATAACAAATTAAGTAGATACTCCGTTTCACATAAACTTGAGTTCCGTGAATAAATAATATAGCTTGTACAAGCTGTCAATCAGTAACATATAGAGGGTATAGAAGCCAATCTTTGTAAGTTACTCTTGCATTAAGAATAACTTATGACATGTATATTCCATTTCATTGTAACATTTCCATTCAATAAAACAGTTGAGTTATGATATTAAAATTTCACTAATCAACAATAGTACTTATACATATAATATTAACTATAGAATTATCATTTAAAATTGTCCAATTATTCTATGAATGACGGACCATGGAGAGAGCTAACAATTTAAATTAAATTCTGACCTGTTTTTCGTGTTTGTTTTCCAAACTTCAAAGCATTGCTTTAAATATTCTTTCATCCAATATACAAATATTGCTGTGTTTCAACAGTTTATTGTTTAACAATTGAAATATCGTGGTATACGTTTCTTAGATATGGGTCAAGATCGAGCTAGTATCAACGTCTGAGGGTTAATTATCTCGAATCCTCGACATATGCATTTAAAAGAATCAGACGCAGAAGATTGCACACGAAATAAACTCAATACGAAGAAATAGCCGTATTCTTCCAGCGCAGTATGGATAGAGGTATCGTATTCAATGCTTCTGCTCTTGCAATCCTTGGAGTGCTTTCACTATTATTTTGGCCGATGTGATCGAGGATTTGTTCTTCAGCAACATCTGATCTGCTGGATTTAACAGTGTTCATCGAGCGTTTTCGAAGAGAACCGGTATCCCAAAGGCGCTCATGTATTCCTTTGGACGTTCTATTTGGCAATCGTTTATTAGGGAAATGTTCTGCATACGAATATCTTGCCAAAACGACGCTGTATTCGGCAAGACTGTACAGCAAATGCATATCTATCATTTCTGCATTTGTATTATATGTATAATCTGCTATTATCAAATCAAATGCAAACTATCATGTAATCAATCAAACGCATTGACTAAAATTAGGCACACCAATAATTGGAATAGAGTAATTTTCTCTCAATTTAACAAATAAAATATGAAATCTTCAACAAATATCATAAAATTATTTAATTTTCTTTTGCCAACGTTATTAATTAAATAAGAGTTGACTTGCAAACAACACCCAGTAGAAAAATAAACACTGATTTGATAATCAGTTAAAAATATCGACGATTAATGCAGCGCCAAAAGTAGTATAGTTTACCCCATTTGCATTACATTTATGTTACTTTCAAAACAACTCATTGTCAGTTGATTAGTGAAACGAAGGGAGAAGCAATGTGCAGAGAAAACTATGCTTTTCTTGCATACCGCATAAAAATGGAAAAGTAGCAGTATAGGTCCCAAAAGAGCGACGGTTAAAGGGGGGCTTTACTGGACCGTTGGCTCAACTTGATATTCCACGCGTTGCGGATTACGAGCGGTAATAACATTCCTAGAACGATTCCGTAGATATAGAGCTCGATCTATGGCAAGATCAGCCGACGAAGAATACTGGAAATGGCCGTCGGTGAGAAGCATATTGATCCCTCTCGATGGTCAGCCAAGTTCTTCGAAATGCGGGCACTTACCCTTCAAGGGGAATCGAAGCTTTCTTTAACCAGGTTACAGCGTGAAAATAATGATAATAAAAGTTGTTCGAATGCACGTGGATGAAACTTGAATCCCGTTCAAGAGATGAAAGATTAATGATCTGCAGTTAGACATTGATAGGCTATAATTAAAGGGTCATTTTTATAATCACACTGAAAGATTAGATGATCATGATTTTTTTGTATGAATAGACTAAACAGTAACAAAAGATCTGTTATATATTAAATTGCTTATAAAACATAAAGAGTAATTTTTTTTACAAAGTTTTTTATTGAATTTTTGAAATGTTACATTTGGGGATAAAAGTGGTACTTTAAGCACATCCGTTTGCATAAAATAAAAGAATCAAAAATATTTTTGATAGTATATTTTTGTTTTAATATCCTAAAGTTCGGTTTCCAAGAAAATTATACAGCAAGATATTAAACTGTTCCTAATAAATATATACGTACCAATTTTGAAAAATCTGACATCGTTAACCAGTATAAGATCAATTCCTAATTCTGAAGTTCATATTATTTGTCATTTTAAGGTATCCGCTATGGCACTCAAGGCAAAGTGACAAAGTGAATCTATTATATGATTAATGAACTTTAAAAGGTTAATTTCGACAGCTTCCCGAAGCCCTAGGATTATATTTCGTTATATTATATTTCATTATCAGCACACAATTAATAAAAGTGATAATTACATAAAGAAAAAGTGAAAAAAAAAAAAAAGAACCGACTGAAAGTCGAAGAATGAATTTCGAATATTCCTTAACATATTTTCTTATAAAATTTTCAAACGTGAATATTTTATCTTTTGAAAGTAAAATACTATAGGTAAAAGAAAAACCCATATGTACAAAAGCTCAGATGAAAAGATTAAGAGTTTAATGATCGCATACTTCATGAAATCTACAATCTTTGAAATGTTATATACATTGCTGTATTTAAATGAAACTTAATGTCATGAACGGATGAAGGAATAAGGAATGATGAGATAAAAAGCTGCTCATAAAAATTACGAGCACGCGACACTGGTCGTCAAAGGCTTAAATGTAAAAATATGCAGCTAACTGTTTAGTATGGAGACTTAATAATAGTATGGGGTTGTATACAAACGTACCAGATTAGTATACCGTATTTTATAGGAGAACACTGAATAAACGTGATGAACAAATATGACAAAGAAGTTTAAGTAAATATGGTGAGGAAAAGTTATGTATGAAAGCTAATTTTGCCTTGAACGCGCTAATACTTTAAACATTAACATGCTAACATACTATTCAGAAAATTAAAGACACTGCTTTATTATTGACTGTTAACTGTCATCGCTCAATTGGAAATGTGTTCGTCATAGATCACTACTTTTTTTTTTATAAAACAATACAAAATGAAGTAACATAATGGCTTACTGTTATTACATGCAATAACAAAGATTTAGTTGTACACATTTATATCATTCACTTTGTATATCAGAAAATACTGAAATCATTTATATGCAATAAACTGAATAATGAGTCAGCTTAAAATTTATCAGATCATTCGATTTTGATAAAAATCAATAGATGATTCGAAATTCTTAATCAACACCTACTATGTGTGCAATTTAAAGAACTGAAAAGAAACGTAAAAAAATTATTAATAAACTACTTGTTGATTGTTTTATAATTTAATTCTGAATATCCAAGAATTATGCACAAAATGTTCATTATACAAAGTATGTAAAATAAATAATATATTCTTGGATGTGTTTAATGACAATACAGATTCATCTAGTTTATAAAAAAGGTATGCCTTGTACTGTACCAATAACATTTAAAACAATGCGAAAATGGAGCGTTTTAATTATATCCGTTACGGGACAATCTCATTTAGCGTGAAATAGAGACTTCGTCCGAATCGAGTTGCGAAAAGAAGAAAACAAAATACAGTGTGTGCTAGATGGATATAATGAGAAACGCAGCACGAAACATTGAAAATGTTCATGTTAACACAGTGGTTCCCAATCTGCGGGTCGCCACCCCCAAGGAGGTCGCAAAATATTTTCTACGGTGTCGACATGATCACAACTTCTTGATGATTTCTACCAGATATTTATTTTAATATTTTTTAACACCAATTTCTTCACGATAGAAAAGAAGAAAATATAATAAACTGCCGACATATTTGTTTTAATATACAACGTATTAAGATAATTATTATTGGTTATTATTAAGTTAACAGGTTATTATGTTAAAGTTATATTCAGCTTAATAAAATACTTAGTTTTAGGGTGTTTCAAATTAAAATTGTCTTATATGTATAGGGAAGAGGAGGAGTGGTAGGTTTAAATATCAAAAGGGGTCGTAATTCGAAAAAAAGATAAAGATTACTATGTTAACCGATCTTCAAAAATGAGACACCCTGTATTGCTATTAAAATACACAATTTTATTATATTTAGGCTACGTCATGAGTGTGGCACATTATCATACGGCAAGGGGTTACAAAAATTAATAGGGAGAGATTGAAGAAAATGACACAAGTAAATTTTTATTTGGAAATATTAATTAAGTAGATTCATACCTTTGATATTAATTATACCTTCAATTAATGGACATACAAATATGAATTTTAAACATTTTTTATTACCTTGTTAAGTGAAGTTTAAATTTAATAATTTCGTCAATTAGCGAAGATGTGAAGAAAAGATACATTTGTTTAAATTGCTTCAGCCACTCGTACGTTTCAACTTTGTTGCAGGAAATAGTTAAAAAAATGATCTCACGAAGTGTAATACCATTATTTGTATATGGAAAGCACAATTGAAAGCTTAGATCTCTTTTCGGTTTTACTAAACGCGGGCAACTCGACGGTCGAGTGCTTTAGAATACTAATGTAAGATGAATGTAAGCAACGAGTTGTCGAGCATTTTCAAATAGTGTCGCGAGTACAAATGCTTTCTGCGACTGCCTTTACACCAGCAAGCAATAAATCTACCTTCAGATTCCTGTCGAAACGGTAGACGATTTGTCGTGTGTCGTTGAAGCACAGAAGCAAACCACTTTCCTTTTGCAAGCCTGTTTCGTCGCTGTTTCAAACTGCATGTTTTACATCAAACGAAGCATACAAGAAAATTGTAGTAAACAGTGCAATATGTAATAAAAAATTAAATATGCATTTTTATATCACGATAATACAAAATAAAATTTTATATATATCCAGAAAGTATTTTACAATAGAAATTAACCGAAGATGACTTCGTGTACTCTATCCTATTAGTTATATAAGAACTAAAATAACGTTTAATAGATGAGATCGTGAAAGAAATTTTTCTTGCATGTTTACCTTTCAGTCTGGATTTAACATCAGTATGCGTAAAAGCGGTATAAATCAACTTAAACTAATCGATCCTGAAAAGAATAAATAAGATAGACAGGGAGTCGTATCAACTGCAACAGCATATTGGATATGTGAAGTCAAGAGAGAAAACTGGATGGGGTCGAATGGTCAGACGATGGCAGGAAGAGAATGAGGGAAGCAACGGCAGCAAACAGGTGTCATAAAGCGGGAACGTGTGTTCGGGTGAAGGAATACATCGGAGGTCAAAGACGTGTCACGTGCGAACGATCTTCTACCTTCGGCTGGTTATATTTTACGAACGCTCCCAACAAATTGGAAAAATCAAATTTTCTCGTTTTATTCTCGAGAATATTCTGTAGAAATTGTATGACGGTTTTCACAGACGTAAAGGACTGCTTGATACACAACATTTGGGATGAAGCGCAAGCACGTAGTATTAGGAAATACGTAAAGCTATAAAAAGGATTGAATAGTGATCTCACCTTACTTATTTACGTATACATTAGATATTTCTATATATGCGAGATATCTGTCAATAAATAAAATTAAATCTCAAAAGATGAAGCCAGGTCAATCGTCACCCAGTCTTATGAAATGTGTACAACAGTATTTCGTCTAAAATTAGGGATATCAATTTTGTGATAAAAAGGTTCCATGCGTCCGAAAATAATAGATGAAGGAATAATACGAAAGATAAACAAGAATTGATACGAAAAATGTTTGCAAGAAAATATTATTTGTTTGTATTAGAAATCGTCGAGTTTTTAATATTAAACCTTGTATATGTCGAAATCGGCTATTTGGTATAATAATACTCTAATACTTGAAAATTAAAAAACAAAAATAGTATTCAACACATGTGTAAAGTATATTCCATATAGTCCACCTTCGTAATCGTATTAGATCCATGAAATGTAACTGTAGTAGCTGAATAAAATTTACAGCAGATTGGTTTAAAAGGAACTAATTTTTAACAATTGTATTATTCTGTTGTGCCCTTGAGCGTCCAACAATGTTTGTGAGATAGGCTGAATACTGAAGCGCTTAAAGAATTAGAATCTTAGTTTATTCAAAGTGTTATGGTTACAAGTTAGACTGTTGTAATTTTTATTCTGAGCTTCGCTGAGGTCGATTCCCTTAGTTTTTCAGTAGGGACGACCATTTATGGTCATGTCGTGCAACGCGAGTGTGCCTGCCCGCGCTGGCTTTGGCTGTCACGTTTTGCTGATTCGGTATCTGTTATCCGAGCAACCGATGCTCGGACAATTTCGTGATTTCTAGGCACAACTCCAAAACATGATTTGTTAAAACATTTCTAAAAAATTTAGCACTAAAATTCTATTCTTCGTGTAGTTTCCATATTGAGTTGGAACGTAAGTCCATATCGTTTCTTTCATTCCGAAATAAATTTTTTTGTGGCTAAAATATTTTATAGTACTAAACGACAATTTCTTTCCTCTGCAATATTATTCTTTTCGATATTTTTCATTTCAGGTTAAAATTACGGATTTCCAGATTAAAAGGATCTTATTTCTGCTACGAACTTACGTCCCAACCTAATATTTATTAAACGACACATAAAATGTAATAAAGAGATATTAAATTAAAAGTTGGTAATATCATTTCTTTCGTTATAAAACGGATTTATAAACATAAGTGTGTTTTAAGGCATAAATTTCCAACTGAAACTTTCCGAAAAATTATTCCATTATTCATCAATATCCATTAATTCCTAGTTAGTATGATTCAATTGGTACACTTTTTAAACTACTTTTCTCTCAAACAGTACCTGTCCTAACAAAAATTATTTAAAATGACACCCAGTATCCCGTTAACCATCGGCATGGTTAGCATTTTTGCAACAAATGCTAGAGGCATTTTGAAAACGCAAAAAGTATTGGAAAAATGGTACTCTGTTTAATAGTATGAATTGCATCGTTTATACTAGAAACATGTAGAAGGTTGTTACGATTCAAAAACTGAAATCTGAACAAAGGATCTATGTTTGTTTTGCGATCCCGAGTTGTGTGCAATCAAATATCTAATATTTAATAAAGTCAGTAGGTTATAAAAAGGTTTTATTAATTAAATCAAAATTATGGATAACTGTTTAATCCCCTCATCGTCCTATATTAAATCATTTCATCTAATTTTAGAATAGAAATAAAATTAGTTTTCATATTACATAAAATATTATTATGAATTTTTGTACGTATCATTTAATTGTACTACCTCTTGAAAGTAAGTTACTAAATGTACAATTAATTGTGTATAAATTGAGAATAAATGAAATCAGGAAGACAGCAAAATCAAACACGACAAAATTACGTTTGAAGGTTTTGTTTTCGAGAACAAAGCATTCGAAAATACTTAAATATTTCAATAATTTGGTTATTAATCTGACAATTAGTGGATCTTATAAATCAATTGATATAATCACCGCTATTCATTAAATCATCACACTATATATTAGTAAATCAACAATATTACGAAGAATAATTGTTAATAGTGCAATTTAACGATACTAATAATTGTATTTGTAAGCTTATAACATATTATTTATTAGACTAACAAAAGCTTGTTGAAATTTCTATTTTGAAATATTTTTTTATGTATCTTTCTTGAAAACGAAACTTCTCACGAAAGTCACTCTTGAGTTTCGTTTTATCTTGAACCGTATTATATGCCTGATCACAGTTATATGAAACTACTTGTTATTTTTAAGTGGCAACATCCAGTCGAAATGATTGAAGAAGATTAATTGGAAACAATATTATTATTGATCCCTGTTATATGTATAATTCAATAATGATTGTGCATTCACGTATCGTGAATTAATTGTAATACATTATATCGCATCATTAACCTTACTACAATTGCTTCATAGAAATAGGTGTATCAATGTTTCGGTAAACTGTTTCATGAACGATTAATAGAAATATTTACATTTTATTTATAGCTACCTGGGTACATGTTCAAATCTTAAGCCGATCATCTTCTTCCTTTGCAGAGCATTTAAAACATGTTGTTTATCGATCAAAATAACTAATTATAATTGTAGGGAAAGGTTGGATAGTATCAGATACTTCACCCTTTTAGGGACATTTATATTTCTTTACTGTAGTGTCATTCTACAAATGATAAAAAAAATTAATTAATAATTTTGGCAGGTAATGGATTAAATACAACAAGAAAATTTACTTCATGAAGTAAATATGCAAATGTTATCGTTCATTGTATAATGAATAAAGAATAAAATGCTTCTTTCCAATAATTTTTTAAAGAAATTAGATAAAACGTACTTTCTATTTTGAACTCTGCTAAAAAATATTGAGTCTTGAACACAACTTTCAATGATCGTTTAAAACTGTTCTTTATTCTTACGTACGTTCACCTGGTAAAGACCTGGTTTTGTGTAATAAATCGATCTTGTTTAAACATGAAAAGTCTAACATAATTTCATGACATAAAAGTATCAAAAAATTGTGCTTGGACCTTGTTTATTTAACAAACAAGGACTGCATAAATATTTCATTAATATTTTTTATACAAAATTACTGGTTGATTGTTGAAATAAATAATGACTCAACTAATGTACAGTATAGTATTACTTATTAAGAAATTTTCAATTTCCTAGTAAACCATTATGCTAGAGACGATCTGCAGTTTTCGGATAATACGATCTTTATTTTTGAAATATCCTTGTATATCAAAAACAAAAGTAATAATAATTTGTTTATTATAACTTATTATTCTAATTTATTTCTTACAATTTGCTCAAACGCAAATGAAACGAAATTATCTCGATATAATGAATTCAACCACGCAATCGTTTCAAACATATAAATTCGCGTTTCACGCGTTTATCGCATGATATGACAAATGTATAGCTCGTGAATTACGAACGTTACGCTGCTATGTAATTCATAGGGATAAACGTCAATAGAGATCTCCAGAATTCGCAGCCTGTGATTCCTAATGTTACCGCCGAATATCCATCACGTGTAATACCATCCCGCATCGATTATAAGTCAAACACGATCTATGTTTCAGCCAAAATATCGACCGGCTACCAAGAATGATAACGAGTCAAACTAAGCTATCGTCCAATTAAATTGTAGTTTCTTCTTGCTAACAACTGTAATTGTTTCGGCAACCGAATTGATCTGATTGTGACTACGCGTTACTTGTTCACCGGGTGTAAAGGTACCAAAGGAAAGGAGCAAATTGGACGTTGAGATATTCCACTAGAATGGTTTTCAATGATTTTCCGACTCACCAAATCTAAGAAATTACAAGTAACAATGTACTGTACAATGTACAACATAGCACGGGTGATAATAATGACATCAATCATGTGACATGTTAACATTAACAAAGTATGAAAAGTGGAAAATATTAACATTACTGAATAAAATAAAATACATGAACACTACAATATTAACATAACGTTTATGTTCAAAAGTAACATGCTGTCGTATAAAACAATTACTATTTAATTAATTTTAGATTAAGTTTTTGATAAAAACTCAAATGTTTGAGTTTCTATAACATGAATTTATTTAATATGATAAAATATTCTAGAGCCATCCAAGGGTTAAAACAAAATAACACCAACAACAATAATGAGTAAAGTAAAATAAAGAAAAATAATATAAGCAATGACACTACATATTAAAATTTGTAACAGAAAATACTTTTATGATCATGAGAAAGAATTCAAGGAAAATAATGTGGAATGAATATTCTTTTATACTGCGCATTATCATTTTTTTGAAACGTAGACTTTAAGAAACAGAAACTGCCCTAACGCTCTCTCGGTATACTTCTATAGAGTGGGAATTATAAATTTATTCTTTCTTAAATCACGCACTATTTAACAAACACCTTGCAAGTGTGGGAAACTGACAGATAAATCTCAGTCGTATAAAGTTCTGAAAGTAAAATATGCAAATAAAAATCTGTAACTGAATACCTGAAAGTCAGTAGTGTTCTTTCATCCGTAATAATGAACGTAGCCAAGTATTGTAGAAATTTATATTCTTAAAAGCAGATAAAAGAACGATCATAGATGGAATATATATATAATAAAAAAAAAAAAAAGAAAAACAAGAAAGGAAACATATTACTGGCAAGCGTTGAATACGAATGGATAAACGCGTCCGTAATCTCAGCACGATTCGTCGATAGTGTTACGGAAACGTTCCAGACTTTCTACACACCAGAGCACGTCTTTTCTGACGTTGGAACCGGCAGGACGGTTCTGTATGCTCGCATAGCTCGGCTCTTGAGAAGCCGGATCAGATGACATCCTATGTACTTTACGCTTTCGATATTGCACTCACAGAAAGATGCGCGGTAAATGCGAATTGAGACCGGAAGGAATGTGATGTACATACGCACGAGTATCCAAGCTTTAGTTGGTTGCCATCATCCAGAATCAATCCATCGCTATTTGCCAGAAGGATCCGTGAAAGCGCGAAATATTAACTTTCACGGTTCTGCAAGTACGGGGGAACTTAGCCAGCCAAATTTTCAACTCAAATCCAACGACAGATGGTTAAAAATAAATATTCGAAATGCTGTGGTATCGACATTCGTAAAATAGCTTTGAAAATATTTTGAATTCTTCTTGAATTCTTATATTTTCGATAAGTGTGGAGATATAAGTGGAAATAATTAAATTGCATAAAAGTTCATATTCAAATCTTTTTATTGTTCCTCACTGACGGTTTTCAAAAAGTCATAAACGTTATACAAAGTGCGATAAATCGATCAGTTTTATTTAGTTTCCGGGGAAAAATAATCTGATGTTACTAGTTTTTCTTTGTAGTCGGAGAAGCAGAACGAATGTGAAATATTTGCTTTCACAGAAATCGATTCCTTGAAACATTCCACGTAAAATAAGCACAATATAAAATAAATCGACAGTTCGTGAAATTCTTCCAATTTTTATATGAAACGTCCCGCTTAGATCATTTCCTTGCGACCTTTTGCGTAAAAAGGTGTTAAGGTATTATGTCAAAAAAAAACAACTAACAGTTCATAACATTTTAATTTTGTATAGTCACCTGCCCTATATAGGGGTCAACGTTTTAATAGCGAAATAATAAAAATTAAGCATGGTACAATTAGGAAGAATTTTAACATTTTGATTAAATTTTTTAATCTTTAGCTGCTATTAAATTTTAAAGTGGTTATCTGTATCTGATAGTGATTATCTATTTCAATTTTGACCTAAAATAATGGTAAATAAAGTGTTAATCAAAAGATTTTAAAAATCAAGAAATGAAATTATCAGATTTTAATTGGTGATTATATTGTCCAATAAATTTTAACATCCCTTTTGTTTAATAATTCATATTAATTAAATTTCTTCAAAATTAAAGTTGATTAAGAAAACAGCATAAAAATGTACGAAAACTATGTATTATTGGCCACGAAATGCGACGAAATTTACGTCGCACGGTGATATAAATACCAATTTAAGTCATTAATAGCAATTATTAGGTCCAATACGGGTGACTCAAAATGTTAACCACGAGATAGTCAGAATTCCTTTCTCGTTCCTCTATTAAGGGAAACAAATGTATCTACCTATGTTCAGGGAATCTGCAGAATCCGATGAAGGTGCAGGTACACTGGTCCTGTGGTTATGAATCATTTCTGATCAAACCGAAGTCATGCCAGGCTATACCTTTTGCTAATTTCTCTTATCCCAACTACTGTATCCATTATATATTTCGTTTTTGTGATAAATTATTTCACGTTCGAATTAATTTTGTGCTAAAATTCATTTTAATAAATCAATATAACTTGTAATATGCACCGATAGAACAGAACTGTTCTTTTTTTTTTTCAACTCGTTTTATGATTCGCACGATTAATGGATTTAGTCGATACTAAATTAATTTAATCGGTTTTGAGACTGTAACAAGAAATAAATAGTCGAGTATAAAGAAACGTGAAGATATTTTGCGAATGAAGTTAATTTAATACCATACCAACGCGTTGAGATGAGAACTAATTATGTCAAAGAATTCAAATTATGAATACCAACACAACTATATGAATAATATAACGTACTGAATAGAGATGTTAGAATTTGCATATAATTTCATATTTACATTCAATAATTCTTGTTATAAAAGTTGTTTCTTACAATTGAGAAAAGTACCATTTTTTCACAATATTTGTAAACAATTGTTAAATGTTTTACTGAAAATTAACATCAATTAACGACAGCAAATGGATAATTTTAAATAAATAGAATTATGGGAACGAATGGATGAAATATGTTACATTTATTTGTAATAAACAAATACACATTTAAGGATCTCTTGACTGAAATCCATTTAATAATAAATTTGAATATCGGAGGTGGATAACGAAACACGTAATTTTGTGTCGTTAGCTCATATGCACTTAAATTAAATAATTCTGGAACAAATAAGTCTTTCTCAGGTTTATTATTTAAGTGAAAGTAATTATTATTTTGTTCCTGGTTGTATCGTTACATTCTTCTTTCTTGGTAGGTATTTCGCCATATCTAATTCCACAGTCTACAGTGTAGTTTCATTACAAACATGGGAATAAAAAGTAACACAGAGCAATTATCTGTTTAACTTATATTGCAAGTTTCGAAGTCACTAATACGAAATATCAAAGAAATTATTTCACTTTGTTATAAAAAAAAAAGAAGAATAAAATAAATAAGTTAAATAAAATTCACATTTGGTAGAGCAAACGTGGAAGTCGATCGATCTATTTCCAAGGAAACTCCATGCAATTCGCATCGGAGTTGCAAGTGAATTCACAGGAAGCATCCAAGCAAAAGCTGAAGGAAGTTGCATCAGGAGTGAAATACGAATCGATCAAGAAGAACGAGGGACTGCTGAACCCGTCCACCAGAACGACACGTTTCACGAAAGGCTGTTAGGTCCGAATCCCAAGAGAAGCCTTGAATCTCGTCCTCCTTCACCCTTTGCCTATTTCAACCAGATAATTCGAATAGTTCCACGAAAAAGTAGTAAATGATTGACCATAGAAAACTAACGAGCTGTAACGTAGAAGCAGACCTATACGAGGATTGATTTTCTCGAAACAGTTTTCATTTAATCGAAGCATTACTGGATACAGTGGTAAAACATTGAAGAAACTGAGTGAAAAGGGATTTAGTTATGCATACACGTATTTAACAAAGTGTATTAGAACAAAGAATTGATTTTATTAAAAATTTAAAACATTTGTTTGTTTACTTAGCATATAAATGGGCAGTACTTTTTTTTGACAAAAGTTATTATATAAAAAAATTAAAAAATGGTCAAAATCGTTACATTTACTAAAACCAGTAGGTATATCAGTGGTTTTCAACTTTTCTTGAGTTGCGATCCTCTTTTATGGTATTCGGATAAACTGCAAGCCCTCCCTCACCCTCCCCCGCACTCCCATACAACGTAAGATGAATGCGAAGCACATTAAAAATAGGTATTTCAGAATACAATTTTAAATTGTTTTAAAAGACATGTAAAATGTTTTCTATAGTTCACAATACAAATACTTGAAAAGTTTTATTAGCCGCTTTGATTGGCCAGTGTTTTTCGTTAATAATTCAAAAACGAAGCCTCATGCAACATCTTTGCAAAGGAAATTGTTGTTCAGAATCGTCTCAGCTACCCCCCATTCCCCGATATTATACTAGTTACGGAACACCCTGTATATCAACGTAGGACTACGTTGCTCGTATTATGCTAAAGATTTTGAAATGACGTAGGACTACGTTTCCCGTCGCGAAAGTGTTAAGAAGAAAATACTTTTCCTATTTATTTTTCTTTAAATTATTCAACTAAACTCTGTCCATGGTAAGAGTAACCTCACGCTTCGACCAGTTTTCGACCGTTTTGCGCATCCCCCACCATTGCCTACCGATCTGACACATACGATTAGTCGCCACGCTATCCCCACCGGTCTCCTACGTCAATTGTCACTGCGTATAACAAAAGCGTCAGAATAGGTAACAATGTTGTGTGCGGTAAGACAAACGCAAGCATAGGCCGTTAAGTGGAGATTCGGCGGTTGTAGCACGTCCTCCGATCCAACCTATGCGCGAAACGAGGTTACTCTTACGATGGACAGAGTATATGTCCCTAATAATTAACGTTTTAATAAGTACTTATTAAAACATACTAAAGTACTTATTATACATACTAAAAGTATGTACTTCCGTTTTCACTACGACAGTCGGTGTTAAATTAAACAAAATCAGGTTCATATTCCAATAATCAATCTATCAAAAGATAACATGTATGAAGTTTGGACAAAGGTCCTTCAACCCTTTGCACTCGAATCAGTTTTGGACGTAATGCACTATGTCGGAAAAAAAAGTGTTACAAATATCTGAGAATCTGTTTATTTCTATTCCCTTCCTTAATTTTCCATATTTCGATACGGATGAAACTAAAATTTCGCATTTTAGAATACTCCGATAAATTAAATATGGCGCCTCTGAGGCGCCACTCGAGTGCAAAGGGTTAATGTTTCGATAATGTCTACCGCATTATCACAGCGGTAATGATGAAAACGAAGATGAAGACAAAAATAAAAACGTTATAATAAGCTGTTATTAGAAGGATTTCATGTTTTTCGGAACATACGTGTAATCTAAACATGTAAGCGAGAAAAAGAAATTAACGTCAAAAGG
Organism: Stelis phaeoptera; assembly: GCA_943735885.1. Taxonomy (NCBI): domain Eukaryota; kingdom Metazoa; phylum Arthropoda; class Insecta; order Hymenoptera; family Megachilidae; genus Stelis; species Stelis phaeoptera. The sequence goes on from OX030930.1 coordinate 5,997,135, forward strand.
AAACGAGTGACGTTATACATTGCCAAGATGGAAGTTACTTATCGCACTGACGATATTGCACAAAAGAGCGTGTACCTTTTGAGCAACCATCGTAAATGGCACTCGAGAGATGATCGTCCAAGTAGTCTGAGTCTTTCGACAACACTACGCATTTGCGCCAACGTGCATTTACATACTCCATACGAGAAGTCTCGCTTCTATTTGATCAATCCTGGTTAGCAGAGCAACTCTACCTTCGTAAATCTGCGCGAGCGCGTACAAGCGTGTGCACGACGAGCCGTTGCAGTTTGTTTTTATATAGAGAATCTGAAGCAGCCGGGATGCCAGGAGGTGAGCCAGGAATTACCTTGGGATATCTATGCGGAAATGTTGAAACTTCAGTGGTGGAGGATAGGCAGTCATGTTGCCAGGGGGTAGAGGTCAGTCTCGCGTGGTGGCTAACGAGCCTGGTGATCGTTGAAAGAGAAGTGGAGTAAAAAGGAAGAAAGCTGGCTTGAAACGCCAACATTGCGGGCTTCAACCCACCAAGCATTTCGCCTGAAACAATTTTACGCGGCGCACTTCGTGTGGTATGTTACTAGACTGCCTATTTAATAAACGGGTTTCATCCATACTTCGTTTAAGTAGATAAGCCGCGTACAAAACTGCTCAAATTTCAACGTTATTTAAATTAAATTATATCAAGTTGGTTATTCGAATTAAACGATGTCCTGTTTCGTTGCAGAATATTTTTAGACCGCTGACTCTTTCGTTTAAATGAACAAGTATTTTTAATATCTATGTAATTAATAATGAAACTATTTTCTATCGTATTTTACATTCAAATTGTTTAAAATAAGTGGTACGTAGTAAAATATTTTACACGTTGAGCGTCGGACGGTGCCCAGCAAAGGAAAGATATTCTTTGATTAAACATTAAAATAACATGGGAAAAACGGAAGCGAAATAAATAACTGCGATGTACTAATAATTTTCAATAACATAATTTTCCAGCTTATCTTTGAACATGTGTAGTTAGTAGTTAGCTTTTTGTGTGACACGTAACGTGTTAAAACAATTGGCATAATTAATATATCGATAAAACAAAATAAATAGAAAATTATGAATCCTACTAATATTATACTAATAATAAAGTTTCAAGTTAAGGAATCAGATTGAAAAATCTAATTATCGCGTTCGTAATAGTTTTTATTAAATGATTGTATTCAACCTGTTAAGTCCTTTCAGTTCAGTGAAAAATAAAAAATAAAAACAAACGCATTTGGAACTCCTTATAAATGCAATTCAGAAATCTCAGATTAAAATTAAAATATTTAGAGTGAAATAGATTGTATGTTTCTTATTAGTATATAAACTATAAGAACTCATCATTAAATTGCCGGGTTATCAAGCTAGTCTAGTGAAAGGCATAGTAAAGCAAGAAATATTTACATTTCACTTATGTAGAATACAAAATATGCTAACAGAATACGGTTGAAGTTTGTAGATGATCAGACAAATACATACCGAGAGTGCAACGGGTGGTCAGGCAAGTAGAATGGGGTCGAGAGTACCGTAGATGCTCAAGAAGGTAGAATAAGGACGTGGGTAATTACGGTGGTCAGACAATTAGAGGGGGGTTGATAATACTGAAGGTGGTCAGGAAGATAGTATAGGGAAGATTAGTGATTAGACAGGTAATGTGGGGTAGATAGTGACTCTAATAAGTAGTGCCGTCTTGGTAACAGCTTGAGATAGATTATACGCAAGAATCCAAATGACGTATGTAACTTTGTGTTAAATAAATTGAAAAAAAGTGAATAAATACGATATAGAAATAATATTATACATCATAAGCGTGTTAATGTAAGCTTCATATTTCGAGTTTATTACAATGAGAATGATACCACGCACAATCATGTTTAAACGAAATTTCATTAATCAATATTTCTCATTTACGTCCTGAGTTTCTCATATTCTATTATCAACCTTAAAACAGCAACTGAAACGCAATATTGTACGTACAATATTTTACCGTGGAAGTAACAGCTGCTATGTAATAAATTGTAATCCAAGAGTCAGCAATCGAATAAAAATAATGCTCTGTGATAAAATCAATTAAAAATTTAAAATAAAATGTCTCATTATGAACCTCTGCTTTCAAGGAAATTAATTTCAAATATTCCCCGAGTAGTCAGGGTACAATTTGTCGAATGGTCCTTCAGAGAGTTACGTTTATTTATGTATGATGCATAATTACGTAACCTGTAAATTTTGACAAAACATGATACATAACATACATTTGGAAATTAATTAATTTAGTCAGTAAAGTATTATTAAAAACGATCCTTTATTTGCTGTACTCATAACATGTATCGTATTATTGATATAATTGTGATTGTATTCATGAAGCATTTTACTAATTGCTCGTTTAAATGTGATGAAGAGTAATGGTTTGAATAAATAGTTATGAAGTTTAAATTGTATATTCGCCGAATAATAAAATATAGAATGCTTCAATAAATGTAGGGTGATTCAACTGTTTTTTTCTTTCAATTTATTTTCCCACTGTAAGGTCCTTATTTCTGCAGTATTCTATTGAATATTTCTGATAAAATAAAAAATAATTTACCGTATTTATTTTTATACAGAACTTTCCAGCGCGTTTCCTAAACGTTCTTTAATTATCCTCTTTACGTTCACGAATAGTGAATTATGTTAAATTTGAAATCGTCAAAACAGAATAAAAACCAAGTATTTACTGTAGCTACCATACGTAATATGAAGAATACTTCATGAAGAGTTTATAATCATGAATGACACAAGTGGGGGTAAAGCTCTTTGCTTACGAGAAGCTTCTCAAGAAAGCATAATGCTAAGAAAACATAGCCCACTTTTTAAATCGTACACCGGTCCCTTGTGCATGTGCTTTCAGTCACTTATGAATAGCACACGGGTCAAGTTGGGTTATCAGGAAAAAAAAAGAACAGCAGAGGAGCTGAAAAAAGTCGCGAGTTTTCTTATTCGAAGGGAGCGCGAAACCAATTCCGCATCGAAGATCGAACGTACCTACTACCCACCTTTGATTTTTACTTTTCACAAGGACGAATTTCTAGCGAACACATGGAATCTCGGGTACGCAATACGAACAAACCTGGTAGTTCAACCTAGTGAAACTACTTGGTTCCCGCAAGCAGTATCCTCCTTTATTCCCGAGAGATTTTTGCGGGACCTCGCTTCGCCAACTGTGCTCCATCCGGAAGACTCCTTTCTCATCCTCAAGATAAGGCATCTCAATTTCAGCATTTCTCTCTTTCTTCCTTTTTTTTCTCCACAGTGTCTCTGGCTTTCTTTAGGATAAGACGAGGATTCCACTTAACCTCTTATATAACCAAACCGCAAAATATCGATCACCACGATTGCTTTTATCCTCGATAATGGCGCATATACTTAACTCGCCAAGCTAATAGCCGATTATCACGAAAGAAATTGGAATAAGAATGTAAGTACTGCGAATTGGATCGGAACAGCGAATGCTACTTATTAAACCAAGGATGAACATCGAGGTAATCTCTTGGAACAACTCCTGCTTTAAAGCGATATTCGTGTTCATCGGTTTGGAAAAATCGAAATTTTTTTCTATTGCAGTCCCTTTTGCACCACTTTGAGATGCGAAAAATATTTTCTTAAATAGAAATTCCAGCAAACAAAAAATTATCTAAGTTACGATGTTTTAATTGAAATTAATCTAATAGGTATGAAAAATTGGTTAGTGGAGTATCGCGGGCAGGTTCTAATATTAAGTGTCTTATGTGCCTGCGTTTTGTTAGTGATCGAACATAAGACTCTGAAATAGCTGGTTAATTATAAATTATTTGAATTACTAACAATATAAGAAAGAAATAACTCCCTTCAAATTTTAAACACATTCTTTCAAAATTATGTTTTCCACATTGGAACGCGTGATATGTCAAAAAATAATTAAATATTAATACTAATTAATACTAATTTGAAATTTCAATCGCATAACCATTTTTCAAAGAATAGTACTAAAATTCAGCAAAACTTCAGTAAAAAAGGTTCAATCAATGTCTATTTTGGTTCCAGCATTGTATAGTATATCATAAAATATTAAAATTTCAGAACATTCATTTTAAATTAATAATTTATTCGAATTATCAGTCATTGGTCGTACCGGGTTGAAACATCACTTCGTACCGTTTTTCATTTCTCGAAATGAAATTTTTTACAATGCAATTTAATTCACATTACATTATACATCATTGGATAGCTGCTTCATTTCATGGCTACATTTTTTTGCTTAAATTTTTCATTACAAATTAACCCATTTGCTTCATCAGCACATCTGTATGCGCAATTTTTCTGGTTATTATCACAAAGCCTTAAAATTTTAATTTTTTTATAATTCTTTCTGAAATATTTGTGCTTTGACATAATAAAAATATGTTTTCGTGATAAGAGCATATCTTTTTATTCTTCCATATGATGCAAATGAGTTAATGTCAATGCTATGACTTTTCAGGTTCAAAGAAGTTTTCTAGAATTTTAACTGCAACCAGATTGTTAAATAAATATCGGCACGGCTCGAATCGCACATTATAACTAAAATACATTAATCAAACTTAGAATTAGTATTACTATTATTCATACAGAAAATCGACTAATACGTTGAATTCGTCTTGAAATTTGTAATACAATCAAAATTAAAATATATGCATTTCCATTTTAAAAAGTTACATTGATATTAACATATTCTTGTAAATGATAACTTAGAGAGTGCTTTACCTGGAAGTATCTAAAAACTGATGAAATTTAAACATCTATCTCATAAGTAATATTTTTCTGAATGAAAAATGTTCAGATGATATAAATGTAATTTTTAAATAATGTTAAAAATTATTGCAGCTATTGGCTAATTAAGAGACCGCTTCTGATAGAATATCGATTGCTAGCCTGCATTCATAATTAAAAATTTTAAATGGAATGTAAGACTTTTAAGAGAATTGTAATAATTATGGAAACGATCGCCATTTGAAGAAGAAAGTTCTTCTTATCTAAAAAGTCAAACTCAAACGTCCTTGTCGTTCAAACATCTGAAGTACTGTACATTATATTATACATAATTATACTGTACATTATATTATACATAATAAATTCTTTTTTATAAAATAAACAGAATTTTTTATCCTAGAGATTTCAATCTTTACTAGAGCTGCCAAAGGGATTTTAAAATTATTAAAAAATTCAGATTTTAAGAAATTGTTCTTTTTTCAAAACTGAAATATGAAAGTAAAATTTATATTTGCGTACTTCGCAAACACCTCAAAATATGAACTTCTCATGAAATAATGACCTATGAAGAAAATTTCCAAATTTTAGATACCTTAAATAAATAAGTCATCAAATTTTCCGAATTTTAAACGCTTCGAAACGGTACGCTCACACAAATTGATCTCATTAAATGTTTTGTTTAACTTATTGATTGTTACATCGCTTCAAGATTGCTGCTAGTTGTTTCCGGATATCGGGAAACTTTCGAGCACAAGAAGTTCCTGAGTAGTTTCAAAAGTCATACTTTTCTCAGAACAATAATGTACTCGTTAAAAAAAAAACAAATTCTAATAACAGAACACAATATGTAGCTAGATTGGCGTACGCTCGACGACGGTTGCCAAGTTTTTGAGCAGTTCAAGAGTTTCTGGAGGGGTAAGTTGGACAGTATTTTAACTGCCAGTAAAGTGGCGAGTTCCTTTCCCTTCTTGGATACCCTCTGCCTGTTCAAAATCCGGAAATAGATTGAGAGGTGTAGTTTCAGAAAGTGCCGTCTTCTTCAAACTGTTTTCAGATGTCATTGAACATTTTTGAAATAAAACAAACATTATTGCGCTCGTCTACAGAGACTGGACAAGCTATAGAATACTCTCTAGAATAATTGTCAACAACGTAATAATGATTACATGAATCTGTCGGGCTGTAATTGATTCTTTAACACGTTGAATGCCGCGCAGGTCACCGGTGACCGGCACCCGAAGTTTTTTCACAGTTGAATAGTTAACAAAAGAAACGATGCGATAAACCGTGGATAAGCGTTAATATTAAGCTAATAATGCTGGCTATCGAACTGAAAGGTCAAATTTGAAAATTCATTGACTGCATCGTTAATAACTAGGGTTTTAGCGTGTCTGACTACATACGTTCATTTTCACTGGGGCACACAACGCGTTAAATGAAGTGTGTTATCGTGTGAAAAAATTATATTTTTTATTCTGAAATTAGAGAGATAAACAAACCGCAATTATAAAAGCCACAATTTCTGAACAAATAAACATAGTCTCTGCAATTAATTATTCGTACCAAACATTCTTTTAACCTTGACCTAATTACATGCGTAAGTTACGAAGCGATTGGAAATGATTCTAAAAATCGTTAGAAACAATTAAAATCGCGAGTTACGTTGATTTTATTTAAATTTACTGTGTGATCTAGACTACGGAAGACGAATTTGACGCGTGTCTATATTTTTCTGAAACCTTCAATAATTCCTATAAGAAAATGTAAAGTTTTGACAAGGTTGTATTAATTTTCACGACATTGTAATTAATATTTTAAGTCATGTTATATGAAATATCACGTGTACAGTTCAATGTTCGATATATAGGAAGCTTTGAGACAAAATCAAAGAAGGCTTGATACGTGTATCAAACCATCCTTTAATTGCTATATGTATACAGGGTGAGGCAATAACTGTGTTCACCTTGAATTTTCTCGTTATTTGTAATAATATGAAAAAATGTTATATATAAAACTTGCACGGTATAAAAGGAGCCATATTGTGGCTCCTTGTGATTTCAAGGTCATCTTTTTTTTTTTTTAGAATGCTATGGAAGCAGATTCAAAATGGGTTCTTTATGCAGTCGAGTCCCTAGTGATGTAGATATAGACCAAGAATCCTCTTCTGCATGATCCAGACGATGTTGGTCACGGTACAATGGAGGGGCTCCTTCTGGTTATATGCAATCTCATGAAGAATTATTGGATCGAACTCTCTCGATTTTGATAAAATTTCGCAAGGTTGTAGAACAGCCAAAAATAAGAGACGTATAATGGAATCCCTTTCAAACGCCCCTGAAGCTAGCACGGTAGCTATCAGAAAATGGAAGTATATTTCAAATAGCAGAGCTGCGTAGTTTTTTTATATGTACAACAAAATTGTATGAATAATTTTCTGGAAAATGTGAAAATTTGAAATATAATAAGGATACTTGCTTTTATATTAAGATCTATCTTTTTAATAATACTGAAACTGATGTACATTAATTCCGAATTTAATTACGCGTTTAAACATGTAAGCTCCGGAAACTTTAGACACTATACAGGGCGGGTCATTTAGCTTGATCAGGACACAATGTGCGGCTTCATTAATTATCTTCATTATTTATCAAAATATTGTTACGCCGGGGAGTGTTAATTGGTGAAGAACTCATACTTTACAAAGAGCGCGACACTGTACAATGATTTATTGGCTAAGTAGTTTTACAACAAGAAAGATATCTCGCATGTGTCAATGATACGTCCGAATCCGACGGGCTCTCGTATTCGACTCTTTGAATATTTGCCGGTCTGCCTCTAGCAACCGGAAGATCGAATCCTCGCTTCCGCTCGCTCTCCGGGGCAGTCGCAACGATGCAGCTTCGTGGCATTGCGCGGCACCTTCACACCGTCGCAACAATATGAAAAAGGTTTGTTAACAAAAGTTACATGGCATCGTGCTGGCCATAGTAAAGGAGTAATAATATTTCTGTTAATGGAGGATTGTTGTCGTCTTAAGTGACATCTTCCACAAGTACAATACCGATCAATATGTAACAATATAGAATAATAATAATTTCATTTTCTTCAATTTCGAAAAGTCGAATGTTATCGATAGTATTGGTATCGATATCGTCACTATGCACTTAAATTCCTTATTTGGACGATAACATCAAGTTTCTTGCAATTGAATTTTGTAATATGTTCAGGGCGACCTGACATGTCAAATCAGTAGAAATTTTAACTTTTGTTAAAAATAACTTTTTAACTATTGAATTTTCTGGCAACATGTATTTATTTGCTTAAAATTATTGCATTCTAAATCAACCGGCAGAGTTTTGTTTTATCATCATAGAACATCCGTCATAAGACGGATCATATAGAATCATATTCTATAAACGTAAAAACTAATCAAATTGTTCTGGCTCTAATAAAAAATGTATAATTAACAGACTCATGAACTTAGTGCAGGTTTTCGTGTTTTTGAACTACTGCGACGGGTCAATAATTACAGTGTCAAAAACCAAAAAACGTTGAGTGTTAATATCGTTTTCCAACAAAAACAGGTTAAATATAAATTTTATTGAATGTTTGTAATATCCAAGTGTCTTTACACAGTTTGATGAACGTTCATTTTAGTTCAGGTCTAGTTAAATATACCTTAAGCTGTTTGTATATTACATGAATATAGAGTAACTCAAAAGTTTCATGAATTAAAAAAATAAAAAAAATTATAGTTTCGTAACTTACCGTTTTTGAAAATAACATCAAAGTGCATACCTTGAAGGAAACACGGAACAAACTAAAACATTCCTGTGACAGTGAGCAAAGTTTCTAAAGAGGAAACATTCTCGTTTTCCTGTCAGGCTTCAACTTTCTAGCTACCCTGTTGGACATATTTTTCCTCACTTATCACACAACGTTTGTTTCATACTTCTTTGTAAAATTCTTGGCTCAAGAAATAATTTATATAAAGATTTACTGAACTATTTTAAATCGATACTTATTGAAACTTCGTACGAATATCAACTTTAGCAAAAATTTATGAAAACACTGTTTTTAAATATCAGAAACTCTTTAAATCGACGATTACTGGTTATTGTTTAGCATGATTCTTACATTAAGAATAAATTTATGCAGACAAGCATTTCATTTCTTACGCCAGCATTTAATTCCTCGATGCTTTCGCATTGATGAAAATTTCTCGAATATTTCATTTACGAGAATTAATTCATTGAATTTAACTTATTTAATCCGGGGATTTTAATTTCAGAAGTAATCGAAGCAATGTTAATTTAATTTTTTCCATGTTAAAGAATAATTGAATTCAGTATCGCTGTTTCGAACGACAGGTACATTTATATTTCATTTTTAAAAATATAATGGTATGTAAACTTTCTACATTCTGTTTAATACCACTGAATCATCATATTGTTTCAAAAAGAACATAGACCAGCGCGTTGCTTTTATTACGCTTTGTACGAGCATTTTAGCTGCATTAATTGAAACTACGAATGAAAAAAACTCATTGAATACGTACGCCACAGTGTGGTTTTATCACATGAAAATTTTCCGTCCTAAAAACCACTTTTAATTATTAACAATAAACTTTCATTTCTGACACAGTTAATAAAAATTACCTCGACCGTTCCAAAACAATTTAATTCTTATTTGAATATTTGAAATGGTAGCTTAATTGCAAGGAGATACGTTGTGATAAATTTTGCTCTAAAGGGACGTGGATATTACATTCGCGCGATACCTGCATAAATGCACGGGATCGTCTACGTCACGTTCACAACTAAATCTGCCGACAAACTCATATTTGCTCATATGTAATATTTTATTTATATAAATTGTTCGTTTTCGATAATTACTTATTTCATTTTTTAGTCGTTAGAAAGCAAACAAATTTTGTTCTTATCATTTGTACCTGGTATTTGCATATATACGTTGAAGGTCCTTTTCGAGTAAAATTTCTTTACCTGAATTGCGTTAATTGCAGTTTCAGAAAGCTACACATTTTTTTCGTCGTTTGCACCTACCTACTACAATAACAGCCCTTATCGGGCGAATTTTTTTTTATGATGAATTGCTTTTTTTTTTTTTCAGAAATACTCGTTTTCGGTTATTTACACTTTTAGTTGGAACAAATATAACACAAGGAAAAAAGTAGTATGTAAATTATGACTTTACTCCTCCTCCCCACGGAGAGACGTCGTAAAAGACATTATGTTTCTTTTTAAACTATATACTAGTACTCACTTCACAACAACAAAAAAATCCGATAATTTTTTATTAGAAAATCCAATTTTAATCCTTACCTGATGTGGTTAATTGGAGATGTCGTTTTGGAATTGTCACGCGCTCTTATAATTTGAAATTTACCAACAATTTGTCGAAGAATAGTTTCGTCTTTAATAAATTTATTCATACACAAACATAAATTACTTTGCTTTTAATAAATCTCATTGTTTCTTATTTATATGAGAACTATTGGTTACATTTTCTAACAGCAATATTTTGTATTGTCATTTAGTTGCTCACTATATTTTGCAATATCTATACACTTTCTGATACTTTGTGTTTTATTGTTTAGTATTTCTAAAAGTTTAATGAATTTTTATTTATTTTGGTTTATATTTATATATTTTTTTTTTATTATATAATTTATATATATAATTATAATTATTATATAATTAAATTATATAAATATTTATAACTGAACGAATAAAAATGATAATTATTTGCTTTTGCAGTTCCTTACCGATTTTGGTGATCTTGATATATGTTATCTAAGTCACTATTCTAAAGAATTTTTGTTTGGACAGGTTATCGCCATTCGGCTTTAGTTATCGAGATATTAAAAAAAAAAAAAGTAATTAATTTTAGTATATCTACACGTTATTGTATTACGGCCACTGAAACAGATTATGCCCAAACGAAATAATACGTAATGTTTGTAATTCTATTGTCTTGCATTATTACTATCAGATCGAACATTTCCCGATTTTAATTTGAGTTAAACAATTATAATGTATGTATGTTAATAAATATTGTATTTATGGTTATTCAAATTGTGTATACATTTTTTAAACGCACTATATATGTATCAATCACGAATAACGTAACATTAACGCAATAGTAAAACTATCTTCGCATTATTTGATTGAAATGACCATTAAAAGTGACGATTATATCGTTAAGATGAGAATTCTGTTTTAACATTTTCCTCTTTTGATCACGGAAATTAATAGTTCATACGAGGTATAGCTTATAGATAGCGAAACTAAGCTTCTAGGGATCAAATAACGTCGCACCTTGCAGCTTGGAATTGGCTGGAGAGACATTGTCCTTAGACAAACCAAAATAATCCCTGCAAGTTCGCCTGAATCGGCGCGTTATTAGTTCCTTGTTACACATTGGCTGGCGTGACGTTAGCCTGTTTCTCTCGGATAGCGGAGGAATGGTCAGTTCGGAAATAAAGCTACATTTGCTCAATTTGAAATTTCTTGCGAAATTGAACAAAACTACTTTTTTTTTTCTTCAAAAAATTCTTTCAATCTACAACCAAGGATTAAATTGAATAAATACATTCAAGTTATAGATAAAAATATACTGCGAAAATTCGAACAAACTTCTGTAATATATATTTTGTTTTTTAAAATACATAATATTGAATGATAATAAACAAAATGATATAATAAATAGCCCTTCGCAATCATTTTAAGGTACATTACAAAATATCCAATAGAAATCCGAGAATTCCATTAAATAGTAAGGACAAATAAATTAAACTGTTACTAAATCCTAACATAGCAAGTAGAACATTCTATCCTTGAATTCCGACTATTTCGAAATATCTTGTAAATTAAATAAAAAAGAAAAGATAGGACATTTTAGTTAAACAAGGGAGTGAATATGTTTATTTAATTTTGCTGACTTCTTCTATAGAAAATAGTCTGGTAATTTGTGTAATTGGTATATCGATTCGTGTCTTGATTTTTTATTGTAAAACTTAATTGTTCACCATTTCTTTGGGCAATCATTAAAATGGTATTTTAAGGGTAAATTGGGGAGTATTCGAAACATGTACTTTGTCTTTAGCACTGGTACGAAGTTCGTACTACAAAGTGGTAGCACAACATTATACAACACCACCTTTTTTTCTGAAGGAAGAAAATGAAGGTCCACATCGAAAGTAGAAAGAACGAATTCTATTCGCTTTTTTACGCGTGTAATTGTCAAATGTGCAATGCTGCTAATTAAGAAAACTGCTAATAAAAGAATGGTATTCAACTAAAAGTAAGTAATAAAAGGTACAGAAGAAAAGGGAATTACCCGAAGGATACCAATTAATTCCAATTAACCCGCGTGATTCTTTGAAGTAGCTCTCTATTAAATCAGAAGCTGAAATTCATCGCAACGATCTATTATACAAGTGTATTAAAAGTCACAGTCAATAAAGTCAAAAGATTGAAGATTCAATAAATATCAAAATAACGAGTGGAATGAAATGAAAATCTATCAATATACACCCTTTTAGTGTGAGTTGACAAAAAGTGGCTTACAATACTGCTTTGACCAGTGAAAGAAAGAAAATGTGACACGTAGACGTGAACGAGGAGTACACTGAAGGAGAAAGAAGTTGAAATGTAGGTTTCTTTATTAAAATTAAGTTAAAGTATTAGCCTCGTTATTTAGTAGCCGCACCTTGTACGGGTTGGGGCTGGTTTCAGACAGACGAATATTTCTCTAGCTCGGGTCGGAAGGCGCGGTCTGGCGTGAAACTTTCTCGCTAAATAAAAACTCAAAATTCTGCCCCATAAGTTCAGTCTGGGTAGGTCTGTTTACGGAAACCCTGGCGCGGAAAATGCAGAGGGTGCTTTGTACGTTTACGTATAACGCGTTCTTCGCCGAGAGTCCAGCATTAAAATTAATGGCCCACCACGTTGGTTCAGCAGCGTGATTTTTAAACACGTCCTCGGTACTTTCTGTTCTTGCTCCACTTTTCTTTAATATCTAATTAACGTTGTGCCTGAAACACGCGACCCAATTTTTTGTTATGGTTAGAATGATTTCCAGTTACAAAATTTCTTAATATATCAGATCGACTTTTTTCTGTATCACTGAAATCACCAGACGTACTGATTTATTCGGTACAACGCAGATTTTAATCTCTCTTACGGTCTAAAAACGAAGTAATATTTTATTTTTCAACATATTCGCAAACATTTAACAAAGCAGACAATATTTGAAAACATTTTAAAATTTATGAACACAAAAATGACTTGTTCCATAGCCGAGGGTTAGGTAGCACGGGTGGCCGGCGGAGGTTCTGCTGGAAGAGAGGCCGTGTAACGTTTATACATATATATTAAAGTCAATACAACCCGAGCGGCTAGATGGTATTGTTACGGGAATTGTCACTACGGTATACTGGGATTAAAAGGAAATGCTAATGTGGGTTGACACAGTAAATATACATATATTATAAAATCAGTCTGTTACCATTCTTCTTTGTCGCGAATATAGGTGTGTGTGTGCTGTATATAACATATTTCGGGTAAACTTTAGTCCCGGGAACTAAAAAATATAGCCTTTTTTTATTATTATTATTATTGCATTATTCAAGTTTCATTAAGAGGAATGCACTGGTTCAGAAGTTGTGTTAATTTGAAAGTGAGCGTTTTCACCGTATTCGACAGGTAATATGTAAAACAGATTCATGTAGGTGGCGGTAAATGCGTATAGTCGACAACGTCCTATGGTGTAATGTAATTTATTCAAGGAACTGAATTCGCACTCTGGGGCGGAGATGCATCCCATCCCCTAAAACAACGAAAAAGGGCATTCGTCCTTCGACTCTCAGCGAGAACGTTCCACCACGAAAATTCTCTTCGTTAATTGATACGCGAGTTCGCGTCTTCGTGTCCGCGCATATTTTCAGCGAGAAACAAACATATACGTATTTACACAAACAATACGTATATGTAATTTACCTTTATCTGTTGAGGAATTATTTGGTGTCAGTTTCTGTAAGATAATGGCTTTTATGTTCAACTTTAATTCTGATATAATTTTGATTTGTCTCCTTTTACAAAGAAATTTTAAACAACGAAGAATTAATAAAAATGATTTTTCCTTCAAATAAATATCTACAATATAAAAAAGTTACAGTTGTGAAAACATTGAAGAATTATTTTGTACCTGAGAGCCACAATATCTCGAATTCCATTTATTTTTGTTTAGGTTTTGTTAAAGTTTAAAAATATTTCATTATTTCTAGTATTCATAATTTCAAGAATCTCATAGTAACATTTTCAACTGAATAAATGAAATTTCTAAGAATATGGGTGACGGTTGTTTATAGAAATTTAAGTATCGCATACATATGGATGACATGGCGATCAAGGTGTTAAAATAAAAGTAATTTAGATCTGATTTAACACCGTTATTAGAAACATATCATTTATAAATCTTTAATGAAATTATGATGCTAATCATCCATGTTCAAATATGAACGTACTCCTTCCTTCTTTGGATTATCAGTAATCCAAGTCTCACATTCTCCCTTATTAATTTTGAAGTCTGGTAACGTGCAACATGTGTGCAGAAAAATTGTATGAAACAGTGTTCTCTGGTTATCAACCATACAATATTTTCCAATGCTTAAAGAAAGCAATGAATACAAGATTCACGATAGGTAGTACTTCTACATATTGCATTGTACATCGTTGGATCGTTCATTGTCGATGCAGAACGCGACGATAAGAAGCAAACATGCATCAATAAGTCCCATATTAAACAAGCATAAGGTCTTCACGGTTGGATACCTTAGTCTGGACTCTTTTTTTTTTTACATTTAAATGGGTATATCCTGAGTTATATCTTCACGAAAGATGCACCGTTGTATCCTTCTCTCAGGTACATTACTGTTATCATTATTGTTATTGTTGCATCGTCATAGGGCCACCTGGTATTAATTACAGCTGCAAAAGATAGTGGAGTGGAGTGTGAACTTCCAAGGTGTCTAAAGAAGAATTGAATCGATTGGCGGAAGATTAAATTAGATTACGAAGGTGTAGCACACAAGGAAACAGGTTAACTTATAAGGGGAAAACGTCTAAGATTAGTAGAAAATTGGAACAGATTTGGTAGATCGAAAAAATAAATTGATCAATTCAAACATATTTTTTTCAAAATTACAATGTTTCTCGAAAACGTATGTTTAGAAGAATGAACAACATATTTGAAAACATTATTTTTTCTCAAAGAACAGAAGTCACGTTGCATTTCTAAAACAGCATTGTATATTTTTTAATGATATTTTTTAACTACAAAAGATGGAGTCAGTTATGTGTAACATGTTTCGTTCTAATTATTAGCTGATATTTCGATGATGTGATTTATTTTTTGAATTCATATCTACGACTTTGTTACGTATAAATAATACTAATCTTTCCGAAACAAATGAATAATTATTTGTAAAACAATTAGTAAAATAACAGTGCAAAATCCTGATACCTGATGCGTAGTGTAACGAGACAATGAACATATTGCTGGCGTAATGACCGAGTGAAATGTTCAGATGCTTCACATATGAATACATACCTATACATATCCATGAAACAATATAGAAAATAACACAAATGAAATAATAATAGAATTGAAATATCTATTATAAATTATGCGTTTCAATGATATCAATGCAAATTATTACTACTCCCCACCTTCTTTTCTGCACCTTTTGCATTTTTCTTTGATCCATCTTTGTTTTTGACAGAATTTCATTTAACACGTGTGAATATCACTTATCCCTCGTAAATCTACAATTTTTCGGGAGTCACGCGGCTCAATGCATTTGTGCCATGTTTCCTGTTTATGTAAATACGAGCGATAAATCGTATCCACTCATGAATTCGTTATTTCCGGACGGTTGACTTCGAGCTTTCGCCGGGCGACAGCCAAGAATTGAAGGGAAAAGTCAGGAAATTTTGCAGATACGCGCAGAAATTCGCGCCTTTCATTTCAGATATATTCGCTTACATGGAATCCGTTCGTTTCTATGCACTTTAAACGTGACACTGTAAAGCTCCAAATTTTAGGCGATTGAAAATATTACAATATTAAAACATGATATGCAAAATGTCATGAACAAGTCTAATCGACCTCGTACTAATGACTGACCATTATGCAAAAAAAAAATGAAAACTAAAAATTAAAAAATTATTAACCCTCATCCGTCCCTCATTTTCGCAACTTATAATGTGTCCCTTGCGTGTCAAATTAACACAGCGTAAAATATCAATGAAATGAACAGACAAATAATTAATTTTGTTAATTATTTTATTAAAAATAAAGAAACAAATATGTATCAGGTGGATCGCACTCATTTTTGACATAAAATGAAGCAATGTGCCCGGCATACCGCTCTTTTGCACTTATCGCAGTGTGCAGTATGTACGTTTGCGTTTCGTTTACCGTGTGTCAAATTGACACGAGGGACGGATGAGGGTTAAATATTTGCGAATGGAGAGTAATTAGTAATTACACTTTTAATAATACATCTTTTTAGTTAAGTGTGTTAAACAAAAGAGATGCGTTCATTTATTGGGGTTTTATATAATTTGTAGTTAACACGTTGAGTGCCACGTCAGCCATCGGTGGGTGACACTGAACTTTCCGTTTGGCCGCGTCAACCACCGGTGGCTGACGGTGTAAAATATAATATAAAAGTAAATATGATGTTTATACTTTTAAAAGTAAATATCTTCTACTGCGATAAGAAACAATGGTCCTAATATATTTACACAGCGGTATCGAGTAAATTTCAATTTGTTAGTACAGCGCTTCGCATTGCTATATCGCAATACCAGCGCTTCTAACAAAGCAGCGCGCGTAGGCTGACGAGGATTTCCTTAAGAATTCGCGTGGAGGCTTAACCTGTTAATTTTTGATAAATTACGATAAAAATAAATCATTGCTTTTATAAGGATTTCAGTATTAATCTCGATCGTTCATAAATTCAACAATTCGGTTATTCATTAGTAGATTTTTTCTTGGATATAAAACGGTGATTAGAACGGAGGTATAACAATATTTGGGCAATTGTAGAGCGAAAATTCTTGGACAATACGAGCTTTGTATTTTGAACTGTTAATTTAAATGCTGTCTGAATCCCTATTTATATGTTTACTGCTGCAATGTTAATGCGAACAAAAATAAAGTAATTGCCTGTACAAACTATAATTCGAATTAAATTAAAATACAGGTGTAGGTCACGAGTGCGACACGTTATTTCATGGCAAGGTTAATAAGTATTTGCTTTTATCCGTAATACTGTAATTTCCCAACCGCAGCAGCTGAAGCTTTGCACAAGCATCATTCTTGAACCCTATTTACAAGTAACTCGCAAACTTTCTGGATTTAGTTTGATGTTGTCTAATACCATTCTAAAGTATATCCATCAAAAGAAGAAAATGTGCTTTTATCAGTAAAAATTACATTCTTTCATCATGCCTTTTTCTTACATCCATCATTTCTTGCAAAATTCTTACGTCTCGTCATATCCACTTTACTGAGGGATAGTCTCCATCCCATCTGTCCAGTAATCTGTCCACTACACGCGTGCTTTTGAATTATCTGTCAAATTGTTTTAGGACTCACTTGCTTTACTATCTTATGATTAATTTCATTCGCCTATTTCGAAGCACTTAATCGAATTTTCTTTTGCACTTTCCATACAAGTTGTTTCTTAATATTCGAAACTCTTGACCAGCCAATTTATGGAATGGATGCTACATGGTTCTCAGAATTAAATTTTCTTACCATAATTAGGGGATTGTATAATGCACATAATGAAATTATTAATTTTCAAATTACAATTCAGAGAGAATACAGCGAATGGATATAAAAATAAAAAATACTGACGTAAAAAGTGATGCATCAAAAAGTCACGAATACGTGACAGCAACCGTCAAAGCGTCAAGTGAGATATTGTTGCTTTTAACGAACCATTTTTAGCTAGCATTAAATATAATACTGACAAACGATGCAAACGAAAAATAGATTTCGCAATTCATAGTATATATACTGTATTTATAAACATTACGTGTGATCGATTTACAGATTTCTTAGAAGAAATAACCTAGAAAAATACAATAAATGTCCCAATATTTTTACTATTTCGTTTAATATTTATAAAAACGTAACAAGCATGTTTCTTTAGAAACATATAAATCATATCACACGCAAAATCTGCGTTTACTTCTATAAATTTTGAGTCTGAAATTATCTGTATTTCATCCACACTCTTCTGATTGAAACTGTTAAATTGAAATTTCTTTTTCAATTTTATTAATTAACACATCCCCCGGATGATACATGCGTCCAAACCTTTAAAATTTCGTCCAAAAATGTATATCGTTTTTAACGAGCATATTTGTTTTTACGTGTTACAGGTGATTAGGTATAGTGTTCGGTTTCACCGAACCGAGCGCAATAATCAAGGGATTAGATAGGTTTAAAAAGTTCGAAAATGTATTTATCAAAGTTTATGCAATTTGTTTCGTATTGACAGAAGTTTATTACACGATACCGTTCTGAGCAGTCAAATTACTCTGTCCTTATTCATTTTATATTTCCAACGTGTGCATCCATTGCAGTATACAAAATAAAAATTTCTGACCTGTCACAAAACTTTAAATTCATTTGCGGATCTCTGTCGATGCGCTACAGCTCACGTTATATCGATTTCATCGTGGACAGTTCGAAGGTATGCCATTCAATATTGCGTTTCAACGAGCTGATCGAAAAATGTCTTTGAAAAGGGCCCATAAAAAATATTGAAATTCGTCAATCGCGCACAGAGAAAGCGCTTACTTTATGGCCTGTGCAGCTCGTACGCGCTTCCCTTTTTATGGCCAAATTTATTGAACGTGAAATAGGAAGCATGTATAGTTTCTATGGCGTGTTCCTTTCTTGCAGTATGCACTTTTTCAAGACCTTCCAGATGGCTCATTTATCGTCGAGCCCGTGGTTATGAAACATGAAAATTTCTCATCTCACATTTTTTTCTTATTTATACGCTAATGTAATTAATTTTAATATAATATAGTCACCTGGTATTTTATATTTTAAACGTAGTTTCACCTATCTGCCACTACATTATTCTTATCAAATTACTGCGGATATAATATTCTACTTTTTTTTTCTTTTTTACGAAACTTTCAATAATTATAACGTTGCTAACATCATGTTAGAATCTGAATAATTGTAAAATTTAATATCCACCTCAATTATCATATAAAAAACTATTATATATCAGTATAAATCTCCGATTTTACTTTTTTGTGTGATATAAAATTATAACTTGAGTTAACGAACACAGCAATTACGACGCGCGTACTCCGAAGGATGTATCTATTCATTAGGGCATGTTTTGTCAGAAAATCACTTACACTTGAAAAGTAAAAATAAATAAGCTTATAAGCACCAAAACTAAATTTCTGCGAAAAACAATTATTATTCAAAATCTGTTTCTTATACATATATACCACACTACTTCATACACTTGTGCGATATTTTTGTTTTAACATTTCAAAGTCCTGTTAATTAATCCTTGAACGATGCAACCTACGTCATTTGCGATCAAGACTTAAGAAAAATTTCTAGCTTCATAAATTGACGAATAATATTTAAAATGATGGTAGAATATTTGTGAAATGGAAACAGGATAGAATAAAAAAATTGAATTTGAATTGCAGCCTTTTCGATGATCCGCCGCACAGTGACGATTAAACATCGATTTTCGAGAATTGGAAAATTGAAAATCAGTTGAGGTACATGGATAGAGAGCGAAATGTAGTTTAACGCTGTGCAATCTGCTTTTTCATATTTGCTTCCGTTTTGCTATGATATTCTCAAAGTCCGTAGAAATTCGTCAAAGCAAAACGCTCATGATATTACCCGTAAATTTAATCTACGATTCTAAAAAACTTTGCTCGGAAAGATGAAATTCGAACGAATTATAAAGTTTACTACATTAATATAGATTCTATTTAGTCCATAATTATTATTATATAATAAGACCTGATAGAAAAGAAGTACAACTAAAACTTTAACTTTATGTAAGGTTTTAAACAATTGCCACGAGTTTAATTATTACAGCAGGAAAGGGTGAACCTTTCTCTATTTGAATCAAGAAAAATTGGGTGCAATCTCGCAAAACCTTGCGAGATAATGTCGATTGAAGTAAGATGCTGGAAGAGCGGTATCATGTCATTTTTAAATTACTAAATCCGTTTCTCTTACAGTTATTAACAGTTTCGAGCCAAATTTCAGTGAAACAACATAAAATATACCAAACAAGTGACAGATATTGAAAGCGCTACACTTTCTACTTGAATATTATACCACCCTGTAGTTCGATACGATTTATATTAATACAACTTCAGGACTATAATGTAGGTAACAACTTCTACAAATTTCATGAAAATATTTCCGATAGAACCAAAGTTATAGATTTTTGATCGCCGAGCGCGCCGTTCAAGGATTAGGAACAATCCCAAAAATTGGCCTTCACGTTGAACGCACTTTTTAAAAGAAATATTGAATATTATTATTCATTGAATTCATCGAATAAAATATTCTAAATATTTCTTAATGTATGGTGATGTTTATAATAATGGCCATTCAAAAATATTTTTTCCAAAACATTATTTTTGAAAGCAGTGAAGAACATAACTTATACAATATGTATCCAATTCATTTCATATTTTGTCGAAATATACTCCAACACACGTCGAGATCCAGTAAATAAGAGGAACCATGGAAGTAGAGATGTTGACAAACTGTCGGTACAGTAATGGATAAGGTAGCCAGCTACGAATGTGAAGCTCCCTTGGGTTCGATTCCTGTTGCCGATGGTACCCATTTTTCACGGATTCCTATGTACATTTACTAGGGTAGTTTACTGGAATTCTGCAGTAACGTAAACAATTTTTCTATAATTTTAACTTTATCATGAATTGGACGACCAAGAATGCAATTTTCCTTCGCATATTTATTATTGTACGATTTCATAAAAAATGCTGACAGTAAATCCAGTACCGGGAACACAAGCATCAGTAATGAACTATTCTGCCCCTTATTCTATTGTGTATTTACGCGATTCCTTTTAATAGGGGTAAATGATGCAGCGATTGGTCGTTTATGGAAACGCCCGATATAAATGATAAATGATAAAATATGTAACATTTACATAAATACTCTATAAAAAGATAGCCTGGACTTAACCGCTAAAAGTGAGGACATTGATTGTTCGGTTATTCGATACTGATTGACCACTATTTGGTTCGTTTAGTTTGCAAAAAGTAATATTTATTTCTAGAATATAAACAATGAAAAAACATAAACTACAGAATTAAACATAAAATTATTTGCATTCATAGTAATTATCCTATTGCAGAGGTTCACAATCTTCCTTAAATTGCAATCCCCCTTTATGATATTTAAATAACCTGCCCCCCCCCCCCCCCCTCCCCCCGGACAATGCACACTAAGGTAAATTTGACACACATTAAAAATAGGTATTGCAGAATACCTATTTACTAGATTTCGTTAGAGAAAATTCATACTTTACACATTAAACTTTGAATACGCATTCTCAGTTATACTAAACTTAACGTTTTGACTAAATCAGTTTCAAGTCTAAATGGGTTAATAACATTTAACTATCTTGATACATATATTTGAAAAGAAAACTATTGGAAGTCTATTATATTTTCTTCCTTTTGTTTGTGAAAAATCAATTTCATGCCCATGTCTGATCTAAAGGTTTCGATCTCCCACTATACTTGTGCAGTAACAAATATAATGTACTACAAATTCAAATTTTTTTGACTCTGCAATTATAATTATCCTTCGTACCATAAAAGTCTTCGTCAGGCACATGTGTTTAACCTGTGTGTTACTGTTACACGTGTTTCGGTTTCCTGCTAGATCATTTGCTGGTCGAATGATTTCACACAGTTCCTTCGGCTGTTTACGCAATCTAAAATAACTAGGCCTGTTGAATCATTCGCTTCAAAGATCGGACAAGCGGCCTAATCAGGTCAAGTTGTGCGGTCCAGGCCCGAACGTGTGTATGATATTCATTATAATTTAAGACTGCACAAGCAATCGACGTATAGTTGAAGTACTCTACTGCACCGATAGGAGGCAACCTACACAAGTGGATATATGCAGTTCAGATAGAATGAACTATGCAGAGATATAAAGTTCGTTAATGGAATGACACAAAATGCTATATCGAAAATAGAGTCTTGAAGAGGGTATAAAAAAATCAATTTTTCTTTTTATTGTGTTTTCTTAAATTATAGCACATCAAACATGTAGCCGAAAATCTTACACTTCGACACATTGAATTAAGTAAAATCGCGTAGTAGAGAATTTTGTAAACGAAGATAAACACTACTAACTCATGTTACGACCCAATATTTTCGTATCAATAACACGTTGATATTCTGAGCTCCTATTTGTTTTATTTGACAAGACAAAAATACATTTGCCCGGTCCGTGCAATTATGTTCGAATTAAACCCGCATTTCTTTCGCTAACTAACTCTGCACGCTATATTGACAATAGTTGCAAGCGATACATCGGTAATGAATATAGCAACAATGTAGAAAGAGACGAGCATAACGGTGAACGGTTCAACTAACAACATAGGATGTTTGCTATGGTATTATGATACTGCGCCTGCAGCTATCGTCAACCAGCTGGTGAACGATGTTAGAATGGAACAAGAAAATTAAAATTGTATGATCATTTGCTAATAGCATAGCGGAGTTGACTCTGGTCGTTCAAATTAAACTGAATGATAGTTTCTATCAAAATGATTTATGAGATTCTGTATCAAACCAGAAGCTTGTTACGTTCCGAATAGAAATTTTGTCAACATTTTCTTAGATAGTCTTCCCATCGACCGGCTGCGATTCGATAATACATATTGCATTCTGCGAACACCCGAACCGGATGCAGTAACGGTCTTTAATGTTTAATAGATAGAGTTATGAGGGATCATCCCGTGTATCGCAAACCCGAGCTTTTTTCCGGACCCTGAGATTCGATTCGAGTTAGCGTAATAAGCGGGCGGTCTAACTTCGGATCGGTTCGGCAAAAATCGGATGCGATAGGCTTGAGAAATCGAGATAAGTCGAAAATTACAGATGATGATAAGTCTTACAAGGGGACTTTACTATAAGATACCCTTTGATCTTTCCTATTTTCATATATACTGTACTGTTTGATCTCCTGTGTAATCTGACTTTTTAACTATGGGCCACTGTTTTGTCGTTTCAGAGAAATTTTTACGTTTAAGTTATGTATTTTCCTTAGGGATAGTTAAATATATATTAACGTAGCGAAGCGGCTATGGTGCGAGACTTCAAATCTACCGACTAGAGTTCAATTCTCACAGAGATCAACAACTTTATTCTAGTTGCTTTTTTTTTTTACTTTTTTCTTTTAATTAAACTATTGGCCGTCTACGCCCAAAAGGGGGTATCGGAATACTCAGCTGGACGAACTCTACAAGGTGGCAAAATTTCATACACAAGTGAGCGTAATACTTGGGGTATCTCCCCTCGTTACTCTTAAGCGTCATAGCGTAGTGGGCAACAGGCTATAAGTAAGAGGTTTCAGGTGGTTAATTGGTTACCTGGATAGTTGCATAAACTTTGATACTTAACGGATTTTCAGCACCATTTTCCTGCAACTGTCGAGGTTGTATTGTAACGAGATACAATTTCTAAACGAATAGGAAATGGAACTACAAGTGTGATTAATCAAAATTTATTCATCGTTGCATTGGCCACCCAAGAGTTAAACTGAAAATAATATATTTTAGGTAATATTTCACAGTTCTTTTATGTTACTGATCGCGTTACAAATGTTCTGTTCTGAAATCGGTTACTTAACACGCAACAACCCGCTTATCTTTGCTGTTTTATATAGTAATGTAATTGAGAAAAGATAAGCTCAGTGTAAAAATGCATATGTATACTAACTATATACATATATGTATGTACATTTAAACGAATTCTGTACACAAGATATGCAATGGAATTTCATTACCTGAAAAGTTTCTACGATTTTAAAGTGGAAACGAAACTTTCGAGTAGTTTCCATTCAAAAACTTTAATCTCCTCTCTTCTTTACCCCGACTTCTTGATAAACGTCGAAATTAAATTCATGTAACACGGTGACACGATACAGCGCGTGAGCTCAGCCTTGCTCCTTCACTTTTATACATTCCTGCCAGCTGCCAATGACATGTAATTTCCGGATACCCAGAAAATCCTGATTTGATCCAGTTAGAAATTCCCTGACTGGCAGATAATTATTAACGCAAAAGGAAAAAAAAAGATTCGTTAGGAAGTTCAATAATAATTTTCACTTTGGCCTCAAAGTACCCATCTTGACGAATAGAAAGATAAATTGCATAACTCTCCAAATAAATAGTATGTAATTAAATAATATATTTTATTATCGCATGTAATTTTTTTTAGTTTCATTTATTTCATTACACATTTAAAATATTGTATTTCATTAAATTTATTTCTTCTTTTATTTTATATTTTGATCTTTTATTGAATGTTTATTAAATTTTTATTATGCAGTAATAGATATTTAGAAGTTATGATAAAATTTCAAAAAGGCCATATTGTTTTCGGGAAAATGAAACGGATAATTTATCTCTTAATCATGTGTAGGTTTCCATAAAAGATGAAATTAACTGTCAAAAACTATCAAACGTAACAATATTCTACGATCTTACGACTATATAAATGAAGTGAACTGCTCATAAATGTACGATGATTGACATTTAAAGTTGAGATTCTGTTTAAAAAGAAAAAGCAGATATATGTGGCGATTTTATATTTCATATTGAGTAACTGAAATCTCATTTGTCAGAATAAACAATTGAAATGACACAAATTACTTTCGTTAAAAATCTTTAATTATCGCATGTATTAAAAAAAAAAAAATTACATTTCCAATTAATTACTAACAATTTATATTTTTGATCTTATCTGCGATGTACAGACGAATTTAGATTTCTACAATATTGCAGAAAATATTATTATTATTCTTTAATATTGAATAATAAACTAAAATTAGCATTATTTAATAAAACTTATTTTGCGGCATTGGTAATTCATAAAACCTCCAGTGTATAAACGTAGACTATCGTATACTTACCCCTATCACAAGATGCATTATCTCTTTAATGGTTGATTATCATAAGAATGATAATCCTGGTGATATCAAGTAATTAAACTATAAAGAGACAAAAGATGGCAATTGTCTTAAGAAATTGTATAAAATTAAAGAAACCTGAATATTGTTTCATGTTACAACAGTTAATTTCATGTTAAAAAACAGCATAATAAATGAACAATTTCCTTTCAGTTAGAAAAAGGGACATCAAGTTAGATCCTATGAAACGTGCGGTTGTCACAGTGTTAATATTCTTAATAATCCGTATCATCGTCTGACATGGTAAGCATGGTTACTTCTATTGTGCTAGGGAACGTGTTAACAGTGATACTGCAAAAAGAAGGAAGCAATGGATGTATGTGTATGTTTGTAATTACAGGTTAGTCAGCGTTTGTTTTGTTTTACTCCATCTAAGGTAACATCCTTATAGGTTTACAGAACTTTGCACACCGTTGTTAGAGCATCCTAAACGACACATTCTCTCCGATATACCTTCTGACATTATGTATCCTAACCAACAAGTTAGGCGACTACAAACATTGAGGAACGTTTTCCTTGGAAAACGTTTCGGCGCATACCGGAGCTAACGACCCTGCCTTTCGTCACCTTTATAAGTAAAAGCTCACAGAAGCCTTTAACAGAAGCTATCCTAGTCTCCTTTCACTGCTTGTTTTGACACCTGGCTGATAGAAAATTAAATCCTTTCGGTAAGCTTAAACCCCTTCAGCATAATCTCTGATACTTTCGTTTACAAAAGTGATACAAGAGTACACGATTAACTTTTATATTCAAGAGATAATTCTTAATTAAAGTTGACTGTACATCAAAGGAAAAATCTCAATTACTAGTTTGAAGAAAATAATTTCCTCGTTTTTCTTTTGCATAATTCGACACTTAAAACCGCGTGCATGATTATTATATCAATTTAGTAGCCAAAATCCTTGAACCTGTCTTTATTAAAATCACTTTATCTTTCATAGCTTTGGAAATATTTAAGCAATTTATTTCTACCAAATTATCTTCTGCAAATAATGAGGCCACAAAGATAATGCGATTATTTGATTTAGTTTGTTCAATTGAATAATAAGATGACGAAATTGTGGTCCAAATCGATACTTTTTTATTTTTTCAACTTCCGCCATTTCGTCAACTTCGTAGCTTTATCTCCTAATTAAATAGAGCAATTGCCATATTTTATGCACATAACAACTATTGAAGCAGAGTATTAGACAATCATTTGAATAATTCCTTGAACAATTTATTTTCTTGTTTGGCTGACTTTTGTTCTGCGAAAATGTAGTTTTCCAAACTTTCGAATGGATCCATAACATAAGTTTCGAAAGAAAAACATGAATTTCTTCCTTAAATAATGAATTTAATTTGCTTGAAAATTGCAAATTTTAATAAGAGGTTTCTTTGACGATCCGTGAAAAAAATAAATAGCCTACATTGAAAAGCGCTTATTCACCTTGCGTCTTTAGAATGTCATTTATTTAAGCTACTTCGAAACTTTTTAAATGGAAAAAGTTTCAGGGACGATGACCAGGTCATTTTCTTGTGGTGAAATGCAAAGTAAAAGCAATTTGATAACAATTGCATCAAAACTATACGCAGAAAGAACATAAAGTTATGCATGCTAATAGTAAAAGCAGTTTTTCTGTTGCAATAAATTATCCTTATGATTAAGAACGAATAGAATTATTGAATAAATGTATTAAACGTTTTAGTCTCTTTTTATCAGTGTTATTTTCGTGCCGGGTATAAAATATAAGTATTAATTTGCCCAGCGGTCGCTCGAAAACGTAAAAAGGCGGGAATTTATTTGAATTTAAAGTAATTATACTAAAGCATTGAATGAAGATTAAGATTTTTACAAACATGTAATATTATTGAATATTATTTCAAAAATATCAGTTTACAATATAAGTAATAAATAACGTAAAATAACGTAACATAACTATGAATGATGTTGTCAATTTCCCATTACAATGAAATAGAAATAGTAACAGATACTATAGTAATAATTTAAGAATAATAATAATAGTACTAATAATTAAAGAATGAATGACAATTCTTATTATAATTGTTTCTTTTTTTGTTAATCCGTTCATCACCAAATTAACCCTTTTCAAAAATTTGTACCCAATTTATTGATCATCGGGCTTTCGATAAATACTGAATACAAATCAACTATTGTTTTATTTCAATTTCGAATATTGAAGGAGAAATTATCTAAAATACATGTACCCCATTAAATCCTGAGTGTTATGAATGAAAATGTAAGGTTTTTTCCTAAAGATCATCGAGTTCATAAACAAATTCTTACATGATATATTTTTATCAATCTCTATCACTTATAATGACAAATATTGACAAATTTTTTAGAAGCAGAAATATGCGTGGGAAATCTTCCCTGATCAGATGTAATAATAGTACATAAAAGAATTGATTCTTTATCGTCCAGGTAGGTTAAAGGGCAAAAAAAAATTAAATAGAACACATATAACTACGAAAGGGTTAAACTGGACGTTTTAAAAGACAAGCACTGAACTATTAGTTACTTGCAGTCATTTAAGAATATTTTCGTACACTTAAGAAAATCATTTTAATTATAGCAAACAAATACTTTGCATAATACTATACTTATTTATTTATTAACATATTTAATATAATGCACATATAACGTTCTCAAACAGCTTTTCCTTATATTAATTTTTATCCTTGAAATTAAATTCTAAACATAAAGATACGTAATATGCATATCCTTATGTTTCTTAAATACTAGGAAAGTATAATATAATAAAGAAAGAAAGTCTTAAAAGTGCTTCAGGAAATGAATAGAGGAGAGGTTCATTAAATTTCACGGAAAAGTCAGCACGCCAGACAAAATAATAAAATAAGCCATAATCTCAGAAAATAAAACTGTACGAGTACCTACCTTTATAAGATACATAATTTATTTTTCTTTCATTTATTCAATTGTTCCCGGAGAATAATTTTATTATAAAATATTCAGTATTATCTGATTTATCAGTAAGTAAATATTGTATATCTAATTATACCTAAAATATACGAAAATTTTCGTAAGTCTCTGTATTCTTCAAATACGAGTTTTCAGATTCAGAACTGATAAAAGATTTTTTGATTTGTATTATTATACAAAATCTGTAGTTTTTCTGATATAGCTTTTCATGTATGTGTTGGGTCGTTAAATATGAAACTTGACAAATAAAAGTTACTTATTTTCAATTGCAGTATAAATCTATATTATCATATTAAGAGTAGATAGTTTGTCTATGCCGCCGCCGTAGAAGCAATAAATGTCAAAGTTTGCGTTCAGTCATTTCTCAACTTTCGTGTATTTAATGATCCAATTTCATCTACAAAAAACGGCTAACAAATCACTTTTGATATTGTGATCCGTGGTCTAGAATATCTCCGTTTTAAATACAAAGTTCTAGCTTGAAAAATTCACCACTCTCACCGCATAAATCTGTCTTGACAGGCCCTATACACGAGCACCCTTATGTTCTGAGTTCAGTTATTATTACTCTTACAGGTGTTACCCGTCCGTTGAATTCATCCACGGAAAGTATCAGCCAACTGTCCTCCTCCGCTCTGCCACACAGTTTGCATGGAGCAGTTCACAGACGGAAAAGATGAGAGGGGGTGAAAGAGAGGAAGAGAGGAAGAGACAGCACAGTCCACTGTCGCGTGTAAATCAAACTTCTAACTCGATGGTTGTACATATTCGCAGAACATTTCGCACACCGTCAGCCAACCAGTCCACCAATCGCGAACACAACCGCGGTCAGTGCACTTGTTTAATGTGCAAAAGGTTGAATGCACTCGGGAGAAGTATTCCCATTATATTGGTTTGGTCGAGCTGGTTCAGTTCTATCGCGGGATCGTGGTTTCACTACACAATGCGGCCTACCTTGACAAAGCACGATACATGTTCAACACGCTTACACTCATGCAACTCTACACCACACGCAGGTATAGGGTGTCAAAAATATTATGGTCATGGGCTTGCAGAACTCCTTCGCTTTTGGATAGCTTTGTCGATACCGTACCCGTTATAATAGCGCGTCGATTTATCCATGAACTGTTACGAAAACCACAGAGCCTGCTTCATTACTTGTTATGTGTAACAACAAATTCGTGGATGAGACTTGCCTGACAGGAAAAGCATAATTTTCAATGCAGATAATAATAAATAAGATGTATATGTCGATGTATGTGTAATAATACAACAGAGTCAAATATCACATTTTGCTTTTATTCAGGTTATCAATGCAAGGCAGCGCATTGTGCAATGAAAGCAAAGATATATTTTATTATATTGCCGACACGAATAATTTCACCTAGTCAGTGAATATGATAACGTTAAGTCACCTTTTTCAAACTTCAGAGGAGAATAAATCAAAAGTATAATATCTTTGGAACTTGTATATGGACGTGGTACCATTTTGACGGTATTATGTTAAAAGCTAAACGATTTAGAAAGAGTCTAATTTGATATGGAAAACAAGTGAAATGTTATTTAAGGTCCAGATCTGTACACAAATCACCGTTTCCTATTTTAATTTCTATATTCTTAGACGAATAGAATGGTATGCAAAATATTTCAAGTAAAAACATTCTTCAACTTTCGTTTGAAATATTTTTCCATAGTTTTTTTTTTTATCTTTCAAAATATTTGCCGAGAATGAGATTACAATGGAACGCTTTGAGTACACAATATCCTATTATTCCAAAATTAGAATTTGTAATTTTAGATGTTCTCAAACGTGTCCTTTAATACAACAGATTCCCGTATAACGCGAATTCCTATAACGCGCTAAACATATTACGACCACTGTTTTCAGATAACGCGGTTCTTCGTACAACACTGTATATGTATAATAAAGATTATAAAAAAATTAAAGTTTTTTTTATTCATACGAAATACGTCAGTTTTATTTATGTATACATTAGTAATATGTATTGTTTTTAACAGGTAGCATATGGGTATCATTTATTTTTAAAAATTACCTTACAGTAGAAAATAAAAGTGGGTATGGTAATAATCATTCGAAACATGTGACTTTATATTGGGTTGGCAAATAAGATTGTGAAACGCAATTTCTTTGACACACAAAATAGATTTTATTCAGTATTGGCTATTTTTATCGATAACCTCTTGCCATCTTTCTACCAACTTGGGTTGTGCAATAGCGCTACGAAAAACAAATGCAGATCGAAATGATACTGTGCCGAAGCAAAAACCGAACGAACTTATATGCCAACCAAATATTATTCGTGTTATAAGAGAAAAATTTGTGTACAACACGATTTTCTATAACGCGATTCTATACAACGCGTAATGTCTCAACCGCGTTATACGGGAATCTCCTGTAAATGATGAGATTACGGCAAGTTTGGTGAATACAATTCTTGCATCTTTCAGTTCTTTAGAATATTATTAACAGAATAAAAAGTGTTTTAGGTATAGAACAGTTCACCAATTTCCCAAAACATGATTTACTGAAGTTCATCTAAAAATTACATACAGCTTCAATAATTAAGGCCACTATCTATAATAAGTCAAGTCAAACAACGCTTGCAATATCTGAAAACGTTAAGGCTGACTCCAAACTTGATTTCAGGGCAAAGCGATAATAGAAACAGTAACATGATTAGAGGAAGCTGTGTATCATACCGACTTTACATTTTCTTTCTCTGTTCAAACGTTTCCTTCTGCTCAACTCATTTCAAAACTTCTTTCTACCAAATACAGGTGTTGGCAACAAGTAGTACATAGTGGGTGCTGGAATGGTTACCTCTGCTTGGGGACACAGTTATGAAGCTTGAGGAGGAGCACACTTCTGTTGCAAAGCGGAGAAGTTATCTCCTACTCTTGATTCTTTATAACGCGTAGTTGTGTCCTACCATTCCAACCATACAACTATATGCTTACAGCGACTTCCACACCATTTACCAGGAGTTAATTACTAGCGTAAACATCAAGCCCCACGTAAGTCCGACAAAACAGACGTTCTCAAAGCGTATTCGTGCGCACGTCTCAAGGTATCATTCAAACCTTAGAAGATGTCAGCGGGGAAGAATGCAAGTCTGAGTGGTCAGAGTGGAACAGTGCTACCTCAATTCTCACGTACTTTCGAATTTCAAGCATTATTGGACGAAGTGGTTACATTTACTAATTCAGTTGTTTGATGAAACGAATAATTGTGGCATCTCAAGTAAGATCTTTTATACTTTGAACACGTATTTTATACTTTGCTTCACATATTCTTCTGTCACATGTATTTTTCATATTCCCAGAAATTATCATATTTATTATTCCAACGCGTAATACGGAGGGACAACTAAATGTTATCAGTAGATTTGGACCACCAAAAGTGGGGAGTGGAGTAGCGAACGAAAGCTCCCTCGACCCCTCTATCGTTACGCAGCAAACTTCTCAGCTTCGCACAATACATATCCCGTAGGTATGACAGGCACGGCTAAACTCCTCTCCGGTAGCGACTGAACGATCACCACTATTAGAAATCTGTCTCCCAGTCATCCGTTAGATTGTATCCCTACAAATCAGCTGACAAATCAGTATTCCCGCTGTACAGTGCCATAACTTGGAAATGCGTTTGGTGCTGATAGGTGTTGTACAGAGATGGAAAGATGTTTCGCTATAGGAATATAGGTCTTGTTGGTGGTACTGTCAAGGGATCACAAAATGGGGATACGTGACATTATGACGTTACACATGTTATACCAATCCCTACTTTTATATAACCTATGTATACTATACAAGTTGTGTATTGTCAACTTGGCGTATCTTCCTCTTTTATTACTTTCATTCCCACTGTTTTCATTTACAGCAAAGATTACATTTGCTAATAGGCACATGTAAAATAAGAGATTCAGAAGAAGCAAACAAAGTATACTGCGTGCCCTTACGGGAATTAGTAAAACTTCCTTTTGCGTCTGTACCGTGTGATGAAAGACCTTTTCCTATGGTTCAGCGAAGTGAGAAAGTACGGATGGTAGTCAAAGATAGGTCGCGAGCTCGATTTTGGTCATGTCTCTTGTGCGACACAACGCCGAAAAATAAAACCTGAGTCCCAAAGCTAAAATTGTGGCCGTACTTGATCTACAGTCGAGAAAATATTAGATTGACAAGAAAGATTTGTCGTTTTTTGGTAGAAAATTTAATTCGTTATATTTCAATCTCAATTTAATGAAGTATTGATCACGGTTTTCTATAATCTTTTTCCATCTATCAACAAGGTCTTTTATATCGAATTTGAAAAGAGTTTCATCCTGTGACGTCAGAATGTCTATCACTGAAAACTTGAAAACGACAGAATTTTCTTGCCTAACCTAATAATTCTTAATTTCAGAATCTTAATTGTGAAGTCCAGTTTTTAGTAAATAAATAGACGACGCTTTTATGTCTTGCAAAATATAAAGGCACAGTATGCAATGTATGTTTTGTTAGTGGACAAAAAATGATGGGTAAAAGAGAAACGAACATAGATGTCTGCGTTTGAAGGATACGGCTCTATAAGCAGCGATGCGAGTCAGTTATCAAGTATCTCTATGGCTTACAAGGTGTTTGTTAGTTTAGATGACAGTTTCGCCTCTGTTTATTTATGTGCGTCGCTAACAGTCGCTCAAGTGGGTCCTTAACGCTCACACGGTTCCTTTGTGCACCGTTTCAGCCTGCTACTATGTAGTTGAGTGCCCTGTCGTTTCTCTCGATGGTCATCTGCAGCACCGATTTTTGCAAAGAGACATACAACTAATGAACATTCTGCATTGGTGATGATACCTTAGAGATTGGCGTGCCACACACAGACAATTGTAGAAGTTTATAATACTTTATAACGTTAAGTTGAATACTTTTAACAGAATTATTAACTATTTTGTCAAATACTTGGATTAATACTTTGACTAGAGAAATTTTTATTCCTAAGAAAATTTTACCATACTCTCATTTCAGTGAGCATTAAAATAGTTCACTAAGATGATATACACAATGGTGTCCCGCTATTCATGGTACAACGTAGCAAGTTTAAATTTAAGCTTGCAATTTGTTTTACTTTATATTATTACTGTAATGGTAATGCTATGCAACAATTTCTTGCCATTTCTTTTGTTAATTATGTATTTAATTAGGTGACACTTTTTAGCCGCCAGTGACGTTGCTCCACCGCCATCTATTTACCGCCATTCTCATTATTCTTTAATCTTCTTCTCGTTTGTTTTATTCTGATTATTCTAAATTCTAAAGAATGAATTTGTCGGAATAGCCGAACGCTTATTTCTTTGACTGTCATTGCATGTTCGATCATAGGGTTTTATGTATTTTTTTGTTGTCTTTCGTCCCGCATATTCGGTCCGTTCTTAGCACACCTCTACAGTGTAAAACGAATCACCATGCATAATTTGGACATAGCTACCAAAAATGACCATGACCATTTTAAACCTTGCCACGCCCATTTCAACCACTTAGGTGCGGAGTTTTCCAAATTCCGTTCTGCTAAGAACCTTCCACAGACCATATTGATCATCTTTAAAAAAAAATTATTAAAATCCGTTGCGTAGTTCGCGAGTTCATCGAGGACATACGAACAGCCATTTCATTTTTATATATGAGCAGTTATTTTTGAAAGTGGTATAAGTCCACTTTTTTTCTTTTCTTTTATGTAAATATAAAAAGAGGATATCTATATCTTACAATTAGTGAAATTAACATTAACTCATTTTTGTTTCCAAAAATGGACTTATACCACTTTCAAAAATAAGGGCTCATGTACAGATATTAATAATACCATTACTAAAAAAAATTTGCTTCTAGAGAAGAAAATTATATAACATTGACATATATTGTAAACAATCTAACCCAATTTTCTTTGTATATTTTTGATCACATATTCAAGAAAGAAATAATGTCTTCTTCATTGAATATAAAAAAAAAAAATAAAATAAAATATCAGCTGCAATTTTAATCTTTCACAAGTTAACAATTTTTGAAATAATTTTTTAATGTTTTTTTAATGCATAAAACTTGCACATCATAGGATGAGAATGATATGTTTGAAATTACATTTTCAAACAGATAAATTGATTTGCGTTTTATATACCAAAAGAAATGAAACTAACTGGTGCATATTTACTTAACGAACGAATACTTCTTTCTACACGCTGCTTTTCATTTGTATCGGAAATATACGATCGTTAAATTTTCAATGGACTTTGGTACGCTTGATTAAACGACAAGTCCCTATAATGCTCGCTTGGTTTAATGCATTTAATTACATTCCCTGTTCTGACAAACACTTTGGTAAAGTACATACACGGATTACGTAATCGACTGCTGATAGCCATGATCTACGTAGCGGATGCGCTGCTCATTAAATTTTAACGCAGATTCTAATTCATGCTAATAATATTATTAATGAATAATCAAATCTGGTCTGAACCCTATCAATAACTACGATTTATTTACAATATTTAAAATTGAACTCTTTTTTTCTCTTATACAAAAAGATATTCCCAAAAGATAATTCAACTTTATGGAGAATAATTACCTTGGGTAAAAGATATGTGAAAATAAAAAATTTTAAGAATAAAATGTGTCATTGGCAAAATATGTCTTATTCTAGTAAAGAAATATTTTGTGAAATATGTCGACAATTTTACTTGTCCTAAAATATATTTTAAATACTCTTTAAAAATTATAACAAATATATGATACAGTTATGATGTCCTAAATATATTTCGATATAAAGTTATGTCCTAGAAATATTTCGAATATTTTGTTACACGCTTAAATCAGCACCCAGTCGATTATTGCCTCGACAATTTCATTTTTAACATCAGAACTACCTGGTTAAAATGACTTGTTCCATATTTTTTATTTTATGCTAAAAAATTTATTAAGATATTTTTGTCGAAATGTAGATTGACTTTTACCAAAATAAAGAATATTTCTATGTGCTAATTTATATTTTATCCTTTATGTATTTCATTTTATATTTTATTTTCGATTTAAACCTAAATAGGTATTGAATATCTAGTGTTAAAATAATAACCACCGATCGTAGAAAATAACCTCCACCTTCCAGTTATTATTATAATCCGCTTACGCGAAAGCCAAAATATTTTCTAAATTTCGTCAATCCAGAAAATAATCGTATGGAAAAAGAAATATATAAACACACAGCCTGTGTTACACGAATCTTGTATTTTCACCGTAAAACGTGCCGACGAAGAGGTACGACAAACCGTTAAACAGCAGTGCATGTCGCACGTGCAACGTAGTTTGGGGAATTCTCCGTACTCTCCGTCCTAAAAGCCACCCTCGGCAAGAGACCCGATGACTCCATAGACTACATAACCCATGTCATTTTGCAAGTTGCAAAATGCCCCACCCTGCCGGCAAGGTCCTTCAGATCGGGTAACTAATACGCGTTGCTGGACATTAAGAAGTAACACCGATTGGTTTCCTGATCGAAGACGCCCAGAAGAACCACCCCCTTCGAACGTTTATTAAATAAGTTATACATATTTTCCGAGAGAGAGAACACTAAGAATATACATTTCAACGATTTATCATCAAAAACGTGTGGTAAATACTGTACTTTGTAACCTACAGTACGCGCTTCATATTCGAACCGTACACTTCACACACACACACACACACCTACTAATACTTGTGTATATATTATTAAGTTCGGATTATACTGTGTTACTGTTCATTAATAACGTTTTCTTTCAACACACCCCTGTTAACCCTATAGCGGTAAAAGGCTGTTCTGTTCCAGTAGTCACGTCGCGAACACATACACCTATTTTACCCTAATTTACACGGCACTCTATTTACACGATTTCACTTTTACACGGTTTTTAAAATATGGGATTAAAAAAAAAAAAAAGATTTCTGCAGTCATTAAAAAAAAAAAGAACTTTAGATTTACACGAAAAGTGAAATCGTGTAAACAAAGCACTAAGCACTTTTAATTTTTAATTTTTTTTTTAAATAAAAACTCGACTCTTGGTATAGGATTAGAATAAAAATAGGTATTGAAAAAACTGAAACATGATATTATAAATTTTGTGAATTCGGAATTGTTGATACCGTTAAAAAAAAAATGGCGGCATATACTGATATTTATAACAAATTACACGTAAATTTTATTATTTTGTACAATTTTATATACATATTCCACTTTAAAAATAAATTCTTTTCATAGATAGTTTAATTTTCTAGAAGAAATAACATCACTCGCTAGCAGAATTTTTATTTATCCTTTAATACAGAAAATAATATGTGTATTAATTGCAAATGATCAACCTAATAATAATAAATGACGTTAACAGGTGTTAGAAGATACGTTTAATATAACGCGCTAAATAGCTACTGCAACGCACTATAGATAATTTAATGTATGTAGCTAATATAACGTACCAAATATGTATTACCAGAATGAGAGGCTAAATTGATTAAATCTAATGTTACTAAATTATGAACAGAACTTTTTTTATACACAGGGTGTCGCATTCAATTTGAACGAACCTTAATTATCTCTGTTATTCGACAAAATATGAAAACAATTTGCTAATGAAAATTACGGAGTATTACTGGGTCCATGGCACAGTAATAATTTAATTTTGTTCGGTGGATAATTTTTGGAAATTTCAACGTAAATTCTATTCTTTTAATGGAACTGTATGTACATAATTGTTTACATCGATCTATTTTTTGGACATCGTGTATGAAAGAGTATTAAAATGCAATATAGTAAATACTAATATTTTTAATACTATATTCTGGTCCCGCTTTTTATACAGAATATTCTATAGAGTGGATCTAAATAAAAAAAACACATGCAGTTCAATTTAACACGAAACGTACCAAGCGGAATCAAATGATCCCTTTCAAAATTGCAAATGTATAAAGAAGAAACCAATCATATGTAAAAAGTGTGTAATCAATTTATTATATTATTTATAAAAATAAAAATATATTTGATCAATTTAATTAGAAATCAGAAATTATGTTGCGAATTATTTCCTTTAATAAATTAAGAATTTCTTTCTAAAAATCAACACTTATTTCATAAGGGGTCAAATGACCCCTTATGATAAGAATAGGTATATGGAAAATGCCGGTACGTTTAGCGTTAAATAATAGTCTGCAATGTAATCTCTAAAAATCCGAAAAATGTTATGACATCTCTGATACAATATACTTTTCGTTAATGAACTTTTTCCATATTTTGACAAATAACTCTGATTAACAAAAAAAAAAAAGAAGGTTCTAGAGAACATAATTTATTAACAAAATGTTTACTTAATCTAATAGAAAGTGTAATTAGAAATTTTGAGGTTCTAAAGCAGAGAATAAATTGATTCAAGATAAATTGTAGACTCTGTTTTCATCGAATCACTACTTTTTAGTAATTTTGACATCACATCATGTCACACTTTCTATTTTAGAATTCCCTATCACATATTCAACGATTTAATATATTATAGTAGTATACAAAATATGCGTTAAATATTGTACACGAATAGATTAACAAAAATTAGTTATAATAGCTTGGTTTATACATAAAAAATATTATAATAAGAAAATAACTCTAACTTGATTCAAATAAGATCAAATAGGATTAAAAAGCTTCGCACTTTAACGTATTTGAACATAATCTCAAATCATTTGAGATTATAATCTCAAAACAGCAGATGTTCATACGTTCAATTAAGATAGCAGAAACTCTAACACAAATGTATACCGTTCGCTACGTCGACCACCGAACTTGCTCCTGGATATAATCAAACTTTTGTTATCCAACCCCTTTTGCGAGACAATAAAAATGGATTCACCAAATAAATGCATTCTCCATTGTGAGAATTGCTCTGGATAATATGCAACGGTTCCTCTTCCTTCCTTCATCCTTACTTCATCCTATGAAAATCCATTCTGATTCTATCTATCTTCGACTATTTATTCCATCCGCACAAGAACCGCCACGATTTCGCTCATTTATTAAACGATGAGAAGTAATGAAAGCCTTCTATTCTGAAACTCTATTGTTAAATAAAAATGGAGTGAATCAGAGACCCGCTTCATGAATAAAACCTATAAGATAATAATGTTGCTGAAAGAGCTGTCGACAATAATTTTGTTGGAGCTTTGATATAATATGGATTAAAAAAGGGAATATTTGAGATATTCGATATGGAATTTAAAAAACTATGGAATATTTAGATGTTCGTTCAATATAAAAAATTATTTTAACGTGAAAGTGAGATTAAAATTTCTATAAGACTTTACAATTTACCGACGAAATATTGATTTATTCTATACATTTGCATTGTGTGTAAATAAACTCGCAAGTTTACAGTTTTTCAGCAGAAACTGACCGAAAAAAGTATGATATTTAGACAAGAATGATGGCTCACTTCTTCATCGTAACATTAGAAATATTCTAGAAAGATTACCCATGTAAATTAAAAGATAAAGGTGATGTAATAACATGACTTTTAATAGCAATATTTAAAATAGTTCATTTTCCACCGACTTACCATGGGAAATACTTTTAACCCTTCCAACCTTATATTGATACAGGGTACAGACACGCAAACATTCGTACACTGCGTGACCTTTTATTTATAAAATTAGTATTAAGATGCAATAAATAGCTTTTTTTAATTTATAATTGGGAAACTCATGATTTAATATTGTAAATATTTTTGAAGTTACGGAAAAAGGTTTAAACAAGTTTCTATTGACCGTAGGAAATGTCAAGAGTGGAAATAAAACTAGGCACATTCCATGGCACAAGTTCCTCTGTTTGAGGAATATACATATAAAATATTAATAGATTTAGCACTCGGAAGCATAACTTTTTCAAAATTATCTGATAAATATGATAGAAATCATTATACAGGCCGTAATACAAAACCGGGAAGGCACGACAGTTCTATACGTATACAGAAAAAGCCACAATGTAGTAGCAACAATTTGTTGTGCAATTCTTAGATTTTCAAAAATTGCCTGACTAAGTTTGTCTTTTTAAACAGTCAACAAATTTTTGTTTACATATAATAAACCGATTTATATAATATGTATGTACATATAAAGATTATACATCGTTTCTGTATAATGTACAATATTAAATAATCAATAATTTGCAATTACTGCTAATATCTACTTTTCTACATAAAGTTTAATTTAATTTGATATTTTACCGTTCTGAAGGATCGAAAACAAACATTTCTTGGCTGTGGGTCAATATTTTCTCACTTTTTGGTACAATGCTCCCTATATTATTATTATGGTACTAAGTATGTATGTTTAATACCATGTAAGCAAAATTACATGGTATCATTTAATCAAGCGAAAATGACACCCACCTTTTTTTTTATCGAAGAAAGAAAGTATTCGTGTAGAAAACTGATTAATTTTTACTTATAACATTTTTTGCCGAATTACAGGAAGTGTCTCAAAACTCGTGGTTAAACACCCTCTGTAATAGCGAAGCGTACGGCTCGTTTATCCGAAATGGAGCTCCACGGGTTCTTTAATAAGTCAGTGCGGCGTTAATTTTAAGGTGCCTATCTCGAAAAGAAGCTTACTTTATGGGTGGAATTTCAAGCAATGTAGTTATTCTCTTTTTTTATTTAAAACCCAGTCTACAAAGAAAAATTCACAAAATAATAACTTATTCATAATTTTCAATATAATGAAATAAAGTGTTGAAATAAAAAATATTATTACCTAGGTCGACCTTTTTGATTTGGAGTATGACGAAGTGACCCAATTTATTAAACAGTTTTCGAGATAAATATTCATAAGTAACAACTTGTTTTCATTAAAATACGTAAAATTTGCAGAATTCAAAAGTCTGATTCGTGCAAAAGAAATTCGAAATTGACAAACTGGTAATTAAACCCACTCTCCATATTTAATCGTGTTTGAAACAATTTCTAAGACAACCGTCAAAAAGTACTAGTTTCAGCAGTAATTTATTTTTTTAAGAATAAATGTACTTTTTCGCAGACCATTTGCCGATCGTTCTATTCCGTTATTTTGCAAGCAATTATTTACTAACAGTAAAGTATGGTAAATTGTTTCCTAAATTCCAGGATATGAAATTCCACGCAGAGTACAATCTCAAATGTAGAATAACCTACACATTCCACATAATTTCCGCCGGCGCTGGTACTAACTTAATATTTCTTACGTTACAACTATATTTACGATTTTCACTAGAAACGAATGTATGTATACGCAATCGTATTTCGTAGAATGGACTGCTTCATTTCATGGTATTTGTACATCACACTACTTACTTCGTGTTCATTTGTCTTTAAACATTTCTATCAACGTCGCACCGGTTAAGAAACAGCATGATACACGGTTTGATACCTTGAAAAATCGTCGAATGTTAAAGTCAACACAGTAGAAAAATTCTCTCGTTTATGTTGAAATTGTTCTCGTGTAAGATTGCAATTTGTGCACGTTCAGATAAGGAAAGAAAAGACTAAAATTAATGACGCAACGTAATTAGCTATTTCCGGAAAATTGCAAGGAAATTTATGGCCGCCGACTTTACGCTTCGTTATAGATCGTAAGGAATCAAGCATCCGGAAGTCATTCTTCTTTTATACTGTGTAAAAACAGAAAATGTTACATTGCTCTACGAACCGTGATTTTGTAAATCGTTATATCCATAAACTGCACGAGAAGAGGATATAAAAGTACAGATATACGTATTATGATATTAAATTAAACCGAAGATAATTTTATACAATTTCGACAATTACATTTACTATTTATAATACAGAATTGCACAAATATATACATATATCAACAGATTCCAGAAATCTACACTATTTAATAATAATATTTTTGAAAGTTTGTTTTAATAGGACGAATTGTGATTATTTCAATCAATTTTTTCTAGCACTATGAATCTACCAGAATTGGGCAAAAATTTAATCAACGATTAACAGACTAATGCTTATTTTAATCGCGATTTTTATCACGGAAACTGTCGCATTTAAACAAAAAAACTTTCTTTTCATTCGCATTGGAAAATCAGTTAAATCAATCGCTGATTTTTCGACGATTAATTTCCTTTAAACAACGATTGACGATTAATTTTATTAATCGATTAAACTAATTGCTGATTTTTTGAAGACTCATTCTTTTAATCATCACCATTAATCAAACAATCAAATTAAAAACTTCAGTCGATTAATGTCCAACTCTGAAATTTATGTATGTACGAGTTCGATATAAAAACGTTCTATAAATTGTTGTAAGTGTTCTTCATTTTTGTTTTAAAGATGCTTTGTAAATTGTATTTATTTCATAGCTAAATATGATATAATAATTTTTAATTCTACCTACTTATATACTTTATTTTCATTTGTTGATAATACGTACTGTTAAAGTTCAATTTGTAAATGCAGATGATATCAATTTCAATTTTACTTTGGAGACATTGTATCAATTTCTTTTATACGTATATCCATTAAAGCTTCGTAACCACAAATATTCATTCGAGGAATAAATGTTTTAAAAGTCAAAGTTTTAGTTATTAACCCTTTAACGCTCATGTTCGTGACATACACAGGCGCGCTGCACCGTCTAATTTGTGCAAGCCTGTAACAGTCACGGGCACAGCTGATTAGCATACCGCTTGGCGGTTTTCTTAATCAGGCCCTTGGTATTTGAACCGCTCGTTTGCTAAACTGATTAATTCCATAAAACAAAGAGTAGAGAAATTCATAAATTGATACTCATTCCGATTAATTCCTTTTCAAATTGATATTCAAATAAATATTTTGTAATGGAGCGATTGTACGATGAATATACCAATTTTATTAAACGAAATTAGTAATGTTAAACCGTTTTAATTTTTGCCAGAGTTCCATAATTGTAAAATGTATTATTATATGCGTAACTTTAATTGATCGATATATCAGAATAACTTTAATTGACTTCTGAAAGAAATGATTTATTATTCCACGGCCAAGAAAGTATGTTATTCAACGAGGTTAAGCCTACTTATTAAAGAAATTTGTTTAAAATATAAAAAGTCAAGTTTCAGTTGCTTTGACGCTAAAGTATGGAATAATTCAGAAGTAGAGTTAATTAGCTTGACCTGTAAACAACTCATCATAATCTACTCTCATAATATTTAATCGTATCAAAATAATAAACGCGTAATAATCCGTTGTGTTATGTAATTTGATCGTTTACTATGGTGCAGTATTCAATATTGGTAAACCAGTAGATACAGTTAATAAATAATCAATATTTCGCTTGGTTTACTGTACCGCAATACATGTTTCATCTTCAGTGTACCTCTATACCGCACAACAACGTCAAACGATTGTCACGTTTAAACTCTTTATTATTTTGGATCCCAAAAATTACTGAATATTCTTTAAACATTTCAAATTAAGCTCCAACGGCAAAGAAGACGCAGAACGTAAAAATAATCGAACCTCAACATTCGTTAGGGCATCAGGCACCGCTAGTGAACAATGAAAGTTAACCCTTAACCACCTATCTCACGTTTCACAGACACCAAACAATTTTCCAGATATGTTTGTTTCTTCCGAAAATAAGAAGTCCATGAAACGTAAATGGTTGTTATA
Source organism: Stelis phaeoptera (assembly GCA_943735885.1). NCBI lineage: Eukaryota > Metazoa > Arthropoda > Insecta > Hymenoptera > Megachilidae > Stelis > Stelis phaeoptera. The sequence goes on from OX030930.1 coordinate 6,039,915, forward strand.
GAGGTAAATGTTAATTTTCGAATGTTGATTTTATGTAAATAAAGAATTTAAATATTACCACGACGTCTCCTGGACGAGTGGTAGGTGGCTAAGGGTTAAATATATTCAATTGACATGCGAGGAATATTTAGTAATGTTGAATGCTACGTTACTATACCATAGTATAATATTTAATTATGTAGGCATCGTGGAAAAAAGCGGACGCCGGGACTCGAACCCGGAACCTTTAGATTTGTAGGCGGCCGCGCTACCACTTAGACCAACCACCGTCCGACTGTCCTCTATTTCTCCACGACACCTCTTATATTTCGGGTATGGAGGTCCCGATACTACAATTATATTAAAGGGTATAGCAGAATAAGATAGTCAAAAGTGCCCTCGAACTAATTTTGACTGACGATATATAGCGTTCGATATTCTATCAAAAGAATTTGTTCAATCTGAAAAATTCGTGCCTAAAATATTGAAGAATTTTTTCCGAATTTTTGTATGCGATTACAGAGGGAAAATGAAGAAAACTTCGATAATTCGAATGTACTCTGTAATTACCCTCCCGGTCGATATAGAGGGGTGAAAATTTGTATACCATGTTAACTTTTGGTAAGCTATCGAATGATACATTGCCGGTTAAAATCGGTCCAAGAGCACCTTTTACCGCCTTATCCTGTTGTACCCTTTATAAATAATATTGATAAACAGATAATCTGATAAACTCATAATTCGTTGTTAATAACGTAACATCGATCTAAAGTGCTAGGGATGTTACAAGATTAAAATTCACGAAAGGAATGATGTAAATGACTGCAAAGAGGAAACCGAGGACCGTGAATCTAAATGGTATCATACTTCAACGACGGAGTTGCATTGGAAGAACTAGGTGTCACGTAATAATCGTAAGCTCACCTTGAATGCTCGTAATGTCATGCTGGTAATAAAAATCTCTTTTTACCGAGTGTAACAGTTATTTCAGAAGGTAAGTGATAGCGCTATTGTACAAAGGCGTTGAGGTGTCCGTAGTTCTATCTCAAAGATGCAGAAAAACCTTACTTTACTCCTTTTTACGGTGGCGTTAACGACAGAAAAACTGAGTGTTCTAAAGATAACAGTTACTCTCAGCTTTATACCGAGATAAAAAAAGAATAATACATTCTTAAATAACGTGCAAATAATATATTACTTACAGCGTTATATGAATTTCAATAGTTTATGTATAAAACTATTTATAAAAAGGCAGGTAATTAGATTAAAAATGTAAACTATAGTAATTTTTTTAGCTTTTTAATCTTAAACAATTCTGTTCTATTATTCCCTGCAAAAGGTATTAGTATGCAAAATATAAAGAAAAACTTTTTAGTATTTTTCATGATATCCAAACATAACATAAAGGTTATATAATTCTACGACGTTGAGGTTTTTTAATAAAATCTTCAATTTACTTAAAAAGTATCTTCAATTATAACAATTCGCTTTGGATACATTTTAATGGAGATATTTTAGTTTGTACAATTATGATACATTATACATCTTAGTCTCAAATTTTTTGTAGATTATTGCGGTCACTTTGAAAATGAATATTAAATTTCTAAAGTACGTAAGGAGTAAAACCACCCCTTAAAGTTTCGATCCACTTGTGGTATCTCGAAAACCATATGAGATACATTAAAACTTCCAATAGGAAAGTTTTATGGTTTTTTTTGTATATAATAACAGGGTGTTAATAAATTGGGCAAAATGCAATTTGTTTTCCAGATAGCACAAGTGGATCGCAACTAGAAGGGGTGGTTTCCCTTAAAGTCGTATCTCAGCCTATAAAAAAATACGTGTCTGTTATTTTTGCCTGCCTAACAAAACCTACGAAGTTTCATCAAAATCTGAGGGGGACACTTCCGTGCCTTTCCTTGTTAGAAATCTGTATTAGTTATTATGTACCAACCTTGTTCTGTAACGAATTAGTTTTGGTATTAATAAAGGAGCGATTGAAATGACTTAATCTCACCGTAATAGATATGATTTTTTAAATAGAACTATGTCATTTTTAATGTATCGATCAACGTATCTTGGCATTCTTTATGAAGAAGTTTTATCCTATTTAGGTAGGAAAACCATCAATTTAGGAGACATTTTAATTAGAATCACACGCGGTACTTTTGTTTAAGAAGTTATATATAAACATAAGGATATCCCATAAACTAATGGTTCTTCACGTTGCAAAGTTTAATATGTAACAATTCAATTGCTTATTTAAAGTAAAACTAAGCTATTTATCGTTTCAGCGATCAGAAATTAAAGATTAAATACTTTGACTGCCACGTCACCTACATTTTAATACACTTGTCTTCCCATAAAAACCCATCATCCATATTATTAAGAATTCTTTAATTTATTTAATTAAAACTACTCTAATAGGTATCTGAAAATATAAATGATACAGAACTATAAATAAAAAACTTTCGCATACAATGTTTAATAGCTTTTACGTGACAGTCGAAATACAATTAATAAATAATTGTGTATTTTGTAGATATGTTACGAAATCTTTTTTCAGTATTTGTAATTTGATGGCAGATTTTCTCCCTAATTGTACTGTTATATGGTACAACCCGGAAATTACTCTGGTTTCATTTACAACCCCAAGATGCTCCAAAAGCTCACAAGCAAACTGCTAACTGAATCTAATTACAAGGGTTGATGCAGCATAGATGTCTAATTAATGGCTTCAAGATTTACGCGTGAATGCATGTGAGAGTGTAAACCGTTGTGCAAAGGACGTCTTTATGATGAATGTCGTTCATATTTGTTTCTAATCCAACCAAGCCGCCTACTGAATTTAGCCGAAGCCTAACGAAACCGGGATATTATCGCGGAACGTTGTAATATTACGTTACTTTGTATGTAACTCGAACAGGGTAGTAATTAAACGAGCAAACTGCAGCCACGTTGGGTAACCATTGAATTATTTGAATATTCCGGGAACCTCATCAAATTTTCACTATTCGCGCGTTGTGAGATTGAATGGCAGAATATTTTCACTTCACAGTCACGAATTGTGTTTATGTGAAAATACTTATTTCAACACGGAGGAAACAAATAAGATTTATACAAATTCAAATGTTTCGTGTGCGTTTGTAGTCCGCATAAATATTAGCATATTTGTATAAAACGCATGAAATATTTGAATAAAGGTTTCAAATTTATAAATTTATAGGTAGCAGTCTTTTTGTGTTCGATGTCAAGGGATATTGGAGCAAAATAATATATGAATGAATGGGCTAGCCTATCAAATGTATACCACGATATTTCGATTAAAATTTGGCACCAAAATTTTCTAACGAAAGACTTCCAAACATTGGAAAAATAATATCTGCAAGAATGTATAAAAGATCGGAAAATAAAAAGGAAAAGGGGTATAAAATTAAATTTAAATCGTAACTATCTTAGGAATCCGCCATAATTTAATTATCATTCCGTTTTATTTCAGAAACAGAGCCGATGATTTGACAATAACGAACGTAAAGTATTAACCCATTTGCATCCAAGCGCGGAATATTCCGCGATTCGCGACTGTCTGCTATCACCGAGCGCGGAATAATCCGCGCTTATTATAACTTTATTTATAAAATAATTTTTGTTTTTTCATTTTTATAAAAAAATAAAAAAAAATGTAAAATGCGATGTAGGGGACCCTTAAATAGGGTCATGATGCAAATGGGTTAATCCTTGTTGTAACGGTGTTGTGTACAGACAAATTGAAACAATTTGCTTGATAAAGGTTAACACGATTCACGGCACAGACTTTAGGTAAACTGTTTTTGAGAAAGCCGTTTACCGTTCGTATTCCAGTTGAAACTTAAACAATGCATGTTCCCCGAAATTTTGACGTACGGTCTGAACAGCACTTGCAGGTGTTATAAATTTTGCGATTTCGAAGAATACGCGATACGAGCTTGGTCGTTTATGACCGATCACGCCGTACATTCCGTGTCTACAGAAGATTCCGCTGCATTGCCAACGAACAATGGTTGGAAAATGACCAATTCTAGAACTGAACGAAAAAGAGAAATTCTTTCACAGAATTACATCTGCACGTGATCGAGAATCAAACGACTTTTTTTAGAAAATTTACAAAGGAAATTTCTGCAGTAGTCGGTTGAATTGTTCAAATACTGAATACTGTTTTTTCACAATGATTTTATACAAATTTATTTAAAACTGGATTATATCAGCTTGTTATGGTTTCTATTTTAAATTTACTTGTATGTGTAGGTAATTATGAAAGTGATGTAAGTGAAAATTAAAAAGAAATTGATTTTTTTATTTATTCTGTATATTCAAACGGTATCATAAAAAATAAGTGACAAAAATATTTTCAGAATGCTGACTTTCACCATTTGCACAATCACCGGCACATATAATTTGTTGGATCTAGTAAACGACAAACTTTACCAGTACACATCAGTTGTACTAATTCATTGGTCTAAAACTAATAGCGTGGAACACAAACGTTGAAACACGCGTATGAGGAGAAACGGAGTAAAACCAGAAACCAAGTACAATCAGTTACTACAGTCGTTCTATCGATTAGCCGCGTACAGAAAATCCACGAGCACGTTCGTATATAAATATTTTGACTATATGCGTTGAAATCCCAGCAAATAGTTCATATTTAGATTTTCAAGATAATTGCTGGCATGGCTGCAATGGTAGTCGTGACTTTAACGTCAGACTTTACAATAGATGACCGTTTTTCTCTGTTTTTATAACAAAATTGTTACTAATCTAAAACAATAGCAACTAATTCAAATATTAATATGTAAAAGAAAAAAGAAGAATCGGTACTTTCGATTAAATTTCTTTTAATTGGGCAAAAGAACCATTCTTTCGTAATTAAATTACGAAAAATCTCATTTTCTGACGTCTTATAATATTAAAAACTAACTGACCCGGCAAACGTTGTTCTGCCTAAAATAATTATTTTATTCCAAGATTTGTTTTGAAATGTGTTTCAATTACGGTAGGAATTTTTTTAATAAGTATGAAATGAAATTCTTTTTTTAAGACTTTCTTTTTATTTAAATAAATATTACAATATGGTGTAAATTTGAGCCAAATTGGTTCATAAATAAGAATTTTCGAAAAAAAAGCGACCTCAGCGTCACCTAGGGGGGTCTAACACAAAGAAAAATAATCCGGAGCACCACACGAACATATGGTGTGAATATAAGGTGGATAACATCAGTGGTTCAGCCGTGATGGTCAGACATACATACGAACAAACGTTTTTATATATTAAGATATCATCAATATTTTGAGATTTTATTGCAAACTCCAAGATTACATGTTTGTCAACTCAATCAGAAGATCAATTTATTTGCAAAAAGATCGCGTGACGATCATGAAAAGCGTGTGAACTTCTTGCGACAAGTGTTTGTAAAATTGTATGCTTTTGAATGCGCACGTGGAGAAAGTGAATATCGTAGTTGCAAAGCGTCGTGGAGCGAAAAAGCGTTGTACCACGTCCATATTGGTGTTCGCCGACAATTTACGAACAAACTGCGAACTATTTCCAGCGATATTATAGATCCTTTTCCGAGCAGCGAACAGTTTGCTGCAAAATCGTCAGGGAACAGTAAACGCTGTTTACTTAGGAGGCGGTGCAGTAAAGACTCGATTATCCGAGGTAATGTGGCCCGAGCCAACCTCGGATAATCGAAAAGTCGGATACTATGGAAGTAAACCTTGTAGATTTTACATCCCGTTGCAACATCTCTCTTTGAAATTCGCGATTGGGAACAAAGCGACAGTGTTCTTTGTCGTGAAATGAAAGCAGCCGCGACATTGATTGACCACGATACTATTATAAGTTATATTGCGTCTTTGAGAAACCAGCGTTTAAAATCAACGTTACCATGCAAAACTCTGAACGTGAATTTCTTCTTTATTTTTCAGGGCCTTGCGTTATGATTTCGTAAAATTGTTCGTTTTGGTGACCCAGTAAAAATTGAAACCAAATTAGGAAATTTGCGATTCTACTATGACGCCATTATTTATTAATATTTAGAAAATACACAAAGCAATTGTCATTAATTCCTTTAAATTCTTATGGATGCAGCAGATTCCGTACTGAAGAAGACAAAATTTGAATCACAATTTTTCCTGAAACCTTGAAATTGAACATTTGTACATCGACGATTAAAAATATTAGCGTCGTCGTGTAACTAGAACTGTCGTTAACTCTAATGTCTAAATTAAGGTTAACATTTTAATTTTAAAACTTTGCTTTTTGTAAAAAAAATCGGACGGAACTTTCCGATTAACCTGATATTAATTTACGTTCCATTGATGACTGTGATCTCGTAGACAGTTGTTTGACGCTCAACAGATTATTATCCACAAAATATCGTGCCAGTAAGATAAAAATTTCGTGTTTCGATAAAAAGGGCTCTAAACTTGAAAGTTGTTCCTACCTCACCCAACTTACAAGGAAGTGCCGCGAACTGTCCGACCCCAACTTGGATGAAACTTTGTAGGCTTGTAGAACGGCCAAAAATAATCGATACGTATCTTTCTGTAGCTGCGGTATCTTAAGCTTAGGGGATGAAAACACCCTTTGGAAATTGGCGCCCCCGAGGCTATTTCGGAAACTGATAGAGATAAAAGTGTACTTTAAATTTCGAAGTTGTATGACTTTTTATATAATGTAGTGTGGATGAGTTTCCAAAAAGGTTTTAAGTTTATAATAACGAGTTTTTTCATTTTTAATCCAATTTTCAATTCAGCGGTATGGTGGAAGGTACACATTCTACGTATGGAATTAGACTGTATTATGGTAGATTGTTTATGATAGCGTTGACCTAGTCATTTTTATTAAAAACGAAAAGACTTTTTTTATATCATTTAAGCAGAGATTTTACAATCATGAAGTTTATTTATGTATTAATTTTAATGACAAAATAGAAAAATTCAGAACATCTGAACGAAGGATTTCAATAAAAATTGAAATTTTATATGAAATTGGAAATATCTGAATATCTCCTGAATTTTAACGATTTTGCACTAAAATTCTAATGCTTGTTTATTCGCTCTACTTCCACCTCTCTTTCATTACCGTAGTCAGTTGAAAGTAGGTCAAAGGTTTTTCTTTTAACGGTGGGCACTTTTGGCACCATAACGAATTTCCTTTAAATTTTGATCATGATTGCTGTGCAATCGAACCCCAAGATATATGAAAAAAATTCAACCTATTATTCTTTTACGTTTAAAGTGTTGAATCTTACTAAAAGAAAGCATTAAATGTAATGCACGAGTTCACCTATAATTTGTTTGGAAATTTAAAATTCGAAAACAAATTTTTTAATTTCATGAGATAAGTTCTATACACAAAGCATCAAATTTCCATTAAATTTTTTAAAAGATCACTTAAAGACTACTGTGAAATACATACAAGTATTATTATAAGTATTACTACTTCAACTTTGGAAATAAGGGAATTTGATCCAAAGCTACGACAATAATAAAAAGTGATTCAATATAGTGTTATAGTATTAGATTCCAAGTTCATCAGTTTTATAGTTCAAAGGATCAACAATTTTTTAATAGAAGAAGGTAAATAAAAATTACGTAAAACATGTGATGCAGTGATAGAAAAAGAATAGTCGATATATGAATAATCGCAAATAATAGTAAGTATTATTTTTTGTATCTTTACGAATTGATTAAACAAATCATATTATTTATGCCTTAATATAATGTTAACAAAGGTACAACGAAATCAAATTAAATACAAGCCATAAATTAATATTTCTTTGTATACGGGATTTAATAACTAATATAAGTTTATAGATTAATACAATCCATACTTGCATACTTGTTAGATCTAGGTTTAAACTTTTTCCATTCGTGACATTTTCCATTCGTTGTAAATAACTAGTCTACGTTTACTAATTGTAAGCTTAGTATTGAAGAATATTAATATTAAGGAATTGCTAGTATTGAAGAATCTGACAGAGCGATATTTCGCGTTGAATTGGCTAAAGTTTTCGTGGCTCCAATTTCTGTTATACGTCTCCATTCAGTTTAACCGTTTGCAGATGATTGACGTACATATGCGTCCAATTCGAGCCGTCATAACAACTTACAAATTTATTGTCCCTACATTTTTGACACAAATAATAACTATAAGTGTGGACAACAGAGAATTTTAACATATATTCCGAGGAAGAAAATTATTGTTTACTTTATTTTAAACAAATAATATTCCGCGCGTTTACTGTGCTAAGTGCAAAAATGTTCCATGCGCAAAGGGTTAAAAAGCCGCGTGTTACACGGTGTTGCTAAATATATTACACTTTTATGGAGATTCTATTAACACGTTGGCTGCCACGAGGGTCACCGGTGACCGGCACCCGAAATTTTTTACAATCAAATAATTAACAAAAGAAATGATAAAATAAACCACGGATAGCGTTAACATTAAGCTAATAATGCTAGCTATCGAATTGAAAAGTTAAATTTGAAAATTAGTTGATTGTATTGTTAATAATTAGGATTTCAGCGTGTTAACACGTTGACTGGCACAGTGAAAACGGACGTGGGTAGTCAGACACGCTGAAATCCTAATTATTAACAATACAATCAACTAATTTTCAAATTTATCTTTTCAATTCGATAGCTAGCATTATTAGCTTAATGTTAACGCCATCCGTGGTTTATTTTATCATTTCTGTTGGTAATTATTTAATTGTAAAAAATTTCGGGTGCCGGTCACCGGTGACCCTCGTGGCAGCCAACGTGTTAATGTTTCATTTCAATTTTTTTTATTTCTACACATTATTTTGTATGTAATATGTATTTTACAATAACCAAGGTTTAACATAATTTTTGACAACTTTACCATCGATCGCTTCCATTCTACGCGTATCCACCATCGTGAGAGGAGTCGGTGGACATTCTCCAAGCTTTATGATACCACGGACTTGAGTTTTATAGCAACCTTTCAATACCAAGGAACATTACCGATTCAAATTGTGTTTCACGTTTACGAGCCATTTTCACGCGGCGTTGTTTTACCGTTTCTCTATCCTATGTAATCCCTGTTGTCCCCGTACGAACCTGTTACGTGGAAGAGAAAAAGCTTCGGACCAATCTTAACGACCAGGAAGGCCTTTCCTTTTCCAACGATCACTTCCTTCGCGACTACAAATCTTGAATCAACCTTTTTCCTTGTGAAATGGTCCTCCGCGAATGGCGGCACTTCTTTTTAAGCACCTACTAGGGGATTCCTGATCTTATTTCACGGCACAGATAGAATAACTTTCACGTAGTTGTTTAACACTTCGTGGGAAAAAACATATCTTTTTACATTTCGTAGCTGAGTGAAATCCTTTTCAATTCTTGTATTCTGATATACTCGTTAAAGTGTCTATTATATTATTGTTTGTTACGTCAAATGTTTAAAGTTTTTAATATATTGACTGTTACGGTGGTTACCAGTAACTGGCGCCGCAAATTATCTATAATCGGATAATTAATCAAAGGGAAGGCAAAATAAATCGCAAATAGCATTAATATTAAAGTGATAGTGTTAGGCAAATGACAAATTTGAAAATTAATCAATGGCAATCTTAACAATTAGGATTTCGATATGTATTACTACATAAATCTGTTGTCACTGTGACAATCAATGCGCTGACAATAAAACAATAAAAATGAAAATTTGGCGGTAAGTCAGATTTACCTACGGAGGATTAGATAATATTCCTTTCTTGCATATTACATGTCCAGTTTCGAACTATAACTTAACATATTTTTATGACACATAGCATGAAAAAATAACAATTACGTCAGTACCAATCTTTCATTAACTTTTCCAATCCTTTTGATATAAGACAATTATTGCAAGTAATAATTACTCACTTCGTATTTGAATAACAATTTTAAATCGATAGCGAAAATTTTATGCACAAGTCATCCGTTACTTGTTCTCACATTTCTAGAAAATATTTTTTTCTTTATTATAGCACGTTAAGCCAATTAGTGATAATTTAAATTTGACTGCAAAATTAGCAGTGCGTTCCATATTGCCAAGGCATGAATCCGCAATTCTGTATAAATCTTAAAGCTCTATGACTCTTAACTTTATTTTAACGTATTTTATATAACTGCCTCGGCAAATTCTGAATGAATAATTATCATACACTTCAAATTCCGTAAAAACAATGAAAACATAAATATCATTTGCAACATAATTCGAAACATTACACAACTATGGTTATCTTATAATCAAAAGTCAAATAATTAATTCAAACAGTAATTTTCGTGCAATTTATCTTACGGTCGTCACATAAAATACGCTAGTTGAAGTGACACATTTTATTTTATGTTTGAATTGATTTTGCTTTGTTTTTCTTGATTAATACAACCTCGCGAATCGGACTGATTGCGTTTCACGGTTGAAAACTCACAGGTAAACCATTCCAAAGTTTGTCGCTATTGACGCAGCTAGCCGTAAAAAGTTTTCCGACACAAAAAGCTTGAACGGCAATGGAAACATCGTAACATGACCCACGCAAAAAAAAAAAAAGGTATAACAAAGAGACGCTCGCTTTGAAGCAGAATTCATGACTTTGAGACAACTGATCGTCTCTGCAGATGAACAGCTTTAATAGACACAGAATAACAGAGCCAATGCCTTCTACATGGATACAACCGAGAATACAGTTTTTAATTTGATAGACATGGTTGTCACTCAATTTGTTATGTTATAAAAAAAATATGCAGATTTAATACAAACCTTTAATTTTTACTTTCAAAAGAAAATATTGAAATTATTGATAATTGATAATTAATTCGAACTTTACTTGTGAGATACTTTAAATTCTCCTTTAAGTTTCAAGTAGTTTCATTGAACTACTAACAATTTAACAGTTTATCACGTTGGCTGCCACGAGGGTCACCGGTGACCGGCACCCGAAATTTGTTACAATCAAATAATTAACAAAAGAAATGACGAAACAAATCACGGATAGCGTTATCATTAAGCTCATAATGCTAGCTATCGATTTGAAAGGTTAAATTTGAAAATTAGTTGATTATATGCTTAATAATTAGGATTTCAACGTGTCTGACTACACACGTCCGTTTTCACTGTGGCAGTCAACGTGTTATAATATTCTTACAGAATAAATCCATTCCATAATCACAGCTTCATTTTTACAACTACACTCAGGGCCGGCGTGACCTTTTGCGGAGCCGGGTTCAACAATTTTGCGGGGCTTGAATACACATTCAAATCCTACAGCTAAATTTTACAATGAGGAATTATTTATTTACAAATGCTGTTACATATTATATATTTTTTATAAGATGAATATTAAATCATAATACAGTCCAATTGGGGAGTCTTATCTCTATTTTTTTAAGCAGCTTTTTAAACAAATCCAAGCAATATTCTTTCGCATCCATAATTCACTTTCAAGGGGCAAACAATTCAATGAAAGTACAAAATCTGTAATCATGTATGACTTTTTCAAAAACTATGGATGTATTTTAATTTCTCTGAAAGTGCCTAGATTTTTTTATCTAAAGTAGTTTCCAGGATATGAGGACTTTATGGAGTTACACTGAACTTTGATGATTTTTGTCACTCCTTTAAACCGAATCATCGCTACTAAAAAAATGTCTTGCATCTGTTAATGGTATCATGATTCAGTAAAAAGTTAATCAAAATCGGTGTTTTTTAATTGGGTAATTTTCGTAGACCGCGGGGCCCGGCGAACGCGCTGAACCTGCCTTGCGCCGGCCCTGACTACACTCATCGAATGCATCCTTCAAAAAATGTCCATTTATCAATTAATTTTTTCATTATTATTGAGTAGGTCCTGGATAAACAAATTAACAGGATAACCAATTACATCGTCAATTTAGCAATAAATTAATAAGTGAACGTCAGCATTATAATTATTATGAAAAAGTGACGAGTTCGAAGAATGAATATGAAACTTGTGTCACTTCCATAAATTAGACTAGGGAAATGACGAGAAGAAGATTAAATTACAAAGATTAAAAATATTGACAAAAGAGATATGTACATTTTATTGGAAAACGCGCTGGCACACTTTTACGTAAATATTAGGTAAATCTAAAAGAAATGTCGTTTTCCTTAAATGCGAAAAAAATTTATATATACAATAAAGGTACATAATATTTACAATATCTTGCCATAATTTAGGCAACTTTTCGATGCCTCTTTTATAAAATTCTGGCTGCTTTGACTTGAAAAAGGCGTTCATTTCTTTTCACTTTACCTAATATTAGCTTCGTAGCAACGTATTCGAGAATATCAACCTCGATAAATGCTAAAGCAGGTTTTCCGACCGTAATTCTACAACGAATATCTTACGACAGGGGATGGAATTCGGTAAGCTTCATTTAGAGTTTAGAACAAGTGTAGAGATTTAAGAAGGAATTTTGTGGCACCGGAAGAAGTGTATTAGTTGCATCGCTAACAATAAGTACATTTTATATTGGCAGAAGAAAACATTGCTGATTAGTATTGTAATTAACGATTTGTGACTAAAAACGTTTACATTGATGACTTTTAAACGAGACTTTGCAAGAACGTAAAAATTAAGGAACATTTATATTCGAAAAAGGACTTCTTAACTGAAAACGGTGAAATCAACAATTTACAACGTAATTGCGAAGCTAATTACCCGCAATTACTTGAGATAATTAGACTCCTGAAGAGAATCCATAAAAATTATTGAGGTGCAAGATTGCTAAACTATTTTATCATTTTATCATAAGAAAAAAATGTAGAGAAAATATTTCTAGAAGAATAACAATGCATAATTATTGGTCAAAGCTTTCGTAAATTGAAAAAGAATTGGAAAGATATAATCTGGTATTTCAAATTAATTTGTCTTTCAAATATTCACGTACAAATTGGTTCTGCTACGAATATTATTTCGTGTAATAAAAAGTCTGAAAAAAGCACACTTTTGCACTTTTATTTTCATTTAGAATGAAAACAGAATGTTTTCGTAAACCAAACTCTCTGTCCATATTTATGATTTCACAGTATTTTAAATTTATTGAATACAATGCCACACAAAATAAACAGACAATATAGAACAGCCAACAATTATGCTTACAAATTTTTTCATAAACATTTGTGTCAGGTTTTACGTTTTCAGGTGTATGAAAATTTTATTGAAGTTCAATTATGAAATGTTAACTCATAAATCTTGTTAGGGCATACGATCGAAGACGCTGAACTGTTTAAATATCACTTTTCCTTATGTTCGGCAAAAATAATTGCTTAGTTTCAGTTAGACTTACATTGAAAGAGAAGAAGATGGAAAAAGTTCCGAAACTCATTCGAAAAGTTCTCTTAACCTCGAGCGGCGAATATTATTCGGAAGTTAAATGAAATATTTTTATGAGCGAGTAAAAAAGAATTTTTCGTTATAAAACCTGGAGTAACAGCAGTTTTTTTGCTGTATTTCATATAATTTCATCCTTCTCATTATTTAAAATTAACTACGAAATTAATCCTATGGAAATAATAATTGATTTAATTAAAAAGTACATATGGGAATGTACGCAGTGACAAAGAGAAATACTTTAAAAAATATTCTCATGTTAGGGAGTAGACATCAGATCCCTGAATGCATTAACCCTTAATCACCTACCACACGTCTCACAGAAACCAAACAATTTTCCAAATATGTTTGTTTCTTCCGTAAATAAGAAGTCCATGAAACGTAAATGATTGTTATAGAGGTAAATGTTAATTTTAGAATGTTGATTTTATGTAAATACTTGTAACGATTTTACATAACCTCTTACTGTACTGGATTTTATTAGGGAGGGAAATATTACGCCGACGTAGGTGGTTATGTGGCAGAAACATGTGGTAGGTGGCTAAGGGTTAAAATTAATCTACAAAATGAGAAGATGATTGTGAAAGTCGATTGCATTCTTCGTTTACGTGCGTAAACCTTGTACTATTATATAAATTGATATATCACTTTTAAATTTCGCAAAACGCATCAAATATACAAAATAAAATAAAAAATTTAGAAAGAAAAATTTGTTATAAAAGTTATATTTACGATTTAATAAATAAGCGGCAAATAAAGTATTACATTATTCTATAGACAGTAGGTTGTTCAGTAATTTGATACGGAGTAAAACGTCGTGTGGATTATCAAATTATAATCAAAATTGTCAGAATAAATTGGATTCGAATTAAATGATTACTATCCAGTTTAATTTCCTTTGAATCTCTTTTTTGTAGACGAGTAACAGTTTAGTGCCCACCGAGGAATAAATATGAAGAAGCAGCTCGTGAAAAACCGAGTACAAGGCAAAGAGGAAATAAAATACGAGTACTGCCAAGTGTGCGATGAACCATATGAGGATTCGCCCGTTGCAAGACTAAATTTACTGTGGCACACGTGAAAAGTAGATTCAAAAAAGATGCAGACGCTACCATAACCGTGAATTATTCACGTATAATCCATATACCGTATTAGATCAATGGACAGTTTCACTTTAGAGCGGAGCAGAAGTTACTGTACGCATGAAATGACTCAAACCATTTCAAATGCCGAACTCTCTGAAACACTTCTTTCGAACGAAAATTCAAATCGTGTTGTGTAACATGGAATTTCACCATTTCATCATCCTATCCCTTCACAGAAGTACTAAAAATCCACCAGCACCGTCTGCTTGTTGTATAAGATTCTCTATTGAACATTTTCTGTTTGACATTTAGCACTCCTGCGTTCAAATATTGCCTGAATAAGACAAACATTATTGTTTTATTAATGAAATTTTGTAGGCATATATGCATAAACTAAAAATCTACAAAACGATCATAAAACCAATCTGGACATATGGAATACCGCTATGGGGAACAGCAGCAAAGAGCCACATAAGTAAATTAGAATCGTCACAATCAAAAATACTCAGAACAATTATTAATGCCCCATGGTACGTCAGAAATGAGACGTTAAGGAAGAAATTAACAGATATGCAAAAAGATACAAAGAAAGAATCAAAACGCATCCAAACCAGGTGGCTACAGAAGCGTACAAAATCCTTATAAAAAGGAGACTAAGAAGAAAACACCCCACCGATCACGTTAACGAAATGTAACAGACAAATTGTAAGATGGTATCCCGCAGGGGGTAGCCATCCACGTGCCACGTAAAAATTAAGTGTTAGAACAATTTACCAAATGTCCAGTTGGACAAATTGTATATGTATGCATAACAAACTATGTTTTTATGTATAATTAGCTACAAAAGCATTCGTAATCCTCTCTGGCGTTCAAACTATCGATTACAAACGATTCATATATTTCTTCAATACTAGCTGTGTGCCCGCGGCTTCGCTTGTGGGATTTCGGGGTTTGATAAAATTATTGTTGAAACGAAATTTTGAAATTTAACTGTAAAACAGAAAATTATAATAATTTATATAAATGCAAATTGATGGCATACTGTGTGTTGTATAATAAAAATAGGTCAGATAAAAAATGAATAGTTTTGAGGGAGACTCACTCTGATGTAAGTAGTCTTTTTTTTTAGATGGAGGTGTAGAAGTTATATTAAAATGACATACTTTTTTGTAAAACTGAAATTGCATATTTTTTAATACTTTTTTGTGCACTCTTCTTCTATATGATCTTGAATATTCATAAATTTTCGTTTTATGATATAATTATTTGTGAATTGTTTGCCTTTCGGTTTTTTATATCAGCTGGCCTTTGCAATCACACTTACATATCTTAATCACATTATAAGAATTATTTATACTTTGTACCGCTTAATTTACTCCCAAAGTCCTTTACCGGCTTTTACTTCCCTTTTTATCGCCTCTTCTCGTTCCTATTTCTAGTTTCAGTTTTCTTTTTAAAGTTTTTTTTTTTATCCTTTGATTTATGTTATCGCGTTTATCGTAGAACAATAATTCACAAAATCATGTAACAAGTTATTAACTTAGATTATAGTTCCCCAATGTTTAATAAAAACGAAAAATAATAGCAAATATTTTACGATAAAATTGACATGACGTATTGTGACGTGTTGTAGGAGAAACGATTCTTTCGTAACAAAATAGTTGCTTCTTTAGAGATCAAAATTCGGTAATCATTTATTCGGGAAGTGATAAAAAAATTATAATAAGCTGGTGTAAATACAATAAGATATACGTGATTACGACTCACAAGTAGGCATTTAGTTTCTTCCAAAACTGCAAAAAGGAGCAGAGGCTTTCGATTGTTATCCGTATTGCTTGAGATAAGAAGAAATGTTTGTGACAAAAGTTGTTCGCAACTTAACTTTCTCTTTCAAGTTATTCAAGTGGCTTGTCTTCGGTGACTCGCCCTTCACAGGGTCCGTTTAGACTATGCCTGTAAGAGGCGCTAGTAAAGAGAGAAAACGGTTGTTTCCCTGTCGTCCGACAGAGAGAAAATGGTTGTTTTCTTCGTCGGGCGACAGGAAAACAACCGTTTTCTCTCTTTACTGGCGCCTGCTATAGGCATAGTCTAAACGGACCCTGATTTAGTATAATAAATATGAAAAATCTCAGTCAGTTCGTTAAGTAGAGACCTAAACACTTCCCCTGTAATTACTGCTCACAACCAGCATGCACGTAGCATAATAATGTTATCTGCGGTATTAACTCTTAGAGAAATTCGATTTGCCAATGGCGAAACCGTGGTGAACCATAATATCAAACTAATTGCTTTCGAATAACGACGTAACCGCTATTGTATCACGCGTGCAAGGAAGTTTATTATATTCTATTACATGAAACCAGCTTATTATATTCGTTTAGATTCATTTGAAAAGGAACCTATACATATATTATACGTATTTTCGATGTTTTTATATCTTACTTAACCTTTCCGTGGGCACGACTTTCTCCGACGAATGTATATAAAACCAGGTACCGTTCCCCTATATTGCCATATTCCCTAGAAAGCCTAGGATTCAGCCTAGGATGCTTGACAGTGTATACATTATACACCATTAACATCAGTTTGAAGATTAAAGTGAATTTGATCACATAAACGTTTTTTATATCAATGAATATAAATGAACAAATTTAAACTCATCAAGTTACAGTAAATCGTTAGTTTCATTATTTGTTCTAACAAAAAAACCAGCTACTTAAGCTTCAAATTCATGTGATATAAATGTCATTTTGCAGTACTTCTAATTGTAAGTTATAAAATAATGTCGAACCTTATCTGTCATTTGATATTGAACAACTTAATAAACCATTCAACATAGGTTTGCACAAGTATTTATCACTATTCCCACGTATCCAAAATAAGAAAATGATGGTTGTTCGAAGAAAAAATGTCTTAGTTTCTTATGAATACTCGACTTTCAATATCTACAAAAAATCAAGATACTGCCAAGCGTTCCCTTAAAAAGTCCCATTCCTTCACTTAATAATTATTAGTCGAAAATAAGAATTCAAAATTTATTAATCATCTTTTTAACTTAGGTGGTATATCTTTAACCCTTTAGACCTCACATCGGTACCTTATACCGACCCAAATATTTCGTTTTCATTTTTCACTTATAAAATTGTCTCGAAGCTTATTATACGAAACTTAAGTATTGAAATATGTATAATGGATAATTATTCTGGTTGTAGTTAAGAAAATTCCAATCCATTATTACAAGTATTTTAAAAGTTACGGTCATTTATATTTAACGAAATTTCTATTGGTTTTAGGAAGTGTTCGATATGAAGGATTAAAGGAGAATAAAAAAGGCATCAGACGTTAGAAAGTCTGCTTTATAGCTATTGCTACAGCTTACTTAGCTTACGTCTCAATCATGCGCTGGTGAAGTGGTTTTAAACAGTTATCCTACGTTCTATATTCCAGATCTGCTGCCAACACGTAATAAATCTCATGGTATGCGTTATACGGGCATAGTTTTTGAATAGATCGTTTATTGTATCAGCTATATGGAACGGAAGAGAAGGTTGACAGTGATTAATCGATGTCTCACGATCCAACGAATTATACCTGGAACGATGCGTGCATTGTATGTTTGATTTAATTACCACTTCCACGAGCATCGGAACTTGCCTCGTGTACACCGTCGAATTCCAGCCAATAGCAGATGCTCGTATATCCGACCCTCTCGATTTTATTTTTATTTTCACGCTCGAACTACTGTCAAAATATTCCCTTCGTAACCAGTGACAAACCAACGGGGGGGGGGGGAAAACACATAAATCAAACGAATTCAGGCCGTCCGATGAAAAGTTTCGAAATAACGAAGAGTGGAAACTTTAATTCTTCCATTAAAATGACTGTCAATCTTGTAGACACATTTCTGTTCCCTAGAATCTAGGATATTGAATGTCGGCTTATGGATTCTATACAGTGTGTTTCACGACACACGTCGTAACATTAGAGCATTTGTTTTCTGAAATAAACAATGATTTAACGAATGTAAAGATTGTATGCAAAATAAAATACAGCGAATGTGTCAAATACAACTCGGATAAGCAGAATTCCACTGTAATAATAAGGATCTGCATAATAGACAGTGACTACATGTAAAAGCTGATTAAAATATGTGTACAGTGTACATGTGTAAACATGATGTACTAAAAACTTTTAGAACTATTCAAATTAAATCTTTTTTTATTGAACAAAAGAAACAGCATTTGTCTATTTTTTACTTCAATGAACAGCAACGTTCGTAATAGTTTAATCTTGCTTAAGATTTTTACTTTTTCAAGGAGAAAATGTTGGACATTTTTAAGGAAAAAAGAAAAAAAATTATATTTTATTAGAGTATTAGGTTGAAAACTGAATTTGCGACCACTGCACTTTCTCTCTGCGCAAATAATTGGTTAGCATATTAATAAAAATTGTTTGTTTCTCTTCAGTAAAATTCCAGCTCACTTACCAGATCAATGCAATATAAAATTTGTAATTTTTTATTATGTTACTAGACTGCGGATATTTATGTATTTATTATATATTAAATTACACAAGAAATGAACAGAACCCTTTGCACTTGGAGATATTTTCAGATTCGATCGAATCTAGTCTAATTTTACAGCAAAATTTCCAAAAACCAAATACATTGTTTTGGAAGAGAAGAGTTACAAATGCTTATGAATCTATTTATTTTTATTCCTTTCCTTAAGTTTCTATATTTTATTCCAAATAAAACTTAACTTTCACATTTTAATATACTCTGGTAAATTAAATATATCCGCTCAGAGGGGACAGCCGAGTGCAAAGGATTAAAGAAATCTGTAAAATTTGTAAAATTTTCGAAATAAGGTATTACCGTTGATCACCTGGAGGGCAAAAATAAAGAGTAAATATATCAATTGCTGAAAAATTTGCAGTCTAATGCATATGATGTATCGTATAGGATGGATATCGAAATACCCCTAATATTTAGTAGTTAATCTACTATAATTAACATTAACATAATTTAGTTATTAACGTAAATATTAGCACAATTCCACTCATTAAATAAATGTTAGTGTTTCCTCACTGCAGATACATTTCTAACAAAATTTAAATTAATTTAAAGATTAATTTAATTTTTAGAAAATATTATTTTATACATCGTCAAATCATTATTCTGTTAAAGTTAACATTATTTGTTTCACACACTATTTGTGCAATATTCCCCAATAATTCTTTCAAAATATCGAAATACAAGTATAATTGAAAATAATATTAACATACAATCCGTACTATTATTGATTATCCTTGAATTTCAGATTTTCATCTACCTCTTCCAATATACCATTTTTTTTTTATAAAAAAAAATTAATTTCAATAATGCTATTTTTATTCGAATATTCCCCACATACTATACTGTAAAAAGTGGTAAATTTAAAAATCCGTTAAACTGCCACAGCCTAAAATCTATATCGCATTCGTTGAAATAATATTTCAAAACAAATTTGCAGTTTATTCCATCGGTATGATTTTCTACTCAAATTCCTCGCCTTGTTTAATCAGTTAACGTCTCGCGTTATTTGACTTTGCATGTATACACATTTTTAGATTTATTTTATTTCTTTCGCAATAGCAGTCGTATTTGTACAGTTTGAAAAAAGCTTTGATTATTCGAATGCAGCTATTGATTGTGTTATCTTAAAAAGAAAAGCATTCAACAAACAAAAACTTTCATTCTATAACGAATCCACTTTGTACGCTTCAACAATCACGATTCTTTTAGGGATGCCTCAAACAAAGACAAACTATGGTACAGAAAAATTTACTCGACGAGAAAGACGTAGAGTAGTTACATACGTAGGATGTAGGAAACAAAACTGTCTTCCGTAGAGACGAGCAACCAAGCTGGCTGTATGTGAATTCTTTTTCTGCTGCTTCTTTGAACAGAATCCACGGTCGGATATTTTTTTTAACCGTACCTACGAGTTATACCCTGCGGTATTAATTTTTTCAAACAGTTTTAACAAGATTATTTGAACGTTACCGAGTATAAAGGATAGAAAAATGTGTAGTTCGCTGGAGAAATGGAAAAAATAAAAACACTTAAAACTTTATTCCGTTCTGCTTGAACATACTATTTCTTTTAGTTTGGTGCAAACTAAATGACCAGCTGATTTACAACACTCTGAATAGTTGAAGTTTGTAAAGAATTATGCTCATTAATTATAACGTGCTTGGTAAAATGTACATTTTTTTTAACCAGTAATTGTTCATAATTATTCCAGACGAAAGGATAAATTGTGGAAAGAAAAAAGATTCTTCACAAATCGATTTAAATCATATAAATATAATACAACTTTCGTTCCGAAAAATGCATATGCACGTACGTCCTTGAAAAATAAATACTTACGTACAATTAATATCATAAGTGCGATAAAAATATATTTTCAAGTTTCTAAATTTCTAAAAATACAGAATTTCGAAATTTCCCCGTTCATAGAAATGTGGCATTTCTGTGCTTAATTTCTACTAAAACTTAATTTCCACAGGAAATATAATATTTCCAGCCAGAATGAAAAGGTTAAATACGTTGCAAGTAAATGTATGAATCAGAACGAGGGAGTGGCTGTTTGAAAGATTAGGTTTCTAAGTTTCAGATGGTTGCCACGTGACCGCGCCAGATGCATCGGTTACGGAGCAAACCTACGAGGATATGCTACGAAACTGGCTCTTCCCTTTAATGGAAGCTGATTCAAATGAATTCATTTTTCAACAAGATGGGGCACCTCCCCACTGGAGCCTATCAGTTAAAGCATTTTTAAATGAAAAACTGCTTCAGCGATGGATTGGTCGGATAGGGGCCCAAGACATTACTCTTTGTGCTTGGCCTCATAGATCTCCTGACCTCACAGTATGTGATTTTTTTCTCTGGGGGTTTGTAAAGGATAAAGTCTTTGTTTCGCCATTACCAACTGACCTGGATGACTTAAAACATCGAATAACAACAACGATCAATTCAATTGATCCTGATATGCTTCAACGTGTTTAGGAAGAATTCTCATATCGTTTTGATGTTGTCCATGCTGCAAGGGGTGGCCATATTGAACATTTGTAACATGTGAAATAAAACTTGACTGTGAGTAGAATACTTGTATTATAAGTTCGATTTTTTTCCTATTTTTCCTTAATAAAATATTTGATCATGGAATCGATTCATTCTTTTTGGATCATCCTGTAATTTTCTCCGTAGAAAATGATGGTGTCGGTTGTATTTTTTTTCCACAAATTTATTTTCGATATGTAGAGAAACGGGGGAGGGTGAAAACGATTTAGACGAGAGTTTGTTGTATAGTAGTCGATGTTTTGTAAGCTTTCGTATTTTTGAAAATATTAAGTATCGACGTCTCGTTCGTGGGGAAAAGAAATACTCGACGAGAATCAATGTCCGGTTAACATAGTACCGAATCCTTCGTGTCAAATGTATTAATATATACAGAAATATACCGAAATATATTAAAATTCAACTGGTCGATGATATTTCAAGCATTTAATATTTTCGTAGTTTTGAAAAATTCACAGCACAGCAGTTTTATGGATATTCAACTTCCGCTAACAGATGTCACCACGTTACCGAACCGAAAAATATAATTTTCAAGTTTGTATATTACTTTTCCTATCAACTAATGTTATTTAAATCTAAATTAACAGGAAACACTTGACGCATTAAGGATCCCACAGGTCAACGCGAAACATTCAACAGCGGCAAAATTCTTGGTAATAAATATAAAAAAAAACATGCCTAAATTTTATGCATTTGGTAACTCAGAAGATAGAGGAAAGTGCGTACATAATAACGCAATTTGTTGCAACGCGATATCTTAATTAGTTCCTGAGATATAGGGCTTCAAAGTTTGCATAGCGGACGGCGCGTACGAGGGTAATCCCGAATGGGCCGCAGACTTTTTTCTAGGAAATTCGTATACGCATTTCCAGGAATAGCAAAGGGTTAGACGTAAACAATGACCACGTGACCGCTACGCTAGACACTCGCTGTCTGGGTCCAAGCGTGAGGCGGCAGCGAATTTCTACAAAAATTACGTTTGTCTTTACACGACGATATCTCAGGAACGGATAAAGATATCGATGTAAAACAAAAACCGAATTAAAGGGGAAGATTTCTACCTTCTTATGAATCCAACTTTATATCGAAATTCGGAACAGGACTTTGTTGGCAGCCCTTTGAACTTTTAGTAATTTTAATACGCGTTTCTTATGCATTTTAACATAGTTTTTGACTTTCAATTGCTTTTATCAATAGAATATTATTATAAATATCTATCACACGCATTATTAACGGTTCTTTCGTTTACTCAAAAACAATTTTTGGAAAAAAAAATACAACCGACTTCGGAATGCACCATAAAGGACGAAATAATTTTAATTTATATTTCGGAGACGGCGTAAAATTAAAATTTGTGTTAATGAAAGATGTTGCTAATGTGAAAATATGTAAAAGGATCAAAGAATTTTGACAATTTCCAATGGAAAAAATTGTTAATTTTGCGCCGCCTCCGAAATATAAATTAAAATTATTTCGTCCTTTTTAGTGGCGATCGGAGCATTCCTTCCAGAGTAGCATCAAAGAATAGGAATTTTGCAGTGGGAATAGTAGTTAGCAACAAAAGGATGGGAAGGGAAGGGTAGTGGAGGGAAGTGCAGGGAAGGGCATGGAAGTGAAGGGACTGTTGAAAATGGGATCATTGTGGAAACATCCCCGGCCGCAAAATGTAATACTAGGTTTCATCGATATCAGGCCGAGTAAACGTGAAGTACCACGTTTTTTGCGATAAAACCAGAAAAAATGAAGAAATCCAAAATGGTTTTTTTACGGGACCAACTGTTGGTCATATTCTACAAGATGCAAAAGGTTTGGTTCCGATTGGTCCATCCATGTGGACGTAATCGGCGAACATACATTAAAAGAGTAACCTCCTCCTTTTCGAAGTCGGTTAATAATAATATACGCTAGTATTGATGCTTCCGCGTTATTGTTTAAGTTTACTAATTATATAAGAGTAAAAATTAAAATTGAAGTTGATAAGCTAAGAAAGTTTTTAAAAGTTAGAGGAACGAACAACATACGGCATAGATTTAACGAACACAAAATTGTTGAAATACTTATTTGCTATGAATTTAGTTTTTTTTTAAGTTGTATGCAAACTATATTTCACAAAAACCCAAGAAGTACACAGCCGCGGTTCCTCGTAAAGTCGAGGATTATCGTTGGCGAGATCTCCAAAAGCGTAGAGCTTCACATCTGATCCTTTCTTCCCCCTATACGTGTTCCTTCTCTATCTCGATCCATTTCTCTGATCTTCACTTATCTATCCCGAACTTTTGCTTGGACAAAGTCGGTTCGTTTCGATCCAGATCCATTTTCCGAATCTCCACCTATCCATAGTTAACTCTTACCATAACGTTTTTAAGCGAATGATCTAGTTTAAAAGAACGAGCGAGTTCAAGGTATTATCCTCGTTCGACTGGCGCAGTAGGAACATCAATGTGTATTTCTGTTCAAACATCATAGAAGAAAATGTTTAATCGCAAGCTTTTTGTATATTAAACAAAGGAATATTTTGAAATTTAAAAAATGGAAACGAAACATAGTTTAAAAAGTAATACAAATTTTTTGCTCCCTCCATGGTCCGTCATCCGGGGATAGAAAGGTTTTAATCTCTTTTCAATGCTTTGGTATAATTGTTTTAATCCTTTGCATTCGAATTTCTCCTCTGAGGGAACATATTTAATTTATCAGTGTATTTTAAGATGTGAAAATTAAGTTTTCCTCCTCTTTACTTCCAAAACAATGCATTTGGTTTTTGGAAACTTTGCTGTAAAAGTAGACTAAATTCGATCGTATCAAAAAAAGACCCAACTACAAATGGTTAAACTAATTATTAATTCCCATCCTTTTACGCTGTTGCACTATTAGTACTCGAATTATAAAAAATAGAGACAAATGCTGTGAAAATTCGATAGTACTTTATAAAAATTTGTAAAGAAACTCAAATAATATTGATAATTAAAATTGACGTAAATCGAGAACTGCGACTTAAATTGTTAGCATTGTAGCGAAACACCGAAAGGAATGTAAATGTCCTTGATATTTTCACAAAAATGTATTAGTACGTACCTTAAACAATCGTATTTCAACAAGATACATTTTATGGTAGCCAATGACAGAGACAGATGTTTAAACACGAATTGCAAGCAAAGCGTGAAAACATATGTATACATAAATCCATGTGATATCCTGTGTGAATAGGTTTAGGACACCTTAATATAATAGCGTTAACAGTGACCTTTACAATGCGTGGGGGTAACAATGAAAATAATGGGTACACCCGTAATAGCAGATATGGAAACAGTAATTATGTGCAGGGTAGCATCGGATATAACAATTATTCACGTTCTAACTGTATTCCCATTCTCAGAGAAGCTAACCGTAGATGTATACATACATTTGAAATATGTAAATATGTACATATCTAGATGCAAGATCTATGAGATTTATCTGAATCTTCGTTTGAAAAATTGCGATTTTCTTATAGAAATTGTATTTCCTAAACATTTCCACACTAAACAAAATTTTCCAGAAATAAAAGAAAAAAAAATGACTTGATTCAAGTAAATAATTGATTCAAATGGTGCTAAACAAATATTTACTTCAGTGCAGCAACCATAATTTCTTGAAGTAAACAAATATACTGTAATGAAGGAAAAATTTACTTGTGTATATATTTATTCAGATATAAAAAATTCGTTTAACGAAATTATTATCGCATTGTTATTACAAGCAATAAAGCAGGCTTTCCATTTTAGTCAATTGTTACGCTTGCAGCTCTTCTTTTTGTCACACTCGTTATCCTTCTCTGCGTTCGAAATACACATTATCGTCAATCAAACCAGTAAACATAGTCCAAAGTATATCGTGATTGATGTTATTCTAATCGAAAAATATTACATATAAGTAATGAGTAACAAGAGTTTAGTTTTC
This sequence comes from Stelis phaeoptera, assembly GCA_943735885.1. NCBI lineage: Eukaryota > Metazoa > Arthropoda > Insecta > Hymenoptera > Megachilidae > Stelis > Stelis phaeoptera. The sequence goes on from OX030930.1 coordinate 6,065,441, forward strand.
TTTTTCGATAAATTGATGGCATCCACTAATTGTGGCATAATAAAAATAAAAATTCTTTTCTTGATGAAACTTGCATAATGAGGTAATATCGAGCCCCGCATCGTAACGTTTTATTGTTCGATCACATCATCGATTATTATCAATTGCTATCCTCTCCACCACACAATACACGCATTCACGCCCAATACATCGGAATTCTACATTACCACGTTGACTTTCATGGAATCGTTAATGATCAACGTTTCCAATGTTGTATAATCGAATAATTCGTAAAAGAAAAGAGAAAACAGACAACGAAAAGTGTTAATATTAAGCTAATTACACTAGACATCAAACTGAAAGGTTAAATTAGAAAATTAATATCTCGCATCCTTAATAATGGGGGTTTTAGTGTGCCTTGCATATACATTTTAACAGTGGCAACTAATGAGTTAATTTTACAATACAAAAACATGATGTTGTATTTTAAGTAATACGCAAATATGTGCTAGTCATCTTTTATTTATAAAAATAATAAAGATTAGTAATAACATGAGATGTTCTTCTAAATCGCTTCTGAAGATTGCATCCATGATGTAAAAATTCAATACTCAAAAAATTGTCATTTAAATTAACTCACACTGTTTCTAATAAATATTGAATCACTTTGAAGAATGTAAGAAATTTCATGAAAAGACCACGTGCTTTCTAACAAAACTGATTACATCAGTTAGAATTTACGGCTAATTTGATAAGTTTCTTGAGTATACTGCACTTTTTGGTTAAACCGAGTTAGACTCTAAGTACTCTAAGTACTCTAAATTCCTCAGAGTAGAATTATGTACAAGAGAATATTAAACCAGAAATCTTTGTTTAAATGAAATTTACCTAAATTGCCGGAATACCACACTGTGAATGAAGGTGTAGGTGGTTAGGCAAGTAATACCAGACGTTTCAACCACATGCGGCTAGACAAGTAGTATTGAAACGTACGAGTCGTACGTAGTCAGACAAAAACAGCTGAAACGAGAAGCCTTACACTGTTAGACAAATATCATTCATCCTGTGTGTCAGTAGGTAATCAGGTAATTCTATTAGTGCTGCAAAAGTTTATCGAGTCGTTTATACTTTAATTATTATTGGTATGAAACAAATATTTTAAGTTATATTTAGTAACAGATACCTAACCTACTATTGCCGTTTTCCGTTAAAACATTTTCTACTTATAATTTCAAATTTTATATTATGTTATACTATGAATTCTTAAACTATTTTCTCTAATATAGTGTTTAGAAATCTGTATTGTTTCGTTCATGTTTCAATTAATGACGTGGAAAAGTTATTAACGAGACAGAGCTACATGTCACAGTTTAAAACTGAGATTGTAAAACGTTTATGATAAAAATATATTTTTTCTAATAATGTAATCTGTAATTCAACAAAATTTGTGTACTTGACCATTTTTGGGACCTGTTATACAAAACTTATTGGCCCCGTCATTTCGTTGTTTCCTGTGACTAATAAAAATTTCATTATAGTCAGAATAATTAGTGATTACTCAAGTTTTATGCAAAAATGCTTCACGACACTTTATATGTCAACGTTTACATAGCGCAAGAAACTTTGTGTGCCATTATCGTGTACAAACACAATATCGGTGGTTTATTCCGAGCAAGGAGGGTTAGGTTGATCTCCGAACTTGATTTCTCTTGTAAATTTGCAAACAACTAGCGGTTCCAAGATACTAAATTTATTATATTACATTTCTACATTACATACAATATGTAGAATTTTCTGTACTTCCAAATATTTCTAATAAAAATTATTAATAAAAAAAGATTCAGAATAATATGGATTAAATCGTACCTCCAGAATAAGGAAAATAACCTAATTACTCGATATCCCGGTAGAACGAAGAAATCGAACTCGTGTAATATTTTTCGCTGCTTGAAAGGAAGAAAATTGAAAAAATTACCTATGTCAAACGTTAAAAAGTGCGGACCATTCATATCATTCTGAATTCTGTTTATTCCTTATTCGATATTATTCGTGCCTAACGCTTCCTGCTTTACCGACACGGTTTTTCAGCCATGCTTGGACGACGCAATCGAGGCAAAAGCGCACGCTATATGGTTGGTCCGTGTTTTTCCTGAATAATTCAAAAACGAAGCCCCATCCGATTTTTTTGCAAAGGAAATTGTTGTTCAGAATCGCCTCAGCTCCATTTCTGGTTGTTACACCAATAATGGGACACCCTGTAGAATGTCCACTGTACTATAATATTATAAGAAGCATTTTTAATATTACTTAATTGTTAATTAAATGTTGTGGGAAGAGCCTCTCTCAAAAGCTATAATATATTAACGTATTCCTGTATCAACTAGCCTTTGTCTCTCCGACAGTTTTGGCTGTAACTATATCAGTCGGTACGATTACACAGCAACTCGGTGGCTCGACATTACTCCACATCGATATTCCACTAACACACAGCAAAGAAGAAACATGTGCCGAGGATTTCCTAGAACTTTATCTTCCATGGTAACTGACCAGTGTCGATTCTGAGCCTTGGTCAGTTAACACGTTCGATTTCAGAGTAACAGGTGTACCTTATTCCACGAAAAGGCGCGTCCAGACTTGGCAAGTGACCGACGCAAATAGCTATGCCAGTAGTTAGCCGAAATAACTAGGTTCCTCGTTTTTCGTTGTATACTTCGACAAGCAACAACAGTTTCGTCAAAATTATGAATATGCGCCATTTAGCAAATTAATCGTTCCAATTTTTCTAAAAAAAGTTATTCAGTTCTAAAAGCTGTATATTTTACAAATTCAATCATTAAACTGATAACACAGTGCTTATAAAACCGCATAACGCATTCTGTTTTAGAATTCCGTTTCAATATGTCACAACATGCTGCATGTCAGAACACACTGACACTTTTAGAAACATTTCTTTGCGCGATCTGGTGTTTCTAATCATTATCTCTGTTTCAGATCAAATCTGGTGTGCTTCTTTGCATCGAGAGACTTTTACGACCGCCTTAGGCCACTCTACGCCCTGAAACACGCGCAGTTCGCACACCGACTTCTAGGTTTCGTGATGCAAAATGCAATAGGCATAGATTGGCATTGCCGCATCGAAGTATCGAGCAGATCACAAACTATAAAACATAGGTGATATGGAAGCGAACTGATACTCGTGGAGTTTTATGCAACGACATAGCGATATTATGGAATCGATACGCGTTCGTTCCAACATTTTTTCTTACAGTAAGTATCTATATAAAGATAGCCTCAAAGATTGCCACCTCATCGAATTGTGTTATAAAAAATACCGTTGGATTTCAATGTATTGATTAATAAGTGACGCTATTGTAATTAAAATTTTGATATGTCTACTTACAAATGTCCATTTTTGTTGTGATAATAAACATGTTAAATAACAAATGTGTACATAACTCTATTGAATTAATTTGGTTTATACCGATTATATTGATTAATAAAAATTAATTTGCTGCAGTCAAAATTTCAACCAGAATCAAAGCAATATCCCTGTTCAGTAGATACATTATCGTTCCCTTCATTCTTTACCAACTTATTGTAAGTTTGAAATTATATTAAAATAATGTGTAAAATTTAATAAAAGCAACATATCTATTATTATATAGTAATCAAATACTATTGCAGTTTCTTTCATTCGTATATCTAGTTCAACAGTACACTGATGTTTTCGAACTGCTATTAGACAGTATTCCACATGAAGAAACGCAATAAAAGAACTGAATCAATGCCAGTAGATTTTCGTTTTATTCCTTTTCCAGGATGGTTCGTCTGAAGAAAATCCTTCATATTTAAGCTCGATGAAGCGTGCTAATAGAAATTCCGTGTGACATGTTCCCTACGGTAAAGTAATCGAAAAACGTAATAGAAAAAGTGAATCCGTCGATTTAACGTCAGTCTGTATTATCTCAAACAAAGACATTTTACCGAACTTTTTGTTATATAAGAAATCGTCTGTAACATATTGAATCTCGTTTATGTCAGTTTCGATACGTATCCAACACTTTTACATTATTACTTATAATCGTACCAATGATAAAAAATTTGGTCCACAGGATTTATTATCACGGATACCGACCATTTCGTTCGTAGACGAGCAAAGCGTATTAAAGCTTATTCACAGATCGCAATTAAGATAAATGTGTTAATTTGTTTCCTGATACACTTTATAATCTTGCAATGTAATCATTTCACGATATCACTACGTGATTAATTTTTGCGTCCAAACATTGTATTTTGTAAATGGCCAGCATTCTTTTTTATTACTCCAAGTAAAGTAATTATTATTATTATTATTATTCAAAAAAAAAAATACTACTGTGTGGGAAAAAATAATTGTTCACGACATTTATAATAATAAAACAGTAATATTTTCAGAGGAAAGCTGTTGCTGAGAATTGACTAACTAATTATTCCTTGTCGCATGATTTCGTCAACTTTCGAAGAAACTTATTTTTTAACTTTCACAAGTGATAATATTGTGGGAACAATAAACTAGAACTGAATTTGAAGAAAAGTTATGTATTAAAAATTTCTTAAAAATGAGATAAGGAATTGTAATTAGAAGGAACAAGAAATATTTTCATTAATTTCATTAATAATAAAATATATAGGTTAAATACGTTTGACAAAGTATAAGAATTCTATAAAAAAAACAAAAATAATTGCTCATCATAATAAAACTTTCATAAACTGAAACTTTTCATGGTAAAATAGTTTATTAAAAAAAAAAAAAATAATATAAAACTTGTAGTAGTTCACAATACAAATTAATGTATGTATCTGTGTATTGAATTGAAATTAACAGTAAGTAGTGGCATTACAACAATTCTCGAGCCATTAAATTATAATAGAAACGGTTATCGTCAGTTTGGATTCTCGTATCACTGGTTGGTTAGCTATACTGTTTTCCTGTTACTCTTCGCTGGTCTTGCTTTTTACTTGATTTCTCCATGAGTTTCTCGCGGGCGTTTTCGCCTACTTCTATTAAAACGTACCATGAACCCTCGATACGATCCGTTCGAGTTTCCCTCTTCGAAACTTCTTTATACGTTTTCTTGGTCGAAAGTTCTTCACTGTGTCGATCTCGATTCTTTCTGCTACACTGTAACTTGCAACGTTACGACGTTTCACCGTCGTTCCTACTTCCGGTGTCGTACTTACTCTGTCACTCGGCTGTTCTAGTATTCTGACAACGACTCGAGCGTTTCCTTAATCTTTCACGCGAAACTGATGTTATTCCTGCGCTGGAGATTTCGCTATTTACATGTCTTCAATGCATTCTAATGCTTTGGATGCTAAACTTATCGAAAGTAGAATTCTACAATATTTTTGAAATCGACCAACGACCATTATTCTTTGCCGCTGTACGTAAAAACATCTATTCACACGATTGTATCCGAGAACTTCTATAATCGTTCCAAGTATTAAAAAAGTAATCGTTCTAATTTGGAAACGTGATTTTAATACGTGGAAAACAATCCAGCTACGTAATTAAAAGTCAAAGATTTTCTTTTAATTACACTTACTCTACTGTAGGCTTGGGAATTAACTGCTCTTTCCGGCCGATTTACAAATGCAACGCCTCCTTTCTCCCACCGCACTTCTTTAGGCCAGTCGAATTAAACTTGTTTCGAGAAAAAAATTTTAATTAGAAGCTTCATTGCGGGAAGTTCTTCGGAAGCATGTTAAGAATAAATTAAAAATATTTCAAAGTTGTGAATAGCTGTTTAAATAATAATCAAAGAATACACTAAGTACTGCTTTTTATTTAGCTTTCATTAAAAATGTGTTACTGACAGAGAACAATAAAAAATATTAGTTCACAAGCATACAAAAATCTATAAAATGAGTCGCGGTGAGTTGAAATTTGTCAATTTGTTAACCCGTAAAAAATTAAAAACAGTCAATTTAAACGATTATTTCGATTACTAATAACTAATAAACGTTTAACCGTAATTACTTGTAATAAAGCTTAAAATGGAGCTTCTAGTGTTCTTAATAAGTATCGAAAATTTCAGCCCAAAAGATCTATTAAGTTTTCGCAACAAAAGCTCCATTTTAAGCTTCATTGCAAGTACAATAATTACGGTCAAACGTTTATTAGTTATTAGCAATTGAAATAGTCGCTTTCAATTTTTCATAGGTAAACGGGTATTCCCAACTTTTCACGACTTTGGAATATGTTTAATTTGTTTCTAACACGCTTCCGAAGAACTTCCTGCAATCAAACTACTAATTACAATTTTTTCCCGAAACAGGTACTTTTAAGCGTAATTCGACTGCACTGTCTTGGCGTGTGCTATAAGAACTGTGAGTGGCCTTTTTACAGCAATAGTTATACCAATAGATTTTCACATCAGTTTGGGAAAATTCAAACTTCACTTCGAAAAGCCACATTTAATATTACTTTTTACGCTTAAAGCCATCTAGGCACGCCTTAGTGTAGTTGTTCCATATTTGATTAATATTTTGATAGTGACATTTAAAAGCATCTTTCCAATTTATTTTTAACGCAATTCGTTATGAATTATGAAGCAGAAAGAATGATCGTACGACACAATATAGTAAGTGTGCAGGAGGTACCACTAACAAAAAAAACGCCATAGTATAGAGCTATAAGGGAGGCTCGGTGATAATGGAGAATGGAGACCTATTCGCACGGAACAGTGCTGTCATTGATCTAGAGAGGACAGAACGGAAGTGAAATTTGACACGTGTTTTAGCTTCAGCCTTTCATCGTTTCAGGCAGTACTGGACATCGGGTAAATCTCTGAAAGTAACGTAATGCCTTGTAATCTAAACAGACCGCGACAGTGATGCAACATGTAATTTTGAAAACTGTCACGCAATGATATTTTGGGAAAAAGTGTAAAGAAATTATTTTACCCACTTTCATTACGAATTTTGCTACGTGTAGTGTTTATGACACGTACCGTATTTATCTTAGCTTTTGAGGGCTGTTAAACTTTTGACATCTGGCAAATGGACGTGAAAAGTTATTTAGCAATATTCTAAAGATTCCGGGAATTTAGTAATTAGACGTTTGCTCCTTTCCTCAATAGAAAATTGACATGTCATAAGTAGTGGAGTTTCCTAGATGTAAGCAAAGTTAGCTTTTCACGGTTCTCGGAAATCGTTAGGATCACGATTGGGATTAAAGGTAGGGGACTGACTGACGTTACTGAAGTTATACTTACTCAAGAAGGATAGAAAATCGTCCTTACCCCTGAACAGTCAACGTTCCATTTTTAGAATCCAATTTTAGCACGAATAAAATTAATTGTATTAAAAGAATTTTTGCCATGCTGTGAAAAAGTTATAAGTCTTTGTAAGTATACAATATAAAGAACTTTTGATGTGTCAAGATTCCCAGATTTTTGTTAAAGACGCAGTAACTCGCGTAAATGTGTGTGGTATATAAAATAAGGAACACTATTTTACATTATGCAAATATAAATAGAGCGAGTATGTTTTAATTGTTTTCACGCGTGTGACAGAATAAAATAATAATTTGTTATTTGTTTCGTTTCCTTCACTTTTTCGTTTCAATATAATCTGCCGTCGCGTCCCTGCCATATTTATGAATGCGGTATGCCTGTGCGAGCGGATCTGCGTTAAGTGTCCGTTCAGTGACACAAAGCACACTTTCCGTAATGCAGAATTCCGAATTGTGGAATGTTTTCTTCCAATCACAGAAGACTAAGCAAGTTGAACAGATAAGGTGTGAACACACGATCGCGAACGACTTAAAGGAGTGTCTACACCTCAGTTCAAAGAGAAAATCCTTGACGAAGTTGCTGCAACTTCAGCAATAAGCGCAAGGAGATTAACCGAAGCTCATAATGCTTCTCAATCCACAGAATAGTGAATGCCATAGGCCATAGACACACACCAACTTTATTCATACTATTTGTAACGTGTACAAAGTTTCCAACGATCAAATTCTACTTTACACTGTCTTTATCTTTTCAATTTAATTTAATATCGTGGTAGAATGCACTACAGATGAAGTAATGGATTACAAGGTTTAACAACTCTAAATATGAAAGAAATAGGCTTGAAATTTTACGTTAATTACAGGTTGTTGAACAAAAATGCTGGTAGTAGTTTTCCATCTACTCGTTACAATACCTAGCTAATTATACAGAATGTTAACCCTTTGAGAACGGAACACTTTTACGCTTGACACAGCAAACTCAAGGAATATTATTTAATTAAAATAAAATAAGCAGTAATTCCCTTCCTCCAAGCAAATGCTACAAATCTCTGTTCTTCGCACTAGTGGTTACGATTTGTGTCAAAAATATGGGAGGATGTTTCTTAAATAAATATATATACATTATGTACGAATCTGTAAGTTGCTGTGACGATTCAGTTTGAACGCATATATGCGTCGAAATTTTCCAAATCCTGCTTTTTTTCAGTTTTCTTTTACCCCATACACACAAACGCATACACTTTTACATATAATCTCGGTTTTACAAGTAAAATTTTTTCTGTTTGCAGAGTAAATAATTTAATATTGCTTGAAAATATTACTTACTGCGCTCAAAAGTACAAATTGCATGTATCTGTATAATTTTACATGAATAATTAAATCAAATAAAATCCATATCATCTATAAATTCAAAAGTAGGATTACTATCGTATTTAACAATTCAAAATTAACTAAAAAAAAACCAGTTAATCTCCCTCATTTATTCCAAAGTGATATTGGAATAAATTGTTTTTATTACCGCCAGATACAGATCTTGTAATTATATGTATAAGTTTCTCTTAATCATTTTTGTCTTACTTTTAATAGAAATAAAAATAATTTAGATGACCTTCTGAATCCCTCTAAAGGTAAGTGCAAAGAACATCGCAATAAACCAATATATATTAATTAGATAATTCAATTAGAGACTAACTTTATGTTTGACAATTCTGAAACGATCCATTGCAAAGTACCTATACTTGAGTCCTGATAATAGTGAAACATTAAAAAGATATGTATATTAAACAAAACAAAATAATAGAAATAATTTTTACTTAACACCATCTAATTAACACGTTGGCTGCCACGGGGGTCACCGGTGACCGGCAACCGAAATTTTTTACAATCAAATAAATAACAAAAGAAATGACGAAATAAATCACGGATAGCGTTATCATTAGGCTAGTAATGCTAGCTATCGATTTGAAAGGTTAAATTTGAAAATTAGTCGATTATATTCTTAATAATTAGGATTTCAACGTGTCTGACTACACACGTCCGTTTTCACTGTGGCAGTCAACGTGTTAACCAATAGAATTACTGATTCTGATTGCAGATAGAGTTGCAGGTAAAAAAAAAAACTTTTTGAGGTAAAAATATAGCCATTTAATTCTTTAACTTAAGCAATTTTTCCGCTATCTTGTATTGTTAATATAACAATACAACATGTAGTTCTTTACATGTGTATAACACAAAGCAGTTACTTTCATGTACTCTCGATACAATTCTGAGCAAGGTCGGTAACATAGTAATCTATTGTGTAATAAATCGTAATTTAATACCAGATTCAAAACCAAGAATTACAGTGAAATATCGACTATCTGAATTACTAGGAAGCCAAGTCCATAAATGGTTATTCACATAATTGATCTAAACTCTGGACACTAGGTAAATTAAATTGGTTTGTGTTTTTATCAATTTTTATATAATGTTTAACCCTTGTGTCAATAACCAGAATTGTCATAGTTGCTCTATAACTGGAGTATCAGGGTACTCCAAGCGTTTGTGCGAACAGATCTCGTATGCAATAATGATTTCATATTTACAGTTTTGTAAAACCATTCCACTTTCTTTTTTTTATCACAAATTAAGTATTATTTTGTTAAAAATAGAGAAATATTGACTCGTAGTTACAAAGTAATGTAATGTTGAAGTCAATCATTAATGTGCTGTGTGGGTATATAAGTATATAACTTTCAACCCTTCAAAATTTATCATCTTTGCTTCAACAGGTGAAAAACTACATCCCATAAATATAAATAAATACACTACACCAAGGATTAAACCAATTTCATTGACACAATAAACAAATATAATCAATATTTCATACAAAGCAGAGATGCACAATGAAATTGTCTATAGAGTTATATTTTGACATGTATTATAGCAATAATAATTCTTTTCGTGCAGATAATTTAGAATAGTTTGTTTGAACGAAGAGTCTGTGGCGAAATAACGCGTCTCGACGGACCGTTTATCAACGTACAAAGAGAGGTACCAATTCGAAAACTCTCAACCCGAAACACAATCATATTAAACTTGTTTCAAAGTATTTTGAAATGAGCCCTTCTTGAAGAATAAATGTTCCAAAATATAAATATTATTTAATAAAGTTCAAAAACAGTTTAATTAACGATTCTTTTAAATAACATTCGAGTAATCATCGAAGTTCTATTGCACGCTGCTTGTATCATTAATAAATTTTTATTTGTTGTAACTAACATTACAACCCACTGCTTGAAATGTAAAAAAGGTTTTTTCTTTTTTGAGTATTTGAAACCTTCTTACTTTAAGTAATAATATTAAACGTTCTAGGATATTTTTCAAAAATATAAGTGAAATGTGCCTTTTATGTTCTGAGATGGAAAAAGGGTAGACCGAATTAAAAAAAAAAAAAAAACAAACGAACACCCATGAAGTTTATTAGGGAAGGAATGAAATTTTCTGAGTTTAATACCCGCTCCTCACGTTTGCACCACGTAATCCTGTCTAAAAAAATACTTAAAGTTCACACACAGCCACGAGCAAACACACATTTCAACTCGCTAAGGGAAATTGTTTTTTTTTTCTCCTGGAGCCCGATTCAAGACACGCGCAGCTTTTTCTCCTTCCTGTGCCGTTTAAATTAAAATTTTCTCTGCATAAAGGAATTCACAATTTTTATGATAGATTGCAGCCAGAATTCGCAAGCAGCTCAATTAAAATTATGAATGTTAATTAAGGATGTTTGAAGTGTACTGGAATTAACGTTTGTTGTGGAAATTTTGCATAAACGCTGGTTTGAATTAAAATACACAATACGAAACAAGATATATTAGGTTGGTGCATATGAAATGTCGGATTTATAATGACAACTTTAAATAAACACACATTTTTTAGATTAAACGTTAATAATCAAAATAAGAATGATTATAATCTGTACATTTTTTCAAGAAATTACAAGTTTTCTACTTTCATTTCATCAATTTTCGGAAAAATTACGATTATTCGTGCTTTACAGAAATCTAAGAAAGATACGTTTATACACGTAAATCTTAACAAATTTCGATGATAATTTATCACAATAAATCATAGTCTTATTTTAAAATAAAAGTCTTAGGAATCTGCATATTTTCTTCGACGAATCAAAGCGTTTTATGATTTTCCCAAAAATCAGGTTAAAACATATTTCATAAAAACTTGAAAAGGATGCGTAAATAAGGTGAATATTGCAAAATGAAAATTATCTGTGAAAGAGGAGATTCTAAGCTTCGAATCGATATATGAAACATCTCAAAGACACGAATATTTATCGAGTAAGCAGATTTCAAAAACTGATGAAACAAAATCGGACATTTCATATGCACCAACCTAATACTTTGGATATTTTAAAAGTAATACTTTTTGAGTATGTATTAATAAACTATGTCGGTCAGGATATTACTTTTTCACTTTTAGGCCTTTTAACACGTTGACTACCCATATAGGGGTGATATTTGAAGTTAGCCTATACTATTAAGAATTCTTTCATTTACTAATTATAAATATTAATGTCAAGTACTTAACACATTATCTACCGCTCTAGAATGATAAAATAAGCCCTACTATTTAATACTTAAAAATTACAAAGATTTGTTTAAAATACTTTTTTTTTTGCATTTTTAACACTTAAGGAAATAATCGTGTATATAAATTTAAACCAGCCATACTGTATACCAGTAGTTTATTTCTGTACCAACTTGGATCAGTTTTTGCTAGTTTCCGCATTGTTCGAGTCAAATATAAATCAAATGAATTTTTGATATTTCTTATCCTGGATACAGCACGATACATAACACCAACTTGCTAGAAAATTCTACTCTTAGTACATGCTTTTCCGTGCATATTTGGAACTGCAGAAGCACATTTTGAAATATATTATCTTATACTACAGAGGAATATTTGTATTCTTTTTATATCGTGTTAACTATTACAATTTCCGGGTGCATGGAATAACATCGGAATTTTTTTATTATTAAATATAACATTCACTAGAACATTACTCGTCCATGTACCTATACATATTTTATCGTATTGTTCATAATCTCTGACATTAGCTATTATAATTCTGAATAAAATTGAGGATGACAGAGGATCAGACAAGTAGAGTAATAACGGAAACCATAAATAGGTAAATAAATAAAACGGTGTTGTATGAGATAAGACAAACAAATAACAATTATTAAATAAAAAAAAACTACGTACAATAATAGCATGTAATCGGACAGATCACCATTCATATACGTAAAGAGAATGTAAACAAAATAGCAGAGTACGAGTTAAAGACGATGGTAAACCACAATAGTTTAAGAGTAGACACATTAACATATTTGAAGAAGTTGAAGTGATACTATTTACTTGAAATAAGTTCAAAATAAACTACGATGTCACCGACAGTTAGGTAAGGATCAGGAGGATAAAAAATTTTATATGGTTTTTTACACTAAGGATCCGCGAGGTTTATTGCCAATATCTGACCCAATTGTGTAATAGGATCCTTAAAACGCACAGACTGGGAAGTAGAGACTACACCACCAAAAAGTTTCATTATAAGACTGTGCAATCGATCATAAAATCGTAATTTCGCCAAAAACCAACTACCATAAAACTCAAAGTCATGTAAAATATAGCACTGACGAGAATAATGAGAGGAAACCGCATCGTGACAGGTAATGGGATGTGTACCATCTATCGGGCACGATACACTTCTCTAGGGAAAATGGCGCCGTAGAAAAAGATACCCCTACCACTCCCTATAATAGTAAAAAATTACCAATCGTTATGCCAAGGTTGGGTCTGGATTAGGTTAAACCTAGGTAAGTATCAAATGTAATAAGTTTAATAATTACTTCGGTTCGAGTTGCTAAATGTAATAATAACGAGATATAATGGATGATGAACTAACTGAATTAATCATCATGCCTAAGCATAAAAGCTAATAACTTTGGAGTATAAGACGAATGGTGGGATTCTTTTCTCCTACATTGCCATTTTCTCCAGGAAAGTGAAATACTACCGTTGTATCAATCACAGATAAAAATCTTAGTCTGGTATAAGTTTCGATCTCTTCAATTGACGGAAAAACAGATGGTTAAAGAACAGCGGAGAGAGAAAACACAATTACAGCCCGGCACCAGGAACAGGAGAGTGCTGCGAGCATTAGGTCAGAAGGATCATAATAGTCTATCAAGAATTTTAGACTGCTGATCTAATTAGCAATAGGTCATAACTCTTTCATCCTCCCTCTCTGCAAGATGAACAGAAGCAGGAAGAAAAATTGCTGGTTATGTAGAACGGAAAGGAGTGATGTTTGGTATACTTTTTTTGTTTCAACATGAGCAGATAGTATAGTGAGCGAACGTTGGAGCAGAAGTTAGTGAATTCGAACCGAGAAACCTAGTATGCCACCTGAGGAATGTGTAGTCGAAGGATATCGCCAAGAAGTTTACATCGCAGTACTTCTGAAGAGCCAGACTCCTCTTAACACGTTTACTACCAGCGTTCAATTTCTCGTATGAAATTTTGATTTTGTTATTTTATGCGCTTTAAAATACAGAAAAATCAAATCTACCATGCAAATTAAATAAGGATGTAATATACAGACTGCGTGCATGATATGAAACTATTTCATTTTATTTTTCGTTATTTTATAAAACAAAAAGCTGTGTGTGGTGAGGAAATTTCCAATTGCCTGCTGATAGCGAAGAAACAATTTAATGTGCCAGAACTGGACATAATTATTTCTGAAGTAATGGTCATGAAGGTGCAGGCCAGATAAGGCTACAGGCTCGCACCATGTGATTCAGGGGGTCCCCGATTTATAATTTTGTATAACCTAACTTATGACTTAAATTTCCTCCGTGCCGAAGCACATCAGTGTTTTCTCGTTTGCCCTATCTAAATGCGATAGTTTGGGAAGTTTCATACGTAATATGCATTTCTCGTTTCGCCAGCTACAAAGCATTTCATTAGACTTTAGACAAACAGTACATAGACGATGTATAACGAGACCAACACCAGATATTTTAGGCTTGAAGATAGAAGAAAGTGTTAGAGAGAAAAATTGTACTGTTCAAGAAGAAAAATATAGTGATATAACAAAATTTTCTGATTGCTGCCGTTTTCAAAGTCTTTTGAAGGTCGTCGATGATTTTTAACACTAGAATAATTGTTTACCTTGATGAGAGTCAACGTATATTTCGACAGAAACGTTTTAATAAATTTTGGAATTTAAAATAAGAAATCTGAAGCAAATCAGTTTGACCTGTTTGGTAGTTCTAGTGTTAAATGGCACCATATGTTTTCAACTTCATAGTGTTATAGCTGATATCGAGACGAATGCTGTAGGTTGAATGTAATAAAAAAAAAACTGATATCGCAAATCGTATTGTAAAACTTCTGCAATAGTGCGTAGTATCGTGTAATTGTTGATTCGTCATATTCCGCGTATCAGTGCATAAACCTGCATGGATTTCATCGTATGCTATTAATTAAATCGCGTTTATCAGACAAGCTTCATTACTAATCAATTACACGGGACATACTCGATGCGGTAAGGGAGTTCACAATTTCAGTGGAGCGAAGTAAAGCTGACCTGTCACATACCCTAGATACACTAATCATGTCTCGTTATACCTGTTGCAAAGTTTGCAACCGATACGTACGTCGCATCGCGACGTACGGAACAAGCGCTACTTTAGTCAAACGAGCTCGTTTAATGGATATTTTAAAATTAATTTCTGTTTGACGGTTCTGTGGCCTGCGGTTTATCGCCATAACAAACAGGACGCCAACGTCTGAGACTAACTTTCGAAACAGAAACATCACCGCGGCATCATTTTGGTAATTACACATCACCTTTTAGGATACACAGATTGTGGGATATTAATAATCGCACCTAGAATCGTGTAATCGATATTTTTGTGCATGAGTGGTGGTACTTTTTGTATATGCAAAATTTAAATGTTTCTTCAGTTCGAAATAAATCAAATGGTTGATGATAGATATCGATTTCACTGTTCATTCAAGTATGGACGCTTTTACCTTTATTGTACAAAGCTGTAACAAGCAAAAAGTAATAGTACACTTTAAATTTATGCGTATAGTGGATAAAAAAACGGAAATTTGTCAAGTTTTATTGTGATAATTTTATAGAAAAATTGAAATATTAAAGATGTGTAAGTCCCAAAAGCGTCTATCAAGTTAAGGATATCAAGATTCCTGGAAATTCCGAGAACTCTAAGGATATTTCAGGACTACCTTCAGTAATTAAGTGTTTAAAGCTATTCCCGAAACGCGACTTTTGGAATTTTCCGAGATACCTACGGATATTTTCAAGTCTAGAAATTTGTTATTTTCACACATTCCTAATTCTTACTAAACGTATCCTATGACACTTTGGCCCGTTCAAAAGCTTAGTGGTACCACGATGATACCATCTTTATAAAAATTAGTACTATTCTTATCTGTTGTATATCACAGACTCTATAATAAGTAATAGTAGTGAAACGGTCGATCGTACTGATGGAGCATCACGTGCATTTATATGGAATAGTAAAATTGGTCTAAACAAAACTGGTCAAACGTAGTAAATTATATAATGAATATTAAAATAAATTATTAAACGTCATTCATTACTTTCTTGCTGAAAATAGGTAGTGGGATATTAGCTACTTAATGTTTCACTAAATAAAACATTGTAATATACTCTAACAGTTGGTAATCGTTGCTACGTTCGGTATATTGAAGCTAAAAAAGTTTGTGTTCGTTTCTCATTTCTAATTTGTAAACATACAGTGGAAGTAGAAATCTACATAATTTTGTAACTGTTTCTTACACGTACTTATTTTCTTTTTAATATTTAGAAAATTACAAAAATTGCAGTTGATTACTTTCTTTTTTTTTTATTGTCTCTCTCTCATTTTTGAAAAATATTTAGTTCACGATCATTCATTGATTTATGAATTTTTATCAATCAATACGGTTATTCAAAATTTATTAAGATCCTACGACTGACCCGAGATATTATCATAGCATCATACTTGAAAACTATTTAACAAAAAATTCAACAAATTAGCTATAATGATTATTGGATAAAACTTTATTTATTGTAAATTGCAAGATAAATGTTTATTTCGAGATCACTTGCTCCATTATAATATCACAGGGGTACTGCATTTTATTTATTTTCTGGCGCATAAAACAATTCTACTTTACTTTTAATGTACCTTGAGATGACCAAAAATGACAAAACAGATAAAATATACAATAATTACAGCATAATATGATATACTAGTTTTAAATAAAGTTCAAGTCTAAAATTTTGAATCTTTTGGAATGAATTAAAGTAAAACCATTATTTCGGTAAAAGGCAAAAATAATCCTATTACCTCTGTTGCAATCAAAAGACTAACAATTCCAACCGATTAAATTAATCTATTTGTCTTTAAATTGCACTGAATAATTCAATGTTCCTCGAAGAATTTCAGGAATTTCCCGTTTAATTTTTGAATAGAAACACATTCACCGTATCGAAAGAGATGTAATAAATACGATGGAAATAGATGCAGCGTGGAAAATTGAATTCAAATTATAAAACTTAACGGTGGCTAACGAAAAAGAGACCTACAATTAGAGTTATTAAGCACGCTCGGTGTCACTCCTGTTTTTTTACCTCGGAACCATTTTTCAAGTCTTCTCTGCTCGGTCTACGTGCACAATTTCACCCGAGAGGCTTTATCAACGCAACAGCAGCAAACCATGCACCACATTCTCGAAAAATTTTCGTCATTTTAATAAAAAACGGCACCAGAAAAGATTCGTGACGACGCGGCGTTGAAAAAGAAGAATTGCAATTCACATTGATGGTTCTGTGACGAGGACAATGAAAATTCTTTGATGGTGATTAAATCTATAAAATGATTTAAATGTAAGAGAAAATTTGACATTTTCGAAATATAATTCGTAAGACTGATATGAAAATGACACGATGGATTAATATCAAGATATTTGATAGGCAAAAGTGGTCTCAATGACAACTAATTGTAATATTTACTGCATGGATTACCTGAAATTCAACTTGTTTAAAAAATTGGTATGATTTTTATTTAATTGTTCGTTTTCTTTATCAAGAAGGTGAATTCAAATTTATAATCATCATGCAATTAGTAATTTCATAAGACAATCACAATCCGTATGATATACAATACACTTTTCTTGTAATAACTATAAAATTTGCACGTAACAACTACGTTGCCATTAACTTATTAAAACTTGTATTGACTGAAAATTCTCATCTAACAAGTATTTCGGAACATAAAGCAATCTAACTTGCTTGAATTCCGAAGCTTCGCCGTCAAATATTACTAGTAGTTTGAACATGTGCACATGCATTCGCACAATAAATTATTGTTACGATTTTCTATTACATCACGAATTTTGTTCATAAGACCTTCAAATAATACATTCATCATTACATCAGATAAAGATTTATTGCTTCGATCAATAAATCCTCGACAAATTTATTAAAAGAAAAGACACTAAAGATATCGAACTTTTATTAAAAAAATGTGTAATAAGATTCAACAAGGTATTTAATCGATAAGGTCTTCAAAATGTTTGCCTTCGGAAGGAACGCAATGTCCTAGTTTAGTTTCAAAGATCATGAGTTACCGATTAATCAAAATCAGAGTTGGGCAAAAAGTAAACTGATTAATTATTAACGATCACAACTGACTTGCAGTGAGGTTCATGATTGATGGTTATGATTACTAAGCAATCTAGTAATCATTATTAATAAATTAATCGAAGCAAATGTAATGAGTGGGCACGAATAACTCGGTAATCACTAATCTCAGATTAACTCAGAAATTTGGTACTTTAGATATTTCAGGTATTAGGTATTTGGTATTATTGTTAATTTCAGTGAAAGGTGATTTAATCATTCGTTCCGCGATTCCAGATTACTGAAATATAATCATAACCACTGATTTGTTCCAGTAACGATTAACTAATTAATTATTATGATTTCCATGATTACTTTTCATAATCGATTATAAAAATAATTGCAAAACAATCAGTTACTACCCAGCTTTGATCAAAATGCATCAATTATTGATATTTTGTGTCTGTGCAATAAACTGTATCCCTAATATCAGTTCACAGATGAGAAATAAAAATATTATTAATTATATGAGAAATTAAACTTTTCTTACTTACTCAATTAAAAACAATTAGATAAAACCCAGCTCATAAACCAATTACCTTTTACCACTGGATTATCTCTTCTTTTCAAATTAAAGTGTTCAACAGTTCAAAATTTATCATAGAAAAAAAAGTCACGAAGAACTTATTGATTGCTTTGTAAATGAATAAATATGCATAAAAGATCATGAAGAAGGATAAAGTTAACGAACAACGTTATGAATGATCTTGATTGAATGATTGCTACGTCACAATCGCGATTGTATTCCTGTCTAGCTGCAGAGCAATTCCACGTTAGCGGAAGAGAACACGCGGTATTTGCATTTGACAGCAGGCTGAAGTACCGCTATGAGGTGTGTTCGAGCTTAATCTAGGCCTGACTAAGAGGATTATCAGGAAAATATAACAATTGTAGCTTTGACTACCGTTGCGACGTTTGCCAAAATCAACTTTGTACACGCTGTCACCTGGAAGATTGCAATTAACCCAAAAGACATTCTATTTAAATTGTATGCGAGCTTTTCAGTTACCTACAATGCACTCCCAAATTGTGCAAAGCATTTTCAATATAGAAGAAACTCAAGAAAATATTTAATAAATGATACGTAAATTTAACTAAACTTATTAGTAGCAGTGAAACCTCTTTATTCTAAAGTACTTTATTTCTTTTTTGTATTAATTCTGATATATAATTTTTTAAACTATCAAAAGATTGAAATTTGTTTATTTTAATCTATCGTTTGGAGATTTTTAATGTTGGCCCTTTAAAATGGCACTGTAAAATGCAACTTTATCTATCGGTAATCCACCTTCTATATTAATTCTCAATATAAATTAAACAACTCAAAGCGGCTAGTTCATGTTGTAATTAGCAATTGATAGTATTATAGACTCCACAGCTACACTTGGCACTTGATTTCGATAGATAGTCTATAGTTTTTAGTGAAAAGGTACCGATTCTACCATTTGTTAACACGTTGGCTGCCACGGGGGTCACCGGTGACCGGCACCCGAAATTTTTTACAATCAAATAATTACCAACAGAAATGATCAAATAAACCACGGATAGCGTTAACGTTAAGCTAATAGTGCTAGCTATCGAATTGAAAAATTAAATTTGAAAATTAGTTGATTGTATTGTTAATAATTAGGATTTCAGCGTGTCTGACTACTCACGTCCGTTTTCACTGTGTCAGGCAACGTGTTAAGAATCCATTAAAAATTTTACACACACCCAATACATCGTATTTAAGTAATACATTTCAATATCATGTCAAACCCTTTTCATGGTTCTTCTGTGAGCTATTCAAAATCCTTATGACCGTTTATCGTAACTGTTGGGATTAATTTGCGCAGGGTATTTTAATGGAGTTACACAGATTTATTGGAACTATTTTTATATATTATATTACGAAACTGTACAGACTATTCACTAACGTGTCTATAGACCTTCGAGGTTTACAGAGAAGCGAAGCGCGTTATACAGGGTGTCCCGTAACTAGTAGTAACATCGGGAAATTGGGGGTAGCTGAGACGATTCTGAACAACAATTTCCTTTGCAAAAATGTCAGACGGGGCTTCGTTTTTGAATTATTAAGGAAAAACACTGACCAATCAGAGCGCGCGTACTGCGTGCGCTAAGCCGTGATTCGTTCTAGTCCGACGTTCCGGCTCGAAGTTACCCTATCACGGCTGAGCGTGCGTGCTACACGTGCTCTGATTGGTCAGTGTTTTTCATTAATAATTCAAAAACGAAGCCCCGTCTGACCTTTTTGCAAAGGAAATTGTTGTTTAGAATCGTCTCAGCTACCCCCCATTTCCCGATGTTACTACTAGTTACGGGACACCCTGTATACAAAGGATAGTATTCTCTTATAGCTATATATATATGTATATACATGACGGTAATTAGACTATTTACATTTTGTTTCTATTTTAGACAAGAGATGTCGTTAGCTGTAAGATTACACCAGTTATCTTCTTTCTAACAGTAACAATATGATCCCTCTTCGTCACGCGATTTACCATTGCCTATCAAAAATCGGTATAAAATGAATACCTGACTGATTGTCGGTTATTAATTCGTGTTTCTGAATTATTACGCCATTGCAGATTAGAATAGAACGAAATAATCAATACTGATTGATTGCATTCTAATAGTGCAAAAAGGTTGTCTGTAATTTTTCCACTTACGGTTGTAAATGTCAGTTGTTATCAATACAGTTTTTAAGTTGCTACAACGATTTTGAAGTTCCATTCTTGCGTGTTTAGATACATTTCTCAAATGTTATATTTGTAGACTTGTTTGTAATTTTAATGCAAAAAATGAAAATCTTTAATGAAAAGGTTAATGGTTCTTAATTGTTCACCAACAGATTAAATCGTGTGGTTTATTAAAACCAGCTCCGAGAACCGTGGAAATTCGATAATCGTGACGTTCATCTAACTGTATTTGAGTCAGATTTCGATCGATAATGGTTCACACCAACCTGAATTTGTGAAATTGCCGATTGCTGAATTGGACTGACTGTCTCTCTCATTTTGTATACAGGTTTCCACTATACACGTTGTTTCACCGCAAATAATTTTCTGCCACGCGACGAATAACTACAAGCCGCATAATTTCATTGACATTTAATTAATACTATATCGCACAGCTTATACAGCCATTATAAAATATCAAATAGCAGGTACACTGTTCAGGATATCATCAAACTCGATTTTCTTTCATGATTTGCGATTAATACGAAACAAGAAACTAAACGTATCATTTTCTTCATTTGTCAAACCTCACGATATTATTATATTATTTATTTATCTTTTTGGCAGGTATATTGATTCAAAGCGATGGTGACAAAGATAAAGGAAAACTTGAAGATCGAGAGACATCATTACTTCAACTTCTGTTTTTTTTTTTTTTTTAACATTATTGCACGTTAATTGCCATAGGAAGAACATAGTAATACTATATTGATATATCTAAGATCTAAGCCTTAAGAATTCGTTGAATTTAACATTTCCAATATAATTCATTTCATTATTCTTTCCCAGCTAATTCACGGAGGGTTACCCCAAAACAGTTCATCACTTAACTAGCTCCTTTCCAACCCCTCAGAAATGACCCGAGACCTCACTTAAGACAGTAAAGAAGACTAAAGACCTCCTACACTTACAATGCTAAACCTGATCCTTTTCATGACTACAGACGATCGTGCAAAGCCACGTTACCACCGTGACATATCAGATTACATCCTGCGTACACTTGTTCGCGAAACCACCGAAAGTTCCCCAACGCAGATTCAACAGAGCTTTATGACTAATGCACTTTTATGCATAAAGTCCAATAAAACATGGACTTCGATCCATTTTGTTTCCAAGACGTCTTTCGCCATGATCCACCTACGAATCCGGGTGCTGGTCGAACGGAGACTGAATAAAACTCTGTAAGACATAACAGATTCATGACAGCAGTGGCATGTCGTCAATGAAGGAAGGAATTCTTGAGACGCCGCGCCGCACAGTGGGGTATTTTACCCGCCAAGCCGAAAAAAACTATTTTAATGTTATTGGTAGGTTCAAAGTTATGTTATAATAAGTTGCTTCATTAGTTTTAACGTTAGCTACAACATCGTGAAATCAAAAACGGACTTTAATATTTAAAACATTAAGATAGCCTTGTTTTTCTGTAGAAAACGTGTTGTTTTCGAAACTTCATACGCATATTCGAGACGCATAACAAAATCCTTAATAAAGTCTCATAATCATAAAAAACATAATTGAATTATTGATTATTTTCAAATATTAATAACGATGCAAATATATAATATATGATAGAAAGGAAAACCTCTTCGAAAATGTAGTATATGTATATTCACATGAAAAACTTTTTATAAAGTAGAAATTTACACAGTTATTTTGAAAAATGTAGAAATTGTCAATAAATGTAACATGTTTACTAGGACAATCAGAAAAGAGAAACCTACCATAAAATCTTCTAAATTTCAATAAAGTTTAACTGTTTTATAAGTAACACAAATGAAAAAGTGGTTGTAGTACGTTGCGCTCTAAACATGTAACAACTTCAAATAACCATATTGCAGTTTATGTAAAATTTTTGAAACCGACTTTTTTCCGATTTAGCGGGCTAAATACCACTGTGGCGCCGTGACCTCATCCTTGGCGTCCTGGATAGAACAAAGTGTCGCATCTTCGATTCTCCTGCTCTATGTCACAGCTTTCTTGTAAGTGGGTTTCTTGTTCCTTCATTGCAATGAGTATAACTTCCAAATCCTTAGATCCCAAATATCTAGGATAAGGATCGTCCGTGAAAGCGCCGTTGATGAGACTAGCAAACAAACTCGAAACGAAATGCCTTCCGCTATTTTCATTGTTTCATTTTATGTTCCTTTGTTTTTGATTTATTCAACTTCGAGGGGAATCGATTTACTACACGATCTGTAGTGAATACCAACTTGTTAGTGGAGATGTAGCGTTGCAAACCGACTAACGGTGGAGAGTCAGATTTCTGACAGTGAGGGCCGTTCTGTCGCTGATGGAAAGGAATTTGGTCATGCCTACCATTAGGGAAGCCGACAGAATTTGACCCAACAGCAAGATCTTTTTTGGAAACGACGCGTATGGCGAAAACTAATAACAATTCAGATATTCTCTAAATCGGTGATTCTCAAAGTGGGGGTCGCAGAAAAATTGATGGCGGATCAATTTTTTTTTTTTTTATATACACTCCGTCGCAAAATTAGGGGAACACCTATTTTTTTCCTGAAAATGATGTGAACTTCAAATGGACATAATTTCGCGTCGGAAAGTCGTACGGAAATGAAAAAAATAGCAGATTACAGAGCAACTCACCCTCTTTTGAAAGCCTGTTGTGGAATTTCAAAATATTCATTAATTTTCACAGTTTTGTTGCTTAGAAGAAAATTAACGAAGTTTGTAATTTTTTTTACCATCTTCCTCTGTCTGTACAGGCTAAGGAAATTTTTTTTCCTAAACATTGATAACTGGATACAAAAGTCTGTTCCTTTGGCTTCAATTTTCTTTCTGAAAGCATCCTGTACGATTTTTTCTAACCGATTTATTAAAGTTTAAAGGAAAAGAATCATTTTCAAATTTGAAGAGTTGTATCTTACGAACAGATTCATTTACAGGAACGTAAGAAAATGCAAATTAGAGGTTGAACAGTCAGCTTTAACCTTAAATTATCAGATATCATAAAGAGACCCTTCCACCGTATTTGTTTTTGCATTAACTGATATCAAAGAAATGTGCGAAAATGAAAGTTGTAAACAAAATGTCGTTAAACCTACAAGAAGTGACATCGAAGTGGCCCCACTTGACATTTTGAAGTCGAGGTCATACTCTTTCAAACTCCGTTGGAATTTTTCGATTATAGCCATTTGGTACGTAGATATTGCATTTCAAATATTGGCCAAATTTTTAACGTTGCAATCATTCAATTCCCGTATTTTCAGAATTTGTAGGACCAATTTATAGCCAAACCACGTGTTTTTTGTTTAAAATCTGAGTATCTTTGCTCTTAAAAATGGTATGTGTTTGTGTGTTACTTGCTCTTGGCGTTAGCCAGGATCAACGCCGAAGACATGGCGGTTATCTGTCCCGATGTGTTTGTATGAGTTTTTGCGGGTGTATATGTATGCGTGTGTGTATGTGTTTTGTGGGTGTATATGTGTGGGTGTGTGTATGTTCGTGTGTGTGGATGGATATGCGTGTGTATATGTTTTTGTACGTGTACATGTGTGAATTTGTATATGTGTGGGAGTGTATGCAATGCTTTACATTAATAGCCCGCATTACGTCCATTCGCTGCATATACTGCTTGCAACCGTTGTCTGATATTCAAATATCGATGGATGGTATACTGCGGTAATTGATTCCAAATCTCTATCAAGGCTTTCCCCAGTTCTTCAAGAATTCAAGGCTATCGCTGGCGCCGTATTGGGAGGACGTCCCCTCACATCCTCAAGCCACCGTTCGAGCATGAATTAAAATTTGGCCAATATTTGAAATGCAATATCTACGTACCAAATGGCTATAATCGAAAAATTCCAACGGAGTTTGAAAGAGTATGACCTCGACTTCAAAATGTCAAGTGGGGCCACTTCGATGTCACTTCTTGTAGGTTTAACGACATTTTGTTTACAACTTTCATTTTCGCACATTTCTTTGATATCAGTTAATGCAAAAACAAATACGGTGGAAGGGTCTCTTTATGATATCTGATAATTTAAGGTTAAAGCTGACTGTTCAACCTCTAATTTGCATTTTCTTACGTTCCTGTAAATGAATCTGTTCGTAAGATACAACTCTTCAAATTTGAAAATGATTCTTTTCCTTTAAACTTTAATAAATCGGTTAGAAAAAATCGTACAGGATGCTTTCAGAAAGAAAATTGAAGCCAAAGGAACAGACTTTTGTATCCAGTTATCAATGTTTAGGAAAAAAAATTTCCTTAGCCTGTACAGACAGAGGAAGATGGTAAAAAAAATTACAAACTTCGTTAATTTTCTTCTAAGCAACAAAACTGTGAAAATTAATTAATATTTTGAAATTCCACAACAGGCTTTCAAAAGAGGGTGAGTTGCTCTGTAATCTGCTATTTTTTTCATTTCCGTACGACTTTCCGACGCGAAATTATGTCCATTTGAAGTTCACATCATTTTCAGGAAAAAAATAGGTGTTCCCCTAATTTTGCGACGGAGTGTATTTTATAAATTTTCTATGGGTCGCTTGAGATGTGGCGGATAGCTTATGGTAATGCGAGTGTTAATGATGAACAGCCTACGCTAAAATACCGGTAATAAAGGGGGTCGCAGATCAATAAGTTTAAGAAATTATATATTTAATTAAAAAATAATGTTTGCGAAATTATATTACATTTTTTAGAAGTGTATTCACTCGACTGCATTTGACGGAATGATATTTTATAGAAATTATTCATACTACTCATATGAACTAGCGAAGAAGCTAGGAGTAGAAAGTATCGATGTAATTTGAATCCCGTTGATCGTGACTCTTCTTATATTTCAAACTGACTGCCAAAATATAAAATTATCAAAGGGTTGGACAGCACACGAGGTTCACAACTTTTCCCTTTTTTTTTTTTTAGGAAGAAGTTTATAATTATAATTATTATTATTACAATTATCATTATTATTAATTATAATTATAATTATAATTATAATTTATAATTATAACTATATTATATATAGTTATATTATAAATAATTATAACTATAATTATAATTTATAATTATAACCGTCTCTCACAGCTCATTTTAAATGCATAATTTTCAAATTTGTTATCCGCTGCGGGATCGTGGTTTGTATGTAGCCGGTTCTTTCACAAAAGTGGAGCGAAATTTCATCGTTAGAAAATTTCATACTAAATTCAACGGAGCGAAACTCATTAACGGTTGGTAATTGAGCTTGTTGTTAGAACGTATTTGAGAGTTTTTCGAACAGAGGCCGTCAGGAACATGAGAGACAAAAGTATGTCTCGGTGACAAAAAATGTATAACTATGGTTCTATGGCAAATATTTTAATTAAATTTTGAGGAATTAATCGTTACATTATGGTATTTAGATTGTATTAACGTAAATCATATCAAAGTGTAAAATATCAAAATATTTCCATATGAAGGATACACTTTGACCTGTATTAAATTATCAATCTCAAATTGAATTATATAAAGTATTTCATCAGCTATTAGACAGTATAAATCAAACTCAATTTACATTCATATTAATAATTATAGACGATGATTTTTATCAATCAATCACAAAAATTGGGAAGAACAAAAATCTTTCACCATTTGACGACGAAAGACGTGTATACACTCAGTAAATTTTAAGATCTCAAGTAAAAATTCCTGGCAATAAAAATAAAAAAACATGCCTAAATTTTACGCCGTAGGTAGCTCAGAAGATAAAGGAAAGTACGTACATAATAACGCAATTTGTTGCAACGCGATATCTTAATTCGTTCCTGAGATATAGGACTTCAAAGTTTGTATAGCGGCCGGCGCGTACGAGGGTAATCCCGAATGGGCCGTAGACTTTTTTCTAGGAAATTCATATACGCATTACCAGGAATAGGAAGGGTTAGACGTAAACAATGACCACGTGACCGCTACGCTAGACACTCGCTGTCTGGGTCCAAGCGTGAGGCGGCAGCGAATTTCTACAAAAATTACGTTTGTCTTTACACGACGATATCTCAGGAACGGATAAAGATATCGATGTAAATCAAAAACCAAATTAAAGTGGAAGATTTCTACTTCCTTACGAATCTAACTTTATACCGAAATTCGAAACAGGACTTTGT
Organism: Stelis phaeoptera; assembly: GCA_943735885.1. NCBI lineage: Eukaryota > Metazoa > Arthropoda > Insecta > Hymenoptera > Megachilidae > Stelis > Stelis phaeoptera. Next base: position 6,092,319 of record OX030930.1, read on the forward strand.
TGGCAGCCCTTTGAACTTTTAGTAATTTTAATACGCGTTTCTTATGCAGTTTAACATAGTTTCTGACTTTCAATTGCTTCTAACAATAGAATATTATCATAAATATCTATCAATAAGCTAATTTAAGCAGTAAAAAAGTGGGTATTATCCAGACCACTTCTGCTCATATCAGTTAGCCCTCAAAGAGCTAGGACTGGGATACAAAAGAGCAACGATATTGAAAAGAAAAATAAACCGTAAAAGAGTCACTGTAAGATAGTATTGTGGCTAGTCACTTGATATTGGATTTATGCTGGACCGTGAAGTTGAAAAATCTCACCTAGTTTGTTGCAGTATACTTTATTAACGAACGTGTAAATGCTGCAGATTTTTTAACACGTTTTTTATCCGATATGAGTCACAAATATTAAGAACATTTTCAATAAAACGGCAAAAGTTGCTCTTCAACTTATTTTTGAAATAAAGTGAGAAAAAAGCAAAGAGAAAATGTAAATTTTTTAACCTACCTTATTATCGTACATTTTTAGAAATTTTGACATAGTAATGAAAAGTGTCATATCTAATGATAGATTCATTGATCGTCCTAACGAATAACTAAACATTTTGTATTATGAATATTAATGAAATATCTAATTTGAAGTATAATATCATATTATGACAATCTTCACGCATAATACATATATTTATACACTCTGTACATGTAGAAATGTAATTTGCAGAAATATAAACAACGTTTACTCACGAATTAAGATTTTTGTAACAATCTTACGTTACAATAAAATTCATCGGCAAACCTTTATATAATTCATTTGAAAGGATTATTAGATATTGATTGTGAGAACTCTATCATTGACCTGCATCACTGCAGCATAATTATAATAACTAGCCCATGAAAACTCCCTCTTCTACGTTAATTTGCATTTATGCTTTGATTACCTATTAAGATCATTTCATAACTTTCAAAGACTGTATATAAGTAGAGCAGGTAGAACTAGTGGAAGCATAAATAATTCGATATCTAACTAAACTCTGACAATGATTAATTCTAATCCAGATTTAGGATGACATTTTGCTCCAAATCGATCGGCAAAGAAGCTTAGCCCATAAGTGGACCTTTGATTTTGCTTTAATATATAGCTGGACGGATCCCGAAAACAGTAACCCTTTTTATCGTATTAACTATACAATATTTTCTTTTAAACGGCGATTATTCTGTAAGCTGATAAGTATAGAAATAGAGAAGTATAGTTACACCGTTCTTTTCTATACCACCTACTATGGGACATCCGGTATATTACAGACCCTGTCGATTTATCTTCGGTAAGAAAAGAACGATCTCAAGGCAAACGTTGGCTGTAAATCAACTCGCATTTTCTTTGGTTAGATACAAAGAAAACGCTCAGTATATGCACGCGTTACACATCACTCGACCCCTTCTATGTTGTCCGCGAAGAAACAAATTCTATAAAGCGTAGGTAACCCATAAATTAAATTCGTAGACAAGCACAAAATGCATACAAAGTGTCAAGCCTAAAGTATTACAGTCTTGTTATTCTGTAACCATTGGTAGTGTAAGAAATTGTTTATATTGAGATTGCATGGTGAAATGGAAAGCATGTTTAACATGATTATTTTAAGAAACATAATGGTCAAACTGCGCTTTTAAACAAGTTAGGTGCCAAGCTGTTTTTACTAATGCTGGTCAGATGATTTTTATATTGTTGTATTATATTATATACATATATTAATATTAATCGAAGTAATATTCCGATACAATATCAAGAAATCATGTATTTTTTAACACTATAACTACCAAAGGGGTCAAAATGACTTGCTTCAGATTTCTTATTTTAAATAACAAAATTGATTAAAACGCTTCTGTCGAAATATACGTTGACTTTCATCAAGGAAAACAATTATTAATAAGGATAATTCAAAAATAATTAAATAGTTACGATACTAAAATATCTTACGAAATGTCAAGTATCGTATAGAGTTAATATCGAAATTTTTCTGAAGCTACCAAACTTGTTCAATGCTGTTTACACTTTGTGCAAGAGAAGCAACTTCAACCCCCAAAGTGTGATTCCGAGTTAAATCCAAGGGAAACGTGGTGGATTTAGAGTTAATTTAACTTTTACTTATTTAACTTTTATAACAGAATAATGTATTTATAAATCCCTATAGAATATGATATTTTTCTTTTGGAAAAATCGCTTAGAAATTAACGCAATGGTACACAGTGTTCACCTATTAATCAATTTGTTCCTTTTATTAAAACTACGTTAATTCTTTCTATTTCAGAATAACATAGTGTTGCAAAAATTTCTCCCATAAAATAATCATGGGTATTTATAAAAGTTATCAACTTTTACTACTCTAAATGGTCACGTGCCTTATAAATTTTCTATTATATTAAGATTTAAAATAAAATGTCTGGTAGTCTATGTCCAGGTAACAAACAATCTTTTATTTACAATTAATAAATAATAAATCAATTATTTTTGGTATTATTTAAATTAACAATTTGGTTCTTATTTGCAATTACAATCGTAAGTGTATTTATTATTTATTATTTAAATAAAAATTGACCCAACTCTGGCTTCAACGAGAAGAGAAATAATAATATAGATAAATATTTTCCGTTTTAATTCATTATTAACAGATTTGAAGACATAAAATTACGTCTTTTAATTCGTTTAACTGATAGCTGCATCCATGTTGCGTTTTTGAATAAATTATAGCCTAATTAGTTCACAACGAGCTTTAATATGCTGCACAGTTTGCGTATTATAAATGCATTCCATTGATTTCCTATACATATGTAGCGTAGGATTTGCATGTACTTGCATATGTCAGAAAATATCCATAACCTAATTGGCATAATATAACAATTCGCATCTACCGATAACAATTTATTTCGTAAATTCCTGATGTTAGTCTCATTAAGCATATATGGGCAGACGAAAACAGAATTAAAAAGATATAAAGTTTTAAGCAAAGATAACTCTTTGTACTTTGGAACAATATAGACACAGGGTGATCCGTTTGAAGATTCGCGTCCAATTATTTCCTAAACTACTCGTTTTAAAAAATGTATTTCCTCTCCAAACAGAAAACGTTTTATTGGAAACAAGCTATAATTTGAGAAACAATTCGGTGCTCATAATATGAGCCAAATTTTTTAAAAAGTACTACACGAATTAAATACCTGAAAAAGAGTTTGTAAGTAACAGTTTGGTGTTTAAGTATCCGAACAATTCCCAAACTAAAGTACATGCAATTTGTTAACAGGAAATGGAGATACGTAAATTTGAAGAAATATCTACCTCGAGATACCTTTAAGAATTGATTTGTGGTTTACGAATCGGTCGGAATTTATTGTTAGGAAAGACGTAGATGAAAATCCTTTGCCTTTCCGCTTGACGATATTACTGTCGCGCTGACAGATCCACCGTCTTATTTCCATTTTCTTCCGATACTTTTGGTCTTGGAGTTCGTGGTTCGTTTTTACAATTGAACGAACATGAACGTTTCTTTGTCAACGTATTTAGTGTACAAGATTTTCACAATATATCTTTAAATGTAACTTTACTTTATTTTTTATAGTAACCTGTATTTGATTCTGTAGTAACGAAATGGTTAATAAATTTCACAAAGTATTTCTGCTTTAGTAATTGATTGCACAAAATAAAATGTTCATATATTCGAAAAGAAAAAATCAATAACAAAATATTCGTTCAAACAATCTCGGCAACAATATTATTTTCAACTCTCGAGCAAGAATTTGTTTATTCAATTTTTATACCGTTGAATTGTTCATTTTATTCGTTGTACGAAGAAACAAGAAATCGTTTAACGAACTGCTATATGTTTAACTAAACTGTTTCAGTAATTATTCTGCGTTAAACTCGGATTTTAAATGATCAAGTGAATCACTCTATAAGTATATAAAATTGAACGAAACTGATTGTTACCAGCGAACTGGTTAGTAATTCCATGCAACTGCAATTGCTTTTAAACTCGTTTAGCGGTTAAAACAATTCAGTTTTCGCGAATAAAAAAGTTCCTTTTGCAGAGCAATCTCGGATAATCGCTTTGTCAAGCACGAGTGACAATCGTTTATCATGGACGAATTCAAACTCCAATATCGCTCACAAAAATGATATTTAAGATGTAATTGTTGATTCAGTCTAATCTAATGTAAAATATTACAAAATATACAATAAGATGTCTTGAATTCACTGAAATATCGTTATTTTTGTGCGAGTAAATTAAATTCAATTCAACTGGCAACTTGTCTCGTACTTTTATAACATTTAAATATCGCTGTTAAAAATAATCGTAGTCACTCAAGCTTCGTTCATAAAAATTTTAATTGAAGAATTCTTGATCTCGAAAAAATTTATGAAATAATCATATATTACAGCATAATCACGATATTCAATTAACAACAGATTTAACATTGCCTTACATTACAGGTAATTATACAAATTATGCAACATACTGGAATACTCAAAAACTTTTGTAGCATGAAAAGCAATAAAAGAAATGGTGGAATTATGTAATAATATACAGCAAAGTTTATAAAATATCTGATGGATGTATCTTTGGTCTAACGGAGTTCTTTGATTTGCAACCATAAATTAAATGTAATTTTGAAGAATAATTATAATTTGTAAAAAGATGCATTTCGCTAATCATAATAAACTTTAGCACAAGAATGATAATACAAATAATTTGTTACCAACTTCGTGCTGAGTAATTATTGATAAAGACTTGTTTTTGTTTCTGCGCATGGAATTACTGTTTTTTTTTTCTTACATTTTGAATAAAGAATGAACCGCAGAAAATTCCGGTGAAATAATGCATTTAGAAAAGTAATATTGTATTAACAAGGGAGTAGTACATTTACAAGATAAAAGCATTTGTATGCTATTTGATATTTAAATACATTTAAAACGATTATTATGCAAAGTATATTTTAAAGAAAAAATTGTATTTGAAAATAAAATTTGTTTTATAATGTTTTTTTTCTGTTGATTTTTTTATTTTTTAGAATAACTTTGGTCCAAAATTTGGGATAACAATAGCCCAAACACAGCTTCCTATTTTGTATGCTTTTCTATTGTAATAATTATTCATGCAATTTATTTCTAACAGTATTTTTATTATTTCGTTACGTAAAATAGCATTAACAATTAATAATTAATCACAGTAAAGACAAGATTAAAATGTAAAAAAAAAAAATGTTTGAAACTTAATAGATTGTTTTCTTGTATTATAAACTATTGTTTTTGGACTAGTATTGCCCCAAGAATGCATTCAGATCAATGGAATATTGCATTAGGGTCAAAGTTACTTCAAGTCACGGAAATGTTGTTACGTTATATGGTGTTTTAAAATAATTGATGTCATTTATATATGGGTAGGATGAAAATTTTTGCTTACCCTCTAATAGTAACATTTTATATCTAGTGTTTTTCCTATTTCATAAAATATGTATTAAATACATAGCAATCAAATAATAACATTTGATTTTCTCCTTGCTTGTCCGAATTGGCCACTTGTATGATCAAGTTCATTGTGTGTTAAAGTTTCCATGAATTGTATGCACAATTCTGGCTAGAATCTCGAAAATATACGTGATTGTATTCGTCAATAGCAACATGAAGCTGCTTCTACCCAAAGCAATACGTACAACGCACTGCGAGCTAGATACACAAGCTAACTTTGAACCGTAGTATGTAATGGGAACTAGAAAATTGAAACTGAACATAGGTGTCCTATAAGTATCTATATGATGAAAGTTTAATGTTACTTCCTGGTAAATATAATCTGAATATATCGCTCAATTTACACGAATGGTTTCCTAGTGGTGTAATCGTGAATATGTAATGGTGTAAAAATGCAGAGATTCTACAGGCAAGTACCGACCGAAATCTATTTATACATTCCTGTTCAGTCATATGGGATATCTACTATAAAAGATTAAAAAACTGATTGGATACGTTAAAACATTTAAAGGATTCTGTTTTATATTGTATTTCTTGTTGTTCTTGTTTGTGTACGAATTTACCCCAAAATAAAGAAGAAAGATCAACTTATTTCTCAGATAGTTCATCAAAAATAGACGGACAAAATTGTAAGACCTTTTACTTACTGAAAGTCTATTGTTCCTTTTCAAAAATCTAATAAAAATGTGTTAAAACAATAGTGAACATTGTTCGAAAATTTAATCAGAAAACGAAGGAACGAGCCAGATCATGTTCTGCCGTTCAATGTTCTTACTCAATACCACTCAATGTGTATGTTTGAAATTGCCACCATTATTTAGGATATTATCGATGTCTGAACCATTCTCTACCCTTGATGGAGGGTTATACTGCATAGAAAACTAAGGATGCATGTGATTATGTGGTATTTGGTTAATTCAAATTTAATCATTTCTAGCACTATGATTCATAATAAAATATGATAATAAATAAAATCATCTATGTATATGTAGATATTACCAAGTGATATTTCCCTCGATAAACACTTGAAATTTATCAAGCTATAGTAAAGATTAAATTAATTGAAAATTTGTAGTATCATCGTTAATACTGAAATTATTATTCAAACTTTTCCACGTGCACAATTCTGTTCGTTCTGATATTTTTAATGTAACAATGAAATACTCCATTATCGGAACTTTTCACAGGATATTGAAAAACTTGCGGTCTTTATAAAGCACGTTCAACTGTTATCAATTCAAAGTTGCAACACGTTTTCGACCATGATCCTCCAACAAAATAACAAACTCTATTGTGTGATTGTAGAGAAAAATATGATATGATTCAACGCCAATAAACAAAAGAATGTACAATTTCAAATAAAAAAAACACTTGACTGGAAGTTAAACCTTTCATAGGCAGTGGAATCATTTTTCCCACCAACTGAAGTTATTCGAACGAGCAGTATAATAAAATATTTTATTTAAAATTATTTGTATTGAAAATTTTGTTTTTCTGTCAAAAAAGTTGCGCCCACGAAAGGCTTAAGGGAAAAATTACCTCTGTCTACTCCTTTATAGAGGTAAAAAACTTCTTTCTTATTATTTATTTATATAATAATGGCTCGCAGTAAAAAATGCCCTAATAATTTTTGTACCCGTGTTTATTGCGACCTTCCTGTTTATCTCGATGTCCTCAAAGTATAATTTTAAAATGCATATTTTGTTTTCATATCGATAGATCATAAATCTTTAAACACGATATATTAAATCATTCACGGTTAACACGATTATTCATTTAACAAATAGTTTCATCAATTTTTAGATGAAACATGCTGGTAATTTAAATTTATACGTAACGCACACCACCTTTTCCTAACGAATTGCAAACATACATCAGGATCCATGAAAACCACGAACCCTGCCAATTGCACTTTTGAAAAGTACCACTAAAATCACACTTGCCCGCGTATAAATTTGTTTCTACTAAAAATCGACATCGCACGCGAATCAACGAATTCAAAATTATAAATAAAAGTATCATCGAACTTGTTCGATCCGTCAGAGACGAGATAACTCGAGTTGGCGCGCAAAATTTGTTTCAGATTAGCTTCACCGTGCGTCGAATGCAAATCACTAAACTAACAACTAACAAGTTACTCCACTCACCGGAACCGGTGAAGTTATCCGTCCGAACGGTCGCAGTGTACGTCGAGAGTAGCACAACCATCATCAGGAACCGGGAACGGCTCTCGATACTCTCCAAAACACACATTACACGTTCACTGATCATCACACCGTCGAACAGACAAGCATATAGTACGCGAGCGGCATTCCGACTGAAGGATCGCGCTTCGCGTATCCCAACAGCGTGTCGCCTATCCCCCACTCCTCATTACCTTGCGGCAGCTTTCTTACCACCCTCCTAGCCTCAACCCCGCACCCATCCCGCCACGCGCATGCGCCCTTACGTTTCGGGGTTCCTAACTTCGAGCTTCGCACCATCTCCTACCCCACGGTCCCTTTTAATCCTGCTTACTTATCTCTTATCAATAGGCGATGATTAATTATCGGTATATCTAGTTGAACCGAAGGTAACGCCATGTTCGCTCGCTAACCGATGGAAGCACCTGTAGAGCGTTCTTTGATCCGCTTTTTGGCGTATCACAGTTTCGCGTCATGTATCAGAATGATAGAATGAATGGATTTAAAATATAGAATAACTTCTTTCATGCACTTATTTGATTTATTTACGGTGTTTCAATTTCTGTTTGAATTTTTTCATTTCTGACGATTAATGTCTTTTGATCGTAATCATTAACCGATCAATCAAAACAATTCTAATTCCCTTGTGTATAAAACATATCTTTTTGTCGAAATTGATGTCAGAAATGGAAGTAAAACTCAAAATAAATTTTTAATGGAATCCATATTACTAAAAGAGATTTTGCATAAAGTTGTTTGTATACTCTTTTATTACTAATAATTTTTCAAGCAGTGGATTTAAATCCTTGGTTTACATTCTTAACTTATTGTTAGAATTAATAAACACTATGATTCACAGATTTGAAAAGGTGATTATTTGTGGACGATAATAGTTTTATATTCAATTTATGCCGTTCAAGATACTTAAGTAAAAGTAAGTTCATTATTGGTAAGTTCATATTGTTTGTGGAATTTTAAATTTTCCATGCATGATTTCTAGTTTGATGACAGTATCTTTGTGCATTTTCAATTATAGTTTGAACAAGTGAATAATGGAACTGGTCTCTATTATATTGGATGGTTAATTAAAAAAAATATTAAGTTCACAGTTCACAGAATTTAAATAAAATGCAAAAATATAATCGACTTTAACTTTCCCCGCGTTATGAATACCGATCAACATCTTTATTGTTTCCATTATTTTCTTCCTTTACTACTCTTTGTTTATTCTGAGTGTCCTCCCTTTACCTTGAATTTTTAGTTAAAATTGACCTCCATTTGCTATCCTAATATTACTTGCTGTCAATCATTAATCACAAACTCAAGATTATTTATTTATAAAAAATCTCAGCATACGTGTAGAGTTTTATTAACACTTTGTGTTAATAAAAATTTATCGATCTATATTTGAAGTACTTCATGTAATCTTTTGAATATCCTTCGGTTGACAAGGAATGTCGATTATTCAATTAACGGAGACCACGGTACACTTAATCACTAAGATTAGGGATCATCGAAGCCGCGCCTATTGTGATTACGGTGGACCGTTAAGCGATATCAATCATCTACTAGCTAGTCTGGATAGACCTTTAACCGTGAGACAATCGGATTATGCGTTCAACATTTCTGCTGGATAATCGTTAGGCCGACGTAAAACGTATAATTAAAGGATATCAGTTTAGTGAGTAACGTAGATTGAAAGTGGTAATAGCAACCAACTTGATTGAGATTATATTTACATATTCCAATTCTATTTCATTTATTATCCCAGTAAAATGGTATGATAAATTAACCATCAAACAAGTCTTATATGAATTTATCAGTAAAAAGGATCATATAAATTTTTGAATTAAAATATTGACCTATGGTACATGATTAAATATTTCAATTTAATTTGGTTGCGTCGCAACAGTTGAAACTTTGCTGCAAGTTACTGGCTGGGTTAGGTTTCGTTTGTGTTCCAATAGCCATGAAATATAAAACTTAAATAAATAATCCTGCTGTTTTTTACAAGAAAAAGAGACGAATTGGCATCTTTTATACCAGGCGTAGGCAACCTATTTTGGCTGCGGGTCAAAATCAACTAAAATGCGACTATTAAGACGACGGTTGGGGTCACTGGGGATTATTTATACCAGGGGAATTTCCACTAGGGAATATTGAAACTAGGGATTGCTCACCCTAGATATAATAAGACTAGGGATAATTACAACCTGCAAAATTATACTAGGAAGTATTAACACTACGGACAATTACACTAGGGAATATTGACGCTTCGGATAACTACACTAGGGAACATTGACACTTGGGATAATTATACCAGGGTATATAGACGCTAGGGATTATTTACACCAGGAAAAACTGCACTGGGGAGTATTGAAACTAGGGATTATTCATCCAAGGTATAATAAGACTACGGAATATAGACGCCAGGGATAACTACACTATCAAAGATAGAGACGTTAGGGACTATTTACACTAAGTGAAATTGGACTGTGGAAAATTACACTAGGGAGTCACCTTAAGCCAAATACAAGCGCTGAACACGTGACGAATACACGAGATTCGTTCGGACAATCTCGCTGTATTCCGTCGATGTTCGTTTCTGCAACTTTCTAATCAAACCAAAATGTTAATCTATCATTTATATTATCTCAAAGTGTTGGTTTCGTGTTTATGTTTTATGATTTATTTTTATATATTATACTTTATTTGCCGAACTCAAGTGGGTCACTTGAAATTATCGAATGAGTCACTTGGTGACCCGCGGGTCATAGGTTGCCGACGCTTGCTTTATACCCTCACAGGCTGAAAATAAATACGTCGAACAACGTAACCCAGTTCGAGGGGACTGGACCGAGGACGAGGACCAAATCGGCAATGGGAAAATTTCCCGGCGCTGAATTTCGTCACCCTCTGTCTTGCGCTCCTTCTCCAAGAAAAGTGTGCGCAGGGCGCAATGCAAGGGAGGGTCGCAGGATCATCCGACTTTCTCCCTATGACGACAGAACAAAAAATTCATTCGAACCGTCAACGTTTATCATCTTCATTTATAAATCTTTAACTACTCAATTTTGTTAAGTCAACAGAGTGCCAAGTTTTGTTAACCAAACTCATCATGCATCTTAATGCATCTTGATGCGTCACCCGTGCATCAATTTCATTCGTGACAGGGAATATGTGCGCTTACAATACACCCCAAAACACAAACAAATTTTTGAATGAATAAGTTACCACGTTTCTTAATGTTTTAATTCAGAAGAAAATTTTGAAATGTAAAATTCCAGTTTTATTTATGGTGAGATATGGCAAATTAATGGAAGGAATAAAGGGGAATAGGTTCATAAATATTTGTAACGTTTTCTATTCAAAATAGAATTTTCGGTTCTCAAAAGTAAGTGCACGCTGAATTCGGAATGCAAAGAATGAAGTAGTTTAATAAGTATTTACATTATAAGAGTTGGCAATCCAACAGAACAGTAATTAGATTTTTTTTACTTTAAATATAGACTAGGATTGATGGGTTATTTGTAGTCATTTTAAATTTTTCATGATTTTTAGTGTGTTTATCTTTTTAACCATATGTAATATAAAAAAGTTATAAGTTTTAATAAATTATCTACTATCTCTAATTTTAAAATTGGACTCGTTATTTTAACTATTGAATTTAAAAACAGTAAACAGATAATTGCTCAATAGTTATGGCAATGTTTAATGCTAATATTGGCCACCTTAAACATGAAATATTACACGAAGTCAGCAAGGAATCAACAATGAAAGTACAATATATTTTAACAATTTTGTATATTATTATTAAAGAAACATTTATTTATATTTACTCATAAAACTGCAATATTTAAGTATTGAAATTTATCCTGTATAATATAGCCTTAAGAGTTTAATTTGTGAAGTCTGCGCTTTGCTTCTATCGTTCCTTGGACTTCTTATTTCTTTCGAACATTAATTTAACGCTTCAGATTTTTAATTTTGTTCGTTCCATCTAGAAACGGTTTTTCTTTATAAATTTTTCATTTCTTCCGTTTTTGGCCACCTGTTAAAATATAAAAAGTGTTCCGCTTCTGGTCACCCTGGTATTTCATAAAAGTGAATTTAATTTTATAACTTTTAGACTTTTAGGACAAATTAAAAGTTATATTTGAGCTAAATGTATTATAATTCTATTACAGGGCGTTCCATTTCATTCGATCTCCTCAACTACATATCTGCGAAACTATTGATGATACTAAACATTTTTCAAACGTAGTTTAAATGGTATTAGACGGCCCATAATTTGATGTAAATAGTTTGCTGATAGGTGGACATTTTTAACGCATTAATCGATGCAGTCCTTCATTCCCTTTAAAAAATTATGAAGCTATTTATACCAAAAAACCATTAATTTGGCAGATATTTAAGGAGTTCGAGTTAAATAGAACATCCTGTATATTAATATGTTTCATTAGTGAGTACGGTAATACTATTTACTCTGTATCCTTAACGTTTATCTCAAAATATAGTATTGTATAAAAAATAAATTTGACTTAATCTATCAAGCCATCAAATACACGGAAAACTTAGAATATGAAATTCTTTCGGTCGCAATGAACAGCAAACAACTTAAAAGTACGAAAAATCATAACAATTCTATAACTCCCATTTTCTTACTAACAAATACGAGATTTTCCCAGAGTATTTTCTATTACTATATATGCACGGTTTCAGGCTGTAAATTTCCAATTTTAGAACGAATGTTTTCCTTGAGTTGTTGAATGATTTGTGATTTAGAAAGAAATCGAAGCCCGAAAAATTTCTAATAATTTTAACCCGTTGTTTGATATCAAAAATATCTGTTAGAATGTTCTATAACACACGAATGAACAAAATAAAACAAAAAATTAATGAGAAAAAAGTTATTTACATCCATTGGTCTCATTTGAACCACCCTGTATAACATTTTAATTCTATGAACAATTTCTGATTTATGGTGCTAAATTAACAACAATACAATGTAAATATTTTCCAGCTAATCATCACGTAGTACAATAAAGATTTATTTTTAGAAATATTTGTTTAACGCATCTTAATAACCACTAGTAAAAGATGGTCATTTCAGCTTTCAATTTGTTTGTTCATCTGGCTACTTCCTATTCGTAATAGTAATAACATATTAGCAGTACCGATTATGTTATTTATTTTTCTTAATTATTTGTTTAAATTGAATTTATTTACGAAGATCAACACATAATCGATTAAGTGTCAGAAGATAATTAATAGTGATGCTAAAAGCATTGTTAGAGAATTTTAAGTATTTCGGAGTAAATATTATAGGAAAGGAAAGGTACAAGAGATAAAAGCAACAAAGAGGAATGAAAAAACCAAATTTGATATGTATTGTAAATATTATTTGTATACCTATTAGTTATGTTGTTTTACTGTCCATAAAATCATTATTCCTTGTTACTATATTCTTTTTCCTCGTTTTGCATCTGAATCGTATACAGAATAACGTACAGACTGGAGAGTGTATTTATACTTCATAATGGTGTATGCTTCCCAAAAAAGAAAGCAACATTGTTTGCCATAGGTAATTCCTACTTGAGACCAACCACTTGTGTAACTTGTATAAAAAACAACGGTTTATAAACTGGAGAAGACGGTTTAGCTGCAAACCCTATACGTAAACTCTAACTCGAGCTATGTAACACTTTTTCTTAATTTTCTGTATAAATTTGGATCATAGTTGGTTAAACTTATCACACATTATCGATTTTATCAAAAAATTAAGTTAACCTTAAACCCCGTAGGGGGGTTAATTATGGCCGAGACCTAAAAAACGTATAACATGGTATTCCGATTTTTAAGCATCAAAATATTATAATGCAACGCCTTGAATGCTTTGAAAATTCAAAAATGAAAATGAAAAATAGTTTAAAATTCAATTTCAATTGGTAGCTCCCTGTATGGTCCATCGTCCAAGGATTAAACAAAAACTTACTACTTAACGAGTTATAGTATCGACCTCCGATAAATAAATTCTTTTGAAATATTTAAAGAAAATTCAGACTCCGTAAGCTGTTACTGTAGTTTTAACAATAATCAGTATTGACTTTTAATAAATGAAAGAAGCAAAGGTTAACAATGTACTATTTTACCGACAAACTTTTAAATTTGCATTAAAATTTGTGTTACACCGTTTATATGCATCTGGAAGAAGTTATTTCGGCAATATTACTTTCTTTAACCAACATTTCAGAACGACTGAGAAAAATAATAATACCGTGCTAACGACTATTTGAATAAATATACTAAATTATTTCAAAATTTCTACAGAACCCATCAAATATTCTGACTCTGGTTAAAAGGTAAAAATCTTATCGAGCTGAAAATATTTCAGAATGTTTGAAAAAACGAAGAAATTGTAAGTAACGAGGGCAAAATACAGTATAAATGAAAAGCTAACACACTGATTGTCACTGTGAAGGTGACAAAAATTATTTTATTTTTCTGTTGGATCCGTCGTCTAATTATATTTTATTATTAAAATCCCCTTTCTCTGTTCTTGTAATTAATTAACCCACCGTGCGGATCAGTAACAGTTGCAATCAGGGTGTTATATTTACAAATAATTATTTACTGTTTGTATTTCTACAGGTGACAAAGCTTTTTTGACGGTGTGAATTGCAGGATAGTAGCATATAGAAGGAAAAGAAAGAAATGTAGCATATTCCTGCAGATACCCATGGCAGAAGGCGTGTCTGAGAGACTCGAAGGCGCCAGAAGATACACTGCCATTGTACCTTCCAACTTCTGACGACGCTGGTCCTTCTTTCCTCCTCCTCTTCTTCTTCTTCTTCTGCTTCTTCTCCTAACCATTTGCTCTTCTTTACTCTAACATTCGTAAACCGCTTTCTGCCGAACCATCGCCTGCCAACATCACACTAGCCCTTGAAAATTCTCCTCCCTTGCTGCTCTTCTCAATTCCAAAGCCAATCGACTGTGCTACGACATGCACCAAAATACTTTGCATTCCCTCATAAACCTTTCGGTTGCCTTCTACACTTTCTTGCATCTACGTAATTTGACCCTATTAACCCATCTGCATCATAAGCGTATATATGCGCGGAATTTTTCTGGCCGTCATCACCGAAGCGCAGATGTAAAAAAATTTTAGTGGTATGGGCCAATTTTCCACTTTTCAGAATGATGCAAATGGGTTAATTGCAAGTATGATATAATGAATATTTTACTAACCGCATTACTAATTTTTGTCTACGTCAAATTATATGTCCGTATGTATTAAAAAATGATAAAAATCTCTTAAAATTTTGATCATCGATCACAGTATAACCGTGTATTAAAGATCTATAAAATAATGCAACATTCAATTGTAGTATACACAAGATTACATAAAATATTACTTCTTCGGCATGTGTTAAAAATATTTTTAGTTTACTGCAAATATACATAAACCAGTATATGAGCAACTGCTTACGGAAAGTAGCTTCAGCATCTTCAAACACTTTGGCTCGACAAAGGTGTATAACGTTATTTCAGTTTTAGTTAAGGCACTTTGGGAGGCGCTGTGATTAGATATTTTGGTGTTGGTAAATAAGGATATAGAGGACAGGATGCTTGGTTACTTCGAAAGTAACAACCGATGCTCTCTAGCGAGGATGCACCGTCAGATATAGTGCCAATGTGTTTAGCAACGCGACACAAGGCAAGCTTGGTTCTGTCTGCTTGCATGGTCACAAAGTTACATCTCGCAAATTGCGTTTGTCAACAACAGCTAATTGCCTCCGGAAATGTTACTCAACTATGAAGGGGCTCATAATTGGGACGATGGTACCACGGAGAATTCAATTATTTGCTGTGCATAAACATAAGGAAATTGAAATTATCATTGATCTTCAGAAATCGAAGATTTTTAAGCAAATACAAATCACACTATTAATTAATTTTCGCCATAAAAGATTCCTCGTATCGTATAATATGATACTCAATCATGTTTCATCTATACCAATTTCTTTTTATCCATAGATTGGAATAAAAACTTTTAATTACTTATTTTTGACATATTTTGTGCATATATTTAGTGTGAATGTCGGTTCCTTAATTTCTAATTAGATTAATATTGATTTGCTGTTAACGTTTTAAAGGTATTAATCTAATAAAACGACTTTATCGTTATTTTCCTCAGTAGATGCTCTACAAAATTAACCGTTGAAAAGCTTGATGAATAATGTTTTAGTCAGTTGGTATTGGCATAATCTGATCCTAAGCAGAGACACCATTTATTTTCTCACTCGGCCAGAAACCCTATTAAGTCTAGTTACGGTATGGAAAGTAATGAACAGTATCTTGTACTGTCGATGGGTTAAAATACAAGTTAACCCGCTCCGGAACAAAATCAACTAAGTTCTAAGTTTCATTTAAGATCATTTGTATAATTAAGCCTTTGGTTACTACAGGTTACTATAATACTAATCGTCCAGCATGAAACTATCAACGTTATTATAAGCAACTAAAGTCGGTCAACTAAGATGGGTATATTTTCAAATTGTTGCCATTTAGACGAAATTTATAAACGGCAACCAAGTAGAGACGTAACTATTGTAAAAATAATTATTGCAAACAAGATTTGATAAGTAGAATTATTTTATTTGCGTATATACGTTAAGTTAATCAATTCAATACAAAAATGTGCAGAAGTATTTAATGGCAGACTAAGAAAAACTGTTAAGCTAATAAAAGTGAGCAACTCTGTTTACAGAAAAAACATTGTATTTTATATTGTGTTAACTTTAAAACCAAAGAACTTTAAATATCACATTAACGAAGAAATTGGGTTTTTTCTACTTTCATTTTTAATAAAGAGTTCCTAACTAAATAAGACTAGAAATTTTCTATATAGATTGTTCCTTAATATACAGGGTGTCCCATGACCAGTGTAGGAGCGGGAATTGGGAGGTAGCTGAGATGATTCTGAACAACAATTTCCTTTGCAAAAATGTCGGATCAGTCTTCGTTTTTGAATTATTAACGAAATACATTGACCAATCAGCCGTGATTCGTTCTAGTCCGATGTCCTGGTTCAAAGTTACCCTATCACGGCTGTGATACTCTACGTGCGCTCAGATTGGTCAGTGTTTTTTGTTAATAATTCAAAAACAAAGCCCCGCCCAACATTTTTGCAAAGGAAATTGTTGTTCAGAATCGTCTCAGCTACCCTCCATTTTCAGCTCTTACACTAGTTACGGAACACCATGTGTAATTATTATTCTCTAAAAGGAACAGTATCCGTTATATAAAAAATTTGAGTGATACGAAGTATTGAAAAGTATTAAAAAAAAAACAAAAAAACATCATGACTGGTGTTTTGGTGTTCATACGACTTAACCAATATTTCAACACTTATAATATATAATAATAAAAACTAATATTATAAAATATTCAGTAAGACTTATAAAATCTTAATTGTTGCAGTTGCAAACTAACATTTGCTTAAATACTGAAATTAACAAGTTTTCTCTAGAAATTATTTTCTTCGAAAAACAAGGCGAGGATGAGAAACGATTTGTCAAAAACGGAAGTGTGTCTATGTTTTTTCAAAAATATTATAACGCTGTTGTAACTACGCATGATGGCTGAATAACGAAGTTACTCGGAGCGTTACAGAACATCGACTATCGAGTTAGACGGGTTACCTGGCATATTAGAGATCCGTATCCTATTCGGGTTAAGGTTACAGTTTCTGGTTTAAAGGCACTGAACTGTAGAGATTTTATAAGCAATATACAGGTTGTCTCGTCTATCTTTTTTTCGTAACTAACGAACTTAAAAAATATTGTTCATTAATTTTTTGTATATGTTCCTTGTGTAAGTTGTTAAGGTCATTCGTTCACTAGTTACGAACGGTCTAGTTAGATGAGACCATCCATTATAAACACATACAGAAACGCTCGAAAGTTTGGAGCATTCAAATGGTCCGATAATATAAATAATAGATTAATATTTTGGTTTGATTACAAAGTTGCAGAAATGAACATAGGCGGAATATAGGGACATTGTCCGAACGAATCTCATTCAAGTCTTAAGGTAACTAAGTAAGTATAAACCAGACTTGACTAAATTGACGTTACATATTTGTTTTTATAACAATTTGAATTAGAATGAGAAAAGAGTTTAAAAGCATATGGTAATAGTTCTCTCAACAAAACTTATCTTATTATTCACTAACGGAGTATTTTAAAATGAAAATACCCATTGACCCGAACCGTTTTCTTAATAGTCACAATTTGGTTAATTTTGACCCGCAGCCGAAAAGGGTTGCCGACGCTTGTTCTAGACTGTACTTTGATCACATAACACTCATTTAAGAAATGTTTAATTAAATTGAAAGGAACACTTAATAATTATTTTTCAATTCTTTCTTTTTGTGGAGAAAACTATGAGTCTATTATAATATCTGTAGTTCAAAACATTTTTAGAACAGAGAAGTAGGTCCGAAAATCTGCGATGTTGCCGGTGATGTTCAATCTAGCAACCGCCTAACATTGCGCACCGTGTAACGCAACTACTGTTGGCACCGAATATTGCTGGGAACTATTTCGCTTTGAACTACTGTTCAACTACTTGAACGGTACTTTTCTCATTCTTCTGGCAATAAAGACTTTTCACGGCTTGTTTTATTTTAACTCGTCCACTGTGGGCAATGTAGAAACCGTGTTTTATTTATTTTGCACGATTTCGTGGGTCACGCTGTTATCGCGTTATATTTAATTTTTAATATATTTCTGCAGAAACGTTATTTCCACGACAAATCAAGCTTCTTTTAAATTAAAATATCAGCAGACTTTTCTGCGCAAAATACCCAACTATTGGTACATTAAGAAAATTTGTATTTTAAATGCATTCTTCTAAAACGTGAGTTGTAAATTTACACAATTTTAAGAAAATTTACAGTTTCTCCTTCTTGGCTAATATTGATTTTTGAAGGTACTTTGAGAGTATTTGCTAGAACAATCAGATTTATGCAAAAATAAACAAATTATTAATTATGGGCGCTGAACACTGTTAATTTATATTTCAGTCATTGGTCTGTTTTACGTATTTAATAGCATTTTCTAGATTGAATAAAAAAACAAAAATACGTATAATTTAATTTAAACTTTCTGATCGAGTAAATATAACAGAAATGCCAATAATTGGAGCAATGCTAACTATTGGGTCTCTTACCGGATTTGAACAAGTTGTGACGTGTTGACAACCTATTTCAGCTGCTATTAAAAAGGAACATTGGATAACAGACGTGGTATTCTGCTCCAAAATAGATCTAGATGGAAAGAAAATAAGGAAACAAACAAGAAATTTGTGCAAGTGTTGCAACGATGATTTATCTATGAAGCTTTGCTTTAAAACACAGTTGACCGCATTGAGACATCACGATATTTAAGCATAATAAATAGTTATTGCTCAATATTCTCGCCTACAGTTATATTAAGGGGACACGTCTACCTAGGAGATCGACAAAAATATGTACCTACGGAAGATTTTTATGAAAGAACTAATAAGCTTTTTACCGTATATGATGTTGCACGTGAAAAATACCTCTCAAAGAAATTAATGTAATATTTATATTTACCGATATATATATTAGTCTTGGACTAATAGTATTTGATAGTATTTAATAGAAGTGAGCTTGGACTACAAATATAACAATTAATATAAACCTTCGTTCTTATTTAGAAGATAAGTAATAGAGTAAATGAATTTCTAAATTATCTGAATTGTTAGTAAGACACCTGCTGAATGTATGTATATGTATCTCTAATAAATGTAATATTTTTTCTGTTTCGAATCATATCAACAATATTTGTCTTATTTTCGCCAAGTTACCTCTATAACAAAAGAAAAATCACAGTGCCCGATTACTTGCAATATTAAGATGAGTTTTATTTGACTCTGACAACTTTTATTCTCTTTTTCAAAATGTGATTTAAATAATTGTTTTATTTCTGTAATTATCTATTTTCGAAAGAATTTGTAAAATGACCACCATAAGAATTATTGGTTCTATTAAATAAGAATAAAGTTGCGAACATAATGTAAAACATAATCACTAAATTTTCGATACTATTACTACATTGTTTTAATAATATTTAATTTTAAACAAAAAAGAGCTAAATACCTTGCATGGAGGTTTCCTCCATCAACAGTAGTTGAACTTGTCACTTATTTATAGGCATGGATTCTGATTTTGGAAACGCAACGTAGTGTATACGCGATTTAGCGGTTAAGTTGAGTGGGTGACATAACAAGGTTACCAAGGAATGCAAGGACAGGCTTTCAACGAGATACTGCCTATACTAGTGTTACCAACCTCATCCTCGTGCTCCTCCTTCTACGCATCACTGCATCTACCCCACTTGACTCGAGCCCCTCCTAACCCCCTGTTACAGTCGCACTTCTCTCGTTTTAGCTTCAACACTCCCTCTATCTTCGTTCAAACCTGCCTTTGTGGAGCGATGACCCGTTCTGCACCTCTGTCTACCCGAATTACGATGCCAACATATTACCTTAAAGCTACGGCAGATGTATACGGGTACATGTGACACATATACACGCTACGGAAGATCATAAACCTTGTAATACATTTTACAATGTATATTACATGTATGTTTTTATATCATCTTTTGGGATAAATTATTATTTTTCCTGTTTCATTGAAATAAAAAATTCGAGAGAATGTAATGGAATTGTAAAATGTAAATTCACTGTTTCGTTCAATATTTTCTACAAAAATGTAGAAACATTTTACCCAGAAATTGGCTGCGGTTACAATCACAGATGACTATTTTTATAACCGGTTTGTTTTCATTTTAGCGAATTTCTTTACATGTTGTTTATATGTATATATGAACGTATCCAGTTCAACAGTCAAATATTCTGCATATTCTACGATATGTATATCAACTTCTTAGGTATATTTATTTATAATTATTTGGAGTATACTCACGTGGTTACTGAAATAGTGTCGTATAATTAGTATCTAATTTAACGTGAACGTAAAGTTATGCGTATTTGCATGTATAGCACTATTAAATGTATATTCTTATAAGAATCTACATTACGTCATAAATACGCATCGGATTTCCAAAAGCAGACAATTATTTGCAAAAAGTTTAACATAACGTCAGCTTTAAAGTCTAAGTTACTGTGTTGAAAAAAAAAACCAACATAACCCAAAACTTTGAAATTTCTTATTATTTGCATAGTTATAAAGCAAACTCACGTCTTTGGTGGTTAAATGGCAATTATTTCAATTTTGAATTATAGAAATCTATTCTGCTTAAGGTTTGGCATTGGAATTAAAATGGAAAACGCAGTTGGTATGGTCAACTTCATGTATGTATGTACTTCAAACTGGTAAACGAAATCATTCATGTGACTTATTGAAAATCAATGACTGATATCTTTAAAAGATGTTTTCTCTAAACTGGTATCTTTTAAGTTATTACCAACAACTAATACGTGAATCTAACGTATAATACAAGTGATATTGATCAACGATTCACGCGACCAAGTAAATAGAAGAGAATTCGAAGAGAGTGGAACAGAATGAAATGAAGTTATCGGACCGTAGATGGTCGAATAAGCAGAATATTTTTCAGGGATAAATACGTAATCAGGCAGATAAAATGGGAACCAATGAGCACACGTAATCAAGCAAGTAAAATAGAATTAGAAGCCATAAGTGATTGGACAAGCAAAATAGGGATAAATGGATATTAGAAATCAGGTAGCAAGCAAATTGACTTGGTGTAATAGGGCAAGTTGAGTAGATCCAATAAGTAGTCAGATAACTGGAATTGGTTCACTCGGTATTCAAAGTGGTGAGAAACTACAGTAAAATCAATAAACAGATAGAGCGGAGTCAGAAAGTTCGATAGACACGTTAAGTAGAATCAGTATATAGACGGACGATATCTGATATGTAGAATATTTGAGGGGTCAAATATTTGATGGTCAGGATGTAGCGAAACATGTGCCACGGACTTCATAAAGTGTATGATTTATTGAGAGGACTTCAGTACCTTGTGAAAATATCAAAAAGTGGGTCATATGCTATATTTATTACATTTCAATCACCAACCTCTTTGCTGTAACTAGAGCGTCAGCTTTCATTTTTCAAAGTACCATCTACTTAACAACTTTATGATTAGGTTATTTAATAAGCTGTAGAAATTTGTATGCTTTAATACTTTGTAACTACCTTTTACATAAATTAATGTAAAATACGCAAGAAACAATGATTTTCTATCTCTTTGTAATTCTGTACAGCGAATTACTAAATTCAAAATGTTTTTACAATTTGTTGACACTTTGAATATTTCGCGTAATTTCCTTTTTAATCGACCTCGTACGATTGTGAGTAATACCTTTATCACTAAAATAAATAAATGGCACAAAATAACGTTCTGATGTACAGAAGGGTTCAGTTTTATAACAAAATGCGAAACTTTAAAACGAAGAGGAAAGGAAAGACGATGGGCTTTTGTGCGTGGAAGGTTCGTTTTAGAAATATTCCCGAGTAGCTGTCAATGATATTTCACAAACGAGAAGTCATTGAAACGTTTATGAGCACTTGGCGTTGATAGGAAAGTCAAATGCACTGTTTCTCCGTTCAACCCTTATCACCCTCACACCCGTTCCTCATTTTGCTTGGTCGGCTGCCGCTCCTTTCCTGACACGAAACGCTTCAACAAGTCGCTGTACACGCTTTTGATGATGTCAAACTTTCCCCTTCCTTTATAGAAAGCATAAACGAGTATTACCATTTTCGTTTCTTCCCTACATTAATACACATGGTATTTGAATTGTTAACCGACTTCGAAAAGGAGGAGGTTACTCAATTCTTCGACATGTATGTTAATTTTTTTTTTAATGTATGTTCGCCGATTACGCCGACATGGATGGACCAATCGGAACCAAACCTTTTGCATCTTGTAGGGTATGACTCCCAGTTGGTCCCGAAAAAAAAAATTTTTGCATTTCATCACCGCTTGCCCTTTTTTTATTGCAAAAAAGCGTACGATTTCGTCCGCGTTGTGTATGGTCATCGATTACTCCAAGATGTATGGACCAATCGGAACCAAACCTTTTGCATCTTGTAGAATATGACCAACAGTTGGTCCCGTAAAAAAACCATTTTGGATTTCTTCATTTTTTCCGGTTTTATCGCAAAAAACGTGGTACTTCACGTTTACTCGGCCTGATATCGATGAAACCTAGTATTACATTTTGCGGCCGGGGATGTTTCCACAATGATCCCATTTTCAACAGTCCCTTCACTTCCATGCCATTCCCTGCACTTCCCTCCACTACCCTTCCCTTCCCATCCTTTTGTTGCTAACTACTATTCCCACTGCAAAATTCCTATTCTTTGATGCTACTCTGGAAGGAATGCTCCGATCGCCACTAAAAAGGACGAAATAATTTTAATTTATATTTCGGAGGCGGCGCAAAATTAACAATTGTTTCCATTGGAAATTGTCAAAATTCTTTGATCCTTTTACATATTTTCACATTAGCAACATCTTTCATTAACACAAATTTTAATTTTACGCCGTCTCCGAAATATAAATTAAAATTATTTCGTCCTTTATGGTGCATTCTGAAGTCGATTGTATTTTTTTTTCCAAAAATTGTTTTTGAGTAAACGAAAGAACCGTTAATAATGCGTGTGATAGATATTTATAATAATATTCTATTGATAAAAGCAATTGAAAGTCAAAAACTATGTTAAAATGCATAAGAAACGCGTATTAAAATTACTAAAAGTTCAAAGGGCTGCCAACAAAGTCCTGTTCCGAATTTCGATATAAAGTTGGATTCATAAGAAGGTAGAAATCTTCCCCTTTAATTCGGTTTTTGTTTTACATCGATATCTTTATCCGTTCCTGAGATATCGTCGTGTGAAGACAAACGTAATTTTTGTAGAAATTCGCTGCCGCCTCACGCTTGGACCCAGACAGTGGGTGTCTAGCGTAGCGGTCACGTGGTCATTGTCTACGTCTAACCCTTTACTATTCCTGGAAATGCGCCAGACGCATTTCCTAGAAAAAAGTCTACGGCCCATTCGGGATTACCCTCGTACGCGCCGGCCGCTATACAAACTTTGAAGCCCTATATCTCAGGAACTAATTAAGATATCGCGTTGCAACAAATTGCGTTATTATGTACGCACTTTCCTCTATCTTCTGAGCTACCTACGGCGTAAAATTTAGGCATGTTTTTTTTTGCGTCCTAAATACATCACAATCTTTATATTATCTTGCACCATTCTCGTCATAATAATTGTTTTGCAATTATACTTTCCCGTCTACCCAAATTATCAAATATATTGTTTGTTTTCATTTTATCCATATTCTGAAACTTTTATACCTGATAGATCGGTTTATAGAAAAAGAATAGTAATCCATAATTTAAACTACAAAACGACTTATTATGATTTATCCACCGACTATAATAAAAGACAATAGTGCATTTAGGTCAATTTTGTTACTGATAAAAGTAGAAAAATTCACGAACAGGCTGATGACGCTGCGAAAAGAGCATATTTACTGGAAGAATTACTTATTGGCCAACCCAATACTTTATTTTAGGATAATAACATTCAATTTAAAAACATAAAATTGCCGAAAGTAATGTAAATATTAGTAACGTAAGGATTATTATATCTTAAAATAAAGTATTTACATTCTGGCGTCAAACTGTTTTTAAATAACGCAAAAATTATGCACGCTCAAAACAAGTGTGGATAAATTGATCGTGTGATAGCCATTATAATAAAAATTAACCTTTCACCACATTTTGAGGATTTTTCGCCGATCTTCGACTCTAACCAAATGTCGCAACATAAAAGATAATAGTAGACGTCCTAACATGGCAGAAGAAAGAACTGAGACAGTCCTAGTTACAATTAGCGAGATGAAGTTCAGAGGTGATCACAGCGGTACGGTTGGGCGGACTAGGATCAGAAGTGTAAAAAACCCGCAGGTACTTTGGGGTTATACCAGAGAAACGCAGAGTCGTAGGTGACTAGACTTGGAATGGGATAGCTAGGTGATCAGACAAGTGGAATGTAAGCTGTGTCTTTTTCTTTCTGAACCAATGTGTCACCATTAAAACTACTGTTAACTTTCCACCAATTAATTTCGAACATTTAGTCTACAAATATCCAATTGAGATATTAATCCTTTGACTACGACATGCTTTCATAAAAACAGAAAAGAGAATTGTATTGAAATATGAGAAAAATTATAGTTGAAGTTAATTGTCGCTTGAAATTTTGAAATTTACTTCTTAATCGACGCGTAATACGACTTTAGCAGTCAAACGATCAACAAACGCTTGTAAAAAATGAATTGGATCTATCTTACACGCGAAAGCTACGACAAAGTGAAGGAAAGAAATAGTTCCTTGACTTTTAACATTTGTATCGATGGAAAATGGCACGCTGTTATCGATGTTTTGAACGCGTGTTGCAATCTGCAAGCCAAATCCGTTCATCCGTATCTCTAGCATCAACAGATAACGATAATTCTATTTCTAGGATCACTGTCGATCATTCACAGGTTTACTTGCAACGATTAGTGCTTGTTCGTATACACGAATCAAACGTTGGCACAAAGAGTCGTTTCATGTATAATTGTATCATGATTGCTCAGTATCACTATTCCGTTTTACATTGTATTGGAGATCAATATTAACGACGATATTGGATTTGGAAATTGAACATACTGTGTTATTGGGCAAACAAAATGTAATAAACAAAACGGCAGCAGCGACGCAACCGTGCGCGGCATTCGCGGTGTTCTCGGAAGTGTCATATTATTTTATGTGTTTGCGATCAGCTACGGGCGTAAATATTTTCAGATGGTGAACCCCGTTTGTACACCAACAGTGGGAGAAAGATAAATAGGTCGAAACGGACAAGGACGGAGAGAAAGGAAAGGAAGAAAGTTACTGGGAGATACAAATACAGTTGAAATTTATAAAATTGCAGTACACTGCAGCACAATATCATGATGTTAACAAAATGTTACGAGTTCGAAATTGGAAACATTTTTCATTATTGAAAGTTTGCATGCTAAAGATACGCAAGTTATTTCATGTAAAACCTACCCGTATATTTACTTCTGAATGTTAGAAATACTATTTTAGTACCAGAGTTTGGCAAATAATTTCTGGAATTTCATTTGAAACTTATAGTAATGATCATTTGTTATGTTAAATTTGCTTTATTTAATGTTAAAAGACTTTAAGGGGCCTCTTGTAGATTTAGGTTGACCACGTGAAAAATATACAAGGTCCATAGAATTAATTAATTAAAAAAGAATGACAGAAATATGAGAATCAGAATAAAATTATTGTGATATCGACCAATTGACAGGATACATAAATAATTTAACTGATGTTACATTTAGAACCAAAGCAATTAAACTTTTATATTTTTATTCTATATTCATAAGTTTATTTTAATTCAACTGATATTATTTTCAATTTGATTGCTTAATTTTCTTCGTCAGATTCTTTCAAATAATATGGAAAGTCATTCATCTTCCGAATAAAATATTCTGTCGAATATCTATAGATTGTTCATTTTCGACAAATTCAATTAAAAAAACAGAAGGGGAAAGAATTTACGGGTACGTAGATTATAATTGAAGGAAGAGAAATCGTATGGCTGGATATGGATTTGCCGGCATCTACGTCGGCAATCCATTTGTTCAAACTGCCATTCAACGGATGATAAACAAAAGGTGCTATCACAAGCTTAAAACTAGGTGAAAGAATTTCGTTTGTACAGTTTTCAAGCCTCAGGCATTTATTTCTTCAAACTGTGAAATTATTGCATACGTATATAGGGTGTCCGCACGAATTTATGAAAAACAAATGATTTCTTTTTATGTTGAGAACAATAAACCATTGTTTGCATGGAAATTGCATGATACATGAAGCCTAATACAGTCACTCCCATAAGTATTCGGACACCTTTTAAAACACAATTCCCTCGTTTGAAATTGGACCAAATGACTTGAATTTTTTCGAGAAGCTAGAAGAACTAGTTTACTGGACGACAAAAAAAGAAAATGTTGAAAAAGTCCCAGCCGGTTGAAATTATGAAGGATACAGTGAGGATCACATTTTTTAACTTTTTTATCCGAGTCTATATTGAAAATGTAAAACATACTTTTGGTAGATCTCTGTAAGTTGTATGTATACACAAAGTTTCGTCGAAATCGGTTAACGCGTCTAGAAACTACAAGCAATTGAAATTTACGAGAATCGCAGTTTTTCACCTAAGAACGTGACTAGTAACGTTCTTAGGTGAAAAACTGCGATTTTCGTAAATTTCAATTGCCTGTAGTTTCTAGATGCGTTAACCGATTTCGATGAAACTTTGTGTATACATACAAGGTACAGAAATCTACGAAAAGTATGTTTTCAATTGTCATTATTGGCTCGGATAAAAAAGTTGAAAAAAGAGATCCTCACTGTATCCTTCATAATTTCAACCGACTGGGACTTTTTCAACATTTTCTTTTTTTGTCATCCAGTAAACTAGTTCTTCTAGCTTCTCAAAAAAATTCAAGTCATTTGGTTCAATTTCAAACGAGGGAATTGTGTTTTAAAAGGTGTCCGAATACTTATGGGAGTGACTGTATATTGGCGTTAACCAGAGGATGCAGGAAAAATTAAGACAATAAATATAATAATGTATAAAAACATAATGATATAACTATGTGTATACAATACTATATACACAGGGAGAGTCACTTAAATTGAAACTAGTTTATTGTATAAAAAAAAAACGTTCCAAACGAAAGTTGCTTTTAATTTCTTGCTTCGTTTGAAATGTTTTTATGCAATAAATAATTTACCAATAAATTCAGCTGGTACATTTAAATCACTCACCCTGTATATTCGTTTTCAATCAAATCTTTTTTCAATGGCAATGATAAGCAATTTGTCAACATTGTCTTTAGAATATTTTTCATTTACTCGTAGAAATCATTCATTTCAGGAACACCTTGTATATTATACCCAACAGCCTTTTATTTTGAAGGGTAGCAAGGATCCCTATAATCCTGTAAACGTTCCTTTTGTTTACTGTGATTAATTATTATCGGGTGCACGTGAATATCAAAACTTCTTTAGTGTAACAGTTTTTTAACGTAATATTGGCGACAGGTTTTATAATTAGTTTTCGCTTTCTAGTCAGAATTCATATTGAAGCTGCAAAGTATTTTTATTAAAACGAGAATAATTGTTTGCAGCAAGATGGATATTTTCCAATAAAAATTAAAATGTTACAAAATCTTGATAGATGCTTAACCAATTTTCTGAAGGAAAATATTTAAAATGTAAGGTGACTTTATAATTTTAATGACGTAAATGTTTGCATAAAAACAGTAGCCAAGAAATTAATTATACGAATATAATTTAAAAAGGACAGCTTAACTGCTCAGAATACTTGCACCTTTATATCTGGTGGAAAAAAGCTTGCAAGAACAAACCGTACAATTTACTCAGAGTTCTTCTAACAATAAGAATTGTAGATTCATTCGTTCTGAGCTTTGCCTTTTGACCCAGCTCGTTCATCTTTTCGCATGGTCTGCCAATTTAAAGCGCAATGAACTTCCAACTCATTCATTAAATGTACTATAGCGAATACTTCGTCGTTAGTTTAGGAAAAAAAAAATAGGGACATACTAAAATTCGAATTCTTAGTATTGTAAAACAAGTTTCAAAATAAGTTGATACGTAAAATGTAATAGCGACTGCATTAAATTCATTTAAAAATCAAAACATGCTATGAATTGTTGTTTCGTTTATGTTAAAATCTAAAACTATCTTATTTTTACACCGGGTAATTCACGAGAAGCAAAACGACCAGACATCTTTGTTATAATTAAAGATAGGAAAAAATGGCGAAGAGAAAGGTATTACTTTTCAATGAAGTAAATAGGATGATATAAACAAATGTTATTGTTTCGTTTGCTGGTGAGGAATTTCCGCCGGAAGAATTTTTCAGTTCAAAAGGACCGCGATGAGGTGGTCAATCGAACGAGATAACAAAAAACATTTGAGACATTTCTCAGATTTATTTCTGAAGAATTGGCTTTCGCGTTATTCTCCAGCAACAGAAAATATTCTAAGTATTCTTAAACGGGTAACCAATTAGAGAATACTTTCGAGGACTATTATCATAAAACGTTCTCAAATGAATACGTGTACGTACACTTTTAACTACGACAAATCTATTGACACTGCGTTATGTTCTACGTGAAATCAAACATTTATTTGAAGAACTTCTGTCACTGAAAGTAGATGAGTCACTCAGATGGTACATTTTAATCATAACTTGAGTTTAAATCCTATTTTAAAAATTCTGTTCATTTGTATCCCTAATGACATAAATGGATGGTTTCAAGAAACCATTACAAAAAACTTGGTTGTTTGTACAAGAAGACACCTGTATACTCCTAATACAATACGAGAATTTCTTATTGGCACTCGTACCTTTTTCCAAAAGTCAAAGTAAATTGATATCAAAAACATATTGCTATCATATGAAATTATTGTATAAATCTCATATAATGATATACAATCAACACGATATAACGAAGAAACCAATGAAGTAACTCTGTTTTAGAAGGACAATAAATATGAAACAAGATATGGACCACATCAGAGCTCCTGCTGGCTATTTTGTGCTTGCAATTTTTCATTTCATGGGCCAAATAAAAGCTGGCACCGGTTATGTGGCAATCAAAGTTTTAGGGTTAAATGCTTCACCATGTAAAGCAGATTTGTGTACCAAATTGTCCCAACGAACAATTATGTTACCACGCGAGTCCAGAGACTTCTGTCTACTGTACTCCGGGTAGCTACCAAATGGTTAGGGATGAGATGCTGGAAATACAAGGATGCGCAAGTTGCTTGATTTCAACGTTGAATAGAAAATGCTTTTGAGTGTAGGCTGTGTTCAATAGGAAGGTACTTCCAGTGTTCCATCAGCATTACATCTATTCTCTGTTCACGTTAAGAATAACCTCGTTTGGCGCATGGGATGGGTCGGAGGAAGTCCTAGAACGTCTGAACCTCCACCCAACCGCATATGGTTGTCTTTTTCTTACCGCATGCAACACTGTTTCTTATTCTGACGCCTTTGTTTTACGCAGGGACAATTAACTCCTGTTTCCCTGTTTGGGCTGTATCGGTATTCGCGTCAGATTAGTAGGAAGTGGTGGGGGATGCGCACATCAGTCAAAAACTGGTCGAAGCGTGAAGTTATTCTTAACGTGAACAGAGTATAGCTCTATTAGAGATCCGAAGACGCCGTGATATGAGTGTGTGTCTACAATATCATTTGTAGCGTTCATATTCACGTATCAAATCATCGATCAGTGAATCAGTTCGTTCAAGTTGATAAAAATAGCCTTAGTTGTGATGCTGATAAAACGTTGTAAATACTTTCCTATTAAATGTGACTAACACTTAAAAGTCTTTAATTGTATCAGTTGTATGAATTTACTCCATAAAAGCGTGGAAATCATTTTTGATCGTTGCTATTATCCGACTTGTTCGTTGTATAAGATCACTATAAAATCATATAGGCACAGACAACAAAGAAACCTTATTGACTAGGAGGACTGCTTTCACAGACCTGGAGAGGACATCGTTTAAATATAAAGCACTTGTCTAGTGAAATATAGCAGATGGGCTGGTCTTTGCCAGCCTAAAATAAGACTACCTTGATGGAAAAAAGGCACACACGTCAAAATGTTATTTCAAAGTTTTCATTATGGTACTATTTAATTATAGAATACCGAAATTGGGTCATGATTTGGATCGACAGAACATATGTCACAATATTTAGATTTTTAGGCATTAAAATTTTTAAATATAAAACCTTCTAGGAAATTTTTAAATCATATTTACCAGTCATGATTAGTACTTTCTTAATACCCTGTGTATTCGAAAGTTGTTAGAAATAATGCCAGAGAAAACTGGCTTACACACAAAATCAGAAAAGGCACAAGACAAGCGTCCACTTTCGGTTTTTCCATTCACGTTGCACAATATTCACTATTGCTGCTCCTAATTGCATCTCTAGAATTCAAGGGAGCAAAAAGTGTAATGGTACTTGACGTTGCTTCTCGTTTCGAGTACATCGAGCTTCCCTCGATTCTGTTTCACCCGTTCAAACTTGTGCGAATTTATGTCTCTTCTATCTATTTTCTTAACAATCTCAAAATAAACCTTTTATAATAAGTTTTACAATTCATTAGCTATAGATTTAATAAGGATATTCTAACATTTTTTACTGATCTTCTTAATTTGATTCCTATTGCCCTAATAAAACATAAACTACTGAATACAGATTTTCTGGTCAGTCATAAAAAATTATCGTAACCCATGTATTTTAATATAAATGTAAAGCTTTTTCTTGTTTAATAACAAAATTAGTAATCATCTAACGTATTTAATGTCAGATTAGTAAAATCTACTTTTTCCTTTGCAATAATATTATGTATGAAAAATTGTACAAAAATTATGGTATAACTGAAGGTAAGCCTATTATAGATAGGAACATTTTTGCGATGGTAGTATTAAAAAAATTTGTTTCAATCAGTATGCGTTGCATTAAATTGATTTTCGTGAATAAAATTTATATTGAATAAATTTTATATCAGAAGCAACGTTAATGATAAAGTTTATATCATCACTCCATAACATTTCTTTCAAAAAGGTATCATGCATATTTAGTTAGTAATATTGAGAGGACACGGGCGCTTAAGTGGCTCACTGTTGATTTACATTGCGAAAATGAAATGGGTTCCTGGTATTTTATAATACTTATTATTCCAGGAAAAGAATATGGATAAACATACACGACACGTACCCTACTGTTCATCAGTTTTGAAGCAAACCAACTTTTAGTTAAACTATAGTTCAACCGTAAAAATGTGTAACCATTTATGTAAATTATAGAGAAATTTCATTTTCCAAACGCACATTTTACACATCCTTTATAAAAAAGAGAATTCGATGACATTTTTAACATGTAAATAATTTATTTAAATCTACAAAACGCATTTTTCAAATTTTTATTTCAAGTTCAGATAGAAGGTTGTTAAAAATGAATTTTCGGTTTTATCTTTGCAATTACAATCAATCTCAGTTTTCAAAATGACGAAAAAAAAAACAATTATTCTGTTTTAAAGGGTAATCGAATACTTCTAAGCGTATCTGTATAAAACCTCATAGTATGTAAAATTTTGATCATAATTAAAAATCTTGAAAAATAAGAGAACATTTTTAACTGTAGTTGTATACAATCGTTCTCAACATCATGTTTTATAACATGATATTATACAAAACAGTGACCAATCACAGCGCGCGCTCAGGTGCGTGAGCGTAGCTTCGGAGCCTGGGGCGTTCCGACTAGGCTAAGCAAACGCGTTTTTAAAGGAGGAAATTTAATGGGCTAAATCAAATAGATAAAATGAATTTTTTAATTATTTGTACTCGATGTTTGAAAAAAAAGAAGTAATAAAATGTGGGAAAGTGCTCTCGGAATTTTTCGGAAATAAATAACGATTTCGCAATGAAAAGCCGGCTGTAACGTTATGAAAATTCGGAAATAATTTGAATTCGACTTACCAATTCACCTGCAAGTTGGCCCTGTTCGTTGACAATGGTCATCGTACTGATCCTGACCAAGGGAGGACGAAGATCTCATGGCACAGCAGTTGATGGAACGCCTCGGCCACCGAACTCTTTTATCCACCACAAAAGTATTTCACTTCACGATCCCCGACACTTGTCACTTTCACATTACACCAAACACGTTATTCCTTCCCCGATTGTCGACCCTTAGCAGGTTATTGTGCGTGTTTAAGAAATACGTAACCGATCCCGAAAATGGCCGACCGTTGACACGTTCGTTCGAACCATCGAGAGAGAAAAAGAGACGACGAACTACGCAGAACGAATCGGTAGATGGACAGTAGCCGGTTGACAAGGGGACGTAACACTCGTTGTGCGACGTTGTTTACTCAGATTTGTTTTGTATCGCGGCTAGCTGGAATTTCCTGATCCCTGAGTGTTTATTACGCGGTCAAATGAGCGATTACGAAATAGACACTGTTTTTTTCGGACAAAACTGTGAATTTACACAACACATTTTGTATTACGCGATAACGTGGCACGACAAACGTTCCGTCCACTAGTCGACCAGCTACTGCTCTTCCAGTGTTGCCAACAGTCAGACAGTGGTTTCTACTAGTTTGCCTTTTGAAATCTACCAGATACCAGAATTCTTATACATAGGAATCGAGTGGTGTAGAATTCACTAAAATGGCTGTATTGGGAGTGTTAAAAATTATTTCAGGACATTTCTAATATAAAACGTACTGGGCCGTCTCCATTGACGAGGCGCGCAATGCTTTAAACAAGTAATTTAAAAAAACAAATCTAATATACCATAATTGATGTTAGAATCATGAAGTTTATAACCTTCATATTACCGACTTTTAACCGACTTCGAAAAGGAGGAGGTTACTCAATTCGATCAGTTTTTATTTTTTATTTTTTTTTATGTATGTTTATATGACAAATTGAGTGCAAGATTCCAACTAAATACCTAGCGGCAATCATAGCAACATGTATGCATAGGTATAGTTCTGTCTTTCGGTAATAGAGGATCTATTACTGTCGTTTATTTTTTTGCAAGATTTTCAATGGAATTATACTTACAATCAAAATATACGTATATTGTATTATTTAAATAAATATGTATTATTTCTCCGAAGGAGAAACATAATTCTACCAGATTTTCTACTGTACCACTAACTACCAAATTCAGTCACTAGATGGGGTTCTCAATTTATCAGATTCAGTAGATTCTACCAAGTTGACGACACTATGCCCGTCTGCCGATTCGTGCTGCGTAGTTCGTCGTCTTTTTCTTTCTGTCTCGATGCACAGTGCGGAATAGTTGGGCAAAATTCAGTATTCGTACATATCACAATATGAGACAGATTTCTGCTACTAAAATGCATGTTAGAATGAAAATTGTTATTAATAATCATTCATCGATAATGTATATGCATAATGCAATTATGCAATAATAATATGTGAACAATTTTTAGGCATTTTTTATTGGTTTTTAATATTTGTTTTATTCCTATTGAAATGGTAATAAGAATGTGAAGATAGATCGGGATTGTTTGGAAGAGCATGAATGTGCACTGGCGATAGAGGTGTGAAAGATAAGTGATTAGGTTTATGTCTGACAATGAGCGATAGCGGTGTAGAAGTCGTGGTACAGTTTGTACTTTTAAGGATTCTTCGAAGAAGTATTAGCAGTAGGGAAGGGATAAAATAAATAGATTTATTTCTTATATCAATGTTCAGCGGTTCAAGTAAATTTTTATTATTCATTACAAGGATATAAAACTTTAAATTAACATAAAAGAAAAACGGCAAAGAATATCCTGAGGTTCTAACATATTTGGATTCATTACTTGTTTTATTTTAAGAATTTTATAACCTTTTTTGCAACTAACTGCAACACTTAGTTTTATATACTTTTTAATAAGTAAAAATTTGGAGTTGCTTGATATATGGAGTTCAAGTGATAAATCAGAAAAAATATCAAATATTTTAACTGAATTAAAGAGACGTTTGAATACCAGTACATGCTCTATAGATATTGATAACAAGCTTCGGGAGTGCAAAGCTTATGACTTATTGTTAGCATTAAGTAAAAAGTGGAAGAGCTGTTCAAGAACAAACAAGTATCTTTTACAACGCTATAATGCATGGCTTCACAGTGTAATCAATATTCCTGGAGACATTTTAATTTGTTAATTTTACAAGTTTGTTATTAAGTTTATTAATTTTTAATAATAAATTTGTTAATTCTTTGTCAAATTTGTTCATTTCTTTTTAAGTTTATTACTTTCTTTGTTAAATTTCATTTTTTGTAAATAAATAGCAAAATATTTACATCGATATCTAAATTTAGATTTTTGTCCACAATTTCGCCATTTGTCCGCACTGTGCGATGGTTCGAACGAACGTGTCAACGGTCGGCCATTTTCGGGATCGGTTACGTATTTCTTAAACACGCACAATAACCTGCTAAGGGTCGACAATCGGGGAAGGAATAACGTGTTTGGTGTAATGTGAAAGTGACAAGTGTCGGGGATCGTGAAGTGAAATACTTTTGTGGTGGATAAAAGAGTTCGATGGCCGAGGCGTCCCATCAACTGCTCTGCCATGAGATCTTCGTCGTCCCTTGGTCAGGATCAGTACGATGACCATTGTCAACGAACAGGGCCAACTTGCAGGTGAATTGGTAAGTCGAATTCAAATTATTTCCGAATTTTCATAACGTTACAGCCGGCTTTTCATTGCGAAATCGTTATTTATTTCCGAAAAATTCCGAGATCACCTTCCCACATTTTATTCCTTCTTTTTTCCAAACAACGAGTTCAAATAATTAATAAATTCAATTTAGCTATCCGATTTAGTCTATCCTCAGCGATAACAGTTGCATAGATACTATTTATAATTATTTGTATTCGTTGCTCGATAGAACTTTAATAAAATTTTTCCTCCTTTAAAAACGCGTTTGCCCAGCCTAGTCCGAACGGCTCAGGATCCGAATCTACGCTCACGCACCTGAGCGTGAGCTGTGATTGGTCAATGTTTTTTTCCTTAATAATTCAAAAACGAAGCCCCATACGACATTTTTGCAAAGGAAATTGTTGTACAGAATCGTCTCACCTATACCTCATTTCCGGCTCCTACACTAGTTACGGACTACCCTGTATATTATCCATGAAGTGTATGAAAAATTTGTTGTTGTCAGAATTACATTCTCAATGTTTGTCGCTAACGTTAATAACGAGATGTAAAACGTTACGCACATTTTTTCCATACTCGTATGGAAATGTTATAATCGTATAACAAATTATAGAACCATGTTGCATAGCATGAATACATAACAATTTCTTCTATAACGCTCCAATATAACTGCTACATAACTGTGACATTTTAATTTCGCTTAAAGGGTATTAAGTATTATCCATTTTTACATATTTTATAATATTTGAAGAATAAAAAATTCAGCAGATAGCATATTTTAGCTAACGTGTGTAGCATACTGGTTGAATTTACGTTTAAAATTATATTGAAACTTAAATAAGATAGGACTTGAGAATGTACGCGTAAAATTGTTTTAAACATGGTCAAGGTATACATATACAATTGGTGTAGAATTGGCAGAATATTGGATGTGAATACATTATGTACCTCGTACATACTTACACATGTATATACCGAGATCACGGAAGTGCTTGTACACAACACCGGATGTCTGCTGAGATGTGTAATTAATATCAAAGGTGATTTAACCAGCCAGGAAACATACTGAAGTCTCTGTAACAGATTTTGATGAATTCATTTTACTTGAAAAAAAGCGAAATGCATAATTTGATTAAATATGGTAGATCACTAAATTGTCTTTTACCTTTATTATATGTAGCTTTTACTCGTCTTGGTATGCTACTTGACTACTTCTAACATTCTTACACCGTTCATTTGAAATATTTTCATGAAATAATAGACCCATTACTGAACTACTGACACGTTAAACTGTTTTACTTAAAATAACAAGTAAACATTGCGAAATTAAAACAATTTTATATCATTTTGTAGACAATAAGTACAAGAATGTTTTAATCGAAGTTAATTAAATACGAAGAAATATAAGAAACGAGGAAGCGATTAATGATTAAAATCTTGAAATCAAGGAAAATGTGTAATTTACAGTTATTATTATTATAAAAGTAAAAGATACAACAATAATCTAGTAAATAAATAATCGTAACTTAAGAATTGCAATAAAATAAACTTTGATAAATAAAATAACAATTTAATTCAGAAATAATTATTAAGTAAAATTAATTAAAAAATTATAGAATATTTGTAATCCACAATTATAATTATTATTATGTAAGTAAATGTATATGAAAATGAATATTTGTTTCTTAATATCGTATTTTAAAAAAATATATATAATAACAAAAAGTTTAGAACTCATTCACGTGCAAAGGTTACAAAAACAATGAATATCATATTAATTTCCTTAATAAATAATTATAATATCAAGAATTGTTATGAAATAAGTTCGAATAGATATCTCATCGCCAAGTTCAGATAGAGGAAGTTATATGCGTGATCGAGAAGCCGATGAGGTAAACAGATTATCGAGCACCTTCGTCCTTGTTATTATTGACAGTTCGTACTCGAAGATGGTCAAATTTATTTAGTTTTGTCGCAGCTGCCGAGGTGTTCGCGTTTATTTGAGAATCATATATCGGCACCAGTTTTCAAATCGTATATTCATTCATGTAAGTTGTCAACTATGTGTTATTGCGTATTATGTGTGCCTAACATGTTTCATTATATTATCGTACATCTGTACGAGGATGTATTACTACACTTGCTAGTGTAAGTCGCCACATGACTACATAGACATGTGTACACTTGTATTGGAGTATGTTTGCCTGTGCGGTTGAATATATGTGCATGAAGGTGTTAAAGTGTTTTATAGCGGGGTTCCTTATACATATGTTTTAACATCTGTTGCTGAGTTTTTTACTGTGATTCTTCAGGTGATTACGTATGTAATCTGTTTAATTAAATAACTGTTTTCAAAAATCAATTACAATTATTTCAAAGACATACTATCTCGTGCATTTTACATTGCATTAGACAAAAACTATAATGTTTATTTAAATTTAAACTGTAAAAGGAATTTTAAACAAAAATATAAAATATATGATTCTATAAAATCTATTTTTTGCTTTGTGGGGTTAATCGAATTGGGAAACGAACGTCTCAAATATAAATTGTCGAAAGAAGTCCTTTAACCTTTGCGATTATCAAATTTCAGAAAACTGTCGTGGATGCCCCTACTGTTAATCACACGATGGACAACGATGTAGTAATGCATAGCGAGCGCAGTGATGCAAGTCAACGATCGGTGAGTCGCATGCCTTGTGGTTCCTCCGATTCCCATCATGTCGTAGGACGAATGGTCCGAAACGACACGGGAATTGGTTGTATTTTTCTGATTTTGCAACGATCATAGTGAACGCGAATATTATTGTATAATCGTACAATAGTACTCGTGAAATTTGTATTTCTATGTTTTATTGGATAGCTCAAGCTAGGACTTTCTTGTAGATCGTGTTTTTATTATACATACTTCTAACTGATGTATCGAATAATACAATGTTATCATATCCTGCAGCATCAGTAATTGAATTTCTCTACATTTATTTATAACTGTTGTATATTACTTGAACTATTTATAGTCAAAGTTAGCAACCACTCAGAAATGTTCTATGGGATTTCAATCAGACGATTGAATCCAGATAGCTGCAGATAGTCGTCGAAATAAGTGTTCGAAATAATAAAAAATGAAAAATTGTAAGCTAATTGAGGAAAAGTGATTAATCGTAAAAAATAATTTTGTGTAAAAATTAAAAAAAGAATCATTTGAACCTCATGGTAAAAATGATGTTAATGTTACAATATTTGTGTGTTAACTAAATAATTAACCACTCTTTAGTTGGAGACAGGTTTATGGTTTCTATCCAGATTTATCCTTTTCTTTTTAATTTCTTTTAAATTTTTGGGTATATTCGATATAGAATCAACGGAATATTGAAATTTCACACGAATATCAGGATGAAAACACCTAGATTGCAATAAACTTTCAATTACTGGTGCTGCGATTGAATCGCTTGGTTCTATAACTGAAACTAAATGAAACTTTATTATGTACAAAGGTTAGAAGAAAAGCATACCTGTAGTAATAACCTAATTATGAATACATCTTCGTTAGTACTTATTGTTAGTACACTTTCGTGAGATAAACAAAAAGATTTGAAAAGAAGTATTATTATACGTATAAATTTTACAATTACTTTTACAAAAGAAATGTTCAAAAATATATTACTTAAACTGTGACGTGTTTAATATTTAGAGGATTCGTAAACTGAGAACAGGTCACGTAAAACAATCAGTATTGAAAATAATGACAACGAGGGCTTCTATCCAAGAAGGTGATATTTCAATTAAGTGTTCAATCGAACAGGAAGTTAGCCATTGATGTTTGCAAATAAACGTAATCTCAGTTAATGGAGAACGACTTTTCTTCTTAACGATTTTTTTTTCGTAATTTGAATGACAATATTTGTACAAATATTATTACACGATATATGACATATTAATCTGCAAATACTTTGATCGCGACAATATTTGAACTTAATTTTATCAGGAAAATTTTACCATTTTACCAACAACCTTTGCATACAAACAAACTAGGATTTAAAAAAAAAATCTTATCGTTCATGTAACATAATGATTCACAAATCCCTGGTTGAAAAGATAAAGAATCGTTTACTCGATAAATTATGAGAAATTTTACTAGACAATTTTACTTGACAAACAATTAAAAACAATTCTTTGATTGTTTTATCTTCATTTTAAGAAAATTACTTTAAGAAGATACTTCAATATCACTTTACTTATGCTGAATATGAAAATGAGTATTGTTACAATCATGATTAAACAGTTTCTATACAATTATTTAAAATGTAATAGGATGATAAAATTTCGGGCTAAAGTAACCTCAACTTACGATAGTTGAACAGTGGTTTTTCGACAAGTGTAAATAATTTGATTTTGTTCCCGGTATAACGGTTTTCTATATTTTTTCGACAAATGTTACATGCAGATTAACAATTTAAACAAACAGGCTGCTCGTTTCCCTGTAGCAGTTGCAATGTTTGGAAGGTAACAACGTGGGCACATCAAATCTAACGAGTCCATGGGTAGCATTTGGTGCAGTCTGTATAAAATAATGTCAACCGGAACCGCACAATTTGCGTACAAACCTGTTACTGAAGAGTATATAAATTCACAGTGGATAATACCATAATTTTCATTCAAAATCAAAATTGCTTTCATTAATCATGTTCCATGTCCCATTTATAGTAATTCCATCGATATTTATAACACTAATTTTGAACGAAAAATAAAAACAGAAGCTAACTCATCTATTTTTTAAATTTGCATCGCATTTTAAAAACATCGCCATGACTTCCATATATTATGCTTGATAGATTAAGTAACCTTTGGATTACAGTAAATATAATGATATGACCAATAAGTCTCATTAATATACTACAACTTTTCTAGAATATTTGACTTGCTTGAAATTATACCATAATTCTTTTATTTACGCAAAGTGTTCCAAAGAATCGATCTATATAAAAGCAAACGTGCAGTTTTATTAAAACAAAAGAATGATAGATGCACTCCTCTTTCACATGGAAAATAAATTCTTCAATATAAAAAAACTATTAGGTAAAATTTTGTGTAAAATGTATCAGTTTTGAATTTAAAATATTTCACGAATTGATAAATTTTTTAATATCTTGTTCTAATATTTTTTGTACACAACGTTAAAAAGAATCGACCTACGTAAAAAATGAAAAACTACACAGTTCCATTTAAGGAAAAGAAAATCAATATGATATCTCGACACATATGACTTTATGGTGAATTGTACTGTCATAGTCTGACTTCATTCTTAAAATATTGTAATAAATTTCTATCTAAATATTTTTTGTAACTTTATGAGTAGCAAAATAATTAAGTGTAACAAAATTATATGGTCCGCCCTCTGTAGGATAATTAAAGAAAGGGTTCAGAGCTGTTAAAGTAAATAATACCCACCAAACGATGACAAAAAGTTTTAACCAACATACGTCGAAAAATTAATATTTTCAAAGTTATAAACAGTTCTTTGTTTCGATTAAAACGGAAAGTTTGCTCCGTGAACTATCGTGCTGCATAAAAACAGCGATTTATCTTACTACGTTTTCTTTCCCGACTTACAGTGGATTTTCTGCGAATTCTTCTTTCATTTATACTCGTAACTGACATCTTTACATTAAAATATTGCATAAGGAAGACCAGGCCTAGTTGATACATATTCGAGTTTTTAATTCATAATTTTTGAACTACTTACTTCGGAGAACTACTACTTTAATGTATAATTCTTTAACTATTTTTATAAGCGTTAAGCTTATTTTTGTTTATAAAATTTACAATTCGTACACAAGACAAACTTTTTGTGAGTAACTCGTCGTGTGTTTCAAATTATCCTGTTGCTGTTTTTACAAAGCAACTAATATTAGAGATATATAAACTAAAAATAAAAAATAAAATGCTGCGATGCTATAATACTTTTTACTTTTCTCAGATTTCTAATAAAACTGAGAAGAAGTTGTCTCTTTATTCTTTATCTTCCATTTCATCTATTTTTTTTTCTCATTTCATTTCCATCATCTTTTCAAAGATTTTCTGTTCAGAGACGTTGTTTCATACGACATATTTCCTCGTTCTACATTATTGTTGTTTAATGTACGTAATGATACGTAGGACAAGGTAGAAACGACTAAAAAATTCAATTATTAGAAAATTGATATTTGACAGCACATTAATGTGTTGTTTGAATGTGCTCCAACTCATATGTGTCAATATACCCTTCTTATTAATATATGTTCTAATTAACGGCTTTTGCATTATAATTAAAAAAGTATGTCTCGAATGAATGTACCTACAGAACGCTATATACACATGTATTTATTTATTTCCCTCAAAAATGTACAAGATGTGTATTTTTTCACTTATTTTTATTCGTAGAAATTTTGAAACGTAAAGCACGTCTTATTTAATGAAATGTTTTTTAAATTATTTGAATTACATCTGTAATTGGGGGACATATGTTGATCCATTGTTGCTATTGCAGGAGAAGTGGTGATTTTTTAAATTATAATACATAAACCCGGTTTCTCATATTTTTTTATAGGGAATATACCGAATAAATCACCTATTTTAATCAAAACAGAAAATTGTTTGTAGATTTGAAAATAATAGTTTTTCGATCTATGATTATTATCAGGACTTGATTCCTTCATTTAACGAGCAGTATCTATTTTAGTAGTTATGACTTTTTTTTATTATTTTGTAGGTGGAAATAAGTGTTTTCGAACGAGAATTAAAATATATGAAAGGTTGACTTAAAAATTGTTTGATAGGTATGTGTAAGTGCCCCTAAAAGTCTTGATTCTAGAGTTTCCAACCTAAGTTTTTAGATTTATTTGTGTTTGGCGGCATTGGAGGATAGTCTGATACTTATTTTCAATAGTCATTTATTTTTTATTCTATGATATTTAAGTAAATTTATGATATGCATGTATAAATTATTGCTACGTCTTAAGTTTTCAATTATTCTGTTTAGTTTGTCATTTTTCTTTCTCTAAGATCTGCTTCGTTTGGGAATTGTTAGTCGATCTTAATTGAGAAAACGAATGAGCACGATTGATCTTTCCTTGAATTGTTTCTGTTTTGGGTACGAGTGACTAAATTATGTATTCAGTTGCTCTAACGCCTCAGAATTATTTTTCGTTCCAAACTTCGCAAAATTCCCTTGCAGGGAAGATTGCAAAGTACACTTTTCAAGACCTTTTGCTAAAATAGCTAAAAATTTCTACTCGTGAGAGGAAAATGAATGTGGTCTGAAATGATATATATTCAGCCCGATATTAATTTTTATTAAGAGCTTAAACCTTTAATTAATCATTGTTATGTAAGTAAATGAAATTTAATTTAAAAACTACCGTTTGTTAAAATTCCTACGTAACAAAAATATAACTACGCAAAGGAAGAGTTTAAGATTTGTATGGTTCAATTTTATTACACATTTTCTAGCTCTGTCTGTCTGTAGAAATATGCTATTCTCGATTTTGGCATTGTTGGGCACCGTATATATGAAAAGACAATGAACGGCGGCAAGAAAACAAGTTAATTCGCAAGAGAGGTTCGAATAAGAGCACATAACCATCTGTGCCAAGTATCGCACACGATGGCGGAATGCAAATGGGGAGTGAGATCTTTCTTCGTAATGAACAGGGTTACCGTGGAAGTTGTTGAGTGGCATTGTACTTTGCCTTGCTCATTTTACGGTATTCTCGTGTTAATGCGATAACAGAAAGCGGTAGTCTAGGTTGAACGGGTTTATAATTTAAATTGTCCGGCCTTTCGTTGTTTGCTAACCCGAAATGATATTTGATAGGAAGAACAATTACATTGCATGAATGATTCTCAAGATTCTAATTCGTGTCATTCAGAAAATTTAGAAACGCGTTACAAAGCGTTTTAATCAATGATAATCGATTCTTCGTGCCACCTTCAATCCGTTTCAAACGAAAGACAAACATAGTTAATTGGTGTCACTGGTTGAACAGTGTCTATAAACAGAAATAAAATACACGTCTCTTTAATTAATGATGATAAATACTTCGGAATACTTCCTTGAGGAAGATGGTTACCGAAATAGTAACACGCCATGGAACAGATTGCTCTTGATACATCTGAAAGCACTTTTAATTTGTAATTGTTATACAACTCCTTTGAATTTATTTTCCATAATCAACAAGTAAATATTGGTCTTCTGTGAAAGGATAGTGGTAGCTTTAGGTCGATTTCGGTATAGGCGGAAAAAGAAAAATTTGTTTGCAGCATTAACTTCTATGTTATAAGAAATTAGAAATAGACAGTCATATATTTTAGAAATCGTTTCATTTAGATAAAATAATCCTGGACATTTCTTTTCTAGAATTTGATCTGTATAGGTGTGCAACGCATATTGTATTATTACATTTTTATTGAAAATATTTGTTTCTAGTTCTTGTACTTTAAGAATTCTACGCACAAAAGTAGTTTTCGCATTCTTAATTATTGTATCCGGATTTTTTCTTGAAACATTGTCATACATTTAGCTACAATACACAATTTTTATACATATAAATATTACCATACAGTCCAATTATAGGAACAAGTTTTCGATTGTCAATACCATGCTAACAAATTTTATCTGAACACAAAAACAATTAACTTTTCTTTAAGTGTGCGAATAAACGCATTTTTGAAAATTTTTTGCAAGAAAATTGTACAAACTATAGAAATGGAAACACAGAAGCTGCTGAACACGTTATTTTTATTTATTCAAAGTAAATGAAAGGCGTTTAACTAAATAAGATTTTGGAAACAACGCGGTGTACC
Organism: Stelis phaeoptera; assembly: GCA_943735885.1. Classification (NCBI taxonomy): domain Eukaryota; kingdom Metazoa; phylum Arthropoda; class Insecta; order Hymenoptera; family Megachilidae; genus Stelis; species Stelis phaeoptera. Next base: position 6,136,309 of record OX030930.1, read on the forward strand.
TACAACCTTGAAAGAAAGTTATCAAGGCAGGAACAAATATTAAAATAAATAACGTTTATCCTTATTTTCTCATGGGTGCAACAGATTTTTACGTTGCCGGTCTCAGAGGTGGTTCGCTGCTGATAACATAGCTGTAGGGTATAGGAAATAATCTAAGTAGCAACGTGCTGTCCTTTGTTCAAGATTCGAGCAATAAGGATAACAACGCGTCTTCTACGCGTTACTTGCTTAGAAAAGTCTGGCGTTTTCTCCGACGAAGGCGATACGTGTAATAAAAGCTTCAATTTTCAATAGTGATCCGTTTCGTTGCTCCTCCGGAGGGTCATTTTCAAAATGCATCCCAGCTGCTGGTGCGGTGGAAACTTTATTGATATTGAAGTTCCCACTGGAACAAGAAAACGGTATAACTATAAGCAATTAAGTCTGAGAACGTTTTTACAAGTACTTATTGTAAAAGATTGTTGCGAAATCTTTTCTATGTACCTACATATTTACATTAATTGAGCTTGGTTTCCACCGTAGCAGTGATTTTATTGTAATATATGTAATGTAATATATTTTATATAATATATTTTAATACGGTTCTACAGTTGTTACATTTATAGGATATTTCCAGTTGCATGTCTTTATTCAATATCAATACCCGTTCATAATAATTACTAAAACTGAAGAAATTCTTGAATTGGTATTTTGCGAATTATACATATTTCGAATCCCGAATACCATTTTGTAATAAAATATTGAAAATTAACAAATTTTTGTTTCGAACAGGTATCGTGACCCAAATCTACGAAACGGATACAATCGTATTTGTACTTAAGGGTGTGCAGGAAGTAAAGTGGCGCCAATTTTGGCAGTTGCAGAAAAATTAGGAAGCTCCCGAACAAGGATAGATAGATCCTTGTCCCTCCAACGGTGTTGTGACAGAGTGAGTGATACAACAACAGCAGGAGAGACGAAGACAGAGCGATAACGAGTTTGGTGAAATTTATTGAGCTTATAAAGCAATATTTTCTTACACTTTTTTTTTTAATATTCTTTGTATCGCTCCGCAGGGGGGTACAGAGCTCGATTTTTCAATTTCCCTCAAGAAATTCTATAAAAAAATAAAAGCGTATGTTTTTATAGAACTTTTTTTCTGGACACTTTTTTGGTAAAAGGGCTCTGTACCCCCCTGCGTAATGGCACAAGGAATTTAAAAAATATATATATAAGAAAATATTGCTTCTTGAGCTCAAAATATTGCATCAAACTCGTTGGGAAATCAAGCAGCTTGCTATCGCTCTGTCTTCTTCTCTCCTGCAATTGTTGCATCACCCTCTCTGTCGCAGCGTCGTTGGAGAGACTTGGATCTATCTGTCCTTGTCCTAGAGCTTCCTAATTTCTCCCCAATTGTCGTTGAAGTCAGCTCGGAGTTCGGCCGTGGCTCCTGCATACCCTTAAGCTAACGTACAAATATTTAAACCAAAGAGTTTCATACGTTTGAAAATAATATTCAAAGAAATAGATAAAATAAAAAAAATGAAAATAATATAATGTCAAAAGTTAAATTTAAATTATCGCTATTTCTGCAGTCTATCATCCAATGGTTAATAAGAACCATTATAGATATGATCGTTTCTTTTTTCAGTTTAACACCTCGACTGCTACGCTAATTTATTTCTCCCAAATTTTACCTATTATTATCATAATTCTTCGTAATTTCTATTATTCCGAATTTCGAGTACCTTATACGACGATTTCTAATTAAGTAATCGAAAAGATATTAATAATGCAAGCAGCAGATTTCTATGGAAATTCAAATGTCATCCGAATATGGGTGACGCGTCAGTCGACGTGTTAAGCTTCTCATATCATACCTTGCACTACTACCATAATACTGATTCTATTAACAATATTCTATGATGTTTCTTTGAGTATTCAGTGTATTAAATTCATTGCGCCGATCACCAGTGACCCCAATCACCATGGTAGTTAATGGGAGAAAAGATCCTATCTATTGATTCATTTTTTCATTTCTCAGAAGCACCCTAACTTATTTATCGAAAGAAGAAATGATTCTTAGCATATAGATGTGCCTATTAATTAAACGTATCTTTAGTTTAATATTTTTTTTATCTAATCCATAAAAACACCTTGTGTTACATTTTAATCCCTCGGGTCAAATATTTCGAAATACACGAACGATATGAAATAAAGTTCTGAACAAAAGTTTTAGACCCTCGATACCAGACATGGAAGAAATATTGTTCCTTGCAATGAATTAAAATACCTTCGTCACAATAGCTTTCCTAACAATTGTAAATATTATTTACAATGGCTCTATCTCAAAGCCATTAGGAAAATTAAACAAATAATGTGATGTATTAAAGGGTTAAGGTAACCCATTGCTATAAATCATAATAGCAACTAACGCAAAACAATGCTTCATAAACACAAACAGCGCTGGCAATCTAAGTTTAAGGTAGTAAATACTGCTTGGATGATTTTCTGATAACTTGAAATTCAATAGAGTTAAAATACATCACCGTCATAGTGATTGCAGGGCGCGAAATGTATTATCGGAAAGCGTACAATCCTTGGAAACCTTTGAATACCCTGGTCGGTCGTTTATAGCCGGCTACTTGTAGAAAGAAATCTCTTTTTCTAGCAGGAAAAGTGAGACGTTGGAATGACTTTAACGAGCCAACCGAACGGAGAATTCGGGATCAGGGAAATATGTTGGCTCCGTAGTCAGATCCTATCCAGCTTTTCCGTATCAGCGAGTAAATCACCTCGAACCAACCGTCCTCTATTTCATGTCCCTAGGAAATGCTTCTGTTCAATCGTTACAGTCGATACTTTCTCCTGCAGAAAACTATTTCTAACATTCACTCGTGTAAAATTCCATGAGATTTTCTAAGTATGTATTGAATTTTAATTTCTACTTCAGTGTAAGCATAATTTTAATAACAAACTTAATCCTTACTGAAGTATGTTATTTCAATTTTGTAACGTTTCAACAGAAATGTTTATAACAGAAGTAAATTTTTAATAATATGCAACATTTTAGATTCTCGTTTAAAGCATAATTGTAATTCGATGGAATTTATTTTTTACGTATCTAGAGCCAAATTGTCGATGAATTCAATTTCTTTTGAATTATTATTTTTGTCACAGAAGTTATAGAATTGTAAAAATGTCTTGTGTAAGAGGCGAGGAATAAACTAAAATAAAAGTCAATCAATATTCTTCTGAACCAAACATTCATTATTTTGTGACAATATTGCAAATTATTATTTTGGTTAATTGTTATATGTTTCGAACAAACAATTAATGCATATTAACGCCTTACAAATTGTTTTACTGACAAAATCTTTGTTTATTATTCAAAATTATGAATATTTGTGTACTAGGCTTACATTATAATTATTATTTCGTTATACAAATTGCAGTACAACTGAACACAAGTAATTTCGGATTAAACAGTAAATTGAAGTTGTAATATAACTAATAAAATAACTGTAAAGTAGCTGAAATAACACTTGGTAGAAGTGCCAAAAGTGTAGTTGGTAGAGTGCAAAAGTGTATGTTTGCTAATGGAAGTTATATTGAGCATGATATGTGGGCTGATAAACGATATATTTAAAAAGTACCCGATTTATCACTTTCATAACTGACCTGGACGTGTTTGAATTTGTCTCGATAGCCGACTTTAAAATACATATAAAAAAAATCCACGTAGCATTCCGTTTAAGAAACTAAATGTCATCTGTGATTTTTAAACAACATTGAAAAAACAAGAAATCCACAAAAAGTAATAAAACCTTTGACTCTTTTACTTTCCTCTGATATTTACAATTTTCAAGAAAAATGCTGATTCAATATACCGCGCACAATCCAAAATAATTAGGAGCAAACCTCAATAATAACTGAATGTACGTATATGAAAACTTGAGTAAATACAGTAAATACATTTATCTCTGTATACACATATTTCGTATCCCTTTCGCTCAATTAGGTTTGGATAAAAGAGGGTGGGCTCCGAGTTACAGGATATAGTCTCTACGCTTTTGTCACAATCTATTTTGAGGGAAAGGAGCACGAAGTAGAAAGACGGATCACCGATGAACATACCTACTATAAAGTAGTAGCTATTCCACTGCACTGTGTATTACTTTGAAACAAAGCAATCAATGAACATACTACACAATTCATTTACACTTTTAAAACATATAGAACCATCGACGACATAGCATATCATTCAATCGGAAAATCATGAATATTTTTGTCTAGTAAATATAGACATAAATAAAAGATTGTATAATCATAATAGACAAGTAGTAAATTATTCAAGAGCACAGTTATGGAGCTCGAAGGGAGCTCAGATTCGCTTAAAGGCGGTAATGTTACATCCTGTTCCTAGTTCTTAATTGCACATATCCTTACCATCCCATCCTCATAACCTTATCCTAATCGTGGTTCCCCTACTAACTATCGGGAACCGATCAGTAGATTAGACAGCAGCTTCCAAACAACCCCGACAAAAGAACTGTTCTCGGATCAGATTCCTGCCCATGCCTAGGTTTGACGTAGATTTCCATGGTATGTTCAGAGCATCACTATATTCCGTGAGATAAATCTCGCAGCAGCAACGACTGAAATGCTACGTCTTGAATAGCGGATGCCGAGTCAATCATGATCCAACTTACCAAACGTGTATCGTATATTTATTAAAATTAGTTACACAAATTTTCTTACTAAAGAGTTTCATACGTTGTAAACACAATATCTAAAGAAATATTTTAAACTTTGGAAAATAAAAATGGAAAAAGGCATAAGACTAAATTTAAATCGTTGCTACCTTAGGAATCTGCCATCTGAGAGTTAGCATAAATAGGAGAAAACATCTAGCCCATTCACTTCGCACTTTTTTTCTCTTTCAATATTTTCTTCTATGATAATGTCACGAGGGCAAACTCTCGGACAACACTGTTCTATACCCTTCAAATAAGATGCTGGGGTGAACGCACCAACGGTATGCGGTAAGTCACCTCGTCGTAATTCCCCATAGACGCTACATTATCCGATGGTTAGATTATCTTCCAACAGCCAATGTCAGCATTTTATATACACTCGTCTGTGTGAAGACGTACAACTGTGTTCATTTTCGAACGTATTATTTTTCCCAATATTGGCATTTCAAGTATCCTGTCTAATATTTCAGTTTGATGATAAAGAATCTGGATTAGTTAGTGATAAGATAGAGCAGTTGATTACGCCCTTCTGAGCCAAGTAACATAGCCGTGCTAGTCTTTGGATGGTCAGCCTTTTTATGGTTACCAATTTGACGCTCACCAAATTTTACGGTCATAATAATTGTAAACATAAGAGCTTTGCCGGGAATATCCAGTATTTAGACCTAGGAAAAATATGAGCAAATTGGCCTGGATCAGACGAAAAGTGAAACGCTTCTCCATCTCTGACTTCAATCGACAGTTGAAAAGAAAGAGTGGGCGAATCGTTTCTGCTCTCTCTGTCAATGCGTCATGCGCACTCTACACACATACGCAGCGCTTACTGTGTCTGTACGTAACATTTTCTCTAGCCACCGTAGTGTGAGTTGGCCTGATCGAGACGAGAATTGAAATAATAAAATCGTCAACAAATGCTAGAACCTAAGAAGTTTCACTTCCAACGCGCGAGAGTCTCACACATATTTTTTTTTTTTTAAGGGTACAGGGGAGTTACTTTCCATCTCCGAATTGATCTTGGGGGCCTCATTCGGTGAAACTGAAAATCTCCAGCTAGGGATAGAGAGGAAAATATAAAAACAGTAGGAGAAACAAAGATAGAGCGATATCCAAGCAGATAACAAAGATTAATACTCCTTGTACCATTACGTATCGCGCTACAGAGCCCGATTTTGCAATTTGGATTTCAAAACTTTATGACAAATAGAAGTGAATGTTCTTCTAGAAGAAATTTCTTCTGGTACAATTTTCTAAAAATAGGGCTTTGTTGCGCGATGGGCACATTTCTCCAGAATAAAAAATGGCGACATAACTTAACGGGTACATCCTGTATATTTTATTAAGCAATCTTTCAATTTTACTGACTTAAATGTAAAACTGACATTATTATCTGATAATTACATTCCTTAAAAATCAAGTAAAATTTTAAAACATACATTTATCATCGACCCCCAAGGGGTTTACCTAGACCCCGTTGGGAACCCCTGCTCTAGACGGTCTAGCGCCACTTGACTACTTGCTTTATTAGAATCCTGTTCGTCACCGCTAATGAGTTTTAAATGTTATCAAACTCCTTGTATGATAACAATAAGGTACTTCGCCGGTTCACAGTAGCCACTTATACATTCATTGTTCAACAATCCCTTCTGACGGATCAGTTGTGCATCTCGCGTAAAGCATTCCGGTCTTTCGCCTAATCGAGTGGTCGCTTCGAATGTCGCATAAACGGATCGTCTGCTTTTGTCTGCAGATCGGATAACGTTAATTACGTCGGTACGTCGCACGAGCTGAAGCTCTGAAATAACGAGTGCACGCCGTCATTCCGTGAGCGACCGTCCACATTCACCTCTGGCAATGCCTATCGCGTAGATAGACGCGGCTGTCCTAATTACCTACGGCCCGGCGAGACGCCTTCTTGCTTGCATGTAAACACCTTCATTACCACTGAACTGCTCCATAAAATATCCCCCTCTACGCCGTTGCATTTACCCTCAACACCCCTCCAATAGCTGTTAGGCGCGGTTGCCATCTGAATCCTCGAAATTGTATTTTCGAGATGACCTTTTTTCAGATGACTAGCGCTTTCTTACGTAACCAAAGAGAAGAAATCAGTTCTTAAACTTACTGTAACTTGATCATGTAACGAAAAAACGGCATTCCAAGTGGAAAGTATCGGATCAGTTGTTTTTACGCAATTTTTATATTCCAAGTAACTTCTTGAAACAAGATAGGGGCGAACAGGCGAAATACGGACGTTGGGTAAATCCGGACACCCCTAAATTTTATTCACGGTTCCCCATCCTGCTGCTGTATCTCACGTGCCAATTCAATTTACTCAGTCCGGATAAAATATTTTCAGTGATGGATTGTGTAGATGTGTATTTCAAAATAAGTCACGAAATATAAGTATATTCGATGATTTTTCTTATAGTATCATTGTTACTGCACGTTCGTGTTGTGATTTTGTGAACGAAAACATTGAATTTAGTTTCAACGAGATACTATTTCATTCAGAATAATGTTATATGTATATGTATTTTTATGTTATATCGATTTGAAGTATTTCTGAACATGTCATGTGAAGTAATAACGGACACCTGATTTTATCTCTATCATTTATAAACTTATAATGAAATGCGATTTTTTAGATACCTCAAAAATACATGCATAGAAAGAAACAAAACTCATATGCAATAAAAGGACCTAAGGAAGCTATTGCTATAATTTAAAAAAAAAGAGAGAAAATTTCATTTCAACGAGTATGAGAAAGATTTTTCTTTTGGCCAATGTAAAACAAAAATAATTATAAAATTGTATCAAGGAAAGAAACATTTGTTTAACTCAAATCTTTTTCCGGATTTTAAATGGTACTTAATCATTTCTGCTATGTAGTGTTTTCGATAATATCGAGACAAATATAATGGTACAGAACAAAGAAATTTTTCTTTCAAAATTGGTTAATGAAATCAATTTCAACTTTCTTCGAAGAAAGCCCGCGTTTTCTCCAATTTTTGGAAACTGGCCAGCGCCACCCTAACGAAGGGATAAAAGTGAATACTTTCCCTCGATTTCGGCACCAGCTCTCGTCGAGGTCAAACAAGCTACGAATGTCGGGACCTATCTTTAATTTACGACTGGGTTGTCGAAGGCCACTCTGAACGTTGTCACGGCTGTTCTTCGACATTCCATTGTCCCAACATCCGCACCTCAGGTTCCTACATTATGCATATGGCACTTTTCGCAACACCAAATCCTGTTTTTTTTTTTTTTTTTTTTTAATCAAATTTTGATGTTCAGCTGCAAATAATGTTTAACTTGTATGCGTATAAATGTTCGAAACGGCCACATGCTCTAGATTCTAGAACGTTTTGCTACTGTTTTCCTTGCTCCTCTTCGAGCATACGTATACTATATACCCCGGTATGTAAAGGAGAGTTAACGACAAGAATTCGGCTAGGACAGACGTAAACGAAAGAAACAATCAACGGTTGTCAAACGTTACGTAGTTTCGCGGTTCGTATTCCATTCAGTTGTGATTACAACTGTTATAAAAATAAAATCGGATATTCGTGCTCGCTCATCATACGTTTCATTTATTTTTATCCATTTTCTAAAAATTACTTTCCTATAAACTTAAGATAGTTTGATATCATTCATTCGAACAAGAGGCGATGTAACTAATAAGATCTGCGGAATTATTTACTGTTATACAGGGTGTTCGGTAACTGGTGGTACAAGCGAAAAGGGATGATTCTACATGAAAAAATCAGCCGACAATGTAGAATAAAATTTGTTCATATGTGGTTTTGTTTTCGAGAAAATCGACTTTGAATTTGCTCCGAGTACGCGTAAACTTGACTATGACATGGTTGAACGGATCTCGATACAAATCATATGTCATAGGTTTATGACTAATAATATAGCATGTAATATTTAAGAATTTATTTTATTAACGGAAAAATTGTTTAAAAATGCCGGCTAATATAGTTCGTATCAGAATTCGTTTAACCATGACATTCGTTTATCCGGCGAAAATTCAAAGTCGATTTTCTCGAAAACAAGGCCTCATACAAATAAATTTTATTCCAGATTTTCGACTTATTTTTTCGAGTAGAATCACCCCCTTTTCGTTTGTACCACCAGTTATCGAACACACTGTATATTCGTCATTTCCCGAATACTAAATTTGTTTTTCAGTATCACTATGCTTTATACAAGTAGCTTGACAAAAATACTATTAGAAGACTACCAGAATTTTGACATCATATTCTGATTACTTTGCTCGCTAGATCTCAATCCAATTAAGGATCTGTGAATAATTCTTATTCGTGACATTGATTTTGGTCAATACAATTCGATGAATGAGCTCGAAGATGATACTGTGGTTGTATGGCCAAGAATGGAACTTGAAGTCTTGGAAAATCTTATTTTAAGCATCAAAAATCGAATTTTTCCTATTACTTAAAAAATTACTTATAAAATTACTTCGTTGTTGCTTAAATTTATTACTAGAAATGGTGTAACCTTATCATGTTACACTAAACCCTTTGCCCTTGGACGAGCAAAAAATTTTCGACAAACGTTTCAAAAGACGCAGAATCGTGCATTTTAATAATCCTTTTAATGCCAACAAAGCCATTGCTTCTACTGAATAAGAAAGTACAGAAAATTTAATTGAATGTTGTGGAATGAAATATACAAAGGTAAAGAAATTATTATTACTGAGAGTGATTGAAGTAACAATGAAATATGCAATTGGGGAAATGTTCATTACCGAAACACACAAGAGATTGTATACGTCACTCAAAATTAAAAGAAAAAAAAGAAAAAAAAATGAAACACTGAAAACTGGAAGTGATACAGAGATACAATTATTTTTCAGACACATCGGTTTGCGGTTTTATTCATAAGAATTGAATTAAAGCAAAAAGTCAAATTAATAATTGAACTGGCGATTTTCTAAACGTGAATTTTTATATGTATTTACAGAGTACATAAATATATTTTATGCATTTTAATACGTGAAAGTTTCATGTTTCAATAGTTTTGGTTCGTTTAGTTATACAAAGTTGCAAAATTATATATATTTGAATAAAAAATTAAGAGAAGAAATTGATCAATTTATGTTCATTAAATCTGTAGTGAGCTAATTTAAGCAGTTTCAACTTAAGAATTCTCAAAGGATGACTTGGAATTCTTTTTATATGCTACACTTTTTACACGATTTTTAATATGGTTCATTCACTTTTACGTAACTTCTTAACGCATATTATTCAATTTTACCGGATTTATTTAACACGTTTTAATTACAGTTATGTGATATTTTTAACACATTTCATATTTGCACGGTTTTCTCATTACGTATTACTTACTTTTACACGATATTTTCACACACTTTACGTATTACAGAGGTGGGGAACCTTTTAACCATTAGAGGCCACATTTAGATTAGGCAGTAACAAAGAAGGCCGCTATAATTTTTTATATTTCACTGTTGCTATTTTTATTTATTTAAGCATACATATATATGTATAAATATTCATCCAGATCTTTAAATTTTAATAAACAACTACATTATTTAAACACCACTTCAAATAAAAATGATATTAGTAGAAGTATTTTTAAATAAATTTATTTCATTTTAAAGAAATACAATAGAAAAATAATAATATTAAGTCGTGATCTATATAATTAAATATTAATTGATACAAGAGCTAGCTTTTATGAAGGCCGCACAAGAAACTCACGGAGGCCGCATGTTCCCCACCTCTGCCTTATTTCAAATTTTGTTACCAAATACAGTTCTATATTTTAAATTGCCTTTTCAGTTGTTTGCTTTAGTTTAACAAAAAATGAAGTCTGGGGTGTTTTATAATTCTCAAAATTACGAACAAAGGTAAAATGTAAATGGATAATAAAACAAACAAGTATTTACTTATAGTACCATAAAGACAATTATTTATGATCGCAAAAGGCACGGCATAATGTTAAATATGCCAAATTCTGTTTAGTAATAAGTTATTCACAGGCAACAAGTTTTATACAATGAAACTGATAATCCGAGCGTAGCGTAAATTAAAAATATCTTGCTTTTGAACTCAAATTGCTTAAGTCAATTGAAGCAATTTGCAGGTCGGAATATATTATACTTACATTGGTTCATTCCATAAATTCAGATTAACAATAGCATAGTGTGAATACGGAAACAGTAATTATAGATCAGAATGAATGTATAAATGTCTACGAAATAAATTGAATTTTGTAAGTTTCTAGGACCATATGTTGCGTATAGACTTACAAAATGAAAGCACACGTACATGAAACGTACCTATCTTTCCATTTGAATTTATTACGTATGTCTGATCAAACGTGTTCTAGAAACACACACAAGAATATATACACGTTTGAAGTTGGAAAGAAATACCGCATTTTTATTTCTCTTTTTTGGCAATCGACAGACTGAAAGCAGTCTTTCCCCTTCATCCCTTCTTGTCCTTCCACCTTCACGATTGAACGTGAACTCAACATCGGAATAAAACTACGCCGAATACTACTACCTCCATCACGTTAATGTCTCTCTTCCATCTTCCATCGTAGAGGCCATTCATTTCGATCTTAACCAATGCCTTTTCCAGGTACCTTTCGAATTACAATAAAATGATTTGGCTGTTTTATAAAAAATACAACGATAGTGCCAATGATACTGTTCATTTTATTATAAAATAAGCGAAATAAGTGGTTATATACGCGTAGCGAAATATGACGGGTTCGTCAGAAATAATGAAACCGAGAACAAAGTAACTTTATATGTAGAAGCAAACAGAAAATATGGTATAAAATTAAACGGAAAAACTACAATTATACACAGAATTTAATGTGTATTTAAATACATAAGATGTGAAAATTGTTAGCAAAATATATATGTGTTTATAAACGATAGGATAATATATAGAATATTCATGTAAATCTTATATACAATGTTTTGATTATTTGTAATAAGACATTGTTGTATCTGGCAGGATAGTTCGGATTAACCCTTTCACTACGAAGAACGTGTATATGCAGGGAATCCCATTTTAATCAATAAATGCGATTATCTCGAGAACTATTAGTTAGTTGAAAAAATATTTCATACGAAACTGTTCCTGTTTCGAGGGGGATGAATCCAGTGCTGCGGCTTTCATTGTATGTGTGCACATGAAAGCCATCTTCGTTTTTTTTTTTTTTTTTTTTTAATTTTAAATGGAATGGAATGATGACTATCTAAAAAATTAATGTGACGTTAAATTATAAGCACATTTGAAATGAAGGAAACATATTTATTTATTACTAGACTGTTGATCTTTATGCAAATATATGTATAGTTTAAGAAGTATTTTTTTCCCTTCAGATGATTAAAGATAATACTTCAATTCACAAATAGACGTTTAGCAGGTTTTTAGAAAGTTATTTCATTTTCGTGTCGTACCATATATTTTACATACAATCTAATATAATATCATGTAAATTCATGAAAATCCGCAGTCTACTTATTTCACCTTCAATTAAAATATAAGCAGTATTATTCCTAGATTATATTATCACGAACTGCTGATTCTATGTTAGATTTGTCAGACGTCACTTTATTCCGACTGTGCATTCGTTTCACATTGGGTGTAGTTTACTCTTTCTTTCTTTCTGTTGCACTCTTGGCACCTATACCTTCTACATTGGTTGTAGCTAATTATAGTTTTAATTACCTTTTTTTTAAGCTGGTGCGGTGGCACAGAAATATCACCTTCGCGTCTATTTTGAAGCAAACAAAATATTGCGAAAAACCACGATGTTCAAATTACACAGAAATATAATGGTATATGTTCAAGCTCAACATATTCCAAAATCATTATTTCTTTCCACAGTAAAGTAAATATATTAAATATAATACGGTGCGCGCAAAATATTCCGCTTTCAGAGTGTAAGAATTAAGAGATTTTAAGGAACAGGAAGTACAATAGTTTAAGTCAAAGCGTTCCTGTATGTCTGGGAATACGATTACTGAATGCAAGAGGAAATTTAGATTCACTTGAAAGCAGATAGAATACAGATAGATACCCCTTTGCATAGGTTGACAAGAAAATTCTGCTGTTTTCTGTCATTGTTTCATTCTTTCAAAAGATGGGATTTACTTTAAATCTGGCATAAATTACTTTGTTGATAGATGGAAAAAATTTATAAGAAAACTATGACCAATCTTTATTCAAGATTGAAATATAAAGAATTGAATTTTTCCCTAAAAAAAAAAAAAAAAAAACTTTCTTGTCAACCTAATATTTCATTCGTCCTCAATGTATCTCGCTTGCTGTCAATACGTTTCACTCGCCTTTACCCACGTCTCGCTTGAAGACGATGAAGACTGTCAAGTATTATAGGCTTCTCTGGAGAAAATAGCGATATAGGGGAAGGAGGCTTCACCGTTCGTCTTATACTTGAAGGTTACTAGGGATTATAACTTGACATAATAATTTTCTTCGTTCATCGTCCATTTTATTTCGTTATTAAATCAACTATCTCTTCTAGACACGAATTCGAACTCAAATACAGTGGAATACAGAACTATAGGGACACTTTTTAAAACAAAATACCTTTTTTAAAATAAATCCAAACGACTTGAACTTTTGTACGAACTTAGAAGAATTGTTTTACCGAATAACGTACGTGCTTTAGTAATTTTGAAAGAAAGAAAAAAACTACAATCGGAATCGCGAAGAAAATAGTGAAGGTTACTTTTTTCAACTTTTTAATTGAAGTTCGCCATTTAGTAAACTACTTTCTCCAGCTTTACAAAATATTTCAAGTCGTTTGGTTTAATTGTAGAAAAGCTACTGCTTCTGCACACTACTGTATAACAATACGTAGCAATTCTCGAGTGCTGAGATGACTGATGGGACATTTTTCCTCGATGGCATCATTCCCCTTAGGGAAGCCTATGGTCTTCGATAATGAACGTTGATAGTGGTGCCATGTTCAAATACCTACCCGAATATAAGCCACATTCACGTTTCTACTATTCACCTTACATCCGAGAATTACTGTACATCTGACTCCTCGATCTTAACTACATATAGCCGTGTCCCTAACATCCCATCCGTACGATCTTATCCTTACAACGACTTCTCCACCACTTACCGGAAACCGATCAGTAGAATAAACTCGATGAAAGAGTCTTGGAATAATTTTGTGCTCATTCCTACAGATATAAATAAATGTTGCGGTAAGTAACGTGAAAAATTTGATAAAGGCGTTCTATAATTTATCGTTGAACAAAACCTAATGCTAAAAATTTTAATTTAATTCATATTACAATTCACAATCACTTAAACGTATTAATTTTTATTAAGCAAAGTATTATTCAGTTCATGTGTACTGAAAAATTTCTGTCGAGTTTGTGAAACTTATTAATGTTGTTAAATTCCTTCAACAGTTTAAGTATCATAAATTCTTAAACTTCTTCGAATTTCTCGAGTTCTTTTAGCTTTTCAGGCTTATTTACGCTTAACTCAACATTTCTATTAAATTTGTGACATTTATTAATCTAATAAGTTATTTAATAAATGTTATCTCTTTACCAACTGATTACGTACAAATAACACGAATATTTCTGGAAAGCTGTTCCTTCGTGAAAATATACCTTTCTTGGTAATTGGCCAAGAATGAATCTTCTATACGATTTATGCTTTCAGACACGCGGAATCTCCATTATTTATTGCCCGTGATATTTATGAGTGCTGAAAAACAAGAAAAGAACGAATTAGCAATATGCCTGGCCAAATAATTCCAGGAATACCAAAAAATTGTTCATTTTCGCGCTGAATTTTACCAAACCATTTCGTATGTTGGCTTTACGATCGTTCGATAAATCGATAATAAACTGTGCCAAAGGTAGGACACAACGCGCAAGATAACTGTAATATCGATGGTAAAAATTTCGTTTCCATGGCCGGTATGCAAAAATGTCACAATTTTTATCCTATGATTTTGTCTTTGTTTTTCAAATTATATGTGTACTTCTATCGAAGGAATTCCATAACATAATAAACTGCATCTTTTATATTAGTAATTACTTTTAAATGCTCTTAGCTGTTTTTTAATTATTTAATTTCATTCGTTTATTACACGGATAAAAATACATACCCCATCGTAAACCTAAGTAATTACTGGCTCGATAGATTTATAACCGAATTGTTTAAATTAATTATAGTATTAATAGAATCACAAAAAATATTAAAATATTGATTGAAAAGAATTAATCGACTGACAAGAAATTAATAGCCGATAGGAATTAATAGACTTACAAAAAATATTATATATATGGTACTAACAAATGTCGCATTAAATTTCCCGTATTACATACGATGATTCCAGAATGATATATGAAATTTAATTAAAGAAACTATTTCACATACATATATTCTTATTTTGCATTCTTAGTTTACAGTCAGATACTTTATTTACAACTCACCTGAATGAAAAATCTCCCAAAATGCTAATATACTTTTTCCATTTATTGTTCTATAAAGAATACCCACAGAAACTGTAAATTTGTTAATTTATTGTTTATGTCATTAACGCATGTCAGACTTCTTGTGTTTCTCGATATTCGTTATTTAATATGTAACAACATAATAATATAGCATGGGAAGTCTCGCTGAAGTAATTCCTGCCATAGAGTACTATAATCAACGTATTACAGGCTGCATAATATTAAATGTTGATAATGTTGATTCATCAAAATAAGCATAATCTGATTGTGTAACTTTTGTTAACCACAACACAGTGCGTCAACAATACCAATTGGCCATCAATTTATGGATCGTACTATATAAATAAATAAAACTATTTTTTATAAGATAGAATACAAGTTATTATGTACTGAATTGGTTTTCAGAAAAATATATAATACGTACTATTTAGCAATAATGTATAAAATGAAACCAGTACATCAATCGATTCTTTGTTTAATACTAATTATTTTACGCACGAAACTTTTAGAACCAACTAAAATATAATGATCTATTTATGTTGCACTATACAGCAGGAGGGTGATTCGTCGCATAAAATTGAGTTGAAAATATGGAATATCGTTTTTCCATATTGAACTTTATTTCCGGTAAAATCAAGTTTGAAATCTCGTTAAGTATGCGTGCATGTAGACGAAACTTCGTTTGCCCAATCTTGGCCGTAGCTATCATTGTTGCTTTCATTTATAAACAGTTTAAAGTTAAATATAAACATTGAATCATTTTTAACTTTATTACTTATCTACATTTCTTTGTGTAATTTTCATTCACTGATACGTAGTCAAATATTGATTCATTTACCCCACACGTTTTATTGTTAAACTGTCAGAATAAATTAAAATATCATAACGACTAATGGTTAATACATAAATTAATTAAAAAATCGATTGATGTACTGACGTCAATTTATCAACCCATTAAAAAGGAATAAAATAATGCACAAATGGCTAGCGTACTGGCGAAAATGAAACGGACGCGTAAGCGTAACAAACACGCACAAAGGCCGGACATGCTAGAGGTTTTGGTATGTTTGGTTCGCTTCCTGTCCGTTTGTTCACTGTTCCGCAATAGTCTGCTTCTCATCCGTTCGCGGTAACGTTCGACTACATGACACTCTTGTCGGTCTGATCTAATTGTCTTATAATATGCTTCCTATCTGCTTTTCCTATGTAGAGGACTGTACAGTCCACTTAAATTCGCTTTCTACTCGCCCCTCGTACGTTTTTCTGCCCATCTTCTATCCGCCTTTCATCCACTTGCATTTTCTTCTAAAAAGAGAACTTCGTTTATGACACGGTCTTCTGAAGAGGACTTATTATTCAGCATCCCGTAGGATGTATTTTTCACGTTTTCGTGGTAGCTGTCCGCTGAAAAGACTGTCCCAAGTTTCCGTTGGATTTTTAATGCTTCACCTGGAAACAGCGGTCTGCAACCGCATCCTGGATTTTCCTTTGAATCCAGCGTCCTTTTGTTGAACGCAATCAGAACAATTAACATTCATTTTGAGGAGGACTTCGGACTTTTGATCAATCATTATTCCGTTGGCAGATATGATCCTCATTTGAAATGTAATCAGGTTCCGCGTATTTAACAGTAAGTTATAATTATAGATATCTATAATACTTCGTTTGGTTCTTTCGCATTTCTTATATATTCAATGACAAGAGATCATGTTCTTTTGGTACTACTTTAACCCTTTGAATGCGGCGTGTTTTGTCAAACAGTAAGAAAAGAACTGTTTTCTTAAAATTAAAGAAACAAAAATTATAATCAAAGTTAAGTTAGGTTTCGTATATATTAACAGATAAATGGAAGCGGATATATACATACGTTTTTCGTAGTCAAAAGGTCGATATGAAAATTGGCATATTTAAAAAAAAAGTAAATCCAACTAAGATGAACGAAGGTATAAACGTAAAATTCAAATTTTGATTATACCATACTGTAGGAACACACCAAAGTGAAACGTGCTTGGAGGAAATAAGGCAATCTTATCAGAAAATATTTTTTGACGTTGTCAGCCACTTCTAAAAAAAAAGTCCAGTCGTTCGGATAAATGAAGAAAGGCGGATAGTTGGTGGTGAAGGGGACGAAAATAAGAAGAAAAAGCGACGCGGACGGTAGGGTTGTGGGCACAGGGTTACAGCATTACTATTCTGATAATGGAGTAGCGGTCAATGGGACGATAGATCGCGCCATGGAGAACCGAGCAAGCTCTCGGGGGAGTTGCTCAACCCCTTTGCTTCTCCGCTGCCTTCTTCTACTTGCCACTTTCAGTTCCTCTATAGTTCTCAGCATTTTCGTTCCTATTTTTCTTTCTCATAATGGTAGAAAAAAATCCATTTCACACGTTTCACACGTTTCATCTCACATTTATGATACAATTTTATTGAATGTATTTCAAATGTTTACGATGCTACAATTCTAGTTTCGATGTGGTCTGATTCTTTACAAAAATCTATTAATTTCTTTTTAAACTATTTTTGTTTGATGACAATATGTGACGAAGGTTTATATATGAGTAAATAATGTATTAATTATTTATTATTTTCACATTTATTTTAGACTGTAGACCTAGAACGAATTTTCACTTTGCAAAAATTTAATCGCGTAGTTAAAATGCAGTAGAATTGAAAATAATTAGGGAGAATGGATACGGGTATATGTAATGACTACACAACGACTCAAAATAAACCGCTAAAGTTATAAAAGCGTGTTTTCGGATGCAAAACCAAAGGAAAGTTCTAACCTGTAAAAGTCCCGACTGTAACACTATTGAATTGACACGAAACTATTTAGAACTTTCCTCTTTAGCAAGCAATAAAGAAACCCCTTTGAACAGCCTTCTAAAATTCTAGGAATGAAATAGATGTCGATTATTTAAAAAATTTAACCTTTTTACACTCGATCAGTGTCTCTAGGGGGACATATGTAACTTACTAGAGAATTTTTAAAATTAAAATTACAAATTTTATTTATATTGGAATACAGCGAATTAATAATAAAAATGAACATACACAGATTCATAAACATTGATAACTTTTTTATTTCGAAATAGACCTTTGGGTTTTCAAAAATTTTACTGCCAAAGTAGACTCGACCTGATCCTATCGAAAAACATTTTTAGTGCAAAGGGTTAATTGATGGGTTGCCTTGAATTTATGCCACGCGAAAAACGGACCCATAGGAATCTCTATGAACAGTAAATTAAATAAATTTTATGTATAAGTTTTACTAATTATTATTTAAAAAAATGTATATAAACTACAGTGTCAATAATATAGGACCATGGAGTTTAAGCGATTTATAGTATACCAAACTAGGTGCAACTATAATTAAAATATTAATAAATATTAATAATGCGTATGATAGATATTTATAATAATATTCTATTGATAAAAGCAATTGAAAGTCAAAAACTATGTTAAAATGCATAAGAAACGCGTATTAAAATTACTAAAAGTTCAAAGGGCTGCCAACAAAGTCCTGTTCCGAATTTCGATATAAAGTTGGATTCATAAGAAGGTAGAAATCTTCCCCTTTAATTCGGTTTTTGTTTTACATCGATATCTTTATCCGTTCCTGAGATATCGTCGTGTGAAGACAAACGTAATTTTTGTAGAAATTCGCTGCCGCCTCACGCTTGGACCCAGACAGTGGGTGTCTAGCGTAGCGGTCACGTGGTCATTGTCTACGTCTAACCCTTTACTATTCCTGGAAATGCGTATATGAATTTCCTAGAAAAAAGTCTACGGCCCATTCGGGATTACCCTCGTACGCGCCGGCCGCTATACAAACTTTGAAGCCCTATATCTCAGGAACTAATTAAGATATCGCGTTGCAACAAATTGCGTTATTATGTACGTACTTTCCTCTATCTTCTGAGCTACCAACTGCGTAAAATTTATGCATGTTTTTTTATATTTATTACCAAGAATTTCGCCGCTGTTGAATGTTTCGCGTTGACCTGTGGGATCCTTAATGCGTTAAGTGTTTCCTGTTAATTTAGATTTCAATAACATTAGTTGATAGGAAAAGTAATATACAAACTTGAAGATTATATTTTTCGGTTCGGTAACGTGGTGACATCTGTTGGCGAAAGTTGAATATCCATAAAATTGCTGTGCTGTGAATTTTTCAAAACTACGAAAATATTAAATACTTAAAATATCATCGACCAGTTGAATTTTAATATATTTCGGTATATTTCTGTATGTATTAATACATGTGACACGAAGGATTCGTGTCATTTTCGTGTCCTTTTACATATTTTCACATTAGCAACATCTTTCATTTACACAATTTTTAATTTTGCGCCGTCTCCGAAATATAAATTAAAATTATTTCGTATTTTTTAGTGCATTCCGAAGTTGGTTGTATTTTTTTTCCACAAATTTTTTTTTCGATATGTAGAGAAAGGGAGGAGGGTGAAAACGATTTAGACGAGAGTTTGTTGTGTAGTAGTCGATGTTTTGTAAGCTTTTGTATTTTTGTAAATATTAAGTATCGACGTCTCGTTCGTGGAGAGAAGATGATCTTCATTTCCATAGCCTGATTTCCTCCTTAAAATGTAATACCTTTCTCTTCAATTATTTTTAAGCTACACCCTACATGTGCCCAATTCTTTAACCCTTAGTTGCACTGCGTTTTTCATATACTAAGATTTTTGTGGTGTAATTATTTTGTTATGAAAGTTACATTTCCTAATTTCGAGAAATGTGCCTAAAAGTCATCAATAAATTACAATTTCTTTTGTTTTAACAAATCAAAACGCACTGTCAGAAAAATAGAACATAAGTGATTTTCTCATACTTTATTTAATAAAGTGAATTTATTAAACATGTATGGCCCACAAATTTCATCATTAATGAAATTATCGAAAACATTTCTTATCCTTCGTAACCAATTTTTTATTTCACTTTTTGCGAATCTATAACTGTACATAATTTTTATTTAGATAAATTTCTAAAGCATACTACAAATTTTTTGTATTAATTTTTTCATTATTACCACTCGCGAAAATTCAAGAATGTATTTCTTTTCGAAATTGAAAATGTCGTAGAACGAAGGGTTAAATTGGAGCATCCAGTCAATTAGTTAATCACAAGCCTCGCTACGTAGCATATCAAGTGACAACTAGACCGGGAGCTACCAATTTCAGTCCAGCTTTGACAAAATAAACTGCAATGTACACGAGACATCAACTATAAAAATAAAATGCGAACGAAATTCGAAAAATCAAGACAATCAAAAATCAAAAACAAGTACTGTTGTTCTGTTTTTATGTTTCTTAGGGTTCTTCTTTGTATTATAAATTCTTTCCATCTGTTCATTTTATTCCGAATATTTTGCATCAAGTTTAGTGTAAAACACAATAATCAGTCGCTGGCACATAAAATTGAAATACCTATGAAATATTAGCCAGCACACCTGGTTTTATGCAGCAAATGTACGTTCTGTATTTGCATATAGCAAACCAGAAACACTTTCAGTTATTTCTTTGATTAGTTTTTAAATATTCAATGTATTCTATTTGAAACTTACAAGCTGCAGTTGCCAGAAGTGTTTTTGTATCATATAATTAATAAAAAGGTATCTCTGTTCTCAATGTATTAGAGAATTTGAATTTTTATCTAATTATTGAGTTTTTTCTATACCTATAACCTAAGTATGGAAAAAATTGTTGTTTTGCATATATTACGTTTATATTTATTTTTATACAAACAACCACTACTTTTACGGATTACAGTAATGCAAGTCGTCTTTCATGCTGTTAAATCTTTTTCTGCTTATAATTTATTTAAACGAAATACTTTTATTTTTAAATGAAAAAAAAGGTGATAGTAGACTTCTTGTATTCTAAACAAACTAAGAATATTTGTCTAAAACAAATTGATTTAAAATAGATAAAAACCAAGAGAAATATTTATCTAAACTAAATTTCAGCTAAATATAATTTTTCTTTTTTTACAAAATGAAAGAGTCATCAGATCTTTTTTTTATTGAATTTTCAGCAAACCGAAGAAAAATATTTATCTAAAATTTATTTATTTCAAATTTCTTTTTTGTTATCAAATATTTTTGTTGTATTTGAAACAAATCAAGACAAATAAATAATCACGATTGAAAAACACAGGAAACGTTAAAAATTATTTCACACATCCATCATGAACATCAATAAATAGCTTGCAATATTTCACGAAATTTTTGATCGAACGCACTGGCACGATCGAGTAACATATTGAGAGGCTGATAAATATTTAACGAATTTACGCGCAGTAACGAGTTATTGGTTTTATTTTTATTAGCAACAGTTCGATCGAGTCTCATGGTACAAAAATAACTGAAACTGTCACGAATAAGTTAAACGGGATGTCCAATAATGAACATTGTTAACATATACGCGAGTTTATTTTCGTGAAACAAAACGATGCATTCGCATCAAATTGTATTGCAAATTCTGATTCGAGCAGAGATGACTCGTTGCACAATATATACTTTTAACGAACTTTCTAGTTTTGCATTTTCGATTCATAAACAATAATATACTGTGAACATTTAAAAGAAAATTAGCCATATCTATATTTAAAAGTATAAAACCCCAGGAACAAGTACTTTTGTTACATTGTATCGTAAAATATAATGCACAACGAGTAACGTTTTAGTATAAAAAAACTAATTCTTCCGAAAATTGATATAAATAATTCATTTCAATTTTTGATTAAAATTAAGATTTATAACTACCATTTAAAGAATCGTACAAAATTGTATATCGAATAAATATGAGAAAAAATGGTTATTGTAATTTAATCCAAGAAATAAGAAAATGAAGGTAGGACAAATTGTGTACTACACCAAAATCAAAACATTGTTCTGAATTATTTTGAGAATCAGATTGCTAATGAAAATTTTTAACTTGTTAAAAACGTGAAAAGAAGGATAAAATTTGCATGAAGGATAGAAAAGATTAGTCCTTAACCTCTCGTTACATGATGTACAAAGCTACTTTTCAATTTGGAAAGAAAAATGAATTTCTGAACCGATAATAATACAAAGAAAAAAAGAATTAATAAAACATTCTTTTTTTTTATTTATTAAAAAGAAAATTAACGTCTGTCGAGCTAGCCCCCCCACCTTGCAAAAATAAAAAAACAAATACATGTAAATTATGAGCTATTTATGAGCTTTCATATTCTGCAAATCAAAAATTTTGAGCTCGTCAAACAAAGCAGGAATTTGAAAATTTCAGTGGGGGGGCTGAGTCGACGTCGACTCAGCCCCCCCACCCCTTAAAAATAGAAATATCGGATCGCTCTTTGCGGCAGAATTAGGAGCTATTTATGAGCTTTTAAGACAATATAATTCAGATTTTTGAGCTCATCGTTTTAACCCTAAAACAACCCCTTAAATAATTTAACCGAAGAGAGAACTACACTTAAAATGAAAAAATTTAATTCTTTTGCAGATAAATATTGTTTATTGATTTAAGAGCTCTGCGGATACGTATTTTGATTATTGACTCACAACCCCTAATCAAAATATTTAAGGGGTGGTTTTAGGGTTAAAACGATGAGCTCAAAAATCTGAATTATATTGTCTTAAAAGCTCATAAATAGCTCCTAATTCTGCCGCAAAGAGCGATCCGATATGTTTACTTTTAAGGGGTGGGGGGGGGGGGGGGGGGGGGGCTGAGTCGACGTCGACTCAGCCCCCCCACTGAAATTTTCAAATTCCTGCTTTGTTTGACGAGCTCAAAATTTTTGATTTGCTGAATATGAAAGCTCATAAATAGCTCATAATTTACATGTATTTGTTTTTTTATTTTTGCAAGGTGGGGGGGGCTAGCTCGGCAGACGTAGAAAATTATATGTTACAAATCGGCGAAAAGTAGCAAATAACAAATTATAATTACGAAAGACAGGTAATAGTTTTAATAAGTTCATTCATAATGAGATGTAAAAGTTATACGTATGTACAAGTTACATGTAAACGATAAAATCGACGGATATGAACATAAATATTATGTATAATAAATACTCTAAGGAGAATGGGTAATACATTTGCAAAAGTTCGCAAAAGTTGGCCGATGTTGTAACGGAGCTCTTCCCAGAAAATACCGTAAGCTAGCAGCCACAAGGATGCTGAAGTTAATTACATACTCGATTCTAATTCTCCTGCAAAGTAGATTCTGAAGCAGGTATAATTAAATTATATATGGTTGTTACACCCTTTATAGGATTTATACAGAAAGGAAGTCCTTTATTATTGATAGCAGGGCCGGCGTGATCTTTTGCGGGGACGGTTCAAAAATTTGGCGGGGCCCGAATACACATTCAAATCCTACAGTTAAATTGTACAACGAGGAATTATTTATTTACAAATGCTGTTACATATTATATGTATATACCATATGTTTCATCCCGTATTTATTTATTTTTCCATTTTTTTTTCCCCCTCGAGCCTTGCAAATTCTGTTAGCGTCTCTGTACTTTAATAGTCTATGCTTCTTACAAATACTTTATTAGAACAATGAAATTACGAGCGTTTGTGTTTTAGAGTTAAAGATATATTGAACTCACAATCAGATTCAAAATATCATAATACGAAGTCGATCAACGTTCGTGAAATTGTTCTTTCCGTCTTTTCGATATGCTGAGAAAAATTTTCATTAAATCCACCGAACAGTTACTAAGTTATAACGCTTTCAAGTTTCATTGATTTATCAGATATGTTTTTATGTAAATAAACGATAATAAAAACGACGTAGACAAAATAGCTGAATGTTGAATAAAATAATATTCATGTTTTCAATGTTTTGTACACATAGTATACAAATATATGAAAATATCTTCCAGGTTTCAATTCTTTTCTCTGCATCATACAAAAAAATAAATCTCAACTTTCCAAAATTGTACTCCCAGTACATGTATTTCGATGGTTTGTAAAAGTGAAATATAAAAGAATAAAATAAAAAGCACCTTCCTTCTATTTTAGAGAAACTTAATTTTGAAGATTCACTAGGTAAGCACACCATCGATTAACAATGAAAGATACTTTATTTTATTCACTTTTCTGAACAATATTATAATAATTCTATGTGCCTACATATTATGACGATAAAAATGTTTTAAACGTTTGTAAATAAAACGTTAAAATGTTTATTTTTATTCAAATGCATACAGGTAGTTTATTAATATAAGCTTACAAACGTATGAATGTTTTGTAGTGTAATTTCAAGGAAACTGACTTACAAATTGATAAACACGATTTACTAAGTTTTTGTCTACTTCCATTACATTACTAAAATGAAATATAGTTCATTCGTCGAAACTTGAATATATAACAATACGTAACTACGAATACATAAATATTTAATAATGTTTCTACCAATATATTTAAATATATAATCCCTAGTTTATTAAAAGTATTGATTGATCATTGTTAACCGAATAACTTAAATTGGTTTAATCTGTACTCACATATTTATAGATGGCGTATAGTTAATCGTTACTTAATATAGGAAAATCATTAGCCCCGCTGCATCTCCACAAAAAAGACGATAACATTTCTAACTATAGATCTGCTATCAGAAACTAATGGACCGTATAATAAATGCCTGGTTTCATTAGCAATCTGATAAATGAACAGAATATCGTATAAAATATAGATTGATATTACCTTGCTGAAGTGAAATAGTACTCCTCTTTTTTTATTTTTTTTCCGATACAAGTATAGAGAGCGTTTTGCGTACAGTACTACTTAAAAGTTTCAATACATTTGTCATATTCAATTCTAGTATTTTCCATACACCGTAAAGTTTAAGTGAGTTTATAATAATAACAAGCACGTAGAAGAATAATTATGATGCAATATAAATTTTTCAGAAACTAGAGTTGCAAAGTTTCGAACACTTGAACAATATTTGAAATGTACAGTTCAATCGTGACAAAGTTGGCTTGTTTCGTTGGATTGTTAAATACAAATCATGTATAATATTTCAATTTTCCTTATTTGCGTTGGCATTGCAGCAAGAAATATTTACCTCTGACTAACGCACCCATCGAAAAGATCATAATACAAGAGATTGTGCTAATAATTGAAAGTTGAAACGTTAGACTTGAAAATAAATCGATTCCATTCTTAACAGATTATCTACCGCTCTAAAGTGATAAAATATGCCCCTATTACCTTATAACTTAATAGTAATTAAAAATTAGAGGAAGATATCCACTGGTTTCAATATTTCTCCATTGTAGCACAACTAACTTTCATTATTCGAACAGTGTTTTAAACGAAAAATTAGAAATCAAAGGTTTATCAATCGGTTTTCAGTTAACAATGGGCAATATTGAAAAGCCTATTGATATGCTTCCGGCAGATAAAGTGTTAACATTAACACTTGATAATTTAATTATCATTTGATAATTACGGTTTCAATGTATCTTACTACATGCACCCGTTTCATTGCGCCAGTCAACGTGTTAAGGTAATTCGATGAATCAAATGTAAATACATTTACATAAACATCAGCGAATCTGATGATCAGAAAATGTATTAGAATGTTGCGAGATGCATATGATCTTAAACGGATGCACGTGTGAAAACACGTACAGATGTTTCGTATACGACACGCCGTTAGCAAGCCAATCACGTAGCCGAGGAAATCTCAACTGGTAGATATGTGAACTCAGGCAATGTCGGATTTGCAATGTCGAGCTACGCAGACAAGAATGCACCTTTTTCCTATTCGTTCAACAGCTCAACTCTATCACGTGGAAAAACGAACGGTTGTCGGCGAGTTTCGGAACCAGCTGCGCAAAGAATAAATAACATTCGAATTTTCATCGTGCAATGCTTCGTATTATGTTATCGTATTCACAACATCTTCAGCGTTGCTAATTTTTTTGAATCTTGAACGAAAATATGAAATACATATAAAATTTGTTGTACAATGAACCTTAAAAGTATTTGTATCTGTCCTATTCAGTATAAAAACTGTTTTTATTAAATTATTTTATAATAATTTAGTTTCTGCTTAAAATATTTCCTTCGAAAAGCCAATGATTTTTCTATAAAATGTTACTCACAGTGAATTATCTTTCATAACTAATAGGCAAATCAAAACTATTTTTTTATAGTGTGTAGATCGAAGGATGTTTAAGTTGGTAACATCTGAATCTTTGTATATCATTTTTATGTAAATGTTCAAAGTCATTTGTTTAATAATTACAGAAAAAAATCTAGTTGGTTAATTTTGGTGGGATATGTTATTTTTATAAGTAGACTGTAGAAATTCGTATACGTAATTTTGTTTAATCAACAAAGTAATTAATATATTTACATTAAATCTGTACTGGTATAAAAAAATAATTATATTAATATCTAGTTAAATTACAAAACTTTTTAATATGTTAGACTATTAAAATATTTAGACGTTATATCAGACATAACTCAATCTACACTAAAGAACAGTAGTTTTTTCAAAATTTTCAGTTGGGAATTAATGTTGTGTGTTGGTCGTTTGATATTAAATGATTTATCATAATCCTATTGTTTTTTATTTATTCTGCAAGGAATGCCTATATTTTTCAGATCAATTTTATTTGAAATGTTTTTCTTAATCTTACACTTCAGTACTTTCCATGAATGTTTTATGAGATTTATAGCCAATGACAGGAATGTAGTTTCAAACAAAATGAAACATTTACACAGTAACCATTCACGATCTAAACGAGATTTATGTTTTAAAATACCAAATTTTACGACATGTTGCTTCCAGTTTATTTTTAAAATATTTAGGAATGTAGTTCTGTCCATAGTTTCATCTATTGCATGTAAATTCCAAATTCTGCAGGCAGTCATGCATTTTTAAACTAACAAGGAATGTTACGCAACTGACACACTGATTCTGTTGAAGATTTGGTATAATATATACAAATCGAAAAAATATTTGACAAATATTTTTTTTTTCTAATAACTTCAGGTTTTATATGTAAAGTAAAAACAGCCTTCAAATTGAGGGTTGCGAATCATATTAGTTCGTTTATCTGGGAAACTATTTGTTGCAAAGAAAATATTTTAGTACAGGATTTATGTGTTTCTGATTAATAACTTTGACCATGCAAATGAATGTTAAATAGTTTGCTAAATATATTTGTTAATATTATTATTGCATAAAATTTATCTCTCATAGTTAGAAAAAAGTCTGAAAGAATACATATCAATTTTTGACACTGATATATATTTACTTTATTTGCAAAAATACTCCCTATATAAATACCAGAAGGTCTTTATCAGTTATCAGCAATTTTATCGGATCAATATATAAAATTATAATACACATTGTATGTTCCAGCTAATAATGAAAAACTTATTTTATATTCTGATCTTCTTTTCTTTTGTGATCGCAACATCCGTGAAATGTGTTCTCGCAAGTTTTCATTAAAAAGTGTCTAAAATAACAAACTTATAGTCTGAAAAAGATATATACTTGAACATAGTTAAGCAGAAGAAGCTATGCATTGCTGATAGCAGAGATAAAAAAGGGGGAAAAACATATTAAGAAAGCTTGTACGTTGAAGGTAAGGAAACTCTACGAAGCAAACATAGACGATAATGCGTAAAACAAACAAAAATCGTATTCAATAATTTATCAGCAGTATGCACTTGTTAGGATCAGATGAAGCTTTGAAAGCTTTTTTTTTTCTTCTTTTCAAAATAGTGTTTTCCAACTCGATGCCAACGGATTACTATCTGTGAAATTACTGGGCTCATTCTCATGAAATTTAAGGCAGTTACTTTGAATGAAGTCCTTGTCTTAAGATTCTTTGATTCACGATTAAGTTTTTTCTTTATGAATAAAAGGACACAAGACTTTTAGGTATAAAATCACAGACTTTGTTATCGCTTGCTATCAGTTTTCCAGAAATCTACATTTTCGAGGACAGCCATTTCAAAAATTAGTTTTATTTTTCCAATTTAATAAGAAATTTTTGTCTTTTGCTTGAAATTAAAGAAGATTGAGTTATCTATATTATAACAATGCTAAAGGAGCTCTGTATAAAATAAGTATTTTTGTTCGTTAACAAAATACAATTTTAACTCTTCGTAGGCGATTTTTTGCTTGCCTTCAAATTATTATTTTTATTATTAGAAGTTTGAAATATTTGACGTATCAAACGATTATATAATCCAATTAAAACTTTAATAAGTATCTCATGATTTCCTTTTCTTTTTTTCTTTTAATTTTTAATCTCAAACGGTAGAATAACATAAGTGACTTAGTTTTCTTAACTTTAATGCATGCATTTAACCGGCCAAGTAAAATAGTAATAAGTTTGTACTGGAATTTTTCAATGTTTTACAAATTTCTTAATGTTTAACTATGTTCAAAGAAAAATTCTATCTTTATTCCTTTAAACGCGAATTAATCCGGATTTAAGCATCCAAGAATTAGCCAAAATAAACGGATAAATTATGAAGCGAAGGTTGCTGCTCCCTGAAGTTTTAACGATACTACCGAATTTCTACCAAACTTCGATGTTATTGATGTTTCACGGTATCAAAGATACGCATGAGAAACTGAACGGACATTTTTTCGCTCGATTTCCCATTATATTACTTTATATGCGATGAAACCCGAGCAGAAAGCCCGTCGAAAGCTGGAAGAATTTTTCCGATGTCTTACTCTTCGAGAAGTTTCCCATCTGTCCTGTTATAAATCGTGGAACGTTGTCGCAGCTGTATCTTACCTACATTTCGGTTCGCATAATGTCTTATCGGCACACTTTAGGAGTATCAGAAAAATCAATCATCTCCATAATCTCCGGGAATATTTGTAGAAAGGTTTGTTTTCATGACGCTATCATTTATTATGGAAAACGTGAAGTTCGTCCTCTAAAATAATTCAATTTCGTATCCGAGATGCATTGTAAAAGTTTTTTCGTGCAGTGTTTACTGATAGGGTTTAATACGTGATATTAAAATATTATTTATTCTGCATATGATACAGCAGTTTTAACGCGATATCAATCTATGAATAACTAAAGAATAACTGTTTTTTGAAATTTCAAAAATTTATTGAAAGGATTATTCAATGACCAGGAAAATATTTATTTTGAAGCTTTTTACTGTCTTGTAATACCATAATGATACCACCTATCACTTTCTTACTTTCTGTGTTTGTTATAAATATGCACTTTATTATATGTACACTGATTAGATAAAACGCTATTGCAAACAATCCAAATATGATTAAATTAGCAGTACTCTTCGACGCAATGAAAATTAAAAACATGAAATGTGTCACCTTTTCATTTGTTCAAATCAATTTGACCATTCACTGTATTTAAGAAATTATTATAATGAAATTGTTATAATACTGTATATTTGAATCCAACTTTAAGTTATGAATCTTAACAATAACGTGTGTTTCTAATAATTATCACTGTCACCTATTATGTTGATTTAAGGATTGTGATATGTTTTTCCAACGAAATAGATCAATTTTTAATAGATTTTATTCAATCTGCATATAATTAATCTGTAATACGGTATTCGTTGATGTATAATTGATTTCATACCCATTCGGTAACTTGTTTATCTTTGAAAATGATTATAGAAATAAAAACTGACAACGGAGTTTCTTGAATAATCTGAAACATGTTGTTTTTTAAGCCAAGTACATATCTGAACGTAATACAGCGGAATAATATACATATCGGAATTATTTTGATTCAATCTTGAGATAATTAAGATACAGTTTCTGTACACACCAGATACAACGTTCAAAATTGTCGACATAATTTAAAAATATTTCTGATAACAAAAATCATATGTTCTTTGTATCCAACCTGAAACGGAAAACATGACACAATGCCGCGTTCCATTTTATAGCGCGGACATGTACCGGAACAAGAAATAAGTCAATTTATCTCGAATTTTCTAACACATGAACTGCGAATAAAAAATTGTCCGCTGACAAGGAAGCAAAGAGTAATAGCTAGTCTAACAATAAGTGAGACAGAAGTTGTACGTCTAAATCTTGTCGTTTTATTTTTATTTTTACGCCAACCATTTATATCAAACATTCCGAAGCACTTACAGTTTTCCTTGCGAGGATTCTGAATCTCCTATTCAAAAAATGAAATCCAACATCGATAGGATACTTGTCGCTATTAATGTACATTTATGTTTAACACTAGAACTACCGACGTAGTATGTATACTGAGTTTCAAGTGGAAAAATAAATAAATAAAGAACGAAATATATATTTTGTTCGAATTACACAAAAGAAAATTAAATTTTAGATTTGTGGAACCAAATTGTTTTGTAAATTTTAACAGTTCTTATTTTAAAATAAATGAGATTTAAAGTTTCTACGATTTATTTATCGAAACGCATCTTTTATAGACTTTTATGAAAAGTGAGTGTGTAATATTTATAAAAAAAATGTATATAATATGAAATTTAAAAATTTGTAATCTTTTCAAAAGATGTAAAGATTTTAATAATTCCTGTTTCAATTCTTAACGTTTAATATGACAAAAATTATGTTTATTTAAAATTACTGTTATACATTGGATAATTCATGTCACAACCTAATAATAAAGGCTTCGATAAATAGTGTAGAATTTTCGCTGTTTTATTTTATTTATTTTTTATTTGAAAGCTTAAAATAATAAAGTAACAAACATGACTTCGTTTACCTACGTAATGTGGAAAAGTATGTTTGCCTACCAAAGTTTTACGAATCAAAGAATTAAAATTCAGTGGAAATTAAAAAAGAACGGACAGACGATAATCCATAAATCTCAATAGAAAATCTTTTTACGAAAATTGCACAAACATTGCACAACTTTTTCGTACTACTGTTTCGTTTGCACGATTTTTGAAAGGCGAACGCGAAAAGTAAATGGATCTCGTTTATCGACGGATTACAATTTGCAAACGATTCGTTCGTGCTTTCCATACCTGAGTGTAAATGTTGCAAATTGCAGTTCGTTGAATTTTAACATGAATGGAAAACGTCGTGAAAACATAATGTTTTTGATGTCAAATTGATACGTATATGTAATTTAACACTTTGAAACTAGCAAAACACGATAAAGCTGTATCCAGTGAACAAATTCTTTTGAGAACTGTTTGGAATAATGCCAGATGGTAGAATATTAAAAGGAAGGTATGTTCTATGTAATTTGGAACAGTTCATTGTGAAATTTAGGTAACAAAAAATTCTTGTGTGTACATCCCAACTGTTAAGAAAGTATAACTATAATCCATATGTTTTCATGTTGTTAATGTTTTTTAATACTGCTGTTTAAAATCAGTTAAAAAGTCATTGTTATTAAAGAAATTGATATTCTGTTCATTTATATAAGCGTTAATATTGAAAAACAAGCTTATAACATAATTATACGTAAATTTTATTAACTCCAGAACCACCGATATTGAATGTAAGTACATATCTTTATTGTGAAATTGAACAGAAGTTGATATATAATAACTAGATGTAGGATGAAAAATAAGAATATGCGAAAATTCTTTATCCTAACAAAAGTTAACGTAAATTTTAATGACATCATCTAAATAACGATTTCTGTGACTTAAAATAAGAAATCTGGAATCTGTTATTTCAGTAGGTTTGGTTGTGTGATTATTCAGAAAGTTATTCGCCGAATCTACTGATGGTATAACAGAATTCTGTAATTACTAAAATTGTAAAAAATATAGCAGAAGGTAGTACTTGCTAAATATTTTGCTTAAAACAAAAAATTTATTTGTAATTTTAATGGTTATATATTTTACTGTAATAATATTGCCCAATTTAAAAAGTTACTATCAAACGTCGATAAGACCACAACCTTACCTACATATGATTACTTGTTCATCAAAGGAATTTATCCCCTGACGATAAAAGAATTCCTAAATTACCTACAACTGATAAACGGTACAGTTAAAAAATTATTTGATTTTTGATTCTAATTATTAAAAATTTATTTACTTGTTAGTAAAAATATTTTACTGTAGAATAGAAGCTTCAATCACAGCAAATGCGCAAAAACGATTAATTAGCAACCATTAATTTTACTCATGTTAAGTGGTAACAAATTGTCATGGGAGTACATTTTATTTAAAAAATTACTGGAATTGCCTTCCGGATTGTTGAAAAGATTCAGATACTCATAATATTTCGGACTGTGTTTTATAGGCAGCTTTGTATAAAGTTTCTTAGTAGGTAGTACATTTAGAATATTGGTAGATTATATTTTCCAACTGTCAAATACTTTTGATACTTATATTCAATAATCATTATCTTGAATCCATTATAATCGTAAATTAAGAAGTACAAAATTACAAAAATAAAGATATGAAGATATGTATTTGGTTTCGGTAAGAATGACAATCGCAATTGAAATTCGTATCTGAAATTATCTCATGAAATGACGGTGCTAATTAACGCCAATATCGTGTAGTTCAATTACTTTCTCTGAAGCAATATAAAACTCAAAAACCAGGTACCGTTGATAACTCCGACATTTTCTAAATTAAAACAAGCTTTAGTATTAAAATTTTCAAAGCCTCATTGAGAAACGTTTAATATGTTAACCTTTGACAATCGATGAAAATGAATCTGATCCAATAAGAAATTCTCCAATAATATTAGCCAACAAGTTGATTGACAAAAAGTGATGATTATACCGGGATCGGAGGGATACTTCTCAAAGTGCTTTTAATTCGTCACAGCCAATTCAGATAATGCAGTTCTTTGAACGACTCGGTAATTTTGTCAAATCGGTAATAAGTGAAAGCAATGTTCATACGATTCTACATCTCCACACACACTCACACACACACACACGCATATGTAATTGAGAGCCAAACGTTCGGTACAAACACTGCTTTTGCTTATTACCAATTCGGCAAAAATACCGAATCGGTAAAACACTCTTACGTCAAGGAAATCCACCATTCAGATTTAACCACTTGTTCCAGAAATATTCTGGACAAGTGCAGACGCCCAACCCATTTGCATATAAGCGCTCGCCCGTTAACCGATCACACTTACACGCTTCTGCATCGCATAAATTATGAAGGACATCTCTGCCATTTACAAAGTTGAGCCTTGATGAATCAAATCGCCAGATTACCGTACGTTTATCGTGCGCCAAGTTCTATTGCAACTGACCGCAATAATGTAGGATAAATTTAAGCTCGTAATTCATTCCGACTCTCGTACGAAAAGGAAACGCTCGTAAAGTTTTCACCCGGTCGTCGGTTAATCGTGCGACGTATCACTTATATTAATATACCAATCTGATCATTGCCGTACTGGTACCACGATCAAAGCTCTAATGATACGCCTGGAAGATAAAACATGTGCACCGGATGGAAAGCAATATCATAAAGTGTTACATCTTATTACAGGCTGGCATGATTGCCTCAACCATGTCGCGCAATGATGTTCGTGTGTTGCAAGATTAAATAGCGCATGACTGAACAGTGCTTATCTGACAGACTAATAGGCGAATGCAATTGTTTAATGTAACTCATTACGTAGATGATTGTATTATTTAAATAGAAGAAACTTTAAAATTTTATTTTATTTTATATTCTTAATTAAGGCAGGATATATTTAATTTCACCATCACCATCAGCATCACGGTTGAGGCAAATGCACAAACCTGAATTAATGTTTTGAGCGTAACTGTAATAAACCCAACCCTTACAAATGCCATACCTAATTTTCTCTTCCCCTGACGTGCTTTCAGAGAGCCTCACAACAAACTTTGTTAAGTGGGGATAGCTACTACCATCTATAGAGCAATCATTGCAAAGTATATAGACATTACTCTAAATTGCCTCTTTAATTGTAAATGAAGAGACAATAAATCTCCTTGACGGTAGTGAGTCTCAATAAGTAACTTTTTGCTTTAATGGTATTTCTATGGTTTCGTCGATATGTATAGGGCAGATGTCCCACAACTTCATTTAACCATTTATATGTATTGCTCGACAAAGGAACCGTCACAGGTTAGAATACATCTGTCTGGTTAAAAGTAACTACTATTAAACATTAAGAATTAATGAATAAGTAATCAAAGTCTGTAAACAATTCCTGTGTTCCTATAACTATCACTTTTAACACGCTGAATGCCGCGGGGGTCACTGGTGCGTGACCGGCGCCCGAAGTTTTCCACAATTAAATAATTAACAAAAGCAACGATGAAATAAACCGTGGGTAGTGTTAATATTGAACTAATAATGCTGGCTATCAAACTGAAAGGTTAACTTCGAAAATTAATTGGCTGCATCGTTAATAACTAGGGTTTTAACGTGTCTGACTACATACGTCCAATTTCACTGTGCCATTCCACGTGTTAAAATCGTTCTATCAATGTGAATGTCGCCCAATAATTGGCAGTCCTGTTAATTATGAACAGATAACTGTGCGTGTGACCCCTTTTACCGAGATTCGACTAATTGTCGCAAATTTTAACTGAATTGACAGTCAGAGCTATCATTCGAATATTGTTGCAAATAATTTATTTATTTGTACACAGAATGAGGATTAACGCAATGCATTTAACGCATTCAACTTGAGGTCAGAGTTTAGAACTCTGGCAGTTGGCAGTAGTGCAGTTCTTGTCATGTTTTGTATTACAAATACTGGAAACAGTGATATGGCTAGAAGAAAGATAGTTTCCCTCATGCTGTCACCGTCAATTATTATAATTTAACAATGAATATCACCTATTTTATTCGTTGTATTATTAAAGTAATTTCTATATAGGTTAACAATGCTTTTTGGGCGATAATAATTATCAATAGAATAGCGAAGTTAGGTCTCTATCTTTGATATGATTTCGTCATCACGTTTTATATATGTATTGATGTTTTTGATGCTCAAAGTACACTTCTTAGCATTCATTTTTAAATGCCGGATAATTACAAATACATCTGTTTCTCTGTTTTTATGTAAATTAAAGCTTCAATTCTATAATGTTTGTTTCATACATTATTCTCCATGACATAAGGGTAAACTTTAGTTCCGGGGATCAAAAAATATGGCCTTTTTTTAATTATTATTTCATTTAACGCGTAGAATACAACAATACAAGTTTCATTGAAAGGAATACACTGGTTCGGAAGTTATGTTAACTTGAAAGTGAGCGTTTCCACCGTATTCGACAGGCAATATGTACGCCATATTTCCTTGCAGCCATGCTCTGTGGGTAAAACAGATTCATGTAGGTGGCGGTAAATGCGTATAGTCGACAACGTCCCATGCTGTAATGTAATTTATTGAAGGAACTGAATTCGCACTCTAGGGCGGGGGAGGGACTCTGCTCCTCCCCCTGCACCTCCTACCCGAAAATATACAGCCAAAACAACTCCGAATTCGTTCAAAAGCGCAGTCACGAAACCCCCGTAGACCTACCCCATCCAAAAAGCACGCCACCTGCGATAGTCTGTTTTACCAACAGAGTATGGTTGCAAGGTAATATGGCGTCGACATTGCCTGTCGAATACGGTGAAAACGTTTACCTTTATGTTAACGTAACTTCTGAACCAATGGATTCCTCTCTTTAAAAAAACTCAACAATTTTTGGACTCGCGAACTAAAGTTTAGCCTGGCATAGAGTCTATGGGTCACATTTTCACGAAGTGAAATAAGTAAAGTGGCAGTAATAAAGACATTGACAGTTATTGGGACATTTACCCTGGTGTATAGTAATGGATCCAATTTTATCAGTTATTCCAGTTTGGTTGTAAACTTTTTAAATAATCCTTTCAAAAACGCTGTACTTATCTTTCAATCAAAACTTCAAATCCACTGCCTGGTATCTGATTTGAAATAGTTACTTGAAATATAGAGAATTATTTCGATATCATCTTATTTTGCATTTAAATTAATCTTTTTCGAGATCGTGACACATGACTGCGAATGGTATGCATGCATCGTGCAAATACTAACGAAAAGAAGTGGTATAAGTTATAAATCTAAACGTAGTTGTCGGTGATATTTATGAGGAAGTATCTAGGCGGCAGTTTCCGTCATTTATTAGCGCGAACTTATCTACGATTGGTCGGTTGGTTCGTTGCGATTGGAAACGTCGAACGTGGCTCCATATAAATTACGATCGCTATCTCTTGCCTAGTCACTATCCATACTACTCAGATGCCCGTTCGAAATCCTGCTAATCCCGGGAGCGACTATCGATAACCTGGTTATATTTCGCCCGTCAACTCCCGCTTTCCTTTCGAATCTCGTTTATCTGTTATTGCAACACAATACTTGTGAATTAGTTACGATGAAATCTTACTGAATCTTTGAAAGAAATCTTCTTAGCAAAGTTAGTCAAGGAGTGTTTACGTCAACGATGCCCACGATTTTTCAAATATTTGTAACAATGCAATTACGTTTTCGTAGGTATTATATTCTAACATACCATATTTCCTTGACATTTTACATTTTATAGAAACAAAGTGTTCCAAAGTTTTGAAAATTATATGTAGGATATCTCAGGTTTAGGGTGTGAAACATTGTCAATATATTCTATGAGTTCAAATTAAAAATAAAATGTCATATAAACGTAAGTCATGTGATTAAATTAATACTTATCTTTTTTTAACACTAATTAATGATACCAATCATTGAATACTATTATTATTATTATAAGTACTGATACTAATTTGCAACTATTCCATATCAAAATTGACAGCGGTTCAAGACGGAACCGAATTTTGGTAAAAATTAATATTGGTGGCTTTAACGACCTTAGATACTATATACGGCTCTATTCCAACCATTTGTTGCTGCTGATCCCTTCACATTCCTTATTTCTGTGTATAACTTCTTTAACAGAATATTTAACCTATGCTTGTATAACATTTTTTCTTAACCAGATCCATTTGATTATGGATTTCTTTAAAAATATAAATGAACAGACAATATTAGCGTTGAACTGAAAAATATTTTGAATTGCTTCGAATCGTCTCGAAATTGACAATTAAACATTTTTGAAGGAACTAAAAATTTTAGAAACCTTGCAAATTTTTATTATACTGAAAATATGTTTAAATTAAATGTATAAATTTCAAACTTTCAGTATTGTTTGATTTTGAATAAATATCGAAATCTTTTGAAATTCTACATTAACGAAATGATTAAAATTTAATTCCCATAATTAAGTGGTACAGGTATATTTTTTCACAGTGTATCATATTATACTGATATTTTGTGTAAAAATAGTTATAACCATACTGTTATTCAAATAATACGAGATTTCGAGATACGATGTATTTATAAATAGACCAACTTTTTATTTTTGCAAGAACTCGTTGAATACCATTTACCACCCATTCAGGTTCAATTACGAAAAGTTAAGATAAGTTATCAGCATAATGTCTGTCTAAATTAATAGAAAACGTGACAGCTAATGATTCAACGGTTGTAAAGTGAAAGAAAGGGCGATGCATCCTCGAACTGGAATATCGATTCCGTAGAATGCAATCCGTTCCGAAAGGATTTAGCGTAGCGCCGTTTATTAGCTGCTCCTTATTTATTACTGTTCATTCATTTAGATTGGGAATGCTGAACACACGGATCGAGTATAAATTACGATCGCTATCAGCTACCTTGTCGCTATATGTACTACTCAGAAACCAGCTTGGAGTTGTGTTAACCCCGGCAGCAAACTTTATCACGTGAGAATTTATTATAGGTCCAGTACGCCAAGTCCTTCGTTTTTTCTAATTTCAAATCCCTTATCTTAACAACTGATTTCTCTGTTATTAATTTCTCTTTTTTCTTTTTCTTTATTGGTGTTAATTTATTCGTTGTCGAAATATCCATTTGGAGCATTGTGTTTATGAAATAATAGGTCTGCAACACTTTGGGTGGGACACCCTGTATACTATCTTCCGCTCGTGTCTAGGTTGGACATACAGGGTGTCTCAGCCAAAGTGATACAGTCTCCTTATTCCATAACTGTTGACCAAATCAAAAAATTGTTTATATGGACATTGCACGATAAAGTGGAAAGCATGTTTCGGTGAAGACGAATTTCTTTTAACATTATTATTTTAAGAGATATGACAGTCAAGTTTTTTAAACTTTTGATTTTTAAAGTTTTGCTTTTTAAATGGAACAGCATATTGTTTGTTTGGATTATTTGATAGTGTTTTTTCAAACGAATTTATTAACCTTTAATAAGGTTACCCGATTTAATTAGTTTTAAAGACATAACAGATTCAGTTTGAAGGATGGTCTTCTTGACCATCATAAGTGCCACATGTTCGACATGTCTTCCTGAAACAAATACCAATAGGTATTCTCTGCAAATCCCTAAATTTGTAAGTTACCATTTATTTATAAAAAGCTTAAAAATCCATTTGTGTCAATCAATAATGCGCAGTTTAAGAAAAGTGTCCCTCATTAGTTGATTTTCTCCTATTCTTTGCAAGTAGATCTGCAAATTTTATTTTCATTCATTACAAGTTTTCTGCTATACCGTTTGCAATCCATGAAAAAAATTGATCAATGAATTGATGTCATCAATTTTAACGCTACAAATAATTGAATAAAAAATATATTATACTTTGTTGCAGACTGTATCTTTTACAAATTCTAACATATTCAGTCTTCAATTGTTAATGAATGTTTATACTAAACGTAAGTTGAGAAGTAGATATGTCAAATGTATTAAACATATTAAACTCAAAATAAATTACCTTAGTACATTTAGCTTGTTGTTCTTACAAAAATATATTAGCTTCAACAAAATTTATCATTGTTATCAGAAACATTAATATTAACAATTTTTAAATCAAAGTTTACTCCAATACATTTTAAACGTTACAAATGTCAAAACATCGACATTAAAAAAACCTTTCAATTCATCCTTTGTGTGATAAACTTTATTAAACTCACTAGAAAGTTGCAGAAAATTTTAAATCATCATTCTCCTTCAAACACATAATTTAAACAATATATCACTATCAAGCAGAAACATGACGTAAATTTTACGCGTTACGAAGATTAACCATTTAACGCATTGAAAAAAAAAAAAAAAAAAACGGTATTAACATGAGAAATAACAAACTATGCAAAAACTGTGTAAAGATTAATGTCTTCGATTACACCATCAAATAGACTGCTCATTGTGTCATTTGTCAACGTCATCTTCTTCCCGCGTAATTAATGCCAGACATCAATAACAACAATGCCCGTTAACGACAGGAACTATCAAGTAAATTAAATTTTTCTCCCCAGTCGTACAGCACCGTCATCTCGGCCTGAATAATTTATAAAATGTTCTTGGCGGGGATACCGGTTGAGACGGCGGCGCCGCTTTCAACCTCGAGGGCTTCAGCCTTTATAATTAGGCAACGAAACGAATTGTGCTTGACGTCCATATCGACTACCTAACTTGAACCTGACTAACGAGCTTCCCTTTCCTTTTTACACACGGACACGGATACACATCCGACTGCTAATAAATCGTCTATCCGTATCTTCGTAATTATCGGCAAACGTTTAACTTGAATGGGATCACGTGGCCGTAGGTTTCGTATACATTC
Organism: Stelis phaeoptera; assembly: GCA_943735885.1. NCBI lineage: Eukaryota > Metazoa > Arthropoda > Insecta > Hymenoptera > Megachilidae > Stelis > Stelis phaeoptera. The sequence goes on from OX030930.1 coordinate 6,176,183, forward strand.
GATCGAGTCACCTTATGATGATTTATATTTTGTCAGAACGTGTTGAAACTCTATGGCAGTTGTATTGTAAGGAAACAAAACGACGCGGTCGATAAAAAGATACTGTTGTTGAGAAAGGAATATTTATTAACCCTTTGCGAGCATATTTGCACTCGCAAACGTTTCCAGAAACTAAACGTACTATGTCGGAAGAAAAGTGTTAGAAATATTTGAGAATCTGTTGACTTTTATTCCCTTCTTTAATTTTCTATATTTTGATACGAGTGAAACTGAACTTTCGCATTTTAGAATACGCCGATAAATTAAATATGGCGCCTCAGAGGCACCACTCGAGTGCAAAGGGTTAACAGAAAAATGTATCACCCTTCGACGTGATTGTGTTAGTAAAGTCGAAATCGGCGAACGGTCAAGGTTGGACCTGTGCGTTTTGTCAACACGTTCCCTCTTCTTAAAGGAAGTTTCTTTGAGTCGGGGTGATAAAAGAAGACTATGCCGACGAAGGCGTTCCCACGACGAATCCTTCGTCCTGAACAGTTCGTTCAATATTAATCGTCTTACATAACGAAACGACCCCAAGCATTTATTTTGGCAAAACCAACCTGACCCTGTAGCTTAGTTCGAGCATCAAGCGTACAGTTGACTGACAAATACTTCCAATGTGTGAAAGACAATACAGGGTGTCTCATTATAATCTTTCCACATGATTATCCCGCAAAATATTCATTATTCGAAAAAAATGTTTAAACGAAACATGCTCTTCGGACATTCAATGGTGTATACTGTTTTTTTCTGGATGGAGGCACCTCCAAGATTTGAAGGTGACCTTTGTTTTCTTAAACGGAAACGTAGTTTTTTTTTCACGCTAGACACATACCTTACCTCAAGACGAATCCATTGATCTACATTATGTTGACTTTGAAATGTCTTCACTGCACGTCCAGAAAATGTTTCTTATCTTCTAAATTCAAAAGTAAAAGACCTTGAACATTTATGCAGCACCTGATTCTATCCCTAAATGACAGTTCAACTTGTTCTAAAGTTTCCCTAGTAATTTGCCTGCAAGCATTTATTATTCGAGATAATCTCGTGGAAAGATTATAATGGGACACCCTGTATATGTTCTAAAATGGATTGCAATAAATGAGGGAACAGGTAGAAATTTCTTTTTTTGGTGTATATTTTCTACGAACTTGAAAATCAGGTGATGCACATTAGGTACAATTACCCTATAGCAAAAATCTATAATAATCATCTATTATAAAAAAGAGCTCAGGTTTATTGAACAGTGGAGTAGAGTATTATTGGCAATTTCACGTTTACGTAATGCTTCCAATGTACTAATCGCAATGGTTATTACATACCGTGAGTGGCATTACCTTTTATCTCTACCTTGCGTAACACGAAATATTTTACTTTCTAATTGTATTGTCAGCTTGATACTAACTATAAATGTATGGGGGGGGGGTTAATCGGAAAGGTTTTAAGGGAAATTAATACAGGGTGTTCCATAGGAAGTTGCAGGAACTAAATGAATACCACTGTTCTGTATTACTTCGTGAATTATATTGTAGTTTGTCCGACACTCCACAGTTTTATTCTAGCCGTGGTAGGAATGAGAACGTTCCCATGAAAATGAGTAATTCTATACCAGAGAAAAAGGTGTATTTCATAGAGTACTATTTTTATAGAGGAGAAGTGTATAGCGAAGTTTATAGAGGGTTTGGGGCCGAATGTGGAACGCATAGAGTTGCGAGTGACATAATTGCAGATAAACAGTGCAGCTGCACTTTTTATGCAAAATGGGGAGACGCCATATATGTAAGACTCATAACTTTAGGTATGGCACCCGAGTTATCAGTCTGGGATTTCCAAGATTTGCCCAAGGAGGAATGGAATGACCCCCATATAAGTACCTCTTCTGCAGCCGGTACAGGGTCTTCATCGTTAAATATTTTGTCCCTCACTCTCAGCTGATTTGTATCCCTACGTCGTAGGGCATACGTACGCCCTAAGGTACTACATACGTACAGTGGGGGATGTTCCCCTACAGCAGAGTGAGGTGAGGAAACAAGAATTGTAGGGCAAAGTAGCCCGTGAGACACCACTTGGGCATTACTGCATTACGTGGTCAACCCTACCGTTTGAATTACATTTGTCTGTGCAGTGAGCGTACGATTAACGCCTGCTAGATGAGTACCTGTTAAATAAATGGCCGGTAGGAACGTCCTGCTCTCATACGTATTATCTACACACGCGTGTACACTTCAGTGCATCGTGGGCATCGTGGACAATGTATATACGAATTTATAAATTACTATCACGATTTTAGTTGGTCGAATGCATCCGCCCCTCGTCCGCAAAGGGTAAATTTAAATATTGCATAATAATTAATAAGAATAACAAATGTTAATATGAATTTCGGTATCTATTTTAATTTATCTTTCATCCGTTCTCATTCACGATTGATTTGAAGACGATCAAACTTGATGCGGGTACTATGTTTGACTACCTGGCCCTTCTGTGCGCCTTATATCTAGATCAGCGGTTCTTAACCTTTTTCACGATGCGGATCCCTTCTTATCATATTATTTTCATAGCCTCCCTCCCAAGTATTAAGTAATGTAAATTTAAGTTTTATTAAAATAAATTATAATAAACGCCTGAGATAAACAGTTCATGTATACTTCATGTGATTGTTTTTACATTACTCCCCTAATGATGATTACACAATAAGTTCGTAAACTTCGTGTTCTGTCGGATATTTCTTCGAGCTTTTACGGACCCCTTGTGAGGACATCACGGACCCCCAGGGGTCCGCAGACCCCAGGTTGGGAACCGCTGATCTAGATGCTATTATGTTTGATTTTAAGAACTCGACTAATATCATTAATCATAATATTAATTTGATATATCTATAATCTAGTATACGATTCGCAATTATAATGTACTTGTATAATAAATACGGGAAGTTGAATGTCTTGTATCCAATAAGGAGGCAATAAAGTCACGATATCTGAATTAGCAGGAACTTTTCGATCGTAATATCATATATACAATATTCATAATATAACTGATTATTAATAGAAGCACCATTTTACTTTAATAATTATTATTATTTTTGAGCCGTTAAAACTTTTTCGAAAAGGTCCAATCCCTTTTTTCTCAAATGCTACTATTTAATCAACTCTTTTACATATTGTACAATAAGGTTCAAAATTATTGAGTCAGTTTCAAATATGCCTGTGCAAACAAAAAATTTGTTTATTTTCTAGTGCAAATAGTATAGATTATAGTACCTATGTTGTTTATACTATACATAATAGAAACATGCTTTTATCTTTCTGTCAGATTTTGAATTCTCAAATACTAAAATTTACTGCTCACAATAGTTTGAAAACCTATATTGCTTACAAATTGTACATAATCGATCGTTGAGTTTATGCTTAGCCAGAAATACCCAAGTTAAATTTTCTTTAAATAAAGGCAGCAAACCTCTATACAAAAGAGTTTCATTTCACATTTTCTGTTTATTTTTACCTACGTAATCACCCTGGTTTTGCATCAGTGACTACGGAACACCGCGTGTAAACCAGCAATGCGGGAGAGTTGTTACTGACAGCAAATATGGCCGCCACCGCGGGTGCCTGGGGTTAGCTTAACAACTTCTCTCTTACCGAGCGATGCAGCACCTTTTTGTGAATCGCTCGAGCATTATTAATCGCTTGATGTGGATTTCAAACTTATTACGCCGGCTGACATGACAGACATCGCCTGGGGCCATCTTATCTCTCTGTTCCTCGCCTAACAGCACATCACTAGCCAGTCTTCCTTTGCTTCTAGTGTTTCATCTGATGTTCGAACCAGGTGCTTGTCCAATTGTATCCCCAATGATTTGCTTATAATGCCTGAAACTCGCGGTGGTTATTACGTTCGCTGCATCTCTTTTTCTTTTTTTTTTCTTTCGTTTTGTTTGTGCAAAATTATCGCTTTGGCCAAGAGAAATAACGTCGGTTGATTCCAGAAGGCCAAGTAAAGGTGTACGTGAACACCTGCGAAGTGCTGGTGAAACTCGTTTCCATACGTTGGATACTATCAAGGTAATTAATCGTAATTGATACCCGCGTACGAGTGCTGATTACACGGTGTAACGTGAAATTAATGTTCGCACATTGTGAGCTTCCTTTTGCGGAATCAACGCGACAGCGTTAGCTGAGCATGTAGGTCGTTCTTTCACGATACCGATCTCGTGACTGGTGTCCATTCATTATTCTCGTGTCTTAATTGTCTGAAGATGGTGCATGTAGTTATAAGCAAACGTTAGGCTTCTTAAAGTACCTTAACGAAACTCTCGAACGGATTATCAATTGTTCAACATATTTCATGCTACGTGGACTGTCAGTAAACCCGTGACATTTATCAAAGGCACAACGAGATTCTTTCGTATCACATTGTCACAAAATGGAAGAAATGAGAAAAATAAATGTAGCATAATTGCAATTTTCTTATGATCGATCGGATTTCCACGAAAAGCATTAAATTCATATAAATTTTCTTCATGGAATCAATGTTGCATTACGTTTAATTTAACACTGTACTGTTGTTTTTATATTTCTTCCCAAATGAATCACAGTAAGATATCACAGTTGTTACTTATTTTAACATAAATATGACGAGGTAAATACTATTAAAGACTGCCAGCCCCTGTGTATTTTGGTGTACCGCTAAGTGGGCTCTGTCGCTCCGTCGGTAAAGCGACGAGCGGTCTCCTCGTGACAAAGAACGCCTATGGAACAAAATGTGACAAAGCGAGACAAAAAAGTTCCCCTCGCCCCGGCGACCGTTTAGACGATGGGACCAGTCACGTCTTCCGCGAGTGTTTCTTATTCTGACCGCAATATATCCTAGAGGGCGGTAGAAAACAGCGAATTTTTCGGATACGCGAAGTCCCGTAAGGCTGGCAGTCTTTAACAGTACCTCGTCGGTGCTTTTAATTATCTCACCTCTTTATCACCGACGAGACGTCGTCGATGCATTTATCGACGTCATATAGGAACTTCATATAGTGTCCAATAGATGGCGATGAATGTCGGGTTAAGGTAGCTTTAAAGTTATGTCCACACTGAAGGGTGTGCAGGAACCACGGCCGAACTCTGAGCTGACTTCAGCGACAGTTGCAGAAAAATTAGAAAGCTTCCGAACACGGATAGATAGATCCTTGTCCCTCCAACGGGGCTGCGACAGAGAGGGTGATGCAACAATTGTAAGAGAAACGAAGACAGAGCGAAACCAAGCAGCGTATTTTCACAATTTAGTTGCCGCAATTGGTTGACCTGAAGAAGCAATATTTTCTTATACTTTTTTTTTTTCTAAATATTCCTCGTGAAATTCCCGACCCTGATATACAGCCCTTTTTTGCAATTTCACTTCCGGAACTTCATAAAAAATAAAAATGTACATTTTTATTGAAGCAAGTCTTTCGTATGCCGTTTTTCTAAAAAGGGGCTCTATAGCAGGGTCGGAATTAAAAAAAAAAAGTGTAAGAAAATGTTGCTTCTTCAGCTCAAACAATTGGCGGCAACTAAATTGTGAAAATACGCTACTTCGGCTTCACCTTCTCTGTCGCAGCGCCGTTGGAGGGACAAGGATCTGTCTATCCTTGTTTGGGAGCTTTCTAATTTTTCCGCAACTGTCGCTGAAGTCAGCTCGGAGTTCAGCCATGACTCCTGCACACTCTGAAGCAATAAATTTTTGCCAATGCTACATGCTTCTTGACAAACCTGCCGCTTTTTATTGAATTTTCCTTCCCGGTTTTACTATGCTTTTGTCACCAATAACAAAAATCGCCGCTCGTTGCCTGTTTCAGTTCGATGCATCAAAAATCAAAGAAAAATGTTAAATACACTACAGTATGTAGGAATAAAAATCGCACGCAACTTGTAACCTTGAAATTGAAATAAAACAATTATTGCTCGTATCGTGTTGCTTCAGCGCGAGTAAAATATTACGCATTATAACTTCAATATGAACATAATTTACTCACCTCGTATGCGTACGTACATTGCTGCAATCTAAATATGATCAGAATATGATAATTCCTTATTCATCAGCAACAGCCTAACTACAATTACATGTTCGCTGCATGTATAATTTACTTGCTATTCTGATCCACTGCGTCCACTTTTAGAAGCAATTATAGTTTCTTCCGTTTTGGGAATTTTTTAGAATGCTTATGGCTAATTTAGATGGTAAATTATATTGCATTATTATTCTCTGACGGCAAATGTTACAGTAATTAACACGTTGACTGCCACAGTGAAAACGGACGTGGGTAGTCAGACACGTTGAAATCCTAATTATTAACAATACAATCAACTAATTTTCAAATTTAACTTTTCAATTCGATAGCTAGCATTATTAGCTTAATGTTGACGCTATCCGTGGTTTATTTTATCATTTCTGTTGGTAATTATTTAATTGTAAAAAATTTCGGGTGCCGGCCACCGATGGCCCCCTTGGCAGCCAACGTGTTAATGTAAGGTACATCTTTGTGGTAAGAACAATTAGGAACGTGAAAGGAAAACATAGAAAGTATAATCAGTATTTTTTAAAGTGGATTATACATTTAAAACACATTAATTCATTAGGATTTAAAAATCATGTAAATAAAACGAGAAAGAAGAATAAAGCATACCAGTTCAATTTTATTTTAATGACAGTATGAATACGAGTATGGAATTATTTAGAATTATTTATTACAAAATAAATGAAGCACAAATATACGTAGGAAATACGTGCACTTTCATATTGTAACATGAAAGCATAAGATCATGTATTTGTATCAATACCACATTGATTTCTAATCATTTGAAAACAGATATCTATTTAATTTTCTTAGTAATAATCCTTTGTGTCAATAATACGTAAATAATTACTCCAGAAAGCTTATACATTATAGTAATTTATAAACTTTATAGTTATTATTACTTAACCGTACATCATCTTAACGTATTTACAATAACTATACCCAGGACGGTTAGAGATGATATGCGAATGAGAGTTGGTCATCGTTTGCCAGTAATAAGTTATTCCCACCTTCGTGACTAATACCCATTCAATTACCTCTCTTTTACTGAGGAAACGTCACTTTTCCTATTAATCATTACCTTTTGAGCGGAGGAAACGCGGAAATTCCCATCATTAAATATTACCCAATACAGAATAAGTGAATTTGCATATCAACTTTGACCATCTTAATTATAATGAGAATGTAAGTAATACCCCGTACGTTTGTCGTAATACCACCTCAAATATGTTTCTAAAAAGTTTGGATAAAACGAATAAATTCATAGGAATAATAGAAATTGTTTAGGGGTGCAAAACCATCGATTGTAGATGATTGTAGGAAATTGGGAAGAGAAATCATTAGACTAAATCGATGCTGTCATGGCAAGGTAGAAGTCATACGGCTAACTGGGGCTGCCACGGCTCGACAGGACAAAGCAGGATACAGAAGAAGGAGAGTAGGAGACGCCCCAAGAGACGTGTCGTAGCAAACGCCCACGAACGGTGACAGCCAGCGAAGATTTATGATGCTATAAAATATCATTTGTATTTGATGTCAGAGCGAGGGCTTGATTAATGCACTGCCGGGCGCACAATGAATAACTGACGTGTTGTTATAGTAACATCAATCTGAAAGAAGCGCGGGGTAAGCCGGTACCCTGTTGATAAATTGTGTAGATTGGAGTTGCTGTTGCCGAGATACGATCAACGAGCCTTCTACGATTCAATCGTTAATGCTTCTTCGTACAGTACTAAATTATTCCTGCAAACAGCGATCTCTTATTGAGTTGCAAGGAATTATCGAAATTATGCCTGTTGTTCCAACCTGTGATGTTCATTTGTTCATTTAACATTTAATGAAATAGTTAAGACCTTACTATCTCAGAAGAAGAACAAATGGCCCAAATGGTCAATCGTGATTCAAACCTAGAAAACATATATCACCGTATTTTTATTGTTAATCCATAAAATATTTAACCGCAAGACCTTCAAGGAAATGCTTTAAAATTTCAAAATTGAACGCGAAAAATAGTTCAATATTTATTTCAGTTTGTTAGCTGTTTCCATGATCCGTCGTCAGAGGATTAGGGGAGAACAGGGACAGAAGTAACATTTTTTTACATTTAACCTAGCTAACTTTAAAAATATGAAAGAAAAAGATTATGCCTTAACGAAGTGTGATTATCGGCCTATCATTTGACTCAGATTTAGCCTGATATGATAAGTAGTCCAAGAGCTATGATAGTTTTCAGCAGTCACTGTCACGTACCGGGGGGATGAAGGTAAAATTAATCATTTTGGTGAGTATTAAGTAAAAATATTTCATCTAACGCAAAATCCGATCTTTTATTATTTTATTTTGTTTGGTTGGTTTCTTTTTGTTTGTTTTCGTGCTCTTACACTTTTCTTTTGAGGATGTTAAAAGGTCCGAATACCGCACGATCAAGAGGTTATAATTTATGTGCGCAGTGTGGTGGAAACGATAACAGGATAATCTCATTATTTTTGCAAAAATCGAGAGATTGAATCGATAAGTGTGACTCATAATTATTCAATAAAAGTAAACATTTCTGTTCATGTGTCGATTTTGCTTGTTTCTTGAAATGTTCCAAAAGAATCAAAATCAATTGTATAATAAAATACATACACGTTAAATTTTCGTGTGAACAAAAGTAACACGTTACTATGTCACTTTTGTTCCCAACCTTACTTGTCTGAATTCAAATCTGATAATCTACAATCTACACACGAATTATTGCAATTAAATACTGAAACCCTCAGGATTATTACATGCAACACATGTAATGTAATTACTTTAATATTTAACTTGGTTTTTTTTTTTGTATATTTAAAGCTATTTTCTTTTTAAATCGGTACATTTGATTATTTTTGGTATAATGTAACAAATGGCTATTGGATCTGAATTTATCTTTTCTCATTCACAAAAGATAAAATGAGAAAAGAAAAATTGGTACTTTCTGCAATACATAAGCGGGAAGAAAGCAATAAGCATCGTTTACAGGAATGATCGATGAAATTCTCGCTTTGTAATTGGTCGACGTGTCAGTTAGCAAAAGGGAGATATTGACAAACTCATAGACCGCAGCATGATTTTGCCTGGCCGTGTATCGATCTCGTGAACAGCATGAAAGTGTCACGAGCTTTACAATATCGTCGAGACAGGGAACTACGTTCGGTTGTGCCCCTTATAACACGAACATTAATCACTTACCAACAATGATTTTATTCGCGGCGAGCGGTCCGGGTGTAACGTACCGTAACGCACCCCGAACGCTGGAGACGATACATCACCGCGATATGTAATATCGCTCTCGGCTCTACAAAGAAAGAGAACAGAAGAGGGCTGTCCAGTTCCGACGTATCGCCATCGACCGGTCGTCGATCGATCTTGCCACGCGCGCCACTTTCAAACCGTGAAAACGCTCTCGCCACGGAATGCTAACAAGAAACCACGAAGCGTGAACGAAGATTGATTTCTCGCGCGCATTGTATTGCTTGTGATTTATACCTTTCCTATTCGTTTCAACGTTGCCATGCATATTCAATCACAGCAGAAATTTTTTCGTAAATGAAAACAAAATTTGTACCACTTGGAACTACCAAAATGTTAAATTTAATCAGAAACTTTCCTTCTGTCAGTTATTTACTTTTGACAGGATTATTTTTCATCGTCTACCTTGAACTTCTGATTTTCATCGTATTAGCTCTAACAATCGTCAATTTAGAAGTTAGTTTCAAGATAGCTTTAAATCTGCAAATGTGCGTTTCCCTTTTTGCAATACGAGAAGTTGATATTTAATTGTAAATTTTAAATTCTTATTATTATTAATTGTAAAGAACGTCCAATTGTACAACTACGAAGCATAGATTTTCCAAGTTCGAAGCGTGGAGACAGTAAATGCTTGCTGTCACGCGATAAGCCTAAAGTGTCCATGTCAAAGGCAGTTGGGGTTGTTTTATTGTATATGGGCTGATTATGCACGTAAATATTTCACTAGGGATGATTCTCGAAGAGTGGTAAAGGAAAAGAGGGGGTATGCTAGAGGGGTACGAGACTGGAGGGGAAAATGACGGTAGGGAGAGGACGGGGATTTACGCGTGCAAGCCTGAACGCCCTTTATACGTCGTCGACGCCGTAATATATGACACCTATAGATCACAATTACGTGTAATGGCGCTCACTCTTGTATTCATGGCGATATTATTTCTGGTTGCCTTCCACGGTCGTCGTCGTTGAACGTGCCCCTCTCTTCGTCTTACCCGCACGAGACTTTGGTCCGTATGCTAAGCAGCCGGTAATTCTAGTTTGATTTACTTGCCCGTCCACCCCGAAACTTTGCCGCAGCCTCGCTTTCAACCCTGCCGGGAAAGTGATTACGCTGGATTGGGCGATAAGTCTTTTATGGTCTTTGTTCTTTACGAGTCACACGGTAGCTATAACTTATACGCCCTGAGATACATACAAGAAGGATTAACTTATTCTCATCTTCTCGAGTCGAAATAAAATTTTTATTGCAGTTCAATCAATTTATTTTACAACAAAGATAAATCTTTGGTCCTTTAAGAGTTAATAATGAATTGGCTTCCTGTATATTACACAAAGGGATGAACATAGACTGTGACATAAATATTTTTTATTTTTTTTTTTTATTTAACAATGATACATTAACAATGATGATACAAATTTTATTTTAATTTAATTAGTTTATTTCAAAATGCTGAAAAAAAATAAGATGATGTAAATATTTTAATTAAAAATATGTTCAAGAATGATTGGAACATCTGTGGAGAAGTATCTATCCAAGATTACTGCTTTGTTGAATTGTATGCAGTTCTCATCGAATTATTTTCTCCTTTTGATAGGATTGGTGTCTTATTTATCCGTCTACTTCGTTCCATAACATTTCTAAATGTTATTTGAATTAAAATGTAAAAACCAATCAATGTGATCGATTTAACACTAAACCTACCGAAGCGATCAAAATGACCGATCGAGTGTTTTGTATTTTAACTCACAAAATGTATTACGATGCTTTTATTAAAATGCGTGTTAATTTTTATCACCATAAGGACTTATTGCTGTATATGTTAGCATACGTTTCATTATTTAATCGTTTATTTTTCAATTTTATTTTCAACTTGAAAGTAAATGCGCGTAAAACGTCGGTAGGTTTAGTGTTAAGGAGCGATTTTACATAATTACTATTCATTTTGCAATACATTATAAGCAATTAGAAACGAAACTAACAAATTATGTACAACTGTGGCATATTTTTTACAAATAGCTGGAATTATAGTTTAACGTACATATACGTTGCCGCTTCAAGGAAAAATATCAAACGCGATATACTGAAAGGGTAAATGGTGGCAAACTTTACATGACTTTCGTTTTAATTTAAACAAACTCTTAAACCGTGAATACTTATTACCAATCGCTAAATGTTCATTCGGGGTGAAACCTGCTGTGCCTCCTGAAAAGAACGTATCTGTATTTCTGTCCATTTTGTGAAAAGAGACGTATTATAAATGTTTGCAGCCAAAGTTACAAGACATAATTGATTACAGGTAACCGATGGCGCACTCAAAATTCAATTTTGAGGTGAATCGAGTTAGACGAATGAAAATATTCTCAGTATAAATTCAATGTAACTCTATTAAATTTATTTAAAAAATATAATTCGATTTTCTTACATTTTTGCGAAGTTACTCAACATTAAACAAATGGATCCATCTTGGAAGGATCCAGGGTCTCAAAATTTTGAAAGGATCGCTGCGGTTCTCATAATCCAAAGAAGAGTTAATTACATTTCTCCACCTATACACTATAATCCATACAATGGTACCGATCCATGTGTAAAGATTTTTGTCGTAGAATTTTGAAACGCCCTATATAAGGCACACGAGTGTGCGGATTGAAATAAACTAGCCATTGCTTTCCCGATGACAAGCGATACGTCATTGTGACCAATTCACAATAGGGCATTACACCCCAAGACCGGGACAATAGTTATCTCCGGTCTGTAGAAACGTGTACGCGGTTATTATTCGCACGTGCACATGTGTCACCGCCGTGCCGACAGCGACAAGTAGCACCATTGGTGCTGCCCTAAAACGTGGGTTTCGAGTAACCGTTAACGGAAACGTTGTGACGCACAGCGCTTCGCTCAATTATCGTGCCGCTTAAAGCATTCGCACACGGTAATTAACAAACGAACCTTCTTCATCTTTCGCAATGGGTTAAAACGTTTTACAGAACAGTGTTACCAGTTAACTGAGCTACAATTACTCGAGGTGCTGAGGTAAATAGAGGTCGAGTTAATGTGTATAAGTGATCGAGTGTCGTTACACGCGATGGCATTTGTAAAAACAATATTAATTCGCGTGTAATTAAAAGTGGAAATGTAAATGGTAAAAGGTAAAAAACGTAAATAATCTTTGAATACGGTTTTGGTTACAATTTTATTAAGATCTCGTAAGCTTTTGTCCAACTATCCTTGGTGTTTCAAAAAAGATGTAACATTGTTCTTTCGCGTACCTAACCAAGCGATCGTCTGATTTTAAATTCTTTTTATATTAATATACAGAGTGTCCCGCCCAAAGTGTTACTGAGCCGTTGTTTCATAACTATTGGCCGTATTGAAAACTGTTGATTGCATGGTAAAATGGAAATCATGTTTAGGTAGACGCGATTTTGTTTTGTACATTGTTATTTTATGAAGTATGGTGGTCAAGTTTCATTTTTTAAATAGAATCACATATTTTTGTGAAGATTATTTGATAGTGCCTTTCAGAACGAATTTATTAACCTGTAATGCATATTCCCAGTTTTGATTCGTTTTCAAGATAATATAACGATTACAAATTCAAAGGAAATCACTTGGTTCGAAGGGTAGCCTCTTGAAACGGATACGCATGGAGTTTTCCCTGCAAATCAGTACACTTGTAACCGTTATATCTTAAGAACTAATTAAAATCGGGTAAATACATTAAAGCAGTGATTCCCAAACTGTGCGCCGCGGCCTCTTCACAGGGGCGCCGCGAAATATTGTAAAAGCTTCATAATTGCAATAATTGAATCAAAACATTTGGCCTAACTAAACTAAATTTTTATCTCTTACTTACGATTAGTCATACTTTTACATAGGGTAGGGCGCCATGGAAAAATTGTATTTGAAAAAAGGCGCCGCGACTGCATTAAAGGTTAATAAATTCGTTTTTAAAAACATTATCAAATTATCTGAAAACAACTATCTGGTTCCATTTAAAAAACGGAACTTGACCATCATGTCTCGTAAACTAACAATGTAAAACAAAAAGAATAGTAAATTTATATGCAAAAGATATGTTATTGCCACTTAATCTATACATATTTTTATTCATACGAAACCAACATTTATTTGTGCAATATAAATATACGTTTCAATGATTCAATATCATACATAACGAATTGAATGTTCGCGCTCTCCGTTTAAAAGCAAAATACGATAACATAAAGTTTCTTTAAATTCAGAAATATCCCAACAGATACGTATTTCACTGAACTAGCAAAGAGTTAATTGTTACATAGGACAGCGATCTGGTAAATGTTCGAACCGCGAGAAAAGAACTGTATGTATACAACCCTGCCACGGTCATACGCGTTACGTACAATCTAGCGATACGTGCGGGCGCACAAACGAATCATTCGCGTTTCCCGTAAATTGCGGATTCATGGTTTATCGGTGCGCGGCCGAAACGTTTTACTGCTCGGTGATGCGCGATAACGCCGCGCTGACAGCGGAATGTTCCGGTCAAAATGAATCTAGCGAGTACACGCGAGCCGCATATGCGGGAAACGTATTCCCTTGTGTTTTGTTTTTCGCGAGCGTGCCTGGAATATTGGATGCAGCCAAAGGCGTAGGGCGAAAGAAGACCGAGAACCACCGCCATTTCCTCAGACACCGGAAAATAATCTCTGCTGACTCTGTTGTGCTGTCACAATTATTGCGAAAGGAGATTTGAACTGATTCGTTTCTTTAAAACGTAGTGACAAGAAACTTCTATACCAGAAATTCCAGAAATTTAAAAGTACATACTAGGAAATATAAATAAAATTTAAAACTAAACTCGCAGTTGGTGTAGAAATAAAAAATTATCTTTGGTGATAGTGATATGCATTATTTAGCTGTATTCCTTAGATTCGTATCTTAAAAGTTCAAAACATTAATTGAAGGTGTGCATTAACAGCGAAGTAATCGATAAATGATGACAACTTTCATTATATTGACAAAGAGATACAGAAATATCAAGTATTAAATTGTACGAGTTTCAAATACCGCGTGTCTGCACAGGATTAAAAGTACGATCGAGTTTATCATGAAATACACTGCCATCTGGTAAACCATAAATTACTACTCTTAACCGGATTTGCAATATTTCGTTTGATACGCACGTAGTTAAATCCAATTAATGATGTACTGATTTCATTAAATCCATAATGCGACTCATTCAGCGTAGCCGCTTACATTTATTTCAGAGATACTGACAAATGAGCTGTTATCTTTTTAAGTGGTATAAGTTCATTTTTTTTTTCCTTTTTTTTATAAATATAAAGATAGGATATCTGTATCTTACTAAAATTACCATTAACTTATTTTTCCAAAAGTGGACTTATACCACTTAAAAAAGAAACAGCTGAAATATTTATGCATGCGTAAGGCGTACAAGAAAAGAATATTTTATTTCTAGAAATTGTTCAATTAAAATATCAATTGCTATCGTTAACTGTAATTAATAAAGATCTGAATATTATTGTAAATACTTACCATAGTAAATATTTACCATAGTACATGTATATTATAGGAAATTTAGTAAAAAGTATATAATCAATCTTACAATTTCTTTTTACAGTAAAGATATTGTAACATTTTTTTTTTTAACCAAATGTTACAAAGATTTTCTGCATATAGAATGTTATTTTTCACTTCGGGAAACGTTTTTGGAAGAAATGTTAATAATTTTAGAAATGAAGAACATTTATAATATCTTTCTTATAGGGCAGCTCTGTGTATAACAATAAGACCTTTAATTTTACTTCAATGTAAAAATTTATTTACGAAAACGTTCCAATACCCATGTCAAAGAAGCAAAAGGCAGAACGCATCCATTTGCCACTGATGATTACAGTGTCGCATTAATACGTATCTAACGTAACGCGGTTTCCTGCTCGAAGACAAACGATCCAATCTGTTAAGAGTTTACCACCCCTTGACGTGTGCGCTTTCGTATCACGGCTATACAGGGTGTCTCACAAATAGATTACCTTCAAAAAGGGGAAAAATCTCTGTTAACAAAAAGAAAACACATATTTTGATTTATACCTTCAACCTTTTATATATGTCACCAGTTGACGTTGGGAAAAAATGTTGCAGTTGAAATAAAAATAATAGTGTTCCTTCACATTATACTACTGCAATGAAACAATGTCATTCTTCTTTATTGTTTAACATGAATATTCAAACGAATTTTTCTGTTACATTTCAATATTTGGAGATTGACTATGGTAAGCTTGTCTAAGGAAAATGGCGATGTAGAGGAAGGAGGCCTCATCATTCCCCTTATACTCAAAAGTTACTAGGTGCTTATTTTTTGGCACGATGATTAACTTAGTCCATTGTCCAGTTCATCTCGCTACTGAATTAATCAACTCAGTTCAAGATAATTATTATTAAGCCAAATACCTATTGCTTTTAACCTCATCCAGTCTTATCCTAGGTATATGTGGTAACTTTATGGTATTTAGCAAACGACAGAGCTACCTTTCATTACGGCGACATATTTCCTGGGAAAACTTATGACACTCGCAACTGTACCAGGGATACGTCAATTATTTTATGAAACCTGCACCTTGTAGGAAAGAAAGAGAGAAAAGAAGAAGATTCCGATACTATCCTGCCCTTTTCAAACCATTCTAATGTAGCACGTCATTAAAATTATGTAACAAATCCCAACCTCAAATTTAGGGACACATGTAATACTACCAGAAGTTCTAAATGTATGGATAATTGTTAGGCTAGAATTTTCGAGAATTCTAACTTGAAATGTCTTTAAATGTCTAGTGGAGAACACAACTTTTGCAACAGATTGAACTTTATGCATTGAAAACTTGTTAATTCGTTTATGCTACCTCCGTTGTATATTACACTACACGTGTATAACAGAGAAATTCCTTCCCAATTCAACAGGAAAACTTTAGATTCACTTATCCTGAATGTTACTGTTAATGATTACTGATTTCAATTACCAATAAGTATTATGTTATACATTCGTGACGCACGATTTTTTAGTACCAATCGTTTTAACCGCAAGCCGATGAACATATTTTCCAAAGACACCCCGTACATTCTTCCAAGTTCAAATTTATTATCTACTAAAATGCTCATATTGTTGTAAGAAAACGGCCGTTGACTGGAAAAAGCCGTTGTTATTAATTCGCATTAACTTAATAGGTGGTGGGGAGCAGGGGAAAGAAGAGAAAGAAAGAAAATGGTAGGGTGTAATGGCGGGAGAGAGGGAGAAAGGAACGATGTGTGTATGTATATGTGTGCGTGTAAGTGTGTGAGAGAGAGAGAGAAACTATAGAGGGGAATAAGGTCACGCCAGAAAGTGAGTAATGAAGGCGGTTTATCTCCGAGGAGTAACTAGCGGTGTTCGTGTAATGGGGGCATTCATCAACGCGATCTCACATCGCCTTTCCGTTCGCGTTTCAGAGTCTCATGACGATTTGCACTACGAACGGACGGTGAGAAACGGAGGTGAAACGATTTCTTTCTGTGCGCGTCTTGGAAAACCCGTTGCCACTTTGCCACGTAAGATTAATGTCGTTGAAGCGGAGTTTTCGGCGCCATTAATTTTTCTGGCACATTTATTAATTTTCCTTGCCCTTGCAATCGTTCAGCGTAGTTTAAGATCTCGACGTTAAGCTGACGCGCGATCGTACTTCTTCTTATAATCTTCTTCTGCATTCTTGGAATATTTTTCATTTTGATGGAAGTGATATTATGAAATTCAATTACACACCGTCCAATTAATATTTGATATACGATGATAATTGAAACGGTTCCAAATGGCAATCCAGTAAACAAGAAAATAAAACTTCCAGTTTTATTCAAGTTTTTGTTTAGACCGTTATTGGTAAAATTTCTTCATAAATTATGATCCACTATCAACCGAGTTGCTAATGACCCACCTTGAAGATGTCAAATAAGTAAATAAGTGAAAATATTTCCATTTTTGTGCTGTAAATAATAAAATACGTTAGAAGCTTTGGTATTCATAAATTAAAATCCTGAAGTGAATGGTTAATAATACAGTTTGAAGATATTTGAATAACTAACTAAGCAAAAATGTTTCCACTTTTATTGCAAATAAGAAATCAAAATTTACGGTTTAATTCAAATCATTACTTGTGATATTAGCTGCTTTATAAATGACAGTTTATTCCGAAATGAGTCATAAACTTTCCAATTTGAAAGTTAATGAAATCTTAAATAAGCAGATTAGAGATATTCCCGATTTTAAGGAAATATTACCAACTTTGCTGTAAATAATAAATCTCGATTTATAATAGTATTCAAGTCATTATTCAGAGTCTTAACTGACCCACAAATTATATTTTATCTCGAGATAAGTCGCTAACGACCCGATTTGGAGTTTAATGCAACATTAAATAATCAAATAAGAAAGAAATATTCCAAATTTCACTATAAATCATCGCGTAGTGTGCTATCAGTCTTTTTTTATATTCATACTATAGGGCTATCCAAAATAAATGTAACTATTTTACATTTCTGACTTAACATCTTTAATATTCAAACCCGTATAAATTGTACTGAATAATACGTTATCTAGTTAGGATAACTGTTATCAAATTTTTCCTCTAGGCAGCTCAACTATACAAGTAGTGAAAAGACGGCAGAAGTTATTTTCTGTGATTCAGTTTTCTAAATTATAATCAATAAGCATAATTAAATGTGAATTTAGAAAATATTTTAACATTGACTCATCTAGAAAATATAAAATTCACGCCAATAACTAAAGATTTGTATATTTACGCATAAATCTGGTTTTTATTGAAAGAGAAAAAACCTTGAATGTTATAATAAAGAATTTTGTAAAAAGTTACATCTCACATTTGGGAAAATTGTATTTGAAATACAAATCTGCATAAAGCCAATGATTGCGAACTTTATACCACGTGTATACAATTATAAAGTTGAATGTTACGCGCAGTAACGGTTTACAAATTATTAACAATTTATTTGTATTCTTTTTTAACAATCCTGTATTTCAGAAAACATTCATTATAAATCTGTAAAGGTTCACGCTGAACATTTAACCAACAAACAAAATATCGTTATCCACGGTAATACATGTCATTGCCAGTATGTAACACCAACAAGATAACGACAACGATAACAATAATAACAACAACAACAATGACGACGAAACATCAACGACCGTCGCGATATACACGCGCGGAACACGCAACGAGCAAAGCGGGCAGCCATATTATTACCGTCTTTTCGCAGTCCGCACCTCTGTAATTATAATTTTATTTTTATGGACATAAATTATACAGTCTGCCTAGCTGTGTCATTATATGGCATTTTAATTCAAGGCTGTAGACATAATGGTAACCCGCACCACGGACTCGCTGCTCACCTGCCAGGTGAGGAGAAGAAGGAAGGGGCACAGGAGGGGAATGGGGGGGGGGAGGGGCGTTATGGCCGGGAGACAGCCACTTTGCCTCTCTCGTTACTCGTACGCTGCTACGTTTATTTTGCTGCTTCCTCTGCACTCTCATTTCCTTGCTTTCCGAACTGACGATCAATCTGCATAACGCTCGGCCTTTTTTCAATTTGAATTATTACTCTGCTGTACGTTCTACGAATTGGAAACACGTCAGGCTGTTCGTTTACGATGAATAGAATTACAATACCGGGATCGAAGGCTTTATTGCTGATATTATTTCAAAAACTTGAAAGAAGTTTTAACATGGTGAAAAAGTTTATATGTTATTAACAATTTATTTCAACTCACATTTCACAAATTATTAACAGTAGAAATATCGAACCAGTCAAAATGACTTGTTTTTCAGATTTCTTATTTTAAATTATAGAATTGATTAAAACGATTTTGCGAAAATGTAGGTTGGCCTTTATTAAGATAAGGAATTATTTTATATGCTAGCTTACGTTTCATACCTTGTTTACTTTGCTTTCTATTTTAGGTTCAATTTAAAATTAAGGGTACACTGAACATCGTTAGTTCTGATGTTAGCGTTACAAGTCATGAACAGTTTATTTATTTATATTATTTTATTTAATAATTTACCAGCGTGTCTTATTAGAGCCGCCACTCGAGTTTTCGGGGTCACGAGCAAAAACCAAACGCTGCTTAACAAGTGATTGAAGGAGTTTAAATTGCGTGCATTTGTTATTTATTACAAAATTTGATAATATAATAAAAACACAGAAAAATTTGAATAGATCTGATTAAATTTATTCGTTGTAACGAAACAGATTATCGTCGTATATTTATACAAATATAAATACGATTTATAGAATTTTGCAATCCTGCCAATTCGGTTTCTGACTTTTTCCCACAAGAAAAATACCTATGTTTGAAAATTGGATATATTTACGTTATTTAATTTTTGCAAAACGTGAAAGTTCAAGTACAGGATCCGAGGCAAGTGACCCGATTTGGAAATTATTGGGTGCAAAACTTCAAACTTCAAATCCTGTGTAGTCATACTTTATTACCTGACTTCGAAAATGAAGAGGTTACTCAATTCGTTCAGTATATTTATTCATTTTTCTTTTTCTCAACGAAAATCAACATACACTTGAACGGAAGGATTTTAGTAAATTCTGTGATTTAAAAATAAGCAGTGTTAGTCATTTTGATCCGGTTTGGTAATTACAGTATTAAAACACGGCGAATGAACTACGATAATTACATAGTACTAAGTGTTACATTATTTGCATTAGATAATCTTTGAAATTAGAATTAATCACTTTATGATAGAGCATTAATTGTAATATGCTCAGAGGCGTTGAGGCAATTTGAAAGTTAAAGCATCATTTGAATGCAAATTTTAAAAAATTGTTTGTACATATATTAATGAATCAAACAATCTAAACCGAAATGAAGTTACTAACGTCTCCTTAATTGAATCTGATAAAAATATAATGTAAGGCGTTAAAAGACAGTAATTAAAAAAAAAAAAAAAGTAAAAAAGAAATATTCTTTCTTCTAATTAAATTCTCGTTTATAATTCTTATAATTAAAAATAAGGGACAGAAATCTTAAAATATTTCAGTGTTCTTAATATTAAATTATTGAGGTAGAACAAATGAAAAAATTATACCGAGGAATTAAAAATTATTACACTCGGTTATCGGTCTCCATTATAATTAATGTTACTTTTGGTGGCTGAAAGAAAATTCAATTAAAACAAAAATGTAAAATAGAAATCTTGGCAATCTTCTTATGCTTCCGCTTCATTATAATCCTAATGACCATAATCACAAGCTGATTAGATCGAATGATGGTTCACCTGAATATAATAACATAAATGTTTCACGAACGCTGATGTACTGTTTCACAACAAAATTGCAAAAATGACGAAATGCTGTTGACGACAGTCATTATCATTCATATCAATAATAATTAAACGCATATTTATAAAACCTGCTAAAGAGCTTTGCATTTAACCGATAATCGGGAAAAGTGAATTACCTTTTTTTCATCACTATCTCGAATGTCAGTATGAAGGTGCTTAACATCGTACGACCGAGTGATAACCGTCAAATGTTGTATGACTGTAATTTAAGCGCAATTCCAAAAAGGTGGCACGGTATGCGTAGTTCTTGTTGATTACAACGAATAATTGTGTACCGGTCTGTTGTTACGTTGTTACGACCGTCGGAATTATACTTAATTTGTAGCCATAAGTACACTTTACTTTAGTTTACTTTTGACGGTAAACCATAGTTTCTTGGAAACGACGCGACTATTATGAACGTTCGTTCGTTTGCTTCGAAATTCTGGTTCTGGATTTTAACTATATTGGTTTACCTTATGATTTTGTGGGAGATAGTTTCAAATAATAATACAATGGTTAGTAGAGAAGAATGGATCGACAGTAACATAAGTTTTTTAATTATTCTCTTCTGAAAACATGAAACCATTAAATTTTCATAAATAGAAATGGTTGATTTAATCACAAAATTGAGCATCCCTGTTATTTTGTAGAAAACTATATACATTTATCTTAGAACAGTGTGGGTCGAAAATGTTGAGAATATATGTATAATTTATGACATCTAAACTATTTCCAAAATACACCTACTATCGCATATGTTTTCATGATTAGTACTCAAAAAGCCGCATTATGAAAGAAAATATTCGAAATGAATGGTTACGTACATAGATAAGTTAAATGTTTCAGAACTCCTTGACTTTTTACCAATTTATCTTGCTAAAACAAACGATAGTGAAGCAAAAACAATATACATACAAACCGCTGTGTATAAGTGCCTTGTATGTAGATCCATTATTTTGGGATAATTTTTTTTTAATTATTTAACTATACAAACAAGTTATAATTTGTTAATAATAGGTCTGGTGAATACCATCTAAAGCATGTGATGAAACTTTAACTTATAAAAAGGTTGAAAACGAAGATCTAACATAATCAATCATGTTTGTTTCATATATCGTATTGTGAACAAAAAGATATAATATGATAAATTATTACCATTTTTGCTGATTAATATGGGATGAATACGCAGCGTCAGATATATCAAAGTCTGATTCATTAAAAGATTATTTCAATTCTATAAATCATTTATTACGTTGACGTTAATCAGAAATTAACTGAATTTGAAAAATTGGTGTATGCTTTTCGCTTATATTATTTGTTCCCTGACATAACAAGTTATTAATTTTCTTAAAATCAGTTTACTGTTTTCATACCATCTTAAGTGGAACCTTTCAAACTAACTCCATATTGTGCTTTCATTAGCGATATCTTATTTATATTTTGTATTAAATTATTAAGAATCCTCTGATTTATTATTTGTTTTAACTTGTATTAAGAACATTAATGCAAAGGTTTGGATATTTAGCTTCATCAATCTTTACAATAATTTATTTAGTATTAAAGTAAGCAAATATTTTAGAAACTAATTTTAATAAAAAATTATATCTGAAAGTTCGGAGAAACATTTTCTTACGGAAAATAACTCGTTGGATTCGTATAACTCATTTCCTATCGTAAATTCAAAACTGATTTCCTCAACCTTTTTATTCGGCAAAATTACACAAGAAAATTACAGAATAATAAAATCAATATTACGTCTTCAATAATTCCTTATGATCTAAACAGGTGTTTTACAATTCTAAAGTCGTTTTAATATTTGTTTTCGTAAACATGAAAAATTCGAGCTCTAGAACGTTAATAAATATTTGTGTGGTTTAATTTACGAGCGCGCGAACACATCGATTAACATTTCCGTTCGATCGTTTATCAGACAATAATTCAACGATAAATGAAAAGCGAAACGGACAGAATAACAATTTTTGCGTCAATTATACAATTGTCCTCCCTTTTTTATTGCAAAGTATCGAACGATTGAACCCGTAGTTTGCATATCCGGTTTATGTTTCAATCTGGTTCCATCAATATGAATAAACGCCGATACGTGAGATAGCGCGCTGTTGCATTAATATGTATTGCCAATAAATCGATATCGATAATTAAAATCTGCGCTCCCCAGTACCGGCTTCGTGCACACGTTTATATAAAAGTTCAATTTGTTACATGTAACTGTACGAGATGACTATAAATATTGTGTTACCCTTTTTAACTGGAGACCGTAAATCCACGTGATTTATGCTCAGATCGTCTGTAAGGGGTCGAGAATTCTATGTATCACCACACAACGTTGCACGCTTTTCATATTTCTTTCTGCCAGACTGTTAGACGAATGCTTGCTTCTTTTAACACGTAGATAACGTAATTGATGATAACGCATGTCAAAATCAAATGTATAAACAACTGAATGTTCTTTTGCTATTCTGGAAAGCGAAAATCTATTGCACATACCAGGCATTTCATAAGTAAATATCTATTTTTATAATAGGTAATGCATAGCAAAGAAACGTTAGTGATTGCTTATATTCAAATTCTAAAATTACTTGCTTTTGGTATTTTGTCTCAAAAATAATTATTTGGAGAAAACGAAGGTACACACTTTGAAACAATAGGGTAATGTGCTAAATTATTGACACTTTAAGCAGGTTTGTGTTTTGAATGCACGTTTCTCAAATGTGAGTTGTAATTTGAACGAAATTGTACTTCTGTAAAACTATTTTAAAATTATTTTCTATAAAAATCATAAGAATGTACAATTCAAATCCTTAGTTATTGACACCAAACGGTACTAATTAATATAATACAGGGTGTCCCGAAATTAAATATCAAAACTTCGGGAACGTGTAGAGGATCGATAAACTAAGAAAAAAAGTCATATATGTAGAAATATGCTCGTTTTTGCTTTATTTTGGAGAAAATCACAAAAAGAGGTTAAAACATTTTCTACCGAAAACGTACTTTGTTCATGTTTACATTCCTGCCTTTCTCTTACGATTAGTCAGTTACTCATCAGAACTCTTCGAGTGAGTTACACTTATTACAATATGCCGCGTTTATATTCTAATGTTGAATATGCCGACATAGTTTACGTGTATGGCCTCCCCGATGGTAATGCATCAGAGGCTGTGCGAGAGAATGCACGCCGATTTCCAAATAGAAGACTGCCAGATCGTCAGAATATCATCAGAACAGTGTTTGGCTGCAATACGAAATGTAAATACTAGATGCAATGCTTGCATTGCTGCAAGAGGCAAACATTTTGAACAATATCTTAAGTAAAAATATAAATAAGTAAAAAATATAAATTCTTGCGATTTTTTCGAAAATAAAATAACGAGCATACCTCTATGTGTCTTTTTTTCTTAGTTCATCGATCCTTTACACACTCCCGAAGTTTTGATATTTAATTTCGGGACACCCTGTATTTTAGTTATTATTTATATAATTATTGAGATTTTCTAGGTGCGGAGAAGAAGTATAAAGACAAAAATAGTTACTATTTAACTTAAACTTTATTATGGTATAAGAACACTGTTGGGTCTCTTACTCTATACTTGATTACCCTTCTAGGAACTATTCCGATCATCATCTTCCATCTTTCACTGCAAAATAATATTCACTGTACTCTGGTTCAAGATAGATTAACGTGACACGATCATTAGAATAGCGAAAACAATTTCTGGACCACCGTCGACGTGTCGAGCATCTGAAACGAATGTTTCGCAGGACATCGTGTGCTGAAAAAAAAAAAAAAATATTTTCACTGGCAGATGCGTGCTGACGTCGTTGTAACGGGGCCAACGGGTTTGAACATCAGTCACGAAAAAGAGAGATTAAAAAGAGAGAGACAGAGAGAAAAAGAGAGGTGGGAGAAGGCGAAAAAACGTCCGGGTAGATGGGTTGCTCGAATGAGTGGGTTGAGCGAGTGAATGACAGATAGACAGCAACCAGACAGGAGAGTGACAGCACGGCGGCGGGCTGACAGCTTGCCACTCTACCGTGCGTTCGTAACATCGAGTATTACTGGCTACCGTACGTGTTGATCCTTGTCCCATTCATCGACAAAAAGCGAGCGAACCTCCGATTTTGTATCACCTCGATTGACGGGATCGATGATCATTTTTAAGAGGACCAAAATCACTACGCTTTCACTCGAGTTTCATATGTCGCTTACTTTGTAGGTTACTTTTCGGCGGATCTCGATCATTTTCTTATAAAACCACTTGTCATGTTCCAAAGAGTATTATTAACCTTCCGTGGACGAAGTATGTTTGAGTTTGACTCATTGTCAGCGTATACACGGAGTATTATACAGGGTGTTCAAAAATACCATTCAATATTTATATGGTATATAGGACACACTGTACTGAGTAAAAAAGTCTTAATAAATATAGGTCGAAAGGTCAACCATTTTTGAGATATAAATATAAATGACTTGGAAGGGTTACGTAACCGAATTCGCTATGCTTGTCAAATAATTCGACAGAGATGTGGAATTTTCGTGAAAGTTCGCGACTCTGTAAGAAGAAGATGCCAAGCGTGTATAGAAATGGAAGATGGACACGTGGAAAATCTTCTGTAAATATCGAAAACTCAGTAATAAGTCTATCATGATATCTCAGGAACGGTTGACCTTTCGACGTATGTTTACTAAAGCTTTTTTACTCAGTACAGTGCGTCCTATATACCATATAAATATTGAATGGTTTTTTTAACACCCTGTATATTTATCGGGTTGACAATAAAGTAAGGTCAGAATTTTCACTTGAGACACATTAACATTTTCTTCGAGCAGGATATAGACTGCTTTGATCTACAATCAGTTTACCTTTAACGTGCAGTATTATTTTGTTCTTCCAGAAATTCACGTCTTTATTTAGTAAAACATCCTGAAACATGTATTTTTCAGTATTCTAAAGAATTCAAATTCGTAACACCAATAATAAGTAAGGGAATGTGGTAAAGATTGAAAACAATAGTGAATAGGTGGACAGTTCAGAAACGTTACGTATTCTGGCCTTTGGAACTCCACAACTTTTATCTGAAACATTTTTTTCAAAAATGTGTTGTTTAGAAGGTATTGAGCTGTCACAAGATAAATGAACCGCCCTGTATATCGTTGGTGTTTATTTCTGTTCCGCGTGTTACTTTTTATCACGTACCGTTTCGCAGTGATCGTAAATTTTATTCAAATAGGATCAGCACATTCTGTTTCTCAAATTGGCAGATGTTAAATCTGTAACTATATAACGTTTCCTTTTTATTTTTACAAACGTAATTTATTGGTCTTCAAAAGCACATGTGTAGCAAAGTTTATGAATTACAAAATTGCAGACGAATCGTTTGGCAGCGCTATTTATTTTTACAAATGCTCAACTGTTACTGAAAAGTACTGATACATCAATAAATATGTATGTATATTGTTTCATTTTTATTTAATTTTTCCCAAAATTTATGACTGCTTGTAATTTCTACACTGAAATCGGAATCTAGATTATCACAATTCAGTCAAAATGTATACACGTTTAATTATACCACGTCGTTATTACTTTACATTTAGTATAATTATTGATTTGCATATAGTTTTGAATAATTCATTACTGAAGAAGTTGATTTGCTTACTGAATATTACTTTTTGCGATAATTATATAATTTTTGAATATAACAGATAATTTGCTGTAGATATAATAAGTAATTTAGAAGAAAAAAGCAGTAAATCTATTTTTTAATTAAGACAATCATGATAGTGGTTTTAGTTCGTTACTTTATAAATCATAGAAAAAGTATTTACCGAGACGCTATTATCTTCTAAAATGGGGTTGGTGTGAAACGTTTGTGTAATTTATCAAGCATTAAGTTTACTGCAAGTCTCATTAGCTCTTTGAAATTAAAATAAGAAATGTTATTAATCTCGTTTTTATCGAAAATGCTAAGGTAAAAATACTGCGTGTACAATAGTATAAGCCTGTTATCTCATAAATCAGCAATTGTATAAAACATGAAACGGCAAATACGTTAATTAAACTCTTGTTTAATTAACCGACGTGAATGAATACATGAAACAATGAAAGCAGTAAGACATTTTAACACGAACAGAATCATCCAGCGAAACTGAGTTATACTAAATTACACACGCGAAACAGTCATTAGGACACAATCCGGATGTTGATTGCGAACAACTGGAAACTAACATACAGATAAAAAGTCGATATGTGATCTCACGCAATCAGTTATTCTCTTAGTCGTCTAAAAAGTTACGCAGTGCGCCTGCGAAGTTGAACGAGCAATTTTTTAGTACACCGGTGAGCATCAAAGGCTTCCTCAGGAAACATGGCGACGCAAGGGAAGAAAACCCAATCGTTCGTCTCAATATATGAAAATTATTAGGCATTAAACCTAGATTAGGTTTGGATTCAGTTAAACTTGACGAGTACTCAGTTTGGTAATTATTTCATAAGGAATTGATTAATTTAATAATTAGCAACTCAATAACTCGGTAGTAAGTAAGTCTATAATTTAGCAATTAATAATTACAGAATTAGTGCTTCAGTAATTTAATAATTACTATTAATAAATTAACCAGTTCGCTTGTAATAATAATTACTAAACTAGTAATTGGGTAATTTAGTAATGGGGGATGGATTAGGTTAACTATCCTGCCTATGCATAATGCCTAATAACTTGCAGGTATAAGACGAATGGTAGGGCTTTCTTCCTCTATAAATCACTTTTTCTAAGAAAGTCTACAATGCTTCATAATGTATACATATAGGGTAAGAAACTCGATAATAATCTTTGAATTAAGTTATACCTATTTTTCTCTTTTTACTTTTTCTTTGTTATCTATAAAATGTCAATAATTAAGTAAAACAAGGATACTAATAATTGAAATTACGCATATTACTAGTGTTGGATGCCAGTAATTGAAGGTGCGCAGGAGGTAAAGTGGCGCTTTTGTCGACAGTTGTGGAAAAATTAGGAAGCTTCCGAACAAGGATAGATACATCCTGGTCTTTCCATCGGTGCTGTGACAGAGAGGGTGATACAACAATAGCAGGAGAGACGAAGACAGAGAGATAGGCTAGCAGCATTATTCTTCCATGTAGTTGATGCAGTTTCTTGAAGCGAAGAAGCAATATTTCCTCATAATTCTTGTTTTAAAATGTTCCTTGTATCTTGATGCATGCCACTACAGAGCCCTTTTTTGGAAAAAGTGTTTGTAAAAAAAGTTCTTCTATAAAAACATACACTTTTATTTTTTATAAAGTTTTAAAAGTGAAATTGCAAAATCGAGCTCGATACTGACATGCGCCAAGATACAAGGAACATTTAAAAAAAAAGAATTATAAGAAAATATTGCTTCTTCGCTTCAGAAAACTGCATCAGCTGCATGGAAGAATCATGCTGCTTACTTATCGCTTTGTCTTCGTCTCTCCTGCTATTGATGTATCACCTTCTCTGTCACAGCACCGTTGGAGAGACAAGGATCTATCTATCCTTGTTCGAGAGCTTCCTAATTTTTCCACAACTGTCGACAGTGGCGCTAGTTTACCTCCTGCGAAACCTTAAGAATTTGTACACTTATATATATAAACCTTACTTTAATAGAAAATAATTTGTAAACAGTTTTTAAAATTAATATTAATTAAAAAAGAAAAACCTTAAGATAAAAATCGTAACTCACATTTCAGAAATGTGCATTTAAAATTCAAATTGCCTTAAACTTTATTCTATAATGTTGACTGATTAATATTAATACTGATTTTTCCCAAATGAATAGAAAGAAATATATATAGTAAATTTTCAACATCTGTTTTTTTAAATTGTATTTAAGATAATGAAATATTATCAAGTTACAATTAATTGTGAAATGCCTATTTTTAATACGTTTCAAATTTACTTTATCTTATATTGGAAGGGGGAGGTTACAGGTTAATTGAATATTGTAAGAGAGAATCGCAATTCAAAAAATCTTGGGAACCATGGCTATATAGGAAACGTTTTTGAACGGAGAAATAGCTACATATATATCATTTCGAGGAAAGAATATATGCGTCGAGTCCAGCAGCCATTATATTTCAGATCTTCTGTTATTGTATTCCTCTTTGCAATAATCAATCCCACATGTATACGTGCTTCGACATGGTAAATCTCTTCGAAGTGCCATCGATTTCCCGGTTTTCTGGTTGCTGGCTAGACGTACTCGCGCGAGTAAATCGCGGCGTATCATTGTCTCCGCAACAGGCCGTGAAAAGGGCTTTACCGAATCTCTGGCAGCATTCCCGGAAAAGTCTGCAGGAAAAAGGCGGCAAGCGAAGCCAGCGAACAGAAGCGAAAGGAAGGAAGATGACTGCTCGGTTGAGTAATGGATCAATTTATTTGCTGGCTGTAGCTACGTACCAAGGGTAGTAGATACGTATATAGGCGGCGTATAACAGGCCAGAGAAATGGCTGCGTTGGATCCCCCGAGTGTCGGGTAGAAAGATGTGGCTGCTGGATGCGGGCCTCTAGGAGACGATTTTACTATCCTTCTTCGACCAACCATCCTTTCTAACTGTCTCTCCTTTGCTAACCAGTGGCGCCCTTCCTTTTCATTCTCTTTTTCTAACGCGTTCCACGGCAGTCTCTTTCGCAAGGAAGATCGTATTTATTTCCACGGCGGTGAGAATGGATAGCGTGCCGGTGATCTATGTCCTGGTGCAGACACATCTCATTTACTCTGCGAAGCATAATTCCTTAACACTTTTTTGGGGAAAAGTGCTCGTATATCTTGGTTACGTCGAGAAGTCGCGCAAACTCCAACGCGTCTTACACGCTTGTACTCGTGCTGTATCTTTTGTGGATATTTTATATTCAACGTGACTCTTAGGACTGGCAGCTCTGCATGGACACTTGACTTGAAGATTATCCATTACGGACGGATCAGTATTTGCCGGAATATTAAAATAATTGCAATTTAACCAAATGCTGATGGACAGTTACCTTTCATTAGAAAATGCTATGATATTTCATGGCAAATCTAAAAGTTACGCAGTGGTAATTCTTTATTATGGCGTCTTATCTACGTTTCGTGAAACATTGAAATTTATGTCTTTAGAGTTAACTTAAAATTTTAATTGCTGTAATTAAAAAGCACACTGATTGTGAGATACATAAGTTAAAAAATATTTTACGTTAAGTTAGTTTGTTCCGTGTGACCTGCTTTTTGTTAACAGCATATCCCGCAATAGATACAAATATAATTCCGGAAATATTAATCCATCTTGAATTTACTTTCGAACATTCGAAATTACTGCATGCGGTTACAAACTTTCAGAATCCCAACTTAGATTTGTATAAAACTGCCAGTTCAGTTCTGTTAAGGTTGGAGGCATATATTTATACACTAAATTAATATTTAACGATATATATTTTATTATATTAACTATAATTATCTATACATTATGAAAACGTGAATAGAAACGAGAAGTGAAGATGTACAAGTAAGAAAAAACGGTAGTGTCAACTTTGAACTAAGAAAACGAAACATATCAACTTGTAGACGAAAAATAAACTATACTATAAATAAAGCTTTGATTATTAAATAGAGTATTACTCTAACAAGTTCGATCCAACATTTTTCATTATTCATACACACCTATAATTTATTAAATATAATGGACATAAATGAAAGCTCTAAAAAACAGCGTAGGTTTTATCTGTACCATAAAAGAACAATTACATACAGTGGCGAATCGATGAGGGGCGTGATCGATCGCGTAAACTTAAAAAAAAAGTGTATGTTATACGAAGTCAAATTGTTTTTAATAGCAATTGTATAACACTTTCAATATAATATACATTTTAGCATTTTGCTAACATTTTATTTTTGTTGAATCTTAATAAAATTATTGGTAAACTCTTAGTAAGATTGCTAAGTTAATCTTTGTTAACATTCTTTGTGACTCATACTGAGTGAGTGGTTTCTGAACCTTCCATTTATCAGTCGAGTTTCTCAGACAATATTTTCTGATGGTACAGTCTTCCATATAGCATGTTGAAGAACGTTATTTATGGCATGTTTTCATAAATATTGCTCAACATCCTAGAGCACATATTTCTACACATTTATGGATTCAAACCACAAGTTCTTCACAAATTTTTATTGAACTTTTGATATTCTTATCTAGTAAAACCGTACTAGTTATTTTTTTTTAGGATAGTTCGTGCATGCAACCGGAACAAATAATATCAGTCTCAAATAAAATTTTAGACATTCAATCGATTATTATTGTGCTCGCAAGCAGGGCAACATTCAGTAGCTATGTAATCAGGTTCACAGACTTACAATTAGCGGGAACCATTACAGTAAAATTACTGTCTAGTTTGTTGCTGTAACCACCAAGTATTCTCGAATTGGATGTTTCCTGTTGAATTAATATTAATTCATGGCATTCGAGATAACAGACTGTCAGTCTTATAATTATAAACAGGTTTTCACGTTCATTCTCTAGTTTTCTTTTTGTGCTATACTATATTGAGATAAATAGACAGTTCTGTTATCAGCGTATAATTAGGTTAAATAAAAAGTTGATATACGACGCAGGTGTGAAAACTCAGGTGTTCAATTCATTGCCATATATCCTTGCTTTCTTGATGAATAAATTAAAATGACGCTTGTCATACAGGAAATATAACAGCTATAAAATTAAGATTTTGTAAGAAATCGACTCCAGTTAAATGTAAGATTTTTTGCTGATCAATGAAGTTGTTGCCGTCATAAATTATCGGTACAATTTGTTAAATCAGTTTTCAATCGATAAAACTAGAAACCAATGACAGATTTCATTTTTGAGGAATTCTAAGTGGAAAGAATGTTTTGAGCCTCACCTAAGTGTATAAAATACAGTCAGTGTTTTTAACCATTTGCACTCGAGTGGTGCCTCTGGAGGGACATATTTAATTAACCAGGATATTTGGAAATGCGAAATTTAACTTTTATTTATAGTACAATATAGAAGATTCATGAAAGAAATAAAAATAAATACATTAATAAACATTTGTAACACTTTACTTCCAAAATAGTGAATTTACTTTTCGGAAGCTTTGGTGAAAAAGTAAATTAGATTCGAAACAAACGGTGATTATTCATAAAAAGGGATATCTCATTGGTTTTTATGATCTTGAAATATGTTGTCTAACGGTACTTACATAACTCAAACTTATCTCATCGATGATAATCATTTTTAAGTTCCAAGTTGGGTTAAATTAATATTCGACCATCGTGGACGATCGACAATGCTAGGAACGTGCATACATTACTATGTCAACGTAAATTTCATTTTGATAATTGCACGATCGTATTCTTTAACATAATGACAGAAGTGCTTCCACTATTACACTGTATATGTAGTTATTAACGGGCCCCAGAAGTAAAAGCATAAAAACAAAGATGTTTTGTAAAAAATATTATTGCAGCGAAAATATTAATATTTTTCGGTAAATGTTACCTTTTCTAGGTTGTCCGCGAGCACCCCACGCGAGTAGATACTTTTATTTTAAAAGTTCACGCGTGTACTGCCGGGTTAAGATTTAAATTCGTCAAAATTGTTAATACTAATAAAAATTGCAATATCTTGAATGAAACGCATATAAATTATCCGACAGAAGAGGGCGATCGTATGTCGAATTAGAAGGTTGATTGGTCGATCGGTGGACGCCGCAGGTGGGTATTCATGTAGCATCCAGAAGTACCTGTATCGCTATCATTAATAAATAACGGCATTATGCAAATGGGCAATTTGTCTCTGCGAGGTACGTGGCAGCACGAGCCCTCTCCTCTTCTGTTGTAGTCATTTTAAATATAAATTGAAAGTACAAACGTAACGCGTGGCAATTTATTTCGGCCGAGTGTCACGGCGTGGTAGAGCGGCGGCTCACATTTATAATGAGAAAACAAATGATGCGTTACGATGTGTCCGGATGACTGTATACAACCGTGTATGAGCGCAATGATGCTCGGCCATTAATTTATCGCGCGACACGACACCACGAAACTAGGACTCCCGTCAACGAGTTTTTCGTGTTAATGTCATTTTCGTTGTACCTTCTCGTTGTACGTATTTTATCACGCGCGTAAATACGGATACGGAATTTGTCTCCTTATCCTTCTTCCACGTCGCATCAGATTCTCGTTCTTTACCGAGCAACACGATTTTTCATCCTTTCCTTCTCTCTTTTTTTTTCACTGCGTTAGAGTGGGACAAATTACTGCCGTGTTAACCCTCCATCTACCAGACGGGTCAGCTGAACCCGATCTACACATTTAATGTTTTATTTTTATATGTGGTTACTGAATTTATTTCTGGATGCGATTCACTTTACTTTTCATTATTTATAGTTTAAAGGGCGCATAGCTATATGATGCAAAGCCACATTTTTTTATTTTCAAAGAAATGAAAGTTTTCTATTTATGCAAAAATGTGTGGAATAAAAGTTACATTTCATTTCGTAAAGATTTTGTCAGAACAGAAAAGCTAATGGTAAACAAAGTACTGTTATTTCATGATCAATTGAATATTTTCACAAATTGGTACAAGGAGTGGCGGTGGTAATTTGAAAATCTATTTAGAAATTATTAGAATGATATTTGCATATGCTAATGTCAACATTTTTCATAAAATATCCCTTCTATAGAATAAGAAAAAAGGTACTTAAGTACGTTAGTACTTTATAAACACTTATTGACGCTTCCTATATCAAGTCATAGTAATGTATGTATTGAACAGGTGAGATTTGATGGTGAAAATATTTTAAACTTTATGCATATTTTTTGTAACCTTCTTAGTTTCACGCATAAATAATTATTCACACATTTCGAGCTCCATATATCATATTTCATAAAAGCTTTTAGTTAATAGCGAGGTCCAAAAATTGGTCAATTTCTACTAGTATTCTGCCACAGTTGTTAGTTGAATTTATTTTTGCAAGAGAAAAAATATTGCGCTGTCTTGTATAACCATTATACGATACTGCCATCACACAGATAGATTGATATATAATTACATTTTATTTCTTAATTCATTTCGTGTCTACATTATCAATGAATAGTTAACAAAATTGACGCTCGAAAGCTGTGCAGTTGCAAAGATAAATGTTTGCAAAGGGTTTTGCAACGCGTATGACACATAGCTGGGGACGAATGATGGAATCACAGATTTTTCGTCGCGATACCATCGACTCTATCTGTACACGACAACTATATCAAACAATGATGGTAAATAACATGCAATAAATCTCTCTGTGACACTTTCACCATTAACAGCCGCGTGTAATACATCAAGGTTGGCAAGTATAAATATGCTACACCGCAAGGACTGTTATATGGAAAATAAAATTCTGTCGGGCAAAGTAAAATATTTATTGGAGAGAGGAATTTTTTTTTTTTTTTTTAGAATGGATATATATTTCACGAGATGTTGCAACCGCTAGGTTATTAATTTGCTTTAAATTTTACGTAATAGCAGTTCATTAAAGTTGACATGAATAATCAACAGATTAATCCTTACCCACATAGTGGATCGTATATGACACAATCCAAACTTTCATTTATTTTTTGTGTTATAAATTTCTAGTGGATTCAATAAATAAAGATTTCATCAACGTTCAAAGTTCCTTTAACATTTTTCTCATAAACGGTACTTCTTTCTACGCTTAAACGTATTTTTTTTTTTTTTTTGCCAAACGAAACAAAAGAATTATACACGGAAGTATTGCTGTTCAAGCATTAATTTTAACATGGAGTGACTTTTAAATTTATTTCTTTTTCTGTTGTATTACGAATTTTAAATTACGTTAACTACTTGAAGGCCAAACATAATAGAAAATAAAGTTTTTAGGTTCAAAGATGATAGGGTAACTTCGAGCCGGGACGTCGGACTAGAACGAATCACGGCTGAGCGTGCACTCTACGCACGCTCTGATTGGTCGAAAACGAAGCCCTGTACGACATTATTGCTAAGGAAATTATTGTTCAGAATTGCCTCAGCTAACCCCCATTTCCTGATGTTACACTAGTTATGGGACACCCTGTATATATATATTTTTTTTTATACTATCGTCTTTATGTTATCACGTAGATCACTGGTGATCGACACTCGAAATTTTTTACAATCAAATAATTAACGAAAGAAACGATGAAATAAACAGTGGGTAGCGTTAATATTAAGCAGACAATACTGACTATCAAATTGAAAGGTTAAATGTGAAAATTAATTAATTGCATCCTTAACACGTTGGCTGCCACGGGGGTCACCGGTGACCGGCACCCGAAATTTTTTACAATCAAATAATTACCAACAGAAATGATAAAATAAATCATGGATGGCGTTAACATTAAGCTAACAATGCTAGCTATCGAATTGAAAAGTTAAGTTTGAAAATTAGTTGATTGTATTGTTAATAATTAGGATTTCAGCGTGTCTGACTACCCACGTCCATTTTCACTGTGGCAGTCAACGTGTTATTAATCAGGGTTTTAGCATGTCTGACTACCTACATCCGTTTTCACTGTGACAGGCAACGTGTTAAATAAGACAATCCCAGATACTACAATTATATGCTCGTATTATTAATAAGAATAGAACTCGATTTAAGGTAAATGGAGTATGTATTCATTTCATGAAGCAACTTGTATGCAGCATGACACTAGTCTGGCACATTATTCCAGACTCTAGATTAGTTGTTACCCAGAGTTTGGTACTAACTTCGTGCCTAATAATCTTCAGATTATACTACACACCATGCACGATAGCTCGTTATATGCTGCACTTACGATTAGTGGCGAGGTGTTAACATCATTTGATTTATAAATTATGCTGCTAAATACGTAAAGGAAAATGAGCAAAGTCGGACCGCCAATTGCTTTTTCATGTTTAATTTCTGTTAATATTAAAATTAATTTTTCAATGACAAATTTTTTAACGATTCTTCATAATTAAAATAGAGTAGAAATTAGGTTAACATGACAAATAGTTTGAGACATAAAAATTCAAACATGCAACTCATTTTCATGAAAATTGCAACGATTAAACGATTGTATTTTTGAAACAGTTTTGAAACGTGCAAAATGATAATTAAAATCTCCTTAATTTCACGTGAGCTATATGTTGTATTGCAGTTAGAACAAAATCCAAGATATTGACGAAAAGAAGTGTTCGATTTGGTATGGAACTACCTTTTTTTTTTTTTTAAGAAATGCTATGTGTCTAAAAACATCGATAAATATAAGAAAACGAAAACAATTTCCAAATGTTCAAAGATGAAAAACACTTGTTGTGAGTTAATAAATTGGATTCTCTAATTGTTTTATCCTTTACAACATTTTTTACGGTATATTCGACTTAAAGAAACGTACAAATATTAACATTCCACAGCTTATTTGTGGCAAGATAAGTAAAAAATGCAATTTCTTATGCTCTTTTTAAATGATTCTTACAATACGAAAATATTTTTTTCTTCAGAAAAGGATAAAAGTATCTGATAGAATTTTCATTTAACAGCCGATATTTCCACCAAAAATGTCCGTGGTGTTAAAAAAAAAAAAGCATGTTATTCAGAAAACCTCATTCTATCCTATTGGAAAAATATATTACAGTCCCCGGCGACTTGCCAAATAGAAAGAGAGTTTTTTTTATACTTGTATCAATGGTTAGAGATATAAAACTTTTTTCACCCGGAAATCACAAGTTGAAACTTCTGGCTCGGAAATACGTTGTCTTTATTTCTCTACGATCATTTTTCACGAAGATACAGAACTTTAAATATGATCTTATAATTGGCGGATAATTTTTTTATCTGCTAATTTTTTGGAGTAGTGTATATGTGGTTGACCCAGCATCTGCTATGCCGACCAAAATGCAATCACAACCATTAAAGAAAAATGAAGATCCATTACAAAGCACATTTTAATTCCACTGAAATGTTACAATAAGTAACTCAAATTTCTTACATCTCATAATATTTTGAAAAATGAAGAAATGATAGACAGTGACATAATATTAAAATGAAAACTATAATCTGACATATATTTATTGTTATTCCACTACCTAATTGTTACGGGTTAATATAATTCTTCTTCCTTTTTCCTCGATTTTAGACAGGTCATTTTTAATGACGAGAAAAACAAGGATTCTAATGTTAAAGAATTCAAAAAAAAAAAAAAATGAATTAACGTGACGTGAAACGTTTCTTGATCTTTATCTTGATTAAAACGGATTCCTTATGTAATTATGTTGTCATGTATGTATCGATGTTGCGGAAGTCGGTGATTAATAATAGCAA
Source organism: Stelis phaeoptera (assembly GCA_943735885.1). Taxonomy (NCBI): domain Eukaryota; kingdom Metazoa; phylum Arthropoda; class Insecta; order Hymenoptera; family Megachilidae; genus Stelis; species Stelis phaeoptera. Next base: position 6,213,291 of record OX030930.1, read on the forward strand.
ATAACGGGTTATTCCGGAATTTATTCATAATATCTGTCATGGCTGACTACGTAAACGCACCATGATATATTTATTTTGGAATTGGAATTGAAGACGAAGATTTGAAACATAAAAAAGGACTAACGTGAAAATAAATTACTGCTTTTATAACGTATCAGACGTGTACATCATTACGAGTCGTGTAATACATGATAAACTGCCTTTGTCGAATTAATAGAGTGTAAAATATAAAATATGTTGTGCGAGATAAATTGCAACAATACAAAATGATAATCGCAAAATAAACAGATGCAGGAATACCGGTTTTAATTAAAATCCACTACACCCAGGCGATACACAATTATTTTGACCGATAGCTCGTGATTTATTTGGTTATCAATAACGATTCCAATAATATCCGAGATATTAATTGCTTTGCTGGAAAATGCATTTGACTGAAAGATTGTCATAATCATTATAATAGGAATTTTGATTCATAATGTTCTTCTGTGTCTACAGAAGTGATCAGAATAATGGAAGTATTAAGAAATTAACATTTTGTTTACCAGAAGCCTATTAATAGACTTTTCGATAGTACCGGTTGTTAACTGAATACCAGTTAATAAACCAATTAATAAACATAATTATTATTTCGTCTGTAATTCGATTGAAATAATGAAAATTATATTTTATATGATTAAACGGAAATTAAAACTGGAATTGAAAATTAGCTACGTTAATAGTAGCTGATCTTTAGCTAATATTTAATTACGAGGTAATAATCTTTATGCATTTGGTGTTAAACCAGTAAATAAGATGTCTATAATGTCTCTTGTCTTTTCAACATCTGCCCTAGTTACTGCAATTCTTCAACGATCTATCATACTATGACTTCCGCGTGACTCTGAATTTATTCTGGACATTGGATTTAATGATCCGAAGGTCATACTATTAATGCATAACACGTAGTAGTTCTCGAGTATTGAGATATTCTTATTTTACGATACCATTTTCCCTAGGGAAGTCTATGTTGCTCGATAATGTATAGCAGAAGTAGTTGTACCTATTAACACTTTGACTGCCACAGTGAAAACGGACGTATGTAGTCAGACACGCTGAAATTCTAATTATTATGAATACAATCCGTTAATTTTCAAATTTAATTTTTCAAACCGATAGCTAGCATTATCAGCTTAATGTTAATTATTTGATTGTAAAAAATTTCGAGTGCCGGTCACCGGTGACCACCACAGCAGTCAAAGTGTTAAGCAAGGTCGGCGCGACGCAGGTTCAGCGCGTTCGCTGGAACCTGGCCTTGCGTTTTGAAAAGCCCCGCGGTCTACGAAAATTCAACAAACATTTTGCAGGACTTCCTGTATAGTGGATTGAATATTCGGGTGTGTGTGGAAAATGCAATCGCATTTTCACTGAGATGAGTGCAAGATTTTCTCTCCCGTCTTCGCATTGTAATATTTCGTTACAGCGTGTTGCAAACGTTGACATTAAATGTTAACATCAAACGTTGGCACGTCTGCAGCACATTGGCTGTTAAGGAAATTACCCGATTAGGAAACACCGATTTTGATTAACTTTTTACAGACTGATGATACCATAAACAGGTGCAAGACATTTTTTTAGTAGCGATGGCTCAGTTTGAAGGCGTAACAAAAATCATCAAAGTTCAGTGTATCTCCATAATAAATAATTCCTAATTGTGAAATTTAAATATAGGACTTGAATGTGTATTCTGGCCCAGCAAAATTGTTGAACCGGGCCCCGCAAAAGGTCACGCTGGCCCAGCTAGTAATATATAATATAATATACACTACACGTTAATTATTATACAAATTAGAACTGACCGACCCATATAAAGTGAAAGAAAAATTTGTACATAGCATTGTTAGTATACTATAGTAAGAAAAATTACCAATTAGGTTGAGTTTTTAAATTACAACTCCATATCCTCGATCCTTGTATGGGTGAGTCACATCATTCCTAACTCAACTTTATTCTTATCTTTATCTCTGCTTTCAACATTTTGCACTGTTGTTCTTTTTAGATACTATCTGTCTAATATATCAAAGTTGTACAAGTGCATACACCATTGTGTCTGGGCGTGGCTACTTTCACTATGGTATTCATGGTACAATAGACAAGGGAATAATACTGAGTAAAAAAATAAAAAAATGTAGAATATAATTTTTACACACACTTCGCTTTCGATAAGATTGCATTCCAAATACTCTAAAATACTCATTTTTAAAGAAATTTCTGTATGATGCGAAATGATTAATTCAAAATTATGTATTATAAGTTATTATTAAATGTGACTCATGACATTGTTGAAACACTGGCATATAGTGTAATGGATGTAATAAAAAATATATTTTAAGAATCTTGAAGAACATTGACCAATAATTGCATTTATTAATTCATAACGCCTGTTGAATTGAATTAACGAAAATATTATTTAAATTTACATCGTTCCCGTTATAAATCAATTTTGTTTAATACTCCTTAAATTCAATTTACCTAAAAATGAAGCCGCGCATAAAAATATCGTATTCTAAATCTTCAATTTATGTTTAAATATAGAATCGCCTTCTTTCTGGTTATACTATGAATAGTGGGACACCCTGTATACTAAGAATATCGAATACTAATGGCTGTTGTTTTAATTCACTTAATATGTAGATAATTTTTCTCTTTGCTTCGCTTCGCAATTATTCGTCTGACAATAACAATAAGTTAAACACGACTAGCTGTATTGTCGTGATAGATGGAAATCAGTTGCTAGCAATTCAAATGAATTTTATACCAACGTCAAACATTTGTTTCGTTCCCGTCAAGCGTTGTAATTAATTGCTCCAATCGACGAAGGCATTAAGAAAGCACGGGTCGCTCGTTAAGTATGCATCGTTGGACGTTTCCCTCCAAGGAAATGTGGACGTTCGGACAGTAACGGTTGCCAACGGTGCAGAACTGCTGGATTGCATGTACTGAAAGGTTACCGGCAATAAAATACTCCGTGTCTAAAGGCTATTAATGTCTCGCTGCAACGCCAAGCATCGTTTCCATCGACACTTTATTTCTATGCGTACTCGCGTCAAAGGATTGAGGCCTTTCTACCGTGATCTTGTGGCATTAGTCACTGACTGATTGCCGGTTTTACGGGGAAACGTTTCAAAACCTCGCCGAGAAACAACCTCTGCAGTAATGTTCTCACGGACCCTCCACTCTGCAATTATATCGTAAAACTAGCATTTCTAAGAAAAATATTAAACAACGCCCTATTTCTCAACGATAACAGACTTTTGATAATTGTTCTTGTTATTGCCAGGTATGGAATTTGTTTAAAATTATAAGGTAAGGCGTTCAAATTTCGACCCCTGATCAACCCTCGTTTAGGATGGGATCAAATTTAATATGTATTTACGAAATAAAATCAAATACAGTATCCAAAGTTCAAACTGAAACGGTTCGAATACTGTTTATTAAATGTAATGTTTATTCGGTATACTTGCGAAGTACTCGACAGAATGAGTATCTGTAAGTTTCGAAATTCTGCTTTCGAGTACTTCGTTACTGGAATGAGTCAACACTTTTATAAGTACTAAGCGAATCATAGAAGTTGAAAATATGCCTACATTTAAATGAATTCTTAAAACAGTTATAGAAAGAATTATAGCTATTCGTTTCATTTCTTATTTCTCGAGAAACGAGGAATATCGAGAAATCAGAAACACTTAGCATAACTGTAAATTGCTACAGAACATTTAGAAATTGATTATCTGGTATCATGAAATGGGAATAACTAATATTAACCTATGTCTTCTCCATTTCCAATGATTTAATTGATATTACTTATAATTAAATCGATTTCAATTAATTTAACTGTAACGCCGAGAAAGGATCCATTTCATTAGCAATATAATTATCGCACTCTAGGTTTGAAATACTTTGGGTCAAAGTTATTATCTATTTTCACTACAGAATTATTCACCTATTGAATAAGTGCAATAATAGAATAAGCCGTCCAAGTGTTGGTGACATGGTAGCCAAAATCAATCAATCTGCTTTGCTATATTAAATTTCTTACATGACAAATAATGTAATATAAACGTATCAAACTGATGTGAAAAAGGAAGTTTGAAATTTAATGTTTGCAAGTGGAAATAGTAAATTGAATATGATTGAATAAGCACAGAATACAATCTTCAAATATTGCCTCATCGTTTTGTATAAATCATATTCTATTTCAATTCACTGCGGATTACAGGCACGATTCACAGAAGCTGTTGAAACATTATTTCCATGGGCGCGTATCACTCTCTGATCGTCGAACGATCGAAACAACTTGCAGCCGCTTGGCAGCGATTTAGGTCGTGAAAATTTCAATCATGCCACGCATTAGGGGCATTCAAATCATTCAGATGATTCGACGGCGTGTTTTAAGCCGGGGCATCAATCTGTTCGGTTCAGTCGAGGCGCATCGCGATGAAAAGACGAATGCTCACGCGGATTGGTGCTCTGGCTGTTCGCCAACCTATGGTTAGTACGTTTATTCCGGCCAACTGGTTTGTGCAATGCGTATCGGAGATCCGCTTTAGTCGTGGATGGCATATGTACGTCTTTTATTCTCAAACGGTTTCACGTTTATGTATCCGTAGAAAATCTGCTTCCACGTCGAACGAATCGTTTCCATCAACGTTTTGCTTTGCCTCCTATCCTTCGGTTCGATATTCGAGCTTGAATTTACCTTGACTCTTATGACAGAAACGATTCTATTCTCAGCACTCCGGTACAATTATTTGAAGTTTAAATAAGAACCGACCTTTATGTTTTTCTTTTTATTTTATCGAATACGTTTTAAAAAGAATTTCTTATATAATACATATCTACTTAAAAAACTATAATACTTTTTTTTTAGTAATTAACTCATTAATTCTCTGAAGTAATAGATATATTAGTATCAACATCGTACTAAGAATATTTCCAAGAATAGACTTTTGATTTACAATGCTATGAAAATGAATATTATAAATATTAGGGGTTCCCATCAGTAGTCAATTATTTTCAAAGGTATCATTTGTTATTAATTTTACGTCGACTGTATAAGTATAAGCACGTGTCCCTTGGTTTTCAATAGCGTAGACTGTGAATTAAATATTCCCAAAAGTGTACAGGTAAACTATTTGTTGCATAAAAAATATTTCAAACGAAGCAAACAATTAAAAAAAATTAATTACCATATTGCCACCCTTACTCGATACCAAGCAACTTTCGTTTAATCCTTTTTTTTTTTTTTTATACAATAAATCAGTTCTAATTTAATTTCTGTATATTAGGGGAAAATATGATGCTACGGATACGCAAAGCATGGCTCAACAATTTCAGCTGACAAATTTCAAAGATTGCTTAAAATAATTTTCAATTCTTGCATAGATGTAAGAAGGCAACATATTGAACATTAAATTTAATGTATGTAAAGTATATGCTTTTCACGATTCCCTTCTTTTATCAGAAATTTATTAATAAAGTTAACTATTTCCTTTGTTCCATGCGTTCTTTAGTTGACCTACTATTATCTGAAGAGGTCGTAAGAAGATATTGTATACACTTAGGTATATAAAAAGAACTTGGAAAAAACTAGACGTCGATATTTTATTTAATGGAGTACGCCTGACAGACGGTTTCAAGAATATCAATCCCTTTGGGAATTTTTCTTCGGGGTAATTACAAAGTAAAAATGCTTCAATCATTTTAGAAGACGTGCATCTAACTTTCGTTTTTATTTTCGATGTTTTTTAACTAAAAATAATTCAAAACAGTGGAGTTATTTGCTATTTCTTAAATTTTTTGCGTTGAAAGACAGTTGTATGGCCGTCGCCGCCGCTGAAAGATTGAAAAATCAAAAATCCCTTTTAATTTATAAGTAAATATATATTATTCATAATGTAGCGTAGAATTTTTTTGGATATCTTAATTATTTCATTTAGTATAACTGTTTGAAATTGATTTGTTTTCCCAAAAATAAGTGTTTCGGGTTCAAAGTGTCGCCATGTTTACAATTATTGAAATTTTGTACAAATCCTATGCTTTATCGTAGGCAGTACACATTTTTATTTGTAAATCAAAAGGAATTTTCGATTCTGAATATTTCAGTCTTTGGCGGTGATAGTGGTTATAAAGCGAATATTTCAAAGAACACAGTTTAAGAGATAGAGAACAACTCTATCTATAACTTTACAACAGTTTTCAAAAAATTCGAGAATAAAGGCGAAAGTTAGATATGTGTCCTCTAAAATGATTGAAACATTGCACTTAGTAATTACTCTGAAAAAAATTCCCAAAGGGATTAATTTTTCAAAGCGTCTGACAGGTGTACCCCCTAAGCTTTCAAAGTAATCAGTCTCTTACGTTTCAAATTTATCACTCTGCATGTACCATGAGAATATAGCAAAAACTTGCAAGAGAGACTAAAACTTTTACATATCCCTAATACTTTAAAATACAGTAACATCGGGGATTGCAACTTTAGAAACATGATTTTGCTTTGGTTAGCAAATGAATTCCAATGAACTACATGTAACCCTCGTATAACCCAGAAGTTAGATTTTAACTGTACCACGTGTTACAAAATTCGCATGATGTGAGGCTCAGGTTTCATACAAAATGTAAGATTAAGTTCCATAATGTATTCTTTTAATTATATATAAATAACAGTAATTAGATTCAACAGAAACATATCTTACCCATTTAAGAATTGGTGCGATTAAAAGAACCAGTTAACAAATACATAAAATAAAATTCTGAAAATTACGAATTATACGCATGGTAAAGTATGTGAAAAGTAGCGATAGAAAAGTTTTTATATCGTGTCATATAAGGGTAGGCGTTGCTATACAAGGGTTACCGGTACTTTTTAAGAATGTTACGATAACAAGAAAAAGCAGAATCGCTTTAAGCTAGAAAGCTAAAATTATGCATAAATTAGTGCACTCTAGTGCGACAAATGCTGGTTCGAAGCGGGCCTTATCGCGCCACACCGCTCGTATTCCCAACGTTCAGAATAACTTCAGCCCTGACAAACTGCGAACACGTTATGCACTCGAAACGCGGCATCGAGGTCGCGATAAATTTTTTCGCGTCAAGGGTGGCGGGTGTATCTTCTTTCAGAAAATTGCACGGTCGCTCGTAAAGATAAGTACTTAATTCCCTGTTTTGCCGGAAATTGTTTTCCTTCGCAGAGAGGAGTCCATTCCGCTTTATGAATCGCTCGACCGACTTTACACAACGCGCGGAAGCTACGTACGATAGCAGAAAAAATGTTTATTTCTTACATAGCACGTGCTTATCAAAATTTCTATGTCGAAAGTGTTCATGTTCCGGTACTAAACGTAATTTTATCTTTTGTATAGGAATTGGTACTTTTCAATTCTAAGAAAAATGATAATACAGCGTTGAGCATCGTAGGCTTCCCTAGGGAAAATGGTAAAGGAGTAAGGAAATCTCACCATTTGCTTTATACTCGAAAGTTACTACATTATGCGTAGGCACGATAATTAATCAAGTCGTAAATTAAAATTTAATTTCAAATTAAATTATAAATATTGAAATTTAATTTAAAATTAAATTCAAAATGTTGCAATTTAATTTAAAATTAAATTAAAAATATTGAAATTTAATTTAAAATTAAATTAAAAATACTGAAATTTAATTTAAAATTAAATTAAATTTAATTAAGTAAAATTAAATTTAATTCGTAGATACTAATTTAGTAAATTGATAATTCGAAATTTTGCAATTAGTGATTTGGTAATGTGGTTATTTAGTATCTTAGTAACTCAATAATTTAGTAATTTGATAAATTAATAACTTAGTAATTTAGTAGCTTAATAATTTAGTAATTCACTAATTCGGTAATTTTGTATTTAATTTAGTAATTTGGTCATTTCTAAAGTACTAATTGAGTCATTGCTGAAAAGGATCGGGAATAACAGTCAACTGACAACTTTGATGCATAGAACGAATAGTCTTTATTATAATCTAATGTGCTTATATTTAGACAGGTATATATATTTACATATGGGAATAGTAATATTCATCTATTTAATACAATGGACTGGAAGCTACTACTACATATGTAAAATTAACGGACAATACAAAGTACGCTAGCGCGCGTATCGATATAGATTAGAAGCTCTGTGAGGCGGGAAGAGCATATCCCTTCAATTACTAAGCTAATGCAGTTATTATTATCTACTGACTTTTATCTAACTGATTTTTAAAAAATTAAAAAACTTACGGAATAATTACTAATCCAGATAGGTTTAATGCCTAGTAATTTTCAAATGTGTAGACGAGTGAGGGGGTTTCACCACAGCGGCGCCATTTTTCCAAATAAAGCCTATCGTTTCCGATATTGTGCTATGTTTTTCTCATACATGTGTATGTATAAGTACAATATGAGTGTCAAACAATCTTTTTGTGCGATTTTCAAGAATGTTTCCGTTTTTATTTGCTTATCTAATTGTTTATAGTATAAAAAATATTGTGTAAAGATTTTATAGAAATGTTCCTAAAATTCACAAAATTCGATGATAAAACAATTAAACCAATAAAACAGAATTTAATTTACAAAGAACTATAAATATTTATCGAAAAGATGGCCAGGAGGCTTCATGAATTTAAAGATCTTATGTCAGTAAACTGATCGCGAAAAACTTTAAATTCATCGTTTTTGAAGTACATTTTTTTTAGAAATTGTCTATATAACATTTCACAAAATTTGGTATAGATGTAATAATTAATAAGACTGCTATTACATCGTGTAATTTTTGAGATCTTTATTTATTAATGAAGTAATCAATTTTTACGAAAAACGTAATTCCTTTCTTAAACGGCTTAATTTTTCAATGTTACAAAAGTTAAAAGCCTTTCTCCACACACAATTCTCCAAAACTCCATTAATTTTCTAATCATTCTGGGAACCTTGAAACGTACTCTATTTGAAATAATGCAAAAATTGAATTTGTCTTTTTAATAGAAATATCAAATCAATTCATCGAGTAAGTTCTCTCCTTCTAATAAATTGAAAAAGAAAATGATTTTTTCACAGTGTTAAAAATATATACTCCCTTAATAAACTACGTTATTTACACACTTCAGTAATCATGGCAGGTATTACAAAACTAGCGAAACGTAACTACTCTTTGCAAACATAATTTGACTTCGTATGAGCGAATACGTAAGTGAACATAAATTCACTATCTAACTGAAGGATACAAATTTCTCAGCGTACATAAATTTACCGTCTTATGAGTAATAATTGTATTCAATGTAACCAAAGATACTGTAAAATATTATACTTTAATTTGACCTTGCCTAACCACCAAATTATTAGTGACTCGTTTTAAATGTATTACTTAATTAAACAAGATTAAATTTGGTTCTAAATTTGAGCCAAATTATTTGCGACTAAAGATGGTTAAATTTTTCCTCTGCAAGTGATTCTTTGGCAATCGAATTAATCTTTTTCATTTCTTTCTAGTGGGAATCATTTTATTTGAATGCAAAGAATTTTAAATTCATATTGTTTTTCTACAGAGTACTTCTATAAAAGAAAAGGAGTCGCGAACTCTGTATTTAATTTTTCATTACAAATGGTAGATTTAAATACTGAAGCTATAAAATATATTTATATTTCAACCTTTCTGTAAACTGATTCGTATATGTAAAACAAGCGTCATAAGATAAATGTTGTAAAAAATAGGGTACACAATTTTTTTTTTTGTGGAACATTAACTCATACTATTTGAATAACAGAAGAAATTGAAAACTTTGTCTCAAAAAAAGCAATAAATAAGATATATTGTTTTGGATAAAAACTAATGATGTAACCTATGCAGTACGTCAGTATATGATAATAATTTGAAAGTATTCAATATTAACCCTTGGATAATGGATCATGGAGAGAGCCAGCAATTTTAATTGAATTTTGAACTGTTTTTCATTTCCATTTTTGGAAGTTCGAAGTATTTCTTTAAATACCCTTGCGTTTAAATACTTTATTACTTGATAAATAACGTGGTATTCGAGGATTAAAATAATACCAAAATCTATCAAGAGACCGAACATATCTGTAACAAGAAGCCGTCTTCAATTTAAATAATTATACTTACATTTTAAAAATTAGTAGCAGTATTAGCTAAATTACAATTAATCGCCATGTGTATTTTAGATTGCCAAAAATTCTTACAATTAATATTAAGGGTAAAAGTTTTCAGTAATATTTATAAACTTGATGAAATCCCGGAGACAGAAAGTTTACGGTGATAAACGGATTCCTCGAGTGAATACATTGGTCGGGTCAGAAGATTTTCAGGCAGCCTATAAATTCTAATTTAAAATCAGTGTCGGAACAAAAGATCCTCGAGGACTGGCTACCATTTCTCAAAGTGTTCCTCGTGTAGCTCATTCGTTTCGAACGTTACTCTGACACCGTGGTAAACAGTCGGGTCCGCCGTAAGTCAAGTCATCGTAAAATCTTCAGGGTTGCTTGTCGCGATGCTTACTAACTCAACATGACTCGAGACGACGAGTATAGTTAACACTAGATCTTCGCTACTGCTTATTCGGCATTCAGCAGTATTTATCATCGTTTCAAACAACAGTTCTAAAGATTGAGTAATCGCGACGTTTATATGTATGATTTAACAAATGCCATTTCCGTTAAAGAATGATGGTGCTAGGGATAGAGCAACATGTAACCGTAACAATGTATAGTAACGAACTAAAATAAAAACTTGCTTAGGCGAGCAGTACCAAAAGACAGCATAATTTGATAAAACGAAACTACGTTTTAAAATAGCTATGCATATTTTTATAAATACAACCATCACATGAAGTATTTAACAGCGAGGACACTATATGTATGTATATGATACATGTATTCGGAAAATCAAATCGATAAAAGTAACTTTATAATTACATGATTCTATGATTATATATTTTATACATATTTACACATATACTATTTTTTGTATATCTTTTACTCCCTCTGTACTGTATATGGTGGCCTATTTGAAGTTTCGCATCCAATTATTTCCGAAACTATAGCTTGTTTCAAAGAAAGTTTTATTTGAAACATTTTCTGCGACAAGCTGTAGTTTGGCAAATAATTGGATGCGAAACTTCAAATGCGTCACCCTGTATATACACTATACATACATACCTACTACTCTTTATATTAATTGAAAAAACTCACAGCTTTTATTTATACAGCTTTCCAAACTGTGCCTTTAGCTCAGTCAGTGGTAGTGGTCCGCGAAATTATGAAAGCCGAATTTTTTTGTTAAATAATATAATGTTATAATTATAGTATTTTTAATACAGTATTAATACAATATAGTATTTTTCTATTTTATCAAATATATAAACTATATATTTTATGTTAAATATGTTTAATAATATATTTTCTAAAATATATTTATTTCTACGCGGGATGTTTTGTTTGTTTTTTGGATCATTAATTTTAGTGTTCCGCAAATTTTTCGTACAATCAAAAGTGTTCCCTGACTTCAAGAAGGTTAAGAACCACTGCTTTAGCTGCTCGCATAAACGATGCTCATTAATATTTATTCAGAAGGATTTTAATCAAATGAAATTCCAGCTATTAAAGAGTCCACTTATATTTTCTTCGATCCAGCAAATAATGCAAATGCAATTTTTAAAGTATGCTTGGAACTGTTCTGCTAAAACCGAATCACTTCCAAGCACAATTTTTCAACTTATTATGATAAGTTGTTATTTATGAGTGTATAATCAATAGCAGTTATTCAAATGATTAAAATCTGACTTCATTCTTTAGTTCTGACTTTACTTCAAATCTGAATAAATTTACAATGTTCTTTTTTTTCCTAGAGAAACATTAAATCATCTTTAATTGCAAGTTGAACGTCTTGTACATCGGGACGATTTGACGATTTATACCATACAATATTATTCTTTTCTTTCGATTCAAGATTCCAATTTCTACTCGTCAGGCCATATGACACTATTCCTAAATAATAATGGTTAACCCATAAATTATTTAGAAAACAGCAGACGTTTTTCTTATCTTCATGATCAATAAAAAGTTTCTTTTTCGCTAAGTATGTAATTTCTGAAATTAAAGTTTCTTTTATAACTTCACTAAGAACCTTTAATAAAATTATTGATCGTGTCATATTTTTTATATTTGTTACATATCAATTTAGCACTTATAATGAAAATTTTATATCTGTTTGTAATTCCTTTACATGTTGATCCATTTTTTCTGTTTCTAACTATTAAATGTTTATAACATTTATAAATTTTCGATTATTAAATAAGATTTCAAACGATTATTGAAATCAATATATGTGTAGCAACAAAAAGAACCTATTGAATAGGAATAGCGATTGCCAACTATGAAGTATAATCACGTGACTGCCAAGTAGGGAGGATTTACTGTATTAGGAATAATGGGCCGAAATATTATTTTAAACGACCATTTCTTATTTTGATATTAAACGAAATTTACCTGAACGAACCTGATTCACGATCGCCCGTTATAAGTACACGCGACTGTGTCTCCTCTGATGTTGAATACCACTGTAAACGCTACATTTGTACCAAGCTATTCTGCTTCTGTATTGAAAAGAGAACGTGATTCATAACCTTTATAATCTTTTCTGTGAAAAATGGGTTTGCTCTTACTCGTAGTGTAGTTAGATCTTTTCTTAAACTCTTAATTTTTGAAATAAATTGGAATGTTGACACGTTTCTTGCGTTCTTTTCAATTTGACCATCGTTTTAACATAACCGAACGATTGTAATACAATAATGACTTATGTTATTCAAAAGAGTTCCTAGAATAACTCAATCTAAAAATCAACTGAATGGCTATTACTATTTACAGTTTGGAAATTTTTCTTTTTCCTTCAAAATTAGATTTCTTGAGAACTGAGGATTCAGGCGAGCATACAAAAGTCCGTAGGAAGTGTTTATTGAATGTTATAAGTCCAAATGGGTGTTACACAGCTTTATCGAACATTCAGGGTCGTAAGATTCTGAAGATGCCTAATTTTGATGATGTAGCAAGCGTTCAGCATGTGTAACCCTGTGTTTAATTCGTTGGTAGCGTCGCGACGCTCTGCCTAATGGCACGCATCGTGCCGCCAATATTTTCAGCCAACCAGTCGTCGACCATCCATTCTGACTAACGACAAGAAGAAGGGGAGACGCGTTGGTACGATCGCGAGCAACTTGAGCGATGAAGTGAGTGCAGAGTGAAGCCTATTTTTGTGCTCGCCGACAAACAACCTCGTAGATCTAGTGTCACATCGTTAGAGCACCACGAAAATACCCTCCACGCGTGACAGAGAAAAGTGATGCTGGTTACTACAGTTGTTACTTTCATTTTCCATATTTTGAGCTGTTACTTTAAATATTATCTGTCCATATTGAAAACTGTTTTTTTTTTTTTTTTTTTTTTAATTTGTTGAATGTTACCTTAACTGGAATAATTTTCCTTAAGTCTGGGTTACGATTGGCTCAGGTTCCGTTGTTCGAGGATTAACACCTATAATGCTGCAATGAAGGTGCCTATATGCAGTATGGCACGTTATAACTATAATTATTGAGATAATAGTCGGTTTATTTTCCAACTTAAACTTCTTATTTGACATCTTACGAAATTAATATGTATAATGTTAATAGTACTTGGAAGTGTCTTTAACTTTTTCTTTTTAGTGCCTTTCAGTTTTTCAATTATGTTCAATTATGGTGCTGGTTACCATCAACCTACCATGATATTCAATCTGTTTATGCTTTGATTGGCGAATCATTGAGATAGCGATAATTTTATTTGATTTTCATTTTCTACACATCCAATTATTTCCTTAAATATTAGTTTACCAATATATGGGATTATGGCGATACAAAATTTGAACCCTTAATTTTAGTTTAACTTCCTACCCCTGCATATCGTTAGTAGATTGGGTCTTGATTGACACGGCTTTGGCCGATAACACGTTACAAGAAAAAGAAGTAATAACGGTTGGATTAACGTTGCTTCGAATGATTCTTAAGATTAGGCAGAACTGATCAAAATTAATCTATTAGTATAATTAAATTCCATTTGAATACTATATTACTGAAAGTATTAAATAATTAATGTACATATCGATTAAGGAAATTAAATACTTTCATTAACAACATTTTTTCAATTATTACTGTTAAATAAATTTTTAAAACTGGTATAAGAAACGTACAATTGACTACAAAATATAAGATGATTATACATTTCAAGTCGAAAGAAAGAAAGAGAAACAGTTTTCTTCTATTGTTCCACTTCACCTGTGTCTGAATAGTTAAAAGTAATATTATATGTTTGTTTATTGGACAATTATGCAAATTACATATGTTGCGATATAACTGACAGAAATGAATCATTTAAATAAAAATAAATTGTTCCTTTTTCGTGTCCTTTATATGTAGCTTCAAAATCAACTTTGCAACAGTTAATCCTTAAAAGTGTAACACATTACGCAAAAAATAATAATTTCTAATTACAAATTTGTTTAAACGTCAATAGTTCAATGATTTTAGAAGAAATGCGTTATATCAATTAATTTTGATAGTTTACAATTCTTCAGTAAATTTTATTTATTTTTCCATCTATCCAAAGTTATTTGAAGTTCCGAAAACTTCGAGTATAATAGACGTATATACGCAGAGGTAATAAAACTCTGAGATTAAAGTTTTTACATATATAAAAGTCAACATCTGCGTTTATTTTTACATTGATCGTAATTTACCGTCAGCACAAAATGAAACGAAGGATAGAAGTAAATTTTACTACCTGGATGTTTCTGTGTCAACTAAATACTGCTGGATTCTAACTCTAACCATCAACAGGTCACGCATCGTTACTTACAACGAATAAAATTAAGCTAACGATGTACTTCATCGTAAACTCTCTGGGTTATTAACTTTAACTTGCTGTAGATTATATCGTGGAATTTATTTAGTACCGTTAATACACCGTAGGATTACGTATCGGCGAAGATGGGAACAGAAAGAAACTCTGACAGGAAGCACATTCAGCAGCCGAAGCGTGTAGTGTGAAATATATACAAACTGTCATTTTTAGAAATCGTAAGAAGTAACATTAATGTATAAAAAAAAAACCGCGCATGGATACATACATACAGGACGAACATTAGAACCTTCCTTCTTTTGAAGTCGGTTAATAAACCAGAAATAATATTAAAATTGTATAAATCAGGTAACATTACATTGGCAATAATAATTTATTTTTCGTACGAATAGTTTCACCATTCTTTTGTTTGTGTCCGGAAGTAAGATAAAGTACATATACGATAGAAATTGTGTTGCTTAAAATATATTGCTAATTAAGACCGTTATACGGAATTAAATTGATAATATAAAGATTAAATTGAAGTTTCGCTAGTTGATAGACATTAAAGATTGTCAGTTAACCGATGACTGTTTATTTTTGTACCACGTGCTCGTGGAACATACTACAAAGACAATTCTTAACTTACGATAATCATACGCCAAGAAGATCCTTTTATTTTCTTTATTTTTTACTGTACTGCAGATGAATTTATTATTTTTCTTACACAATACAATATCTGTTAGCGTCTTACTTACGAGAAACCTATTGTTACGTGAAAATCAATTAATAAATCTTGTGTTCATAATAACATAGTATATTTCGAACTTCAAGACTTTTAGTAATCATAATTTGTACCCATTTAAAACTTCCAAAATTATTAAAATTCTCCGAATTTTTCCAAATTTCTGATTTGTAAAAGTTTCAATAGATATTCCTTATGAATAAGTCAGATTGAAGTGTTTCGAAATTCTACCAGTCATTGAATTGTTTCAATATTTATAAGACGTAGCTCTAAATAGCTGCTTATATAGCTCTTTGTAGAATGAAAAGATTTTCAGAACAAATCGAAACAGCCGTACCTCCTATGTCAGGCTTTCCAACCGTCTCCCCTTCTGACAGTTATTATAACGTTTGAAGATACTTATTCTAGGAAGTTACGGCGAGCAGCTGCGCACTTTTTTCGATCGTTTGGTTTTCAGGCTGAAAATTATTATGTACCATGCGGACTTTATACGTGCGTTGTGGGCATAACCTGCCATCAGGGGAAGCGTTATATATGTATATTTTCCAGGGCTAAGTGGCGAGGAACTAATGATAAACACGACTGTTCACGGCTATAAGGGGAAATTAATGTTCCGGACGTAACGGTAAATGGAGTAGAAAGAAGACAAGAAACTGGGAGATAAATGGTGCTCGTCGTCGTGAACCGAAGAATAGTGCCTTTTACGAAAGACTAACGAACCAGGTTTTGCTGGAAAATCTGAACTTACCGCTAAACCATTTTCTTGGGAATGATAAATTTTGCTTTACCTTTGGGAAAATGGAGACTTCTTATGTACAGCGTAATAAAAAGAACAATATAATTTCTAAAAAAGGGAAGTCAAAATTATGGAATATATGTACTCGTTTGTATGCAGTTTGATTTTTTATATAATGTAAATATTAACAGAACTACCAAACGGATCAAAATGACTTGTTTCAGATTTCTTATTTTAATTTACAAAATTTATTAAAACGCTTCTGGCGAGTTATATGTTGGCTTTTATCAAGATAAAGAATTATTGTATACGTAAGTTTACGTTTAACGTCGTAATTATTTTAAAGAAGTTAGGGTACATTGAACGCCGGTAGTTCCAGGGTTAAAATAAAACAAACAGAAAGACGGGTCCTTCGGAATTAATAAATATTTTATTTGGTTGACTATGAAATTAATAGCTAACATATCTTTGTTTAATTCCCAATACATTATTGGCGATTCTTTTACAAATTTTTTTTATTCACAGTTCGGTTGTTGTATACTAAAATGTATCGAGTAACAGTTCGTTGCATTGTTACGAAAAAATACAGCATGAAATATTAATTAATATGTTGTTTCACTTATATTAGTAATCCAATTTGTTGTACACCAACAGAAAATTTATTCCTTAAATAAAAAGGACACATTAATAATATAATTTCATAACAATTAATAGTATAAAATACACGAAAAACAACTGATAGAAAAATACAATTATATTTATTCAGTTTTTAATGAAATAAACTTACTAATGGAACATTGTGCATAGATCGTATAGCAGCAAAGAAGTGTTGTTGAAATAGCAATGTAATCTGTAAAATTTGCTGAAAAAGGGAACACCTTAATGATATAACGTGACAGCAGTTATCAAAGAGGTTCCGTGAAATTGAAACTGGATGCAACTTGAAGGGTGTGCACGAGAACAAAATTTGGATTGATCACGCAGCTTCTCGCTGAGAGTAAATGCGCAAGGAAGTGATTGCGAATGATGGACGATCGGGTGCCGAGGGATGATAAAGTAGTAGCGTGTGGTAGAGCATATCGACGGGAAACACCCCCATCTATCAGACCCTTTCCACTTCGCGGTAATCACCGGCTGCCAAGTAAAGTCAGACTACAAGTAAGATCTTAGAGGATGATCTCACTCTATTTTCGATCGATCTAAACGGATCACGTGAAGCTGTATCGAAGAAACCGGACCTTGTGAAAAAGAATAAAGAACTATATATCTTACACCTTCCGTCTATAAATATCATATACATTTAAAGAAAAAGAAAAAGAAAAAAAAAACATTCAAGCTCAACGAAGGATAATTAAGAAATTGTAATTAAATAACCTTGTTGGTAATTTACTGTAATCTTCAAATAACAAATTCATCGTTGAAACTTTTGAGACAACCTAATACTTTGTAAAATATACTGAAAACAGATTCCAAACTTGTGTTGCGATATGACAGTTTTAAAAATTGACATCAGTCAAAAAGAAAAAATCGTAAATTTTATAATTCAATTTAAATTCTGTAAAAATTACAGAATCTGCTTAAAGTGCCGATAATAATTGGAACCTTCAGATTCAGAAACGTTTTCAACGAGGCATTTGACATTGTTTCTCAACAAAAAGTTTTCCAATATTTATAGCCATCAAAGAAACTGCTGCAATCACTCGTCATTAAGATGGTTTCAACGATTACCTTTTATAGGTAGGGAATTTCCATCTTCAAAAATTCTATGACAGAAATAACAATTGTTATCTACGACATATCTTGATACAGATGGTAAAACAAATACGAGAAAGTTGCCCATATACAACTTTTTCAGTTGGAAGGATACTGTTCTGCCATGTACGATGAGAATTCATTTATGGAGGCACCAAAAATATTCCAAAATAAACAATATTTTAAGTAGGTCCCTAAATTTTTTCATTTGAAGACTAACGCTGTTTTGAAAACGTGTTTGTCAGATAAAATAATACAAGGCAAACATGGCATGACGTAATTTGAGCAAATGTATTTGCACTTCTTGCAATAAATATGCAAAATTGTCAGGAAGTACGTAACAAAATTTACATATGACTCGCAACTTTAATTTATAACTTTAAGTCATGACGTTACCAGTAAATTAATTGCATTTGAAAAACTATCTTGATTGGATTTTTGTTGGACATAATTGCTCTTTTACGGTAACCAAACATTATTTTTACAGCTTGTATACTCAACGGTATTAAATCATTTTAAATTATAATTTCAGTAAATTATTCTGCTTCAAACATCATGATATTGAGTATCATTTTTGTATTTTTGACTTTAACTTACAAACCCTGCCTGTGTTTGTTGACGGAGAGCACCCCTTAAATTAGTCTGCGTGCATAAGCTTACAAATATTTAAATACTTTTTAAAATTATATGGGGCGACTTGAATTTTATTAAGCAATTAGCAGATTTTAAAACTTTCTTATCTGAACCTGCAATCAAAATTTGTAAGCGAAATCAGACTTTCGGCCTCAAACTGTAATAAACCTAAAAAATTTTTACATCTTTTAATGACCGTCATGTGTTCATGTATGCATTAACAGGTTTTAATGAAATGTTCAACAGAGAGTGAATTATTTAACTGTGCCACTTACATTTACTTGGAATTGATTTATTGTGTAAAAAGAAATGTATCAAACGAAAGTTGCTTATTATCAAGCAAAGGCTACAATATGATAATTAACTCTTCTTAATCTTTTGCTTCGTTTGCAATAGTTTTCAAGTAAATTCAGCTAGCACAATGAATTACTCCCCTGTATACAACTGGCGTATATCTATAAAACGTATTTTTGAAATTTTCATTACAAATAGGAAATTGATAAAGGTAATTATTACTGGAATTATTAATTAAACCTAGCGCTTACGCAAATATAACAATTTTATATTTCGTATCATTATTTTTCGTATATTTTAAAATAATCCAGAAGGAAATAAAAAAAGAACAATGTCATAATAACAAACTAGTTAAACACAAGGTTTTATAATATTTAGTCAACAGTGAATTTTATATCATATTAATAAACATTTTTTTATATATACTTTACATCAATACCCTTACATTATTCGTAAAATCTACGATCTCTATAATATTATACAGGGTGGTTCACTTACGTGTACCACCTAAGTTACTTGTAAACTATTTGTTACATGGCAAAATGGATAAAACCAAAGATGTATCCTATTAAAGAAGGAACACAATGTAGTAAATAATATTTACTAAAGTTTTTTAATCATAGTGGGTAAAATTTAATAACCCAACCCATAGCATACAACCGATAAGAGCTTTAAATGATAATTGTAAATAAAAAATTTATTTTAGGCTGTATGAGTCCAGAAACTAATTTTAAATGACAAGGGATATTCTACGGTGATTGATGACAAATCTTCGTGAATATCAAATCTGTGCAACAATGATCTTGCCTGGTTAGAAGAATATTTCAGTAATTATTAGTTTTTGGAACCATACACCCTAATAGTTATTTACTCCGTATTCTGCGCCCTTTTATATTTGCAGAATCAAATTTTGCTACAATTATAAAGTACAATACAGCAAAATAGCAAACAGCTTGATGTCGTACGAGTTCGATTTGAATTATTTTTCCATATAACAAATAGTTTGCAGGTAACGTAGTAAACAGGTAAAAGGCCATGTTTAAACAATTCCATTATTACCCGTCGTAAAATTACTTATTTTCAACTTGCAATTAATAACCAACATTGTCCTTCAAAGTCATAAAATATCCTGACAATAATAGCCTTACAACAATACCCACGTCGTAAAAATGCTCCGGTAATAACAGTATGACTAAAATGAAGGACAACATTTGGAATGTAGACGCGTCGGGAAGCATAAATTCCTTACTGCAACCCGGACGATCGGATTAAGTACTCGTTTCCACGGCCGACAGCCACTGAATTTACTGATCTTCCGCAAGCCTGAATTCTTACGCGACTAGCCACGCTGACTGTACGCGTCTACACGTACCCGGCTGAAACGTAGCCGCGTACGTACGTAGAACACGAAGATCAGCATACGTTGCGTATTATTTACAATTGGCGGCGATTTATGTTTTTGCACCGGATGAGGGCAAGCAAGCAGGCATGGGGAATGTAGAAAGAGACGGCGAGAGAAATTGAGTGAGAAAGATAAAGAGAGAGAAGGCTACCGCCTTGCCAGCCAATTCCCGGCGGCCCGCTATATTTACGAGGCCCATAAAGTAGCGGGCACGGCCGCGTATATTGCCGCGTAAATATCAGCTTATGGAAATATAGAGCTCAATATCTGCCTGCCTGCCTGCCTACCTGCCTACCTAACGCGTTCCGCAGCTTTCCTTCCCTTTCCATTCAAAGACCATCCAATGTCGGGGTAGTTTTCGTTCAGCTCGTTGGTAATCGTGCGTATCTTGCTTGGGAAAAATTATTTCTGCCTCCTCGACACCCTTCCTCGTGAAGCTACTCTGATGCGTTACGAAATTTACTACTATCCCTGTCCTTTATCTTTTCCTATCGTACAATAGTTTACTTTTGATTCTTAACTCGTTTCTGATTGTTGTGCATAATTCGATTGATGTAACGTAGAGTACAGGGCCGAGCAAAACAAGCTTCCCTAAGGAAAATGGCATCGTAGTAGGTATTTCTACTAATTATTATAATACTAGAGAGTTATCACACGGTGTGCATAATATATGAGTCTTTGCATTTACTTGAGAGAGCATTGCATTCCCATAAATTTTTTAAACAGAGTCAGCAGGCATTGTATAAAAAGTAAATTTTCATTATCAGCAAGTACACACAGCGGGAAGATTCCGAGTCTCGTTGCTTCTCATTCGAAGCCATTTTTGTCCTCTAACTTGGGCAAGTGTAAAGGAATCTTACCGTATTAACACCTTGACAGCTGCACATTTAGTAGAATCTAGGGTTCGTGTAATTTTGCGTTATTTTCTGTAACTAACAAAAGAGCATTTCTAAGATTCTGCTTGAAAATTCCATCTAACTTTCAGCTATCACGGTTTAAACATTTAATATTTATCTTGCACTTGTTTAATGTATAAATAGTACCATTTAATCATCTTTATTTTGTTAGTTTTATATACAGAGTGTTCGGGCAGCAATGATACAATTTAACAAGGAATTATTTTTCAATACTCTTTTAGCAAGTGTATGTTTCGTCTTGATGAATCAACTTTTGTGGGGTTGGTATAATTATAAAAATACGATAGTATTTTTAAAACAATTCCATTTTTACAGTATTTTGCAATTCCGTCAATTCGATTTCTATCGTGAATTTTCTATAAGAGCAATATAGTTTTAATAAAAACATATTCGAAAATTTAATATATTTACTTTATTTAATTTTTACAAAATATAAAATTCTTTAAATGCGGGGCCCCTTTCGAGCGTGGGGCCCGGTGCAGTGCCCAGACGCTAAGGGGGGTATTATTGAAAATCGTAGAACAATATTAAAAAGAGCGATTGGAGATCGTAGCGAATTGCTTGGAAAAGTTTAAGTTTTAAATTATCTTTTTTTTTCGATGGCTTTTCTTCCATATTTCTAGTCAATAAGGTTCATAAAAGCAACTATCAAAATATTGCAAGTTAGATTTATTTTTTACTAATTACTTCACAGAATAAAAGTATGTAGACTAAAGTATCCAATTATTTACATTGTAAGCAGATTTGTATTTTAAATTGCACTTTTTTAAAAAATAATCTTTACAAAATATTACTTATATTATAAAATTTATGATTTTCTCGTTGGTTAATACTGGCTTTTGAAACTATTTCGAAATTATTTTATATAATCATCAGATTTATATAAAAACGTATAAATCATTAATTATTATTAGCACTAAACACGAGAAATTGATATATGCGGTTTTTCAATTATAATTATTGATACTGACATTTTATAGATACGAAGAAAAATTAAATAAACCAAAATAGATCCAATTTAATTTAAAATTTATTATCGAATAAAAACAGAAGAAGTACCAATAAACGAAACAATGCTAATTAGTATTTAACAGTACACATCTTTTCAAATTCTTCAATTCCTTTCATTTCAATGTTCTTTATTAATGATCATACATCCTGTAGCGAACTGTTCAAAGCGAAATACAAGTGTTGTTACGAAATGAAAATACACACTACTTTTTGCCGTTTGTCCGTGATGGAATTGCATTTAACGCTGGATAAATTAACTTATTCTTTCTCGCAGTAACATTATTCACCCTGTACAGCGGAACATACGCAATTAATCAATGGAATCTCCAATCTAACACTCATTAACATTAATTACCATTAACCGCTGTCTGTACCAATGACTAGAAGCACCGCATCGCTTGTCAGTAACATGATCGGTAAGCGTTAAATCAGATGTTTCTTTTAATGCCTTTGTGCAGAAACAACTATGCAAGAAATCGAAATATACCGAATTAAGAAGAAAATACTTATCTTGATGATGTCGTGGTTATAAAGAATAAGGGGAAAATATGGAAGAAGAATTTCTTGTTTAAAGATACCCTTTCATAAAATCAGTTTACACAATAATGTAAACTTTGACTTTAAGATTAATCTACTGAACGTCAAATGTGAAAGAGTAGAGAGTATAAATAGTAATAGTAAGATAGAAACATTAAAACTAACAATTTTTGTAATTCTTTGAAGGCTTTGAAGTACTGAAAATGTCAATCTCCTACAAAGTGTTAATTATGTCGCACTTTTAATGCGTTAAATGTAATTGGTATAAAATATTTGTTTACTAAGTGTATATCAGAAAGAATGTACATATTCTTTTTTTCTTTTTATTAAAATCGTTTTGGAAGTCTTTTAAACGAGGGATGCATAATGGGAAATGACGTCCACATGCTTGCATACGTTTTTGTACAGATTTGTCTTACTTACAAACTAGGATTAATAGTTAAAGTTGTCGTAATGTAAGCAACGAGATAATTAAGTGATCCTTGTTTATATTAGGCTACAAGTTCAGAATGATAAACGTCCCTATGCATCCCAGCAACGAGTGCTTCAAATTACCAAATAAATTCTCTTTCTGATCGATGACACTCTGGAGAACATCTCAGAAATCGTCGAACAATGCACGCAATCGATCTGTAAAATCATTTAATACTACAGAAAGTCGATGGACACAAAGCAAACGTAGTTTCAATTCAACGAAACGGCCTGGCGGAGGTCTACAGTCAACGGAGGAGAACGCGACGAGAGCGCCTGACGCTGGCTGACACCATTAGCGCAGCCATCCGTCACCATTAACACAGATGTCCGTGTGTTTCCGCGAACATCGCATTAATCACACCTATCCACATAAATTTCCGCCAGTCCGAGCCGAGCAACGAAACCCGAGCGCTGCCTGACACCTTAATGGATGATAAATCAGGAATTCATTAAGGGCGGGAGGAGCGGGGAGGGGGATAGGAGGACGGATGCGATGTATTTATTAAATCGAATTCGACGCTAGCAAATGGCTATATTTTAATCTGTCCGGTGTCAGCAGTGTCCGGCTGCCCTGTCTCTTGCGATCCTTTCGTTTCTATTAAGCTTGACAGCTAGCTCTGCAAATCGATGATTCAAAATGAGGACATTGATGATATTTTACATTTTTCTAATTATATCGCTTTATATACTTTTTTAATGACGCACTTTGAACGAAAATTTGACATCTCACTCATTCGGTATTTCAAATATGTGTACACAAGTACTGTGTAGAGCTGAGGAGAATGCCCCCGGGACGGCACAGGGGTGAGAGGAGGTAATAGTTGTGATCCATTTCGTCAATAGGGAAAATACGTGTGACACGAAATCCATTCTAACCAATCAGACCGGCATTCCTTCCAGGGGCGTTCTCCTCAGCACAGGTACATTAGGTAACACCGATATACATAATTCGATGCGTTTTCAAACGTTTTCGTCGACAGCTAGGCACCTCGCGAAAACAAAATGACAATACGCTGAATGTCGTATTACTATTTTATGAGAATCGGTAAGTTTAAACATCGGGGCTGCAGGTAAACAATTATCGCACCAAGTTCGCTTAGAGCTTATTCGAATCAGCAATCCTTGCACTTTAACACGTTGACTGGCACAGTGAAAACGGACGTGGGTAGTCAGACACGCTGAAATCCTAATTATTAACAATACAATCAACTAATTTTCAAATTTAACTTTTCAATTCGATAGCTAGCATTATTAGCTTAATGTTAACGCTATCCGTGGTTTATTTTATCATTTCTGTTGGTAATTATTTGATTGTACAAAATTTCGGGTGCCGGTCACCGGTGACCTCCATGGCAGCCAACGTGTTAAAATGATTTAAAACTCATTGGGTTTGCAATTATTCATTGCTGAGATTACGGCGTGTTAAAGAAAAAAAAATGGAATTTATGCAATTTTTAAGCATATTTCAGAAACGACCTGCTATATCGGAACATTAATTAAACTGTAAAAGCGACAGATGCATCTTCAACAGAAAACTCTGATTTTTCTATTACTTTCTTCCCGAATGTCTTACGATTATTACTTCGCTTTCTAAAAACAGTTAAATTCGAAATGGCCATTTTTGCTTCGATATAACTCGGTTACAAAAAATCGTACAGCAACCAATGAGCACTGATTTTGCACAGAAAGATAGCAGATTTTAATTCGTGTAAGCGAAGTCCACCAAAAAAGTTTCGTTCGCATCATGCAACCTAACGAAGTTGAACAAAATTTTGTTTAATGTTCTCAGCGGTCTTTGTTTCGCTATAACTTTGTTGAAAAGTAATATAGCGAAAATCTTCGAAAAGCATATGAAAGCGAATATTCCATACTTCCAAATGGTTTTTAACTGTTATCAATCCGACCATTCTTGCTGGAGTTATGATCGCTTGAACTTGGACTACATTTTCAGATTCTCAGAGGTGATCCTTCCATTTTTTTTTTTTTTTTTTTTTTTTTTTTTTTTTTTTTTTTTTTTATGAGTGTAGTACAAGTAATGAAAAGATAGTTTCGATTGCAGGAATTTTAATATACATTTTATCACAAAACTTTTCGCCCTTCTCAATTAACACGGCGGAACGAATGATAAGCGTTGTATCTATCCTTTTCAGCTGACTATTCTGTGATAAACGTGTATTTATATTTATAGTGATGGTTAATTTCATTGAAACTGCTGATAAGTATAAGACACGACTTTCTACCCCAGCGGATTGTGTAACTATATCAAATTACGAAGCATGAAATGTGAAAGTATAATGGATTCCCGTTCAAGTTGAAAACGACATTAAATCATGATTGTTACATACTACACTTAAGGCTAATAATAATAAAACCTGCAATATGAGTTTCAACATTTTTTTCCCCAATTTTATATTAACGAAAAGTTGTATTTCTATATCATTGAAATTTCGAGCTATCGTTACAATTTTTTATTTTTCCCATTTTTGAATAAGGACGTTTTGCACGATACTGTCGAAATATTTTGTAATTTTTCGAAACTTATGTAACATAAAATATCAAAGATTAATTTTTACTTTATTCGTTCTGCCCTTAATTGTTTCCTTAAATTTAAATTTTCTATGCACGTGTTTATGAAACCAAATTTTTCGGTACATTTGAAACAACTTAAATTAAATACTTTACAAAAATGGTACTTAGAAATTGTTGCAAATTGCGTTAATAATTATTCAAACACAAATCTAATGATCGTTTAATAAGTTTCATTCACAACTGATCGCGTAATGTTCAGTAGATTGCAAATAAAATAGTTTAGATTCCTAAAGTTTGTTATTATTATAATACTTCAAACAAAAAGATTTAAATAGCATTATGCTTATACTGATAATTCAAAGCAGAAAATTGAAAGCTTAAATCTCAAAATTAATAATTAAAGCTTCAACGTGTCAAATCAGATATCAAATCATATTTTCAGTAAAAAATGACAATGCAGATAACCACTTATTTTTAATACAGTAAAAATAAACATTTTTTTGTACAATTAAACTTTTGTTAAAAAAATCTTCGTTATTTGTTACAAAATGAATTTTATAAGTATACTAGCTACTTAATAAGTAAATCAAATTAGAAAGAGATGGTTATTTTAATCAAATAGAACATATATTTAGACACAAACACACGATACAAACTTACGAGAACAACCGTGTGATAATAACTTCTGGGGTTTCAAGTTCAACAAGGTTTAAACTTCGGGTAAAGGCTGATAGCCGCTCAGGGAAGATGCTTGTTACATTTTCAACAAACCGGTAGCCAAAACGGCAACACAGTACAACCCGCTTGGGAAATATGTGCCAGAGTTTCAATCAAAGCTGTAATCCTAAGGATTACACGATTTCGTTGCCTAGTGTTCCGACAAACCTTCTATTTTCACGATTTTATGAAGTAATATGAAACTGACGTTACGTTCAATCAACTTTATCCTCTCTGCGTGAAACCAACTGGCAACGAATTGAATCGAGCTTTATTTTTTTTTACAAAGTGTTAAAAGAAGTGTATAACTGAATTATTGCAAATATATCCAACAGTTCATTTTTTTTTTTTTTTTTAACGATCCTTGAAGCAAGTATAAAAATTGAGACAATTAAATTCGTGCTCGTTGAGACGCTCTTCGTTTGCTTCCGAGTACCCGGTACCGGTACCCTTAAACTTTTCACTCCGATGAATGTTCCGCCCACTAATTATCGCCGTTAGCTACAAGAATAAATCCTCTAGAGAGAAATATTCCGTTCTCGTCATTGTCTTTGTTCTATCTGAAAACGTAGAAACGGAAAGATAGATGAAAGAAAGAAACTTTAGGTACATTTATTTATGCTGTTTATAATGCAACACTTTGACGCATTGTATTTTACACTACTAATTACAGTATGAAAACTAATAATTTAATGGAAGCTCCCAAACACGTTTTCCTAACAGTAAAATAAATTGATTTAGTTTTATCGAAGGATCCATCTTAAAACATTAATCAAATTAAAACGCTGCAGAATAAGGAAGGATGGGACTTAAATTTTTATTAATGGATTTAATTATTAAGACGAATATCGCGTAGTTTTCGTGGCTTCGAATGTTACAAAAGAGAAAAGAATTCAACGTACTATAATTCATATAAACTATCAAACAATTGAAACATAGTGATAGAAACATTGAAAGGATTAACTCACTTTCCGACGCTCCTGCATTTGAACATAAAAATCGGCGTGCATCACGTTCCCTGTTAGTTTGCTCAGAATTTAATTTATCATCATCTTATCCACAACTGTGCTGCTCACTGCGTGATACCCGGTACACCTCAGGACATAAATACATTTACACGACATAGGTGCCGACTGATTATAAAGGTTTAATATTACTTGCTCCCCAAGCATTCCCGGTGAAGTAATGCTAGCTGGCTCGCAAGAGGTACGAGGTTGAATTCTGGAAAAGGATAGAGCTCGTGGAACGTTCGTAAACGAAAGAGAAACAGAATAGAAGGGGGGAAAAGAAAAGGAGTACGACCACGTGAAGCGGACAACCAGTGGTAATGGAGCCGAGAGCCGACTGTAAATAATGCGGCTTATTGTTAAATCGCCGCGGTCCCAGCATCATTAACTCTATCGCAGATCGCCGTGGCGCAGCGGGTGTCGCGGTAACTCTTACCTCGACCGGGTATATGCGCGTCGCGAGTACAATGCCAGCTAATGATGCCTCCACACCGGTATGTGGAACAAGGAGAGTACCGTAGAACTGGATGGAACCGCAAAAAGGGATCCAGCCACCGCGGACGAAGACAGATGATGCATCGGACCAGGCGACGAGGAGACCGACCAGAACAACTTTCTTTCCTTCCTGCCCTTTTTCTTTTTGCTTTCTTTTAACTCCGTTTATTGACGCACAATCTGTCTTTCGGCCATCAAGTGATCTTTATACAATGTTATTTTAACGTTCTATAACGCCTGGATTAAATGGTACTTTTGCAATATTAGGTTACACCTAGGGTTACTGATAGGTCACTTTTAGTGTGAACTTTTAATTATCGCAAATTTAAATATTAAACAAAAGATCGGTGGGCACATAAAAGTTTTATTTCAATTTTCAGTTCCGTTCTACATTAGTAATAATTTGTTACTTCTTTTTACAATGCCTAGCCAAAATGCATGAAAAGAAAATTACAAGTTCTTACACCAAATTAGCAATATAGATAAATAGAGCAAAGAAGATAACTCAGATGAGGATGAAGATGGTTAAATTAAATTGAATTAATTATTTTTTAAGAAAACCTTGAAATATATGTACAATTTTTATATTTACTTAAGAAAATTGAATATGGATACAAGATTTGTTTCAAACGATCTATTTCTTGTTTTTTTTTTTGTTCTTGACACCTGACTATCCTGCTTACTTACACAGTACTTAACGAAAGTAAGTAAACACGATTAACGTTTCAAAAATTTAAAATCGTATAATCATGTACTAACATGAATTTATTTTGGACTAATAATTATAATAATAAAAACAATTTAATGCAGATAGGTTTATTTATTAACACAAATAAATTTTGCTGAGGTGGTTGCCATTGGTATAGTCTGATAAACTAAAGATTAAAAGTAAAATGCATGTCAGTAGATAAAAAATATTTTTGGAATTTCTTAATTCTATGATATTTGGAGTTTTCTTAATTCTATGCATACTTCTAATTTACAAATGTTTGTGGCAATTGCTTTTCTGTCTACATGAATGATTACCACTCCGAACAGTTCAAGAAAATAAATAATGTTTCGGTAATAAAATAAAATTCTAAATACTTGCGTGACAATAGTAATCTGTTTAGCAGATTTTTCCCTTAAATAATGTAAATTGTACAACGAGTGAGCGAAAAGAAGTTCTGCTGATTTTTTGCACTAACGCCACGCTAACAAGGAAGGTTCTCCAACCCGAAAATTCCGATTTTTTAACCTTTTTAAGCAGCATCGAGTTATGTCGAAAATGATACTTTTTATTGTCTGATAAAATCACTCCTTAAAGTTTGCCAAATTTTTCTATTTTCTACATTTCTTCATTAAATATAATTCACTTCTTCTCTATTAAAAGTGTTTTTGCAGCTCTTAAAGGCTGATTTCACATCAGAGTGAATCACAGCTAATCAAAAGGACCTCTCTATAATCTCTCAAAGTTTCATTAAAGTTGGAAACAACGAGACGAAAAATTAATACCTTACCGTTTACAAACAGTGCATCATTCCTTAATGCGGTGTTTGAAGATTAATATACACTGTATGAAAGGAAAAATTTGAACTTACTTCCATTTCTTTGAAATTAATTCCGAGAAAATGCTTTATTCCCGAGCGATTTGATTACTTGGTCTCCTTGACCTTGATCTCCTTGAAATTCCGTCGAATTTCGATTTTCATTGTTAAAAGTTTTAAATATTTAACGAGGCGAACGACTGAATAATATAATAGACATGTCCAGATTAAAGCAATTAATTTCCTTAGAAAGTGAAAAGAATGTTTGCCTACGAAGAATTAAGTAGCTGGTCACTATAGTACATCATATAGTACAGTGGCACAGGGTCACAAGAGGAGGAAAGATCACCACAGGGGACAACCCTTCATCACTCGTCAATGGTGGTGGTTCTCCTCTCCGTTTTCCCCTTAAGCACATGTAACGCCATCGCGCCTATCAACTCACGCTGAGAGCGTACCCGCCACTAATGAACGTCTCAATACTCATGCTGAGCACCTTCATCTTTCGGACCCCTGCGCCCGATGAGCATCAGTCTAGTTTAGTGCCGTATAACGGGATGTGGTTAATCATTTTCAGATGCTGTCATCGCTTTTATTTCGACCCCCCAACCCCTTGTGCCAACGATCAATATTAACGGTTACTAACGACGCGAGTCAGTCGAATACAGTGAAATGCCATCGAGTGAAAAACACAAAAATTCCAAGCTCAGTATTTTTTTACTATGAATATAATTTAACACTAAACGTACCGGCACTTTCCATATATACCAATTCTTACCATAAGGGGTGATTTAACCCCTTATGAAATAAATGCTGATTTTTAGAAAGAGATTCTTAATTTATTAAGGGAAATAATTCGCATCATAACTTCTGATATCTAATAAAATAATCAAACATATTTTTTTATTTTTATAAATAATATAATCAATTGATTACAGACTTTTTACATATGATTGGTTTTCTCCTTCGTACATTTGAAATTTTGAATGGGGTCACTTGACCCCACTTGGTACGTTTAGTGTTAATTATAAATATTCCGAGTGTGCAAAAAGTTTTGTTTTATCGGATTATTTGTCTATATTATTTCTGTAAAACTTGGGTACCAATAATTGAATAACGCGATGATATGGGATTTATTTGAATTTGTTTGCATACACGCAATATAAACAATATTGTTATAAATATATAAGCGTACAAACTTTTATATTATTTATCCGAATGATGCAAAATGAATGTAACCTTAGCAGTCACAAGAATAAACGAACACGGCACTGTAAAATTACATTTATTGGAATATGTAAGGAAAAAGAAAAAAGAAAAACAAAACACTTTTGAATGTTTTTAATAAGAAACGACGTTATTAATATGTTTTGTTACAATGCTATAGATATTAGACATGATTGTTTACAGTTTACACCGTAGCTTTTAACATCGTAACGAGATAAATAATGTACTAAATATAACAGTGACTTTTTGTATATCCAGTTTTAATATCGTTTAATATAAGAACGAAGTAAAACTAACGACATTGCTTTCAACCCTACGCCACACTTCAAGGGTGAGTTTCCATTGCGATATCACGTCTAGAAGTATAGGTGGCGTCTATTGGCTACGTTTGTTACAATAGCTCCTTTGAGGATTGAAAGTTTTTCGATTTCGTCCGTACGTACCATCATAGGCGATATTATTGCTTGGTTCGGCAGAAAATATACAGGGTGTCCTTGGGAAAGATGAGCTCCTTGAGGGAGATAAAATGTTCGGAGTTTATAAAGAGCAATTTGAAAAAGATAACTTCCAACAACTCTGAAATAGCTCAGAATTAAAAATTTCTGTTTTTAGTTACAGATTTGTAATTATAAATTTAATCATATAAAGATTATAAATTCAAATAACTGGCAAAATGTTTTAACATTTCACGAAATGTTTTACAGTAGTGTAAATGAATCACCTGTTTTACCTAATAACGATGTCAAATTGATTCTACACCTCCTATTGTTTAATACTTCGTTCAAATGACATTAATATGTACCTTTATAAATTAATTCAACGGTTGTTTAAAAGTATGCTTCCTTTTTAAGCTTCAGAAACATTTTTGTAAAATATTTATTGTCGTGTGAATGTTTCTTTTCATAAATTTTATTTTATATAAAATAACTATATTATTCATTTGAAATAGAATGTGCAGAATATCAAAATGACAAGCATTCCTAAAAAAAAGACATTCCATGTGCAGAAAAAATTAATTCGTGTATAAGTATACTTCTTAGTCTTATAAAACAGCATGAAAGTCCATGAGAAATTAGATATTGAAAAGGCGTAATATATTTCACAATGACTATGTATGTATGATTTTATTAAAAAATAATATTAGTTTTAATAACTTTAACAATAATGTACTATACATTACATTATATTATGTGTTGCATACATATAAGGATTTTTCCTTTAATGTCAGCGCCAAAAGTAAAGTGCCAAAAAAAATTAAATAATAATAGTAATAATAATAAGGATCCTTTAATATTAACAGATATTTATATCATGTAAAAGTGTAACGAAGTTTCCCAAAGTACCAGTCATTCTAGGGATGGGGCGGGTAAGGGTATGGTAGTGTTATTAATATTTCGCCAGGAAAACGTCCGCTCGGTCGTTCCAAGAAATTAAACGAATGGCATCATTTGGCAAAAGTTGTACCGTTATATTTGGCCAGCATGTGTAAGGTAGTCTGGTGATATTACGCCGAGCTACCCGTGCTCTTTCTTCGTTCCATCACCAACTGGCGTCCCTTATTCGCCAGACGATGTCCGCGCCAAACACTCTCGGAACACCCTTAAAGAAAAGCGTTTCTGCTTCGCGCTAGAGAAAGAAAGTGTGAAGGTGAGGATCCATAGACGATGTAAAGAGGACACCAGAAGAAAGAGCAACCACAATTTCGACGTGCAATCGTGTCTCTACGATAGAAGGAGATGAGGCTGGGACCATCTTGGAAGAGCGAAGAGGAAAGAAGAGTTTTTGCAACGGACAAAGCTGACCGCAGCTCTGGACACAGCAATACTGAGTTCCCAGTTTGGCATTTTACGAAGCCATTCGAACAAGATGGTACGTGATAATGGTGCCTTATAGGGGAAAAGCAATTTCTGCCTGCAGATCCGTGCCGTACCCGCTTGCTTCCAGTCTCGTGCTCCATCTATGTTACGACATACCATTGGATTTGTTCTTTCTCGCTTCTTAATGGCTAATATTACTGCCAGTTGGTACTTTTTCGAACTACATGGTCACGTAGCGATTAGTAATATGACTATAATCTATTAACCAGGAAAAACGAGCTCACAGTTCCATTGAAGAAACATATTTGCCAATTTTTAGCCCGGAATACTTTTTATTACGAAGAAAGAAAACAAAGTAGTCATAAAGGATGTTGGAAATTCTCGAAAATATAAATACTGTATAAATGATATTTATTTTGTAGAATAAGAAATATATCGTTTAACTCGTTGGCTAACGTTTCAACTAAAAATTGACTGGTTAACAAACACAAGTCGTTTGGTTAAAAATTGAATAAAGTAATTATCCCACTGTTTATTGGTATGTTCTTGAAAAGTAGTTTGGTTCTTTCGTTGTTGAACAATTTAAGTCTATGAACATAGCGGACTTAATTCAAATCAGATTTTAATATCATATTCTACTTATTTTGAAGATAACGAGTTAGTCATAGTAGATAAAGCTTAAACGAAGAACAGTTAGCACTTTTTTGAAAAAATTGTACATACTATAAAAACCTACAGTTTTATTTTTTATAAAGTTTTGAAAGTGAAATTGCAAAATCAGGCTCTGTACCGCGCCACGCTGTGGAATGGTCCAATGAAAATTAAAAAAAAAAAGAAAATCATGAGAAAATATTGCTTCCTCGGCCCAAATTGCATTAACTTCATCAGTAAATCGCATCGTTCTGTCTTTGTTTCTCCTGCGGTCATTGAATCTCCCTCTCTGTCTTTGTCCGAAGCTTCTTAATTTGTCCGCACGAGATCTCCAAAGTCGATTCGAGATTTCGTTCTGGCTCCTGCGCACCCTAAATGCCATAGAAAAATAGAAAAGTCATTTATTCACTCTGTAGATCAATGGTAATAGATCTCTGGAGTTCATAAATAATAGTAGATGCTCATAAAATATTTGAAAGAAAAGTAAAGTTTTAGAAAATAGAAGAAACGTTGTTTGAAATGTTGGCATACAAACGACTGATAACATCAATTTTATTATCAAAATTAATAATACATTTTCAAAAACATGTGCATCAGGTGCTTCAAACAGAAAGAATGTGCGCTCGTTTTAAAGAGGTTAATTCGCAAGTGATATTTCGATCAACGTTTCGTATTTCGTTCGAAAACGCGATCCGACATGTCTGATGTCTTTGAATAGAAAAGACGGGGCGCAGAAAGGACGACGAAGGCTTTTAGCGTAAGTCTAGTTTATGAGTATCGCTACGAACGTTTGTTACGCGACAGCTGTCGGCCGTCGACGCACGGAAAGAGCAACGCGTAATATTTCTCCTGCAGTCGACGGTACGACGCCTACGCTTCGGCTTCAGCCATAAATCCGCCGTTTATATCGCTCAGATAATGTGTTTATCCTTTATCGACAATATAAATACTCAAATCTCACGAACAGAGCTTGCGTTATCGCCCCTGAATGTAATAGGAGTCTTTTATTCGCACAGTCGTTAAGCAAACGTATAAATTCATGAGAATCTGAACCCAACGTTTAGCATAAATTAATCACTTTGTGAAAATACATGTGTCCAACTTTAAAACACTGTGACAGTATGCTGATTACAAAGCAGTGACACTCCATTAATAACAAAAAGGACAATAATTTACTAGCTAGAGTGAGACTGACCAACCTATATGTACCTAACACATACATATTCTATTTCTATGTTCGATTTTTATTAACTGATTAGGAGTTAGCTGGCATAGTACACTGTCGGACACGATAATCTTTCGGAAGGGGACATCGGTAATTGTGTTAAAGCAACTTGGTTAATTCATTAACTGTGATTACTGAATTAGTAATTTACTAGACATTATATCTGGGCACGATAATTAATTTAACCCATCGCACATTACTAAATTACTATATTATTGAATTTTTAATTTACAATTAGTAATTACTAATCACCAAATTACTAAATATTATATTTGTAAATACTAAGTTAGTAGTTTAGTAATTTAGTAATGGACCGTGGCTAGTAATATTGCCTAATAACTTTCGGGTATCAAATGAATAATGGGATTTCCCAACATAGCTATAATCCTCAGGGAAGCCTAACATGCCCGACATTGTACCAATAAAAGTCAGACAGAAGACGTTGATATACACACCTGGGCGACGACAATCTGACGTTAACAAGACGCAGAGGTTCCTAGTGTGTACGGGCATCATGCTCAAGAGATGAATCTATATGGCACGCATGAAAC
This sequence comes from Stelis phaeoptera, assembly GCA_943735885.1. Lineage (NCBI taxonomy): Eukaryota > Metazoa > Arthropoda > Insecta > Hymenoptera > Megachilidae > Stelis > Stelis phaeoptera. The sequence goes on from OX030930.1 coordinate 6,248,460, forward strand.
AACTTGTACAGACAAGCGGCAACTTTTCATCCTAAATCGGTGCAACGGTGTAAGCAGCAATAGCGGTTGGCCGCAGGCATGTGACCGCCACTTCATATCCGGTCGTATAAAACGGGAACGCGAACGCAGCCTCCAGTTTCGTCGGTATAAGGTCCCTCAAGAAAACTTTGCCCAACCTCCCCAGCGAGTTACCCGAACGTTTATAACCTTCTTCACTCTGTACGATATGTCTCGGAGCCTCTAAGCCAGCTCGATCTCTAGGACTCGCGCGCTTTGGGTTCGACGAATGGGACAAAGAAGGTGGTAGCCGTGCACCAGGGGTAAAGAGCGAGAGACAGGGAAGGAGGAAAGGCTAGCAGATATAAATTTCCTGATATTCGACCGTTCGTGTCGTTTGAAATGGGGCAGTTTTCTCGGAACCTAATGGTTATTGCCTTTCTCGGCGGACATATTGCGTTCCATCCAGTGCAATGTGTGTGGCCGATATATCAGGGCTCTTCGCTCTCTCGGGTCAGGCTCTCTCGGATAAGGATGGCTGTTGGGGGCGTGGACGCGGAGGAGAGACAGAGAAAGAGGGGAAGAAGAAAGGTGTCGAACAGAGAGAGGAGCAGAGTCGACGATAGGGAGAAAGAGGGGAACATAGAATGGGAAGAGAAGAGATGTCGACCGCGCAGTTACCGGAAACCCCTCCGCAACGGAGCAGCAGTCCGCTCGGTGGTCGTGCCCTGCCAGACTGCAGACGGGAAGTGGCCGAGGTGTGGCCGCGGAGTTGAATTATTACAAACTGCCCCGACATTCATACAGGATGCATGCCCCGACCCGTGCCCGTAAATCTTCGCAGCTACGTCAGCCCTTGACTTTGCACGCCGCGCCGTCTACCGGCCGGCTGATGTTATTATCGTTGGCTTAAGCGTGAATTGAATAACGCGTGTTCGACCAATGGTTAAGTGATTTTTGACCCATTGACCGATCTACGATCTTCGTCCTTACCAAAGAACCCCTCTGATATATTTATGTCCTGACATATTCACTGCTATACGTATAACCAGTAATAGACAGGGTTGACCACAAGGAATATATGTACAACATGATCATTGCTTACGTTTATAAGACAGTTTAGTGATGATACTATAAAGGCTGCTGCTATATGGAAGAGTAAGGAATGAGATGGATGGAGAATATAGTGTGTTTCATCCAGAGATTTATCGAAGCAATTAGTAATTATCTAACGGACAACTGAATTGTATAACAATATTAAGTGCGAATTAAAATCAATTTCGATTATTTTTATTAACGCAGTACTGAAACAAAGCAATATTATTAAATAAAATTGCTAACATGTTGGAACGAAGATTGTTAATATATTAATTATTGCAAAGCTCATTAATGATTAAAGAAGGAAAACAGAAAGAAATATTTTGAAAAATGGAGTAATAAATTTTAAACTTTAATTAAAGAAACATTATTATTTGCGATATTTTTACTCTGACAGTTAATTTGTTAGAAAAGCTACAGCCAAATGATGTGTAGACTCACGTGCAAGAAAGTGTAGAGAAAGGAGTCCTATCATTCTCCTGGCTCGTCCTTGTCCTCCAAGTGCGAGGACACGAAGAGTAACATTCTGCACCGCACACCAAACTTCTGAAACCGAAGGCATTTTAGAGGAGTTTACTTCCACCGTACTTCTCCTTAATCGAGAGCCTATTATCCATTTCAAAGTTGGTTTTATTTGAAAAGGAAGCTTACTTACTTTATCACCTTGTGCTTGTATAATTGCAAGTATACAGACGAAAGATGTTACACAAATAATACATGTCAATTTTTATCCCTTGTTATCATGATGTAAAACTCAATAATAAAGTTTTACATACCTCGTTTATTGGCCACTATCTACTCTAAAAGAAGTGAAAACAGTATTTGAAATTGGGGTTACAAATTATATTTTATTGAATATGTTGGAAACTATTTTTTGCAGAGAAAAAAATTTAATATAAAACGGTTGTATCTGAATGACGAATTTAACTATGTAAAAAAATTTAAAAAACTTTGTTTACAAAATATAGAAATAAATTATATAGTAGGACTCTATATAATACAGTTTTTGTTCGAATCCCAAGAAAGCTCTAAAGACAGCTGTACAACACAGAAATAACCTTTCTTTTATATGCATATGTGTATGTAAAGAAAACGAATGAGTGCAATTCTTTGCAATTGGATCTGTCGCTCACTTGGAAACGCGACATCTACACGCACGCGACGAAGTGTATGACATAGGTAGAAGAAAGGAGTGCTCAAAATCGTATAAGTATAAGAGAATTGACGCCAAGGGATAGAGTAGACTTTAATGTCGTTTATTTTGTTACAGGTGGTAATATGATAAAGTACTGTAATTAGGATTTATAAATTAAGAATCAATTAATCTTTTGTTACAGAAACTCAGTACTGTTTATTTGACCGTGTCAAAAACCCTTAGGATAGAACAATTATCATTACATGTATTATACAATACATGTTTTATAAGTTAATACAAAAGTAACTTAAAATTGAAATAAAACTTCGTTATTTTTAAAGAATATTGATAATGCTTCCTTGCATCTATTTACTATGTGCTGACATGACTTGGTTTAACACATTGACTGCCACAGTGAAAACGGACGTGGGTAGTCAGACACGCTGAAATCCTAATTATTAACAATACAATCAACTAATTTTCAAATTTCACTTTTCAATTCGATAGCTAGCATTATTAGCTTAATGATAAAGCTATCCGTGGTTTATTTTATCATTTCTGTTGGTAATTATTTGATTGTAAAAAATTTCGGGTGCCGGTCACCGGTGACCCCCGTGGCAGCCAACGTGTTAAGGGTTTGCCTTCTATGAACGTGTATGATAAAATATTTAATGTTGTTGATGAAAGATTATGCATACCGGCTATACCAAAATGTTGTATAATTGGAATTTGATGGATACCATATATTTGATTTAATATTTAATAAGATTGATAAAGTATTTCATAAGATTAATAAGAAAATGTCGATACAAAATTAATAAAATTCATTTATTGATTGCTATTATTTTTATTCTTCGAGTACGTATTATTTACATACTCGATACATGTTCCCCAGATAAATTCGACGAAATATATTTTTCTCGTGACATTTCTTCTACAAAACCAATATTTTTGTTCGAATCCATTCAACATTCATTGTCTCCCGCCACAGAATTATTCATGCTAATTTTGCCTCGCATTAATGAATTGAGTTCCTGACACGTGAAAAATCACCGACTATCGTGATTGCAATTTTCAGCGTGTAGCACATAAATTGCAGAGTGATTGCGCGACAGGCAATTAGATACGTCGACCAGTTTTAATAAACTCGGTAAAATTATTGCCAACCGTATTGGCACAGACCAGCGACTGCAAGCATTTGGCACGATTACTAGTTTCTACAAAATAAATAACTCGTGTTCTTATCGCATAAATCACACGAAATTTTCTTTTATACCGTTGATTTGTTTAAACGTTTCACGTTCGAAATAACATAACACCGTGGCAGCGTTATGCTTTTGGCTCGTTCTTCAAAGAACAGATTTTTATATCATTGTATTCTGTAAGCAACAAATGTTATGTTATTTAACGCAAAGGAAGAATAAAGATTACCATATTTGTAGGCATTTATAATTTGACAGCTACTTTAGGCAACATAAAAAATAAAATTGTTCAATCGTTTCAATAAATTAGTGTTTGAAATAACACAAAAAATTGAAAAAACATATTGCCTGTATTATAGCTTCTTCGTTATTTAGAAACAAGTGATTTTCATGGTATTAAATTTTGCAATTACCAAACGTTATAATCAATTAATGCATAGAAGGAACAAAAGTTACGTTATCTTGTGTTGGTTGTGGTTTGCAATTTAGCAATGGTTTCACATTCCGAGTAACAAAGAGAAAAAGATTGCATTGCATGCTTTATTTGATAGTTTCATGTTTATCCTCATGGCTCGTTATTCGACATTAAATAATTTTCATATTGTTGGAGCTTGCAATCGTGTCTAAATTAATGTTAGGTCTTTCAGCAATCGTATGAAATTAATTTTAGAGAATGCATACAAGAGATTTATTCAATAAACTAATGCCTAGAATAACAGGCAAAATGACATTCACACATTGCCAACATTATATTAACATTTAATAATTTCATGTAACATATTCTTGGCTCATTTTATAAAGACAATTGATTTTCATGTTGAATTACGTAATGTTAAGAAAACTGATATTTCATCACTTAACAAAGATATAAAAATTGCAATACTTTGTGCAATTGGTATACTGGACGTAGCTTGGCAATCTTAAGTTTATTCGATAAATTATACAATAATATACAGTTTTATGAAATTAAAAAAAAATAGTATTAACGATGCTTACATTATACCTTGATATACTGAACTCGATAAATTTTATTAGCTACTAGGATTATACGATTAATTAAATTTCCGTTGAATTAATTATTAACTTCCATTAAAATGTCACTCCTGAAGCCCACGGTGGATCAATTAAATGGAAGTGATTAAAGAAACCATAAACCATCTAGAAATTAAATAAACTTCAAATGTTTACGTTTAAAATCCTTTATTCAATTTTTACTATTTTCTAAAAAATCGTTAAATGCGTTTTATTGCAGAGTCGAGTCACTGACCAATGAATAGATACATATTTTTTTTTAAACAAATATCAAATAATTAATCCCTGGTAATCTTTAACAGTCTGTATGATTCTCGTTAATAAAAATATCATTATCACTTTTCATTATTACACTTTTCTTATGTTCTTATAAAAAATAAAAGCTACACAAAGTGTGACAATATGTATACATTTTAAGTGCAGAAATATAGTATAGCACGAATAAAAAATATTTCGAACATACACTGTGTTGAGTTCCATAATATAACAGGTGTCCCAAACTTAAATACCAAAACTTCACCAATATATTCATATTTTGTAGAATAGTAATCTGAATTTAACGAGCATAATAAAATTACTTTTATTTGTTCAGTTGCAAGTTTGTAATCATTTTCTGCAGAAACTTCTTTATAATAATAGCTGACGAGACGCCATCGTCTCTTTAGACTTATATTAACACAATAAAAGAATTGAAAATTTTTGAATAATATTATTATTATGATATAAATGAGTGAACTGAAGACTTAAATTTAAAAATTTGTTATTCGTATCCTTAATAATTCGAGTTTGATTATGTCTTATTATGCACGTCCATTTTCACTGCCATAGTGGAAGCTGCCCCAAATTAGTACGACATACTAACATTGACTATTAGACATTTTTTACTCGTTAGCATAACTTTTATAATATTTAAAACTCTTTTCTTCCTTTATTCTTTAATTAATCTCATAATCAGTAGTGATCCGCATAGAATTTAATGCGAATGTTTGACGATTCCAGTGAGATCTCCGAGAACAGAACCGCAATAAATGTTGATTTAAATTTTCAAACAAATATCATATTTTTAACCCTAATTTGAACAATCAAGTATCGAGTTATTTATTATACTTTTAATATTTAAAAGTTCTCATGAAAACTTTCGTTTTATGAACGTAAGTCAATGGATAAGTCTCCAGGGACTGATAATTCGACAAGGTTTTGTAATATCTTCTCAACAATATAATAGATTGTTAAAAGAAATATACACAGAAATGAGTATCCACGTATCCGGTTGTTCACATAAGGATTAAGGTGACACGGTGCCAGATTATACAGTTCTTGTAACATATTACGTTCACTAAATTGATAGGTACAAAGGTATCGACAAGCATTAGGAAGCAAGAAAGAACATTTAAAACAGGCTGTTGTTATAGAATGGAATCGGTTTAGGAAAATTCCAACCTTCCACTTGAAAGTATCATACAATTTCAAGTTTCACCGCTAGTATTGGATGATGGAGCCAAATAGGGTTGCCAAGCACGTATCGACAACCTGGTCACCGACGCGTTCACCAGCAACCCCAAATAGAAAGAAAAGAAGGAAGGACAGTTACCTTCTTCCTATCTTCGACCTAAGGTTTCTCAATTTCTTCACTTCTATCGAGGCTCGCACGAACGCTTTTACAACGGTCAGCGCTCTTTGATGCCCGAACAAATCTCAGCGACAGCTCCTCGCATGCAGTCCAATTTAACTAAATCCTTTCCGCTTTTCCACGACCAGAGAAGGAGGGTACGGGAGGGAAAGTCGCGGGATAGGGAAAGAGAGAAGCCATACGTGAAGATAAGATTGGAAAAGTTGTATGAGGGGCAACTTTAACAGCTATATAACCATTACGGTGCCGATAAAGTGGAATCTAGTGTCTTAACGGTCTGGAACGAAATTCCGGATATAGCGTCGTATATTCCAATGGAGTTAAACACGACGTTCAGATACTAGTTTTCTACTCGTTGCCATGAACACTGTACACGGCTGCTTTATTATCCGATAGATCGAAGGAATGGCAACGTTTTACGGACAGATAGAATATGTATCTGTCTGTTTTATACGCGCGTGTGGATCTGTTTATGGAACGATGTAACTCGTAACATACAAAGTATAGGACCACTTTATTCAAAGCTATATTTTATGACATAAATCACGTAAGATGATTTCAATGCGTATGATTTTCTGTCTCTAATTTGAAAGATATATAAACCATTTATTTCAAAAGTGGTGAACGTACAGCGTCGAAAATATCAATGATACGATCATTGCACTTGGAAATTAAAATTATGTTTCCGTATGCATAAGATTTACTAGCCGATCAAATAAGATTCACAGAATCGAAGTTTCAGAATATTTGGATATATGTATTAAATAGCCATAAAAATATAGATAATATTATTATATACAGCGGAATCTCGATATAACGGACCGATGCGGGCGTTATACAAAAATAAATTTTCTGAATAAGCTATTTATTAACAATCAAATAGAAATACATATAAACGAAAGTTTATATTCTAATTACACTTTAAAATTGCACTTTATTCGAAACACTTACTTATTTCAGCTAACGTGCTCCTTGAAACCATTTAACTTTCGTCTGAAATATTTTTTTTAATATCATCAACAGTTACAAAGATATTCGAGGGGAACGATTTAAATAGAACACCCTTTATATTCATTTGTTCGTCTTCTATACAAGTGCATAGAAGCCGACGATCGACATGTTGAATGTATTCTACAAATTCGAAGAAAGAAATAAGTTATGAGATTGCATGTTACCTAACTTGTACAAAGTTCCTTTCAACGAGAATATTTGTGTGACTTATCAAGATCGTCAAATTTATCTGAATGTCCTCTAGTTGATACGCAAAGGAGTATTTTAGCTCAGTGTTATAGGTAAAAACATTGAATTGTGAAAATTTATAAAGAGATATAAAAAAAATCTAAGATTACTGATAGAGACTGGAACTGTCATTTGACATAAAAATAATCTAGATTGGTCCACAAATAATGAAAGTAACTGACAATGAGAATGATGTCGTTATAATAGAAAATTATGCGAGCTGCTACGTTAATAATGTAGAATTAGGACATGTAGAACTTGCTATTAAAATCCTCCTCTGCAGTGTAAATGAAGATAAATAAATATTGAATGCTACTAACAATAACAGTTTTTAACATAACCATATCAATTTAGTAACAAAGTAAAATAAACACATATAACCGGGAAAAGATTACTAGTTCATAATCAGAATGTGTACATTGGCGAGCATTCTCCTCTTTCCTAGAGAAAATAGTGGTACAAGGATTATATCATTTTTTTTTTATTTGAAAATTACTAAAGATTATAGCTTGACACGATAATTTACCTGATTTATCAGGAATTATACTTCATTATTAAATCAACCAACTACCATAGAAATTAATAACCCAAATACATAATATGTACATAATAATTTTGGAGGATTGAAACGAATGGCGAAACATTGTTCCCTAATGACGCCATTTACTCTAGGGAAGCCTATGATACCCACCAATGCATGTTATTGAAAATGAAATAAAATTATTAAACTATATTCCATAATTATTCACACACTTGCAAGCTTTTACTTATTTTAAAACAGGACTGTACACTTATCTTGAAAGTCAACATTTTAATTATCTAACATTAATAACAATATATTATACATATAATCTCTGGTTTTACACGATATTTGTCTGACACTATATATTTCATCGTTCATAACACAAAAAATATAAATTCTTATTGTTATTGTATATCTCGGAGAAATACACGGAGAAACTAAATTAATATCGAACAAAATAAAAATGCCTAGTTTCATGTTATAACCGGAATTGTTGTAGATGTAGGGAACAGTACTTCACGGTGTTTATACTGCAGGCAACGTTCGCCATAATTCACCTATGGGACTGACAGCTTGCATAATACCCGCGAAATTGGTTTTATAAGACGACGTCGAGCATTGCTTCACAACAATGCTATAAACGCTCCGCTTAAATTACGACTCAGTGGCGTAACAATATTCGGAGTGTAGAACATTCCATAGAATATACTTAAAGAATTCCATCTTTCTAAATATTTAAAAAATAAAGATTGAATTAACCCTCTGCCGTCGCATAAAAATAAATAACTTACTCTAATTCTAATAAAAAAGAGAATGGAATATTCAATCAAGCATATTCAAATGGCTTAAACAAAAGATGTATCAGTTTATTGAAATTTTATTTTCTTATTGAGATATTGCAAATTTTATTTTCCGTTTGGAAAGGGAGCTAAATTTTAAATAAACGTTATTAGGGTATACGGAGTCAATCATACAAATTATTACACTTCGACACGAAGCGTAAATCAGAAAAGTAATAGTAAGTAATAAAAATAAAAGTTGTTTTAATAAATGCATTAATTATATTCTGATTTAGTCTAGTCTTTCGTTGCTGTTCTGTTCAATGAAAAAGTCAGTTTAATCTTTGAAAATAAACATGTATTGTTGCGCGGACATCATTTGCTGTACAAACGTTTGATATAATATTGGACATGGCACCGGAAATTGAATATCCTTCACGTGGACAGCTATCATTAATGCATGTATGAACTTTGCAATATTACTTGTTATCGATCTTATATTTAGCTTGAAGTATTCATATAGGGTCTCCATTGTACGCTGACAAAAAAAAAAAAAATTGCAAATGGAAGAATACACTGCGTAAAAAAAAGGGTTAAAACGAAATGTTTCAAGAAATGTTACAAAGGAATTACTATCAATTTGACTTTCTTTAGTCTAAAGAATTAAATACAAGCGGAAATATGAAAATCATTATTTTCGAATATTAATTATGAAAAATTACAAAAATGCGAAATAACAAATCATTCCAATGTTTTCTTTAAACACACATAATGAATTACTTCACAATAACTTTCTATTTCAAACAATTGAACAGAAATGTAAAAAATGAATTGCGAGATTGTTCATAATACACTTATTCAAATACAAGACAAGATTAAGCATTATCAAATGAACACACATAACATGGACTCAATCGGTGTAAGCCACAAAGTATTGTATGTTGACGGAGATAATTATTAATTCCAGAATTTTGCAGATAATTCCGCAGTCAATACAAGTGCTTTCGTCTATACATACATGTATAATGTCGTATAATGACTAAACTGTTTTAATGATTAAAGATTTTGTTAGCGAAAGGATGTTTACACGGTTTGCCATTTTTAATGAAGGAATGGCTTACACGGATTGGCCTCTGAGCCTTCCACATAAAGGTTTGAAAATATTCTCAATCATTGAATATATTGGTGAGGAAAATGATGTACAAGTATAATACTAAAATTCGAAGAATCTAAGCTTACGTCTATGCATTAGAATAAAGATTTGAAAATTATCTGAAACCTTTTACTAAACGATTAATTTGAAATGTAAATGTAAATTAATTTGAAAGCGAAGAATACCTCTTCGGATCAGCAAAGTCTCCTGATATAAAGATCGTGGTTGAATACATCTGAATTAATTATTAGTAGACAAATATGTAAATCATTACAAAATAGGGCAAGCAAACAAGTGTAAAATAAATGTATAGATACCACTCTTTATTAACCAGAGATAATGATATTTTCCGCATTTATTTTTTATCTATTTTTTACCTTTTAATTCACAATCTTGAATATCACCTTTCCAATTCATAAACCGTTTAAAATATTGCAGCACGCGTAAGGTTTCAGTGTTGCACTAACACGTACAATTAAATGCTTTTTCATGGCTTATCATTGCGTTTATCAGTTTATTTTAGAATAATGTTATGCAGGTAATACCCAGACGTGAATTGATTTTCAAACAAGCCATCGTGACAACCTCAACTTTCCCGAGGCGTAGCTCGATCAATCATTTAGTGTCATAAATCTGCGTAGGTGAAATCGTGCAGGTGATGCCTCACGTACAAAAGAACTTCACCACTTGCACTGAGTTATAATCTCTCGTATCATTGTTTTATGGTGGAACCATAAACAATTCAGACGCACGGGCGTTATTCCCCGGCAAGGTAAGCAGGCTCAAGTCGTGATTTACCGAAAGTCGTAAATTTTTTCACTTACCGCGGATTAGATAGCACCGCTTGAATGTAAATTCATCCGGACAAAACTGTGCCAGCCACAGTTACGGGCAGAAACTTTATTTTCTGCTTATAATGGAGTAGTTTCAACCATTCGATCTCTCCAATTCAACTCCAGTGACCTATGGACTGCGCTTGTGTTCTCTTTTGACCAGAGATCGCCTATTTCGCATCCATTTTATAACCTATCAGTTTATTTAAAAAGAAATCATCTTTCTTTCTCATATATTTATCATATAGCTACATGTGAAACTCAGTGATGTGGAGCCATTGTGTTGCCATTTGGTAACAGTATCGCTACCAGCGACAAGCAAACGGGGCACTTGCTCTGGGCTCCACACTTGGCGGGGGGGGTGCCTCGCATTTAACACTTTATTTAGTGGAATCCTATTAATAAGTTTTTCGATACCACCGATTATTGACTGAAGACCAATTCATAAACCTTCCGTTTTTATTGTTTCTGGTATAATTTAACCTTTCGTTAGACGCGCCTCTATATGTAACGTCGCACAGTGGTGCAAAATCCCCGAAACGTGGCGAGAAGTGGATGTTCAAGGGAACGGCATTTTAAAAAATTGATGTAGTAGTATTAAAATACATCGATCGTAGATTACAATATAATTTATAGAAAAAAAATTGCTATTAAAAATAACTGCGTTATATGCTACTTAAGAAAATTTTTTTTTCCAGTTTTTGTTGTTTTTGGTTTTAACCATTGAATTTTTTAAATATTATCTTATGGATAATATTTAATGCGATAAATACTTTACTCTAAATGAGAAAAACAGTCAAAAATTCTAAGAACACGTTGGTTTGAAAAAGATCCAAAGATCGCTGTAACATTAAATAGAGGTTGTGTATTCATGAACAACTTTAAACATCAATGTCATCGTCTATGATCTGCATACTGTAGCTGTTCTTTTCCGAATGTTGCTGAAGAAGGCAAACGTTGTACGATCCGTGCATAAAAGTGTCCCTAAGGTCTGTTCATTTTAGTCTTGACAGAGTATTTTTCGTATCAGCGAAGACAACGATGATCCTGGCATCCATTCTCGTTTGTCGTGATACTGTTGGAGCACGCTGCACCCGGAAATCAGCCATTACCTCTTTTCAGATAGCGTTAGAACCTAAATTGGAAATATCATTTCAATAGTGGACCTATCGTAAATAAATATTTTGATTATTTCCTAGGATGTTGCTTTGTTTCTGTTTTTCAACGGTGGGGTGTTTCCGACAGGAGAGTAATTAAAGAAGCTGGAACAGCAAACATATCTTTGCAGCAATGATGATAAAATTTATTGTACTCGCATTCGTTAAATTATTAAGTTTGCGAAAGCTAACGGTAATATAATATTATCCATATCAATGATTAGACGGAGAACAAACTCAGCAAATATAAAAAGTATAACGGGATGATAAATTAAAAGAAATTGTTAATTCAAGATGGTTGCTCGGTGAAGCTTAAGTTAGAAATCTACATTTGCTTTCAGACGTTTTATTACCATCTTTCACCCAGATATATCCATACATTTCCAGGTAAAATATTTCTGACATTTTGGCACTTTTACATTGATACATAACAGACTTAAGGAATATTTATTTATTACCCAGCTTCAACTTAACATACGGTCATTTACCAAAGACTCACGAACGTCAAACTATTCTTTCGTAATTTTCCATAGTAGTATATGAATGATTTCAAGAAATAAAATTTTATTCACTTTTTTAATAAGGATTTATTCTTTTCAAATAAGAAAATTTTCAAATAACAATGAAATATAAAGATACTTATTGTAAACTAATATTGGCATACGAAATTATTCTAATTTCGTTTATACATGACGTTAAATAATTTAATGTAGAACTGTGCCAGTGCGTTTGGCTGCATAGATATATGGACATCCTTATTTTAGTCCTGAAAAAATTATAGCTTCTAGACACAATAAATTTTGTGAAAGTATAGTAAACAGATTTTCTTTTTAAAGAAATGTCACTAACGTAGGTTGCAAGTTGTTTTCGTGCAAAGTCTACTTCTCGTTTCAAATAATTATTCGATCCAGGGACGAATGCAAAATATACCTGACAGTGAACGGTGTGATTCACAATTCACATAGTGTCTAGATATGTAAATCTGGAGCAGTAATTCTCAAAGTGTGGGTCGCGTTCCATTGAGGGTCGTGAGAGGTTTTATAAAATAAAATAAAAATAAAAAAAAAACACATTAACCCCTTGCTAAACGAGCTAACTGATGTGGCAAGTGGGATATGAATGATTGAATTTTCATACAATAACAGTCAATGTATATTGTTTTTAACTTTTTTGTATATGTGTAAGTAGACGTAATTATTAAATAATAACAGTTATTACAAAAATCATTTTCAAATTTAATGAACGAAATATTTTACTTTAAAAATTGAATTTATTCTTACAATCATCTAAATAATTTCGAGTACTCATTGTTATAACTCAAACGTATGATTATTATTATTATTTATAATTGATTTTTTAGTTTACAAGAATACTTACAGTACTCCGAAATGTAGTTTGCTTAAATAAATCACATATGTTATTTATTGCCGAATATATTAAAAGCAAGCTGAAAAGATTTTCGATGCGTCCTCCTTTGATTTTATAAATAAAATGGCATACTTATTGTTGCAACATAACTTCATTTTTAGTCATTTTTCAAATACTATTTACTGGTTTTGAAAAAAAAAATGATTATTCTATTTTACTTTACAGAGACTTTTATTCTTCGAATCTTGTTAAGTGAGGGAATTGTGAGCTAAAGTCTCATCCAGAAAGAGTCACAGCGTCAAAATATTTGGGAATCGCTGCTGCGGATAATACGTTCTCTTTTTCCTCCATTTCTTCAATTACATTTAAGTTACGATTTCATGTGACAGTAGATGGGAACTTTCTCCGTTAAGATACAAAGTGTCATGTTGTTTCCACGTTACACTGAAAGTCATAAGTTTGCTGTCGCGGCACAGTGACAGTTTTATGCAGGTGTTTTCGTGTGATTCAGTCTTATAAAATTATTTACTCAAATAAATATAGTATCGAGCGAAGTAGTTTACTCAGTGTCAGCCAATTTCAGTATTTATGTATTCCAGATATTGCTTTTTGCTTAGAGAATAACTTTGTTTAATTTCGGACCCCCTTGCAAGAAAAATGTGAAGACAATAACATCTTAATTTTACCATTTTTTTGACACTAAAATAAACTCGCAGAGTTAATACAAAAGAAAAGTAAAACCGTTTCCTCCTTTATTTTTTATTATGCAATTATAATTTTATTTTATTCTTTTTTCAATTAAATAAATAGCCTAAAGTTTTTTTTTTTTAATGTACCATACACGAAAAACGAGAAACCATAACAATGATGGCAGTACCCTAAAGCACTATAAATTTGTTTAAATGTACCCTTTTTAGACACAATGTTGTTTGTTCTGAAGGTAAGGAATCACACTTCCCAACACTGTATACCCAAATTGCAAAACTTATTGGATGCAAGACACAAACTTCTCAAACATTAAAAACTGTTTACAACTTGAAAACCTATTCCAGAGCTAATCTAACCCCTTATTCGCCGATATCACCAGAATTAACACTAAAACTACTGACGTTTTATGTATTCTGTATTTCAAGTGGAAAATAAAATAGAAAAATAAATAAATAAAGAATGAAATATATATTAGCATATGCAGTAAGACTTTATCCTGATAATAATTAACACATATTTTAAGAAAAGCATCTTGATAAATTTTGTCATTTAATTTAACCCTTTGCACTACTATTTTCTCATCAGGTGCGTCAGTCAGAGGTAAATATTTATTGCTTCAGCGTTAAAACAAATCAAGGGAATTGAAATATTACGTATACCACATATTTGACAAGCATTAACTGTGTAAATTGTAATCAGAATTAAATTTAAAATTCAATTTTAATCAAAGTTTGAACGACAGAAGTCACATCTGAACTGTAAGGTGCGTCACGAGTGTGACACGTATTGTAGTGCAAGAGGTTAAGCAACCTTCAACCAGTCATTTTGACTGGTTTGGTAGTTTCAGTGTTAATAAAAATATCAAAAGTTTAAATGTTCAAATTTTAACGCTTTCGCTCCGGAAAACGCATACACGTATACGTCCATAAAGAATATTAAAAGTACGTTAAAAATATATTTCCAGGTTACTAAATTACCAAACATATTACCCGAAAATTTCGAAGTTCCCAGGTTCGTAAAAATACAGAATTTCGTTCCTTAATTTTTGTTAAGAAAGATATAATACTCCAAAACGGAAAGGATTAATTTGTTTTTGTTGAAACAAATTTTGATGAATTTTAACAATGCTGTTAAGCATTAAAGTTCAACAACTTTTAACTGGTGCCTAAACAGTAAAATTATTTAATAGTTTCTGTTTATTAGGCAGGCATCGAAACTATCGAAAGATAATGGATCTAAAGACATCCATGTCATTCAAATTCAATAAAGCATCTCGTGCATGTATTACTGAATAAAACTAAAAGTGGACCAAAAATTACTATTGAATACCAGTGCGGATTTAAGTAAAGAGTGATTTACGCAATAGGTCAATATGGTCCTTACTTCGACTGAAAATTATTAGTTGTTAACTTTCAATACATGATCCAACAGAGAAAAATGTAGTTTCACAATTATTATATATCTGTAAAAATATACGCAGCAATGAAACTATAGAAGTTAAATAATTTACATTATGTTATTAAAAATCATCAAAACGGTTAAGTATACTCTGACTTTTCAATGAAAGTGTACAACAAAAATAATTTTACATTTTTACCAATCGTCCAAGTTGAGAAATTGTGTGCCAGTTTATCCCAGATAAACGTAAAAGAAAAGGGGGAGAATGTTCTCTCGTGTTTCAATCTTGAAAGTTCACCAAACAATTGATCCTGTTTCTAGGCCATTTGCTGCTCGCAGAATCGTCAGGAAGCGATGCAGAGAGAAGGAACGCGTGTTCAGAAACATGTCCACTTTCACGGGACAGGAAAACGGGCTCGAAAACTACCCGGAGATCGGTGTATAGTAGAGTAAGTAGCGGCCATGATCCGGTTGTATGCGCACACCGTTGTAAGTTCGCTTGCAAACGACCGAATTATTCAAATGTTCGCGGTTGCAAGTGGTTCTGCGTTACCGTGGCGACGACAACTGCCGCGTTTGCGGAGTTATCCACCGATGGCATTGCCGCAATTTTCGAGTATCCCATGGCGATAAATTGGTGCCGATATCGCGACCAATTTCCTGAATACACTTAACATGTATACAGCTACATGCAATCGTCCGAACAACGTTCTACGTTTACAGTTACAATGAATTTCAATTACACGATATCTCATTGCAAAAGATCATCCATTACGTGGAGAACACGTTCGAAGATCAAATATGAAAATATACGTTTACAAAGAATAACAGTATAAATTACAAAAGTAATTCCTCGAGCTGTGTTAATCATTCTTCTTAAAGATTCAATCATTCTTCGGTGGAATTTAACCCCTTGCGGACGAGGTATTTCCAAGTTTGACACAATGTATGCAGGAAATATCAATAACTTAAAGCAAAACAAACAATACTTGCCTTCTTGAAGGATATATTAGAAATACCTACTTCCACATTTATCATTTTTCTTTGTGTGAAGATTACGGCACGATATTTAGTTAAATTATATTAATATTTAGTTAAAAGTATATTAAATTATACTTTTAAATAGTAATTCAATCGGCCTATAAAACAAATTAGTCGCGGCACGAAGAAATAAAAATATAAATTTCTTTATTAAAATTAAACTAAAGTATCAGTCTAATTGTTCATTGTTGCATCTAATATACAGTCTCGATCAAAGTTGGCCATTCTATAAAATATAAATTATTCAAAATTACTTTCGCATTAGAACAAAATCAAATTACTGATATATCAAAGTAAATACTTTATATTAACTCTTTTAATAAAGAATTATGAACGACTTCGATTAAAAAAAAAAACGTACTAATCAATTACACGAATAAAAAGCGAATAGTGAACGGGAAGGCAAGTTTGATAGTGCAATTTAGGAGAATAGCAGTGATTCAATGGGACACGTCGTATGCCAGATTACCCCCACAACCCTTACAACGCCTAACCCTAAGGGAAAGTTGACGGAGAATCCAACACTTACGGCCGCCCACATTGCAATGAACGAGCCAATTAATATTGCTTCCCTCTTGTATTTGCCACTGCCCTTGACGCCTTGTTGGATCATCCCTACGTATGGGTGAATAATTGGAGGAACGCCTAAACGAAGGATCCTGGTTAACCGCCATTATTGACTGAACAAACTTCCAAGTAATCGGTGCAAAATGATCAAACCTCAAAGAACGAATATATTGTTCATCAACAAACAAATCTTGGGAACAGAAATTACTTGATTAATATAATTTAGGAATCATTTTATTTAAAAATTTGTTCGTTAACAAAGGGTCTAGCCGTCTAGCCGAATAAGCATGGTAAAAGTGCCCCCAAACCAAATTGGGCGAAGTTGATACCATTCGATAGGTGGTTCGAAGAAACCCCTATCCACCGAGTTTCGACCCGGTATTTTTACTACAGGGGTAATTACGGGGTGAAAATCATTTTTCGGTTTATCCTTAGTATCTCCCGTTCTGCTCAATACAAAATTATGAAAAAAATCATGGTTATTCTACCAATTGATGTACATATCCAAGAATTTTTTCAGAATTTTTGGATGCAAATTCGATTTTTAAAAAATTTGGAAATATTTTAACCGTCGATTTTTTATCGAAGTTATCAAGTGACCACGTTTATGTTTATACAGTATGAAGCTCTCATTAAAATTAGTAATCACTACTTTTTTAAGATTTTTCGAAGGGGTGAAACGTAGTAAAAAAAATCAAGAATGATTAAAAAATTGTGAAAAAGCTTTATATTGCCCTAAATACTTACGTGACCATGTTCATATTCTTACAGCTGGTTTGGGGGCACTTTTACCATGCTTATTCGGCTAGACCCTTTATATTGATTTATATTGTTTGTTACCAAACAATAGCTAATTCTGGATTTAGCCCTTTCAAGACAGATTTTTTTATTTTGTCATCTTTTTCTTCGCAATTATAAAGATTGCTTAATATAATTGAAAGAACACCGAAAATATATTAGAATTTTGTTATATTATCTCAAAAGATAAATAACAGAAGATAGTACTACCTTGATGCTACAACGTAGTGAATAACTTCAAAATAAATGTTTATTTGATTATTTTCAATAAAAAATCATTCATCCGACAATTCTTATAACTAATTTTTTTATGAAATTTTATGAAACAATATTTAAAAAGTGATAAAGGTAGTATATCATACATAGAATAGTTTTTCTAAAGATGGCGTCACTGTGATACCAGCAAGCTAAGGGTAAAAATCTCTACCTTATCAACCATGCTTTTAAACACTTCTCTAATCTTTTATAATTCAACACCTCGTTCTCAACCTTTACTCGACGATACGATCTCTATTACAAAAATGATATAACAATCATTGGAAAAGTGTAATATAAATTTTGTTAAATTTCTTATCATCCTGAAACGCCTGTCTCGATTTACTATCATAACTATGATTCAATATAATCGCATCTCACCATCAATTAATTCATGCTTGAACAGCAACGCACTACAGTTGATCTTTTAATTATACACGAGCTCATCAATCATCTGACTCCCTGCTCCGACATTTTATATTACTTCAACTTTCATATTCCTTCTTTACAATTTTAAGAAACCACACTCTCTTTTCCATTAAAATTCATCGCAAACTCATTGGCTGTATCTATTTAATACTTTACATCGCTTGTTTATTAAAAATTGATTATTAACCTTTGATTCTTCAATGATTTATCAATAACTCATTGTCAGTCGAAACATTAAAAATTAGGTATGATACCATTTAGAAAAAATTAGTAATAAAGGTTATTCTTTTTAATTTTTAGTTACTATTAAATTGTAGGGTAGTAGTGTTTATCCATTTCATTTGCGAGTGGCAGATAATATGGTAACAACTTCTTCGTTGATAAAAATTCAGGAAAACTACTTAAAGAGAAGTAACTACGCATCTATTTATAAACTATCAAACTTATATTCTGGATTTTTATCAGGTACAGAACCCTATTATCATACTTAACCACTTAAGGACCGAATTATTGTGCAAAAATCGGATAGGGGCTCTCGAATTTTATTATGGATTTAGTAAGTGCTTATTATGCCCAATAACCTTTGCAAAATGAAAATAGTATTTCAGAAAATCCTACATCCAACAACGTGGATACGCTTAATTTTGGATAAATCCGACATTAACCATATTAACACAGGTACGGTCATTGAGAGGTTAACGTGATAAGTGTAACAGAAGAAAGAAAAGGTAAAAAGATCCCTTTGCTGGATCATAGTTGCAATCAATTGCAACTGACATTTGTCAAATCCTACGTTACACGGTGGTGAAATTGGTGGACACATTGATGTTAGCAGCCTGCATCGCTCGTGGCATTGTTTTAATGCTCTACGTGACTCTGCGCTAGTCTGCGTGATAAGGCTTCCTAATAACCAGTCGCTCACACGTCTGGTTTTACCTTTCTCATCCTCTCGTAGTCCTCCGACGTCAGCCCACACCGCCGACATTGCCAACACCAACCGACCAACCAACCGACCCCTTCTCTTGCGAGCTGCGAAACTGTGGCATGTCGGCTTCGCATCAATCTTGTTAAATTACCCGCCCTGCCAGGAGTCGTTCTCTCGCTCGTGGATTGATAAATTGCCCGATCCCGTCTTCCGCAGACACGTAACGCTCCAAGTCGCGACCTCAAACCCAGCTACCTCAAAATGCACCGAAAATCAAATTAACAATCCTGACGCTTACCTCTTCTAAAACCTTTTGAACTATTCGTTATTTCTGTCGTATTGTCCTTCGTCGATTAACCCTTTTGCTCTGCAAGACGTGTAAAGTGTCCGAAAGAAACCATTTCTATTGCTATTTGGAAATGTGCAGTTCATTATTGAAATATGAGTAACTGAAGATGGGATAGCTGAGTTCTGGGGTAACCCTGCTAAAAACATTAAGCACCCAATTCTAAGATGTAGGAATCAATGACGGAAAGGGTAGATTCGAGGCTATTGATTAAGAGTCTGAATCAGTATCAAGCTTCGATCGAATGAAGATTATCCTTGAAAACATTTGTTTAGTTCTTCGATTACGTGTTGAATATTGCATTACGGACTGTCTAATCGGTTCGAAGAACCATCCATGATCAGGAAAACAATAGTGGGTTTTTCTATACACAGATGTTTGAATTTACAGTGTTTCATTTCTTTTTTAAGTAAAATTTCATACAAGATCTCCTTAATGAAAATAACAGCAAGATATGATGTTTCATTAATATGTTATAGCGTCACATAATAGTATCAAGCAAATATTGAACAAAACAGGAACCATTACAATCAGAAACGAACTTTCAAGTAACATTTATTCGACTTATTTTACAGTTTGTATAAAATAAAATATAGTGTATATATTTTTAATTGGATATTAAGAATTAACATGTCCCAGTTTCGACGCTTTTATTCGGATTTTTGTTTAGAAAACGTAGAAACGCAGACGGCGGTAAAAGTTCCACGAGAAAATTAAGCCGTTATCAAAATATGAAATGTTAAAGCATTTAAGCCGGATGAATCCGGAAAGGTTTCCCAAAAGTTCTTTATAACGAGTACGAGGATGGGATCGTGCAGGGGGTTCGCTATTACTTTCAAGCTTTCTCATAGTACCATCTTACCTTGCTTCGAAAGTAATCTACCTACCTATCCCCATTCGGACCTGTCCTATCACTTTCAAGCCGGTACGATGAAGATAACTATCAGCTCGTTACATCTTTCGGGTACCGCGACGAGCGTGTTGTAACTACGAGCAAGTACTACCCAGTTGGATCACGAGATGAGATAGAAAGAAAGCCAACTAAGCCATTGCTGATAGCGTCTCTAAGCTTGCGAAGCTACCTGCCCACTGGCTAATGGCTGATCCGCGGCTTTAGCGCGACAACGCGACCATGTTTGAATCGGGCCAACGAAATCCTTACATATGGCCAGATTTCATGGGATTAGGAAGGCGCGAACCCATTGTGCCTCTGCCATCTCACTCTCTATTGACTATCTTCTTAATGTTTAGTATAAGCTATCGTATACTTTTGTCAAACGAAGCACGGAATGGTCAATTTAGTTATCCTGAAGTAGTCCTTGAAGCGAAAATCTTTGAACTTATCCGAACAATTTCATCTATTTTTGGTGGAATAAAACTTTTGTATTCTTTCTTAGAATATAATCCTTAACCGTTATAGCGAGGTCCTAGAATACCCCATACGGTCAAATAATCGACAGCACTAGGTGTCTCAGTAGTTTCTAATCAGTTTAACCTTATAATTTGCCAGTTACATGTATTAACAATAGCTTTCGTTTGATAGTTAAAAAGGAAAAACGTCAAGATGAGTATTTTCGCAATTTTCGATTAAAATAATTTACATGTATCGCTTCAAAAATATATCTTCAAGCATTAAACGAGTAACGTAGTACCTAGAAATAACCAAACGCTAACCATCGGTCGTAATGATAAATGAACTTTACCGGATTGGTTAATGAGCCGGTTAGGCTAACAGAACGACCGAACATCGGATTTTCTATCGAACAGCTTTCCGTTGAACGAATCAAGGTACTTAGTAAAATAGTCGACACATCGTCGTTGCAAATGCTCATTATTCAAACTTGCCGCGTTCCATTTATCTCGGTTTTAAATCGCGGGAGGATGTGAACTGCGTGACGATGGCGGCAGCTCAAGATTTCTCGGCATGCATTATTCACGGTTTCATATTGAAATTGCACAAGACACCGGAACGTTCTTTCTTTAGCCTCTATAAATATGTTTATATCCTTGACCGCGACTGTTAAGATTGTTTAAAACCTGGTTTTAAACTCAATGACGATACACTCGTACGACCAACGCTTATTGAATACTGAATTAGTAATAAATAAACGTTTTGAATTCAATGTTCGTTTAGTTTTAGTTGGATTAGATATTTTCTGTTACATTGCGTTTTTCTTATATAAACTTATAAATTTTAACAAAACTAGGTGTCAGTATAAATAATAATGTGAAAAACTAAGAAATCTGCATTTTGTGGCAAAAAATTAAAATAATATATTTTCTTATAAAACAAATGTAATGCTATACTATTATAACATCAGCGTAATTAGACAAATATTACAATTAGAAAGTATAATGCCTGATAAGACCCGACGGTAGACGTTCGGGTAACTATCCTGCCGATAACTGCGCAAGTATTAAAAAGACAACTATTTCAAATGTAAAGAGCGAATTAAATTCATTACTAGATAATATGGAAAATAAGATACGAGTGTATTTATAGCACGGAAACGTGAGAGTGTTATTTTTTCCCCGATGTCGCTCGCAGTCTCGTATTCACGCACGATTGAGTAATATCATTGACCATTCCTCAGGTAGGATGACGTATAGCCATTAACTGGTCTAGTGTCTCCTAGTGACGTAATACCAAGGTGCGTCCCCATACCTGTTTCGAATAATGCACGCAGCGAACAATGACGTGCGGTGATGTATGTGGGTCGAGCAGCTGTTGCTCTCAACAACTGGTTCCTCACACTCCTATGGGCGCTCACAATGTCACAATGACGTGTGAGCACTTGTGACAGCGTCGTGTGGGTACTACAGTACTACGGTTCGAGTTTGTATTACAAGCGCTTGGCTGCGTGCAAGGGTGGCGCGACTCTTGACGCTCCAAACACAACGTACACCGCATGCGCATTTCCAAACTGCTGACACAATTATCTAGTCAGAATAGAATAATCAATTCTTACACATATGTATAGTACATCTTTCCTCGTTAATAACTGTATAAATATTATAATCACTACCAGCGGGTATACGAATGCTCATCCTCAATGAAATATCATCTTATTAAAAATGTATAGATAAAATAATCAATTCATAAGTTCCTGTCTGGTGCGTGTATCATAGTTCAAATGTGAGAATACAGTACTAACTTTCAATAACAGAATAAGAAATAACGTAGTAGTTGGTTAAAAAAATATCTCCACTGTTTATAATGATTTGTATGTTAAGGGATTAATTCAAAAAGGGGTTAATCTTTGGAGACAACGTTCAGGCTGATTGGCGCGTAGCAGTAAGTGGTTCAATTTCGGAAGATACGTCACGTAGACCTGTCTTTCAGTGTCGGTTTTAATGCAGCATGCTTTTGTAAAGCCTCGTCGGTTTTGCCCTTCTCGACACCATGCGCAAGGCTGCTGCAGGGATGTATTCGCTGGCTATCGAGTCTGGATCACGTCACGTCGTGTCGGATCGCGTTACGCTCTCGACACTGATCGGAGATTAGCACCGCTAACCCCTCCCCTCCTCTTCCAGCAATCCCCTACTTTCCCCTCTCTGTTCGCTCTGGCGACCATACGGCATCCCTCCGATCGCATTCAAATCACGCACAAAGAGCTCAACTTGAGAGCTTCTCCCGTAACCGCGCGCTAGAGCCACGCTTATCTGACAGCCGTATCTAACGGATTTTTAACGACCTTTTGTTAGCCAAAAAATGTATATAAGCTCCTGATAGTCGAGTACCGTCCCGTGAAGGAGACAGCGTGCGGAAACGATGATCAGATATCGTACTGGTCGAACCTACCTTTCTCAATATCCCGCTTTAAATCGCTGCCCTTTCAGAAGGGACCAACTTCGCTTTGTCTCGCTGTGAATATAGATTTGGGAACGAGTGTACTGGAAATAGAAATTACGCTTCTTATGCTCGAAGGGGGCTATTTATCAAGCTAACCAGTTAGGATCGGTGTCGTGGGATTAGGCGATCTTCATTCGCTGAACATCAGTTACAAACTTGATGATCGTTGATCATTTTTATAATATGATGTCGATGTTTCGCATGCAGATTCTATTTCAAGTTGAAAATAATAAAACTTCGCATAAAAATTCGAAAGTTCTGTGATCGTTGATGGACTACTTATTTTAAACCTTGGCAAGTGATGAACGATTTTTGGCGGCGAAGCTTGTCGTTGACTCCTCGTTTCGAAGTTGCTCGTTTAACGTCGTGTCGAGTTCTCAAGATGGCGCTCTGAACACAGGGGGACGATTTCGCGAGAGTCGTTAGCGCGGTTCAGAGCCACGCCTTCTTCAACGAGGTTGCCTCCTTTTCCGTTCAAACGTGTCATGCACCACAAAGAACGGAAGATACTCCAGACAAGAGCATCGACGGTACTTGAAAGATCCAACAAGCAAGAAATAATCACCCCATTATCAAGAGTTTAACGAGACTTTAGTTCTTATCAAGTGTCATTTGTCATTTAGTTATTATCGAGTATCACCTTGTTGGGTAATACTTGATGAGCAACTCGTTGAAACCTTGCTTTATCGTCCAATACATTTGATGTACAGAAATATTGTAGTTCAATCGTTTCCAAATATGAAACTTAATTAATCGTACATGATTTGATTGTAATCGTTACAAGTAGTTTGAAAGAGATTAGTTTGATGACATCAGTTTCTATGATAAAACTGCAGTGGGTTAAGAAACAGAAGCGCTGTAAAAGTGTCTCAAAACTTTTTTGAAAATGATTCCATGTTGGTGTTAGTTGGATCAGCGACGAAAAAGTGGTACGTACGTTATTGGTTAGTGCATGAAATGAAAAATGGGTTTGAATCTGGATGGAAGCGGGTCAAGTCGAAATAGATATAGATAGATTGGTAGGCAAGCATAGAACGATAGAATGGGCCTATGAGTTCGTCCTGTAAATAGCGTGATTGATCGATATTATATTCATAACAGGCAACGACTTGTCATCAATCATAGCCCGTCGTGCATAACTGCGGCTCTCTGTAATATACCTGCCTACATAGCTGGTATAATACATTACGCTTCCACTTCGTACATTCAGTACACCGGGTGTTCGAAAAATATTCTTGTTTTTCCTATACCTTTATTATTATTATTATTTTATTTTATTTTTTTTTAATATCAGCTTGTCGTCCCTTAATACATAAAAGAAATATACGTGTTTAAATATGATAATAAATAACTGTTTCTTATTTAAATTTTAATCAAAGTCAAATTATTATTATTATTGATTAACATTGTGTGTATCAATATAATCCTATTTTTGAATCATTAACATTAGTACAATCGAGATTAGATATCACATACTTTTAAACTGAAAGTGAAATGGGAAAAAAAAACAAATAAATGAAACATAAAAAATAAATTCTTTATTTTAATAAAAGTACTAAGACAGAAGGAATTTAATAATTTTTGTAATTTCAAATAAAAAGAAAACCTGATATCCATTATTTTTACGAATTTGGCACTAATGCCTAGTAAGGTTCTAAGAATAAAACTACCAAACGGATTGTTTCAGATTTCTCATTTTAAATTACAAAATTTATTAGAACGCTTTTGTTAAACCGTAAGTTGCTTCTCATCAAGACCAAACATTATTCTATATTACTATCTTACGTTTTATCCTTTGTTTATTATATTTTGTTTTCTATTTTATTTTCAATTTAGAAATAAAGGTACGACGTGTGTTGGTAGTTCTGGTGTTCAAATAAAAGCTCTCATTCCTGGACCCGTATAAGATAACAAAGAACAATAATGAAAGGAAGAATGACCAGTGGCACGGACAATTGTCTTTCAATTAGCTGTTGGCGAACGCATACTCATATACAAATCCGTATGTTGATATTGTAGCCTGACAGGCTGACATGTGACAATGAGTTTAGTGCTGACAACGGTAGTCTTCCCTCCCCGCTACTTGAAACCTCTCAGGTAATGCGATCCCAGCAGCCTAAATAAACAGGTTAGAATAAATAAGAGCTATTCTGAACGTCAGCTCCCTGTTTGCCTAGCTGTCAGGGAACTGGAGGGCGCTCTCAGTCTCGAATGGATATCGAATCGGCCGTTTACAGCCCTCATCCTGCCTCGCCGTACCCCACTGTTCACCATTTCAGTGATATTTTTATCTATGAGCCATCATCATTCATGAAAGTCTTTCATAAAAATCAGAAGAGCCGTATGCATTGTTACACTGTAGCCTTTAACCAAAGGTACAGTCATTTTCTAAGAATATGCATCGCATTTCAATAATACAATTGATTTTCAATAATAATCAATAAAAATTTAATTAAATTTACTGAAAAATTATCGTTTTTCTGATATACAAAAAACATAAACAATACAATAATATAATGATAGTTTGTATCAGATCATTGAATTAATAACATCATTAAAATTATTAATTAAAATTATTCTTGAAATAAAAATATTATACTAGAGAAAATTGTTAATTCAATTTTTAGTTTTTAAAAGTTCGAAACCACAGATTATGTATGTATTTATTTAATTTATTTTTTCTTTAGTTTTTTTGTGCACTTCTTCGGTAGTGTTCAGCTGATTATATTACTTCATTCAAGCTATGTTATGTTACATGGACTTACATACTTAAGTTGCATGTTTAAATTGCCTAATTTATATTATATTACAACATTGCCTTATCTTATCTTATCTTATCTTTATCTTATAGTGTATTGTCTTATAGTCTAATTTGTATTGTATGTACAATATCTAATGTATCTCCATGCGATTCAGTATGGGTCACGGTTTATTCGATTCACTATTCCCTTTTCTTCTTGTCTGTTTTATCTCTATTTTTGGTCACTCATCGCTATCTTGCATTGGTTTATTCATTTTTCATTCTTCTAAACAAAGTGCTTCATACTTGACTTCCTTAGTTTGTAACTTCCCAAATTTGAATTTCTTCATTTCTTGATAGTATGTTTCCTGGCCACTGGTTCGTTTTTATTGCATATACAGCATATCGAGATTTCTTCGATCTTGCATCCCAATCCATTTTTCGAAAGTATGTGTCGATGTCATGGATTACTAATGTAAAGAGTAGTGGACTCAGGCTATCTCCTTGTAGTACACCTTCGTTGATTTTTATGCTCTCTGTGTTTCCGTTATTTTTTTATTTTATTTTTTTATTTAATCTGCGTCTTTGCTCGTTGGTATAGGAAAATCAGAGAGTAATCATAAATTAATTTTTTTATTTGAACAATCTATTAACTCCCTTAAGCAACCTATATATTAGAAATGCAATTAACAATGATTCTTATTCAATCGCATTCCAACACTTTGTAACTTTTCACCAGCGATTATTTTCATAAACTTTACGTGTGATATTTCTAAACAGGTTTTCAATTAGATTTATCTCCAGGGAACACGCAACCTATTTCGAACTACGAATATTTTCATATGTAAGCTTGTTCGAAAGCAAATACAATTGAATAACAATAAGACGGATATTAAACTTTTTATGCATTTTGATGTGTATCAGCGCTTTTCATTTTACACGAAATAAATTGGAGCTCCAACTTTACCGTTCCATATTATCCAGAAATTATTAAATATCCTTAAAAACATTTTTGACTCTTCAAAATATAAAACTCCTTTAACCCTTTCGCTAAAGACGGTTTCTCCGGCAACACACTCCCACCGAACAAGCCTCACTTTACGCCTTACCGCAAGTCGAATAACTCTGACGGTTTTTTGGAAGTGAAAGAAATTATGCAAAACAAAATACTGATGTTACATAACTAAAGTAAGATACTCGATGTTCGATAACTCCGATCGCTCGTCGTATGTTCAGTACGCGACATTTTATGCAGAGCGATTATAGCCACCCCTAATATATCAGTGGCATTTTATGGAGAGCGACTATAGTCGTAGTATGTCATTAGCATTTTATGGAGAACGACTATAGTCGCCCGTAGTAACGAAAGGGTTAACTAACATCAATTGTATAACAATTATAATCATACACCTTTATGGTAAATATTCAGAAAAAAATATGCAAAAAATAATTGAAATCGATGAATTTGATTTCGATAAAACATAAAGTAGAAACAAACGGTCGGATCATATAGACCCAAATCAGTTTTTTCCTTATGCCGAATAAACAAAATAAATACATGAAATGAATAACTATGTGTGCGCAATATCGATGGTTGCAATCGACAACATCGATTTCCCGTTCGATCATCATCCGGAAGAATCACGAAAGATAATAAAATGGAGCAAGCAAAGGTACGAATAAGGCATCAGCGAAAGAAGCAAATAAAATTGACAGTTGACGTCTGTCTGCGTGTTCCTCTCCCTCGTGGCCTCTTCTGTAGTCTGTCTGTCAGCATGACACCGAGCGACGCCTTCTTTATTATACATTCAATTATTAGGCGCTGCGCATGACAAGCGCTATTGCATATTTATATCCACCAGCCGAGGCGAGTTCAGTCGGATAAGGGGGTTCCTGACAACCCGTCACGAACATACGTTAACATTCTTAATAACGTTCTCCTCTCTGTACTGGGTGCTCCAGAAATAAGTAGTTAAACCTGATATGTTTTGCATGATTGAAAAGCCTGTAAAATCTACAAATCTGCAAATTGTGTATAATTGCATATTTTAGTTGTCGTGATTGTTTATTTAATCCTGTGACGTAAAAAGTGACGTCTCTGAGACCCGGGCAGGTTAAATACTCATCAGAACTATTGAATTATTATTCAATTTGTTACATAACTATCTTTTGTTAACCCTTCGTAGGCAACCCGGGTTATTGACGGCACAAACGAAATTTGATTGAAAAAAGTATGAAACTTGTTGAGTGTAGATTATATTTTGAATTCTTAGCTTTTCGTAAACTGCGAATCTCTACTTGACGTAGGCCCAGGTCAGGCCATAAAAGCCAAGGGTCCGCTGACCGTTCGGCAACGCAGCCTATGTATGTACAATGTCTTTCCGAATTTTTGTACACAGTCAGTCGTCGTGCAACAGCCCTGAGCCGAGTAACGTTTTACCTCTCGGGTTGTTTCGCCTCCGTTCCTTTATATTCACTATTTCTAATAAACAGTTTTCTTTTTCTCTGCAGTCGATTGAGTCTATCTTTATTTGCAAATTCAGATACTCAATAAAACTTTTGACATAACGAACGATTATATTATTTAGTAGAGACTTTGACAAATGTCTAAAAATTTTCTCGAAATATTTGGAAACCTAAAACTGTAAAATGACACGAACGAACCAGTTTGCCTGCAGAGAATTAATTTTGGTTATTAGTATCGAATTATAATATTTTTATTTTCTGTTATTTAGCAATGTGTAAATCATACAAGCTTAAACAAATATTAAGTCAAGAAATAAACAGTATCTTTTGGTCGCATCGAGTGTCATTTGATTTGTACATCAAGGAGTTAATTCGACTATATCGGTTCACTGTACATTTATAGCTATCTCCTTTGATCGAGGACATGTCTTAAATTGTTAGCAGTTTTCACTGCAAAATGTCTCGATCGAAAACTGTAAAGAAACAGTACACGAATTACGCTTTGATCCATTGTCCGTTGTAATTTTCAGCCACTCATTTTAGATTAAGAACAATAATGAAAGGTGTAACCATTTTTATTAAACTGTAAGAGAATATTGGCGTTTGGAAGCATAAATAATAGATACTTTTATAGTATGTTTTTTAAACGGTAGAAGTATTATATAAATTGCCTGCGTTTTATTTTTATTCAAACTGTTACCATTTTTCAAGGTATATTATATTGAGTTTGACCTAAAGAATTCTCCGCGTTTAATTGAATTCATAACCACGCCATCTATGTTTGACCAACATGAAAAATGTAACAGAATTTTGTTCGAAATCAAGCGAGCTCTCGATTAACATAATTGCTTTATCTTTGGTAAGGAATAAAAATTTATTTTTATTTTACCAGAAATATATAGTAATCTTGTCTTAAGGTTGATATTTATGTGAGGTAAATATTATTTAAATTATTTAATCATTTCCAAGCAATAGTATTTCGTAATCAATCATTTATTCGTTGATATGTGGATCACAAATTAAAAAGCTTATACTAGAATTTTCTGATTTTGATACACAAAATGTTCAAAATTATAATATTATGACGTATTTGCTTCTATAAAAATCACTGCAAAATAAAAACTCAAAAGTCAGCTTATTTATTTATTTAACACTAGAACTACCAAAGAGATCAAAATGACTTGCTTCAGATTTCTTATTTCAAATTGCAAAATTTATTAAAACGCTTATAGGTCGAAATATACTTCGGCTGTTATCAGGGTAAAGAATTATTCTATATGTTCGTTTACGTTTCATCCTTTATTTATTTTGCTTTCTATTCTAGGTTCAATTTGAAAGTATAGGTGCCTTGAACGTCGGTAGTTCTAGTGTTAACATTATATAATCCAACATCAATAAAACTGTATAGGCGTTCCTGGAACTAGGTAATCAAAACACCGTATATTTTACTCAGCTCAGAGTCAAGCAAAACGTGATCTGGTTAATAATTGAAAACTATGATTAATGCACGATCGAGCTATCAATCATGATTCCTGATTATTATATAATCAGTAATGAATAAATGATTAATAAATGAAGTAATCAAAGTCGTTGTAATCAAAGGTGATGATTAATTTAATGATCATTAATCATAAGATAATTACATTTTTTATAATGATTGGATTAGTAATTTACCTACAACATTAATACTGTGTATATATATATATTTTTTTTTTTTTCGAAAAAGACGTATTTATCATTTGCATAACATTATTTTAATTTAGAAACATGTAGATTCAAACGGCGTTTTTCGTCTCGGGATCGACTGTCAAACTCCGTCAGTGGAACTGACGACAGCCGATCCCTGCCCCAGTCGCCTTGATACCATTTTTCGGACGTTCATACAACCGAATCGCATGACGGACCACCGCTAGCGAGAACACCTATCCCGCAGCCACCTGGCGGTCGTCGGCCCGAACCAAGATTGTCCGGGGAGACGAATAAACGTCTACCCTAAACGCCTAAAACTCTTATAAACACATTGTACAATTTTCAGTGTATGAATACAAGTATGAAGACTGATTTATAATTACAAATTACAAAGGTTAACCATGATTACTGATTTATCTTGATAATGATTACAACTACTGCGATTGAAAGGTAATCAATCACTGCTCAGCACTGTTCATGACTCTTCATGAGAGTGAAAAAAGTTGTTTCGTGAATTTAAAAATGTTTTTCGACGGATTAGCATCATTTTCATCGACGATCTAAGATAACAATCATCTGCAGCTTTTGAAAACACAACTCCCTGCATCATTAGAAGGCTCCACTCAACTGGAGCCACGCGATCGAGTATGATTTATGCATGACAGTTCTGTAACACAATCCACTAACACTACTCAATATTGATACGTTTTTCACATATTTTCGGTTAAAATATGAATATACAGGGTGGACCGAAAATCGTAGTACAACCGGGCAGGGGGTGATTCTAGCATTTTGATTCGTTACGAAATATTTGCTGGAGAAAGATCAAAAGAATGGACGAAACCAGTTAAATATTCTTAATTATAACTAAGTAACTATAATTATTGATGAATAATGTTTTGATCAAAATGTTTAGTTACTTAAGGAAAATATTATGTCTTTTAACACGTTGACTGTGTGAAATCCTAATTATTAACACGTTGACTGCCACAGTGAAATCGGACGTGGGTAGTCAGACACGCTGAAATCCTAAGTATTAACAATACAATCAACTAATTTTCAAATTTATCTTTTCAATTCGATAGCTAGCATTATTAGCTTAATGTTAACGCTATCCGTGGTTTATTTTATCATTTCTGTTGGTAATTATTTGATTGTACAAAATTACGGGTGTCGGTCACCGGTGACCCCCGTGGCAGCCAACCTGTTAAAATGATAATTCAGACTCCAAACTTTCGAGCGACACTGTAGTTTTGTTTAATATTAATTAAACCATGTATATATGCATCACAATGAAATGACACTGATTTAATTTTGAGCTGAAAAATATCTAATAAACTTCATTGTTCGATACAATGCACACACGTCAATGTATTTCTAGAATCAGGAAATGATATTGGTGCTGTCATTTACTGACATATGTAGTTCCAGTTACGTTAAAAATTAATTAACAAATGAATCAGTTTATAAAAGTTATGTAGCAATACGTATTTTTCAAATTTTCAATACAGGATCAGATAATAAAGTTTAAAAGTCAACCTTCACCATTTTCTTCGTAATTCTAACCAAATGTAACGTTTTCAAAACGACAAAAATACGTTATTTAGCACACTATTCTTCTCTGTGCTTACATTTTTTTATACTTACGAACACCAAGGTATAACACATGGGTTTACTTTGTTGGTAACAGTGTACGCGCAGAAACCGTATTACCGCAGTATAATTTTAATACACGAGGAAACTATCAGCCTTTATAACCTGTTTATTACGATAATACCATAAATTTGCATCGCGTGTTCTCCGTAACCGCTTGCCGTAGCGGATGTCATATTACGTTAACTACCGTAGTTAAATAGGCACCCTGAGAATAGGCCCGAACTGGTATACCAAGGAATTTGCCTTATCCCTTTCGAATGGTTTAATGAATTTCAAGCGTATAGCCGTTTCATTGGTAATCTACGATAAACAACCAACTGTGGACGCGTATATGAATAATTTATAATACCTTAAGTACAGTGCATATAAAGTATTTTGTATAAGCGGTAGATAAGTAAATCATGCAGGATATAATAAGCAAACGAAAATCAGTTAAATTATTAATACTAAATGTATATTCAACTTTTGATAAACGATATGTTCTTTTGCACAAATCAAGGATCAAAGGAGGACGTTAAAAATAAGTCGATTTTGGCCCATGGTGTGGAACCAAAACTACAAATGGTTTCTTACCGGTATAGATTTTTTATCGTAGAATCACGTGGTAAAGTCTGTTTTCCTCTAGACAGAGGGGAAAGTACGGAAAAATTGTAAAAAAAGACCATGAAAAATACAATTTCCCGCATGAAAAACATAGGTACTTATGGATGTACTTGAGTGAACACATGGGTCCACACCTTTTTCTTTATGTGCGTTTTGATAAAAGTATTTGACTTTCTAATCAAATGTTTCTTCGAACGAGGTTGTCTGAACGATTTTCGCACATCATTTGGCTCTGAAAAGAACCAGTTACAAGTAATAATATCACATGCAGATATTTAGTTAGACTCAGTAACTTCATTATTATCTGAATTGTCGGATGACCAATCATTTTTAAACATTCAATTATATTACAAATGCAATATTGCGTACAGATTTTCATCCATTTTTGAAAACGATTGGTAATTTCATATCTACAGCTGATACTAATGTAAACGGGATGCTAATAAAATCAGCGCATATATAGAAAGTAATTGATTAAATATTTGTAAAATATGTATATCAACGTTTGCTATTTGATACGACACAAACAAATAAAAAATATAAAGTAATAATTATTTACTTATTTCAAAAACTATAGCTCTCGAAGAAACATTTTGGATAACTAGAAAAGTACAAGCACTTTTAAAAAATTTGGAAATGTAAATAATGTTCATTGTCAGACTTTCTTTGTTTTTTTTTGCTTTCATCTATTGTGAATAACCTAATTAAAAGGGTAAAGTGGTTGCTGATTCCATCAGCAAAAGAAACATTCTGTACAGTATGGTTTCTATTGAAGAAATATCCTTCAAATTTTAATGTAACAATAAATCATATTCAATTACTAGCTAGAAAATTATAGCATTGGTCGACAATTCGAACACTTGTTGTAAGCTTTCTCCTTTTTTTTTTTTTTTTTACTGAAAATGGCTTTACTGAGAAGTCAAGACAACTTTCATATCTCCTGACATTATCTGTACACGTTGCAGTATTTGCTTAAAAAATGTTTCTCAAACTACTGCATAATACTGCCAATTAGGTGTTAGCTTAGCTAGAAAAAAAGTACGACGTAGATATAATAACCGACAGAACAGAACGTAAACTATAAAATAAAATGACAGAAAGTTACCAATAATTTGCAAGGTAGTCGAATAAAAAGTGCTACTAGCAACAATAATTACTAATACGTATTAGGTTGATCTGTATTAAATAGCAGGTTTCAAAACGTATAAATTTTGACAAAATCTAACAATATAAAAGTACCATAAAACAAAGCTTATGGGTACGTTTGTTCAGAAGATTGATGAAAACGACTGTATAAACTTTGATTCATATTTTTAACACAAAATAGCTATAAATTGTCAAAAACAATAAATCAAAGTGAAAATGCGTTTTTTTTTTTAAGATTTCAGCCAGGAGATAATATAAAAAGAACTACTAGTAATTTAATTTAAGTTTCAGGAATGTTTATAATATTTTGGAAGCGATTTTGCAAAGCGGAACAACGTTTATTCGTATTCCTGTCAGAGTAAAAATCCAAGCCGAGGTAGTAGCTTTTTCGTCAACAAAATGGTGAACTCCGATCGTATATCAGACACCGCCCACGGCGACCGTAGCACCATAAAAAGAACAAAAACTTTCTTATTTTCCCTGGCCATGGCCGCCTGCTTTGATATACGATACGTTTGTACCGTGTCGGCCAAAGCCTTCGAAAGCCGACCATCTACCGAACAGCATTTTTATGCTAAACTGGTCAGTGCGACTGACAAGAATTGACAGAATTCGAAAAACAGCTGACAGCCCGCCATGGGACCACTTCTTTTCTATGCGTCGCCGGTAAATTTTCAACTGTCGCTTGATCACTTTTTTCCATTCTTGCAAAATAAATATTTCCTTCTCTCTAACGTTAAAGGTATTCACCTTTTGCAGTAAAAATTATACGATGTACATCTACGCGAAATTATAAGGATTTTGGCAAGAATGCAATTATCGGTTTTTACTTTCATAAATTTTCGTGGCTTGCACACAAGGGATTATTTGCATGTAAATAGAAAATATTCATAAATTTAACAGATGACGATTTGTTTATAGCAAAAAGATTTATTATAACGTTATTTGGAAAATTCTTCTTTTTAACTAATTGTTCAAAACAAATTGCTTAGAATGATCTACTTATGTGTGTCTGTCAAAAACTATAAGTGTGAAGAAAGAATATTGATTGGGTCCATTCATTTTGATAATATCCTCAAAAAATTTGCCGAAATAAAGACGAGAAAGCAGTGTTTTGTATGATTTTATATATTATCACAGCATTTTTAATAAATGGTCCTAATAGATGTTTATAAGTAACTACTGACTTAACTTTTCTACATGCTAATGCGCTCCTACCAGTTGTCTGCTCAGCGGCGCCCTCTTCAGGGTATCTCCAGGCACCACGAAACCTAACTTCGGCCCTGCAACAACTATTATCTCAAAGCTGCAGACATTTATCGCATAACGTATAATGTTATACCTAACTTTAGCATTTTAATCTCTTGAAATGTGATTTTTTCAATGGATTTGACAATCAAAGTTAAATATTTATTACTGCGATGTTAAAAAATTAAAATATTATCCATACATTATATTTAATGATACTTGGTCAATTATAGATAGAATAAAAGTTAAATTTCGATTGTGCT
This sequence comes from Stelis phaeoptera, assembly GCA_943735885.1. Lineage (NCBI taxonomy): Eukaryota > Metazoa > Arthropoda > Insecta > Hymenoptera > Megachilidae > Stelis > Stelis phaeoptera. Next base: position 6,283,737 of record OX030930.1, read on the forward strand.
AAAAGTACAAGCCAAGTCGTCACATTTAAACTGTAGGGTGCATCATGGATATGATACGGTATTTTACGATAAAGAGTTAATTATATCACTTCTTTTTAATTATACGAAATTGTAGGGGAAGGGTATGATCTAAAGACATATTTTTACAAGATGTTCAGATTACCTGGGTCAAAATCAATCCTATTTTCGGGGTTTAATCTGCATGACGTCCGGGCAAAATGTGGTGAACCAGAAAATTTGGAAGATATGTGTAAACTACACATTTTCACATTACTTATAATAAATATTGGTGATATAGATAAGGAAGATGTTGACAAATTTTTAATAATATTTGTAATAAATGTTAATAACATAAAGCCCGATAAATCCAAAAAAAGGTTTTCCCACCTCCTTATATTAGTGAACACTGGAAGGGCTATAACACAAAAGAAAATTTATTTTAAATAATATTCAAAATAATATCTATCAACATTGCAACATTTTTGTAAATGTAAAATGAAGAATTGTGTGACGATATTGCTGCATTGTCAGAAAATATGGGAGAATAATATTGAAATTGCATATTAGGTTACTTTATTATCTACAAAATGGCATGGAAGTTACTGGACATTTATTAAAATAAACTTTCTTCTTTAAGTCATTAGTTCCGTCTTAATCTCTAATCATTACACTGCGATAATGAAAATACGTAGTCTAAACACAAAACGTTATCGAATACTTTGATATCATGAAAAAGGTATGTCTTGAGACAAATTTTTGCTTATCGTAGTATTTGCTCTTTCCAAATAAATCATATTTTCCATTCATATCTTTTTGTACCACGAAAAGAGAGCTATTTAGTCTTATGTAATACGACCTTAGTTAATCTTCCTTGCGCAACTTGATCGAGGGGGCGAATTTAATCCCTCCTGACACAAGACAAAACAAAATGAAGAAACTTCGTTTTTTTTTTGTACTAATGGAATTGAAGTGAATTTTTCATCGCTGGAAAATTGATATTCTAGAAATGGAATTTAAATAGTTCCATTGGGCACTGTGAGATTATTACCACACTATGTTTTTGAAGGAAGATCTCAAAGACAGAAATCCAAAATTTTATATATAATGGAGTGAAATTTTATATATAATAAAGTGCTACCATTTTATTATTCGAGATAATCGCGTGGAAAGATTATAATCAGACACCCTATATATAAATTTTTATTGATGATTTATTGGGTCCTATCAATTATGGAATACGATATCGACTAAATGATGTTTAAGTGCTTTATAAATGCTTTATTAAAGTCTTCGATCTTTCGGCAACGCTAATTCTCACAGATTCACTGTTTTTCGCTTGTTGACCGTGCACTACGAAGGCGAACACACTTTGGTTCACAACCACAGTAAAAAGAGTTTAAAAATTTGTAATTATACGAAATATTTTAACAATGCAGTTTTAAAAATACGTTCCAAATTTTAATTCGTTTAATTTCTTCCAAATGTGGAAGTCGCTAAACGACGGAGCTCGAGGAAAATGCCCCGCTAGTTCTGTCCTGAAATTCGAATAAAAAATATTAACTCAACGTTTATGCAATTATTTTCATCAACTCCTAAGTTTCAAATTGATATGCCACAATTATTATTTCACGGAATTCTTATGTCCCAAATTATATTACACTGTACATTCTACAATTCACCTTTTGATATGCATCATTCCAATAACATATTATAGTTGGTACTTAAAAATGTTATTCAAAACTCTGAAGCTCCCCATCTAATCAAATGTGACAACGCCTCCAAAAGGTGTGTTTTATTCGTGTTACAAACTTCGCTTTGAATAGGTTTTTGTGAAGCCGACTTCTTTAATCGGGGGTTTGCACCTTTTGAAGTTGTATATCCCAGGTTGGCTGTCGGCGTTGCCAAACTATGGCCGACTTTCATTGTATGTAAGCTTACAGACAGGACAGGGGACACACGAATATCGATGTATAGAGAGACAAGACCTGAACTAGAAGCAATCTCGGCATTGCATCGACCAACGGATGATAGGTATCGACCTGGATCAACATGCTTTTCCTGCGAAGCGCCACCACCGCTGTCCCGTTCCATCCTCCCTTCGTCTTTCATTCACCCTCTCTGTCTATTCGACTGTGTATTTCTCTGTTCCCCTTACTTTCTATAGCACACCTTCCTGTCCCGTTCACCGCACGTCTCTTCCTAGTCTATAACACAGGGCGTGTGTGTACATGCTTCCACGGACAGAGAGAGAATTATTATCCAGCCACTCTACTCCGCTACCTACCGTGTTTCTTGATTACTATCGGCGCAGCTGCGCCCACAATTTGTGTTCCCCGTCAACCATGCGTAAGCGAGCCGTCCGTCAACGTCGTGCCCATAACGACGCCAGCACCCTCCGCTAAGACGTCGTTGATAGTTTCGTATAGACGTGTATCCATCATAACTTCTGTTGGATTCATTCGCGTTGCGGATTTATCCTTGCCAACTAACGCTTACTTCTGCGAAATGTTACCTACTGTTCTTTTCTTCTTCAGCCAAATTGATCGTGAAAAAAATCATAAGCACAGTAGAGCGTCAATTATTCGAATTGATGCTGCATCATCCCTATTCGCACTATTTCTTGAAGTTAGTTTCCAGAAAAGTATTGTCAAAACTTTTCTGATAAAATGAATTAATGTTTCGCGTGATACACACTGCATTTTATACATTTTAGGCTTAATTTCTGCGGTTATGATTTTTCGAACCTTGACGCTTTACCTACTGTGTTTAGAATAAGAGAGCTAATTTCGATTTCGATAGCATTGAAATACGTTATCGGTGTCATCATTCTGATAAACTTTTTCCTATAGGTACATACTATAGGCAGACTGTTTTACTTTTTGAAATATTTGCAAAAATATCAACATTTATGGTACATTGACAACATATTTCAAGATCATCGAAGTCGAACGTGATTCCCATCCTCTAAATATTTACTTGAAAAAATAAAAAAAAAGTGAGATAATTTTGTGCAAAATTATATTTTACAATAGAATTATTTATCAATCGTTTTATATCGGTATACATATATGCCGGATTCTGTCTATCTAATTTACTTCTTCATTTATTAAATATTTCGGAGATCTGAAAAATGATAGCTGAATTTGAGAAAGCGCTTTTTGCATTTTAAGTTTTAAGTAAAAAATACTGTAAATCGCTATTTTTATTCACAATAAAATAATTTGTATAGCTATAAAAGCAGAAAATCGGCACTAGTAGAGGAAGGAAGACGATACGATAATAGTATGTATGGCTGTAGGAATTAGAATGTAAATTAGTTCGAAGTTCCGTCACAATACGACCTAATCTCGTTATGTTCACGAAATATGATGCTGATGGACTGCTTGTCAGTCACTTTCTATGATAGGAGATGGCACCCATTAGTTAGGGAGCGGCAGCTGAATGGGGGTCAGGATGAATATGGTTATTTAGGTTATAAGTATCTCCAGAAATCTTCTGGCTCGTACAATAGTCTCATCCCATGACTTGTGACAAATTCTATTCTGTGTTCTAATCTAAAATCTTCAAACAATTTGAATATTAACCGATTGCCTTGAAGTCTCACTGTTTCTTTAAAGTTTTATTTAATACGACCCGTTCTAATAAAAAATATTTAAAGCATGTTATAATTTAATTTAAAAAACTGAAAATAACATCCTTATTTCTAAATAAAATACGCACAAAAGTTTTGATTTACAAAAGTTATACAGATTTAAATATAAAAAATGTATAAACTTGCAAAATTTCCTTGCAATATTATCCGTGGGACCCTCCGTAGAATAACATATTACTTGTTAGATGTATTTATGTATTAATTGTTTCATTCCAATCATATAACAATGAAGATCAAATGATGGTATCCAGTAAATAAAAATAAAGACTCTGATCTATACTTTTCTATGATTGGAATACAAAGAAATAGAATCTGGCTCGGAATTCTTACTATTTAGACATTGTATTGAAATTGATCCCATTCCTACCCATTAGATAACCAAAATGCGGCCGAAATCATGATTAAAACTGGTTTCAGCAGGTGTTGTTAATGCGCGTGTTACGTAGATGGTCCGGAAGGCACATCCGATAGAAGGTTAAACAGCGACAGGCGCCGTGACACGCAACACTGGCCGAGCAACCAACTGTTTCTGGCCAACGAATGGAGTTACTACACCGCGACAACCTGACATGTTTGTACAGAGGCCACACGATGATCATACGAACATTAACAAATAGCTTACTACCCGCAGGTTACAGGTCATACGCCCCGCCAATACACGCGTGCCTTCCAAGGGGAGTTCATCGTGGACAGGTGGTCACGATTCATGGTTCACCCCGTTCACCCCCTCTCTCGCACGTTCTGTCAAACGATTATCCCTTTGAGCATCGTACAGCCATATGCAGGGTGCTAAAAAGAAAGGGCCTGTCTGACAGGAGTAGAACGTGTTTAATCAACATACGCTACCGTCGTAAAACGTAATTTTCAACAAAGCTTCGGACGCAGTAATTTACAAACAGGTTACGGAAGTTTATGCGGGTAAAACATATGCAAAACGTACGAGATGTTTACAAATTTTTTTTTACATAAAAATGTAGAAATCCTCGTTGGTTATTGGCATTATATGGTAGTAATTGATATGTTCTACAGCGAACTTCCTGTTTTCCAGAGCCGTGGAAAAGAATTTTCTTCAAGATCTCAGTCGCGCGTTAATTTCACCACAAACTGTAGGATCCTAAGTAAAGCTGGTCCCACTAATTTCTGATCCTTTTATGATACTAGTTTTAATTTTTAATCATTTAAGATTGAGCGTATAAATATAATAGAAAATATCATTGATTTTTTGTTGCTTGTCTAATTATGAGTTCCTTCCAATTTTCTATGGGGCAGAAAGTCGAGTCGCGTATATTTGTGAAGCAAACGTGAAAGCTAGCATCTTCGTGGGTTTATGCCAACATGAACTAAGCAACCATACTCCGTGTATGGAAACACAAACTTTGTACGTTACGATAAAGCTACCGTATCAAGAAAAATAAAAGGCTATTGTGGAAACATTATGAAAGAGGAAAACATGCCGGTGAGCTGCTTAACAATCTCGTAAAGAGAAAACTTGAGACAACGAATACAATGGAGAACAATATTTGCATAAATATGTTACACAATTTTTATCAAATCACTTAACCCTTTAACACAAATTTTATTTGAAACGATGCAGCATTACGATAGGTGTTTTAATATTTAATTGCCGTTCGACAGTTTCCTTTGAGCGTTTTGCATCATAAAACATAAAATATAATTATCAAAATAAAATTTGTTCTTGGGTAATAAAAATATGAAAATTGTATTTGGTTATCACAAAACCGTAGATGTTGAGTGTTTAATGCAAATGGCTTTTGAATACCTTTGTTGTACTAAAAGCATTAGGACAACAGTTTGTGCTTGATAGGATTATGACGGAGATATATTTTTGTATTTATAATTTGGATTATAATTTTTGCGATACAGAGATCACAGACAAGGCCTTTTTTTTAGATCTTTTTAAACAGAATCTACCAGTAGGTTAATAACGAAAAAAATGGGTATCGCAACGGAAGCTGCTTACAACGCCCTTTAGTCTTGCTGCTTCCACAGAGCGGGAGTTTCAAAAGATATATTGCGAAGTCACGCATTGTTCAACAATATTTGAAGACAATTTATCGTTTGTGTATCTATTAGTTATTTAATACTTTGATTAATAATTTGAAGATAGAAGAGAAGTTTTAAATATTTATAAAATTAAAATAATACGTTATTTTTGCTGGTAATATTTTTAGTAACACTGTTTAATAAATTTCAACATCGTTTCAATTATGTTTCTTATAAATTCCCGTTTTTCCCATGCCTTCAGTTTTTGAGAAGTTTATATTTTAAAAAAGCACCAATTTTCAATTCTAACCTTTTTTTAAAAGAAGCTTTGTACGTGAACAGTAGTAATTGTTTGAAATTACATAATTTATTACTACATCATAATGAATTAAACATGTTTAAACATTGATGGCAGTAAAAGGAATACTCGAAATGTTATAATTGTAAATATTTTGCGAGATAGTGGTCCAAATTGTAGACTGTAAAAGAAAGTCTAATTATGTACTTCATACTATATAATACAGACTTTAACGACAGTAGTCAGTGTATAATATTATAAACCGAAAAGAACAAATTTATGGCATTAAAAATTGAATCTTTTAAATATAAAAAGAAATATACAATTTGAAATAATTGAAAATATGTGTCAAAAAATAAATATTCAATACTGTGTTGATGAAACATATCATACTTGATTTTATCATTCCTATTTCTTGCATTAACCGTAGCTATCTTTTACCAAAGTTCGTTTAAACATTATGGAGCAGAAATGCTTCATTTTCTGTGGTTTTTGTATTAGTGGCTTCAATTATCATAAAGTCAGAGTAAATTACAAAAAGTTAGCGCCAAAATCACGCATAGTTTGCGCAACGTTTGTTCATCCTGCACCCTCCCCTCTCACCCTCTACATTCTCGTCGCAAGCCACAAATGCATTCATTTAGTTTACGTTAGTATTTGGCTCGTTATCCGCGCTTTTGTTGTTCACGAAATACATATTACGAGAACCTAATACCCGTGGATTCTAAAGGATCACTGTACTTACGTACGGTTCTTGAATAACATGAAACATGTACAGAGTGAATCATTTAAATCGATCCTCCCGAATATTTTCGAAACTAATTATTATATAAAAAAATGTTTCACGTGAAACATTTTATTCGCGTGTAAATATGAATTCAGAAGAGAAATAATTGAATGTGATAGTCTAAGAGCTAGCAACGAAAATAAAAAGAAAAACAAAAGAATAGCAAGCAATAATAATTAGTATCAAGAATAGTTTACGAAAGTCAATAAAATAAGTAAAAGTTATGCTATTATTAAATAATTATGTAATTTTTTCACTTGTACAACCGCTACAGGAACAGGTAAACGTCCGTATACCTCGTACGCCATAAAAAGGGAAGGGATATAAAAAAATGAGCTTTGTTAAAATTAGATGTTGAAAACGTTCCTAGCTCTCAGATTATAAGGAAACTTTTTACAGATGAACGTATAGAGAACATACGAAGATCATTGATGTATTTCCAAATGGAATAGAATAATTTGCATACTCTAGTTAGCCGATTCAAAATGCCATTCCATATGAAAAAGATATTTGAATTTGAATATTACAAAATATTACACACGATACACTGGGAACGCGTTACGGGAGCATGAAAGCTGCCAAATGTTTTCTGTAATATTGTGTAATATAATTATTAAAGAAAAAAGCTGTGCTCTCATTGTAAGTGCATTGAAAATGTAGCTATGGAACCTAAATCTATAATAAACTTTTTTAAGAATAATGAAGAATATTTTTAAATATAATACCGTCAGTGATATAGACTGTTTAATTTGCTGTCTAATAGGTTGAAGGGAACGTCTTGTTTATAGACAGTCTGTGCAGGTCGTAAAAGATTATATGATTTTTCAGGAACGTATACGATGAACATATTCGATGAAAAATGTGACTCAAGCTATTTGGTAACCGGGCAGAAGTCCCACTTCAGGCAGAATATAATTTCTCTTTATTGGATACGGTATATCGTTTCTCTCCCTCGGCGGATAACAGCGCAGGAGATAAAGCCAAAATTCTTTTGATATCGAAATACATTGCGGGGAGGAAAAGAAAAGGTGCAGGACAAAGGGGTATGTCGTTCGCGAAACGGTTCCTCTCACCCTTGTGTCTCAAACTACCGGAGTAAGCTGTATTAGCCGGCGGCATCTTGATATCATCCAGAGAAACTTGCCAACTCCTTTATACAGACATTTATTTCCTGGCGCATCTGTTACGGCCAAGTGGCAATCTCGCAGATTGTACTACGATTCTTTGCTTCGACTTACGTTCCTCGTCCCCTGCGACAAGCTCGAACAATCGAAGGAACACACAATCGTGAGTCATTCATTCGTTACTTCTACGCGGTCCGCTAATTACTGTCTAGAGGGCATCATCCATGTTGCGGCTTTGTTTGATGTAGCATTGTCTGACCCGCCGATTTAATAAAGAATAAATAAAAACCAACCGTTTCTATCGACTGGCAAGTTACTTTTGCCTTTCTGACCAGTTAGCAAATTGCATACCAAATAACAAATTCGATCATTTTGTCAGTATTAACGCTTTGTTATTTTTATCTGTTTTGTCAAATACCAGATATAATTGAAAAATTAGTAATTCTGTAATATACGTAAACAGAAACTCGGGAGTTAATTATTATTATGATTATTTCGTTGAAAATAAATATTATTCACGAACATGTGTAACCGTTTCAACAAAAGTATTGGATCGTAACATAGGTTTGTGGCAAAGAAGAAGCTTAAAACTCTATTCTTAAACCGGAAATTGAGAACTTTAACTTGAAATTATATAAATATTACAATGGAAGAAAGCGGTTATCCAGTGATATGTGTAACATTAAATACTAGCCAAGTGATAATAGAAAATTTGATTTGGAAGGAAAGGAAAACACTACAGACTTATATTGCAAGTAACATAGAACAATTTTAAAGTTTTTAGTCCAGCGTTCATTTACCAAAAAACGATAAAAAAAATACTTCATATTTTCAATACAGTTTTCGTTATTCTAATATATTTAATGGGAGCGTTTTATTATTATTTCTATTTTCTTAACATGTAGCAATGATAAAACAAGAATAATTTACCAAAATGATAGTCGATGTCTGAAATGCTTCAAAGAAACGGAAACGAGAACGTGTTATATTATAGATACTACCTGTCTCGATCATTCCCTGAAAAACATTAACCACAACGCCGGTGTACAATAAAAGTCATCAGGAGTCGGTAGAATACATTACAATTTCCAGGACAGAAATTTATGACCTGTCTGACCAGCCCGCCCAGCAATCATCGACAAAAGTACGGTCTGTCCAGCACGCTTCGGTTCCTTTCGAACCACCACAAAGACCGAGAAGAAATTAGTGCTATTATTCTGTGAGATGCCATTCGGCTGGGACGAAACAGAAATAAATCTTATTTTGTCGTGTGTCAATACCGATCCTTACTGAATCGAGATGTTAATCAGCATCTATCATAAAAGATTCCTTTCAGTTGAATATTTCAAGGCAAAGTTGTTTTATTAATCCCTGGACGGTGGCCCGCTGGGACAGCAATAATTTAAATTTAATGTTTTACTTTATTTTATTTTATTACTTTTATCACCTGTATTATTTGGTAATTTTGAAAGCCTTTTTGATTAACAATTTGTAGCATCTAAATAAAAATATTGTCGTATTTTCACGAGTTAATTAAATTTTAATTAAATCTGCGGTTCATTTTAGAAATTTGTTAAACTAACAACACATTGAACTGTTTTATTAATATACTTGTAATATTTTTTGAAAATATCCTACAATGAAAAACGATACATGAATTGCAGTTTGAACAATTTACTGTTACTAATTGTCAGCTATTTTAAACTAAGAATATGAGTAAAAGTGTGATCATTTTGATCAAGATTTTATATTGAGATGAAATAAATGTTACTTTATGTTACTTCTATATCATTAAACTTTATATTGTTTTAATTTTGTTTATTTGATATTATTAAGTAATTCTAATTATTATATTAATAGTTACATGCAGAGATATGTAAATACGTAAGTATAATAACTTCTAAAGTGGAATTACATAAAATTATAACTTATTTGTTGTATTAATAACAGAAATTCGCTCGTCCAAACAAGTAATATATTATTCACTATTTTATTAGATGATTAATATCATTCACTACCTTTCTGTTTTACCGTTTACTTCGTTTTATATTATTGTTTTATTCTTTTCACCATGTTTCGTTATTTTTATTACCATTTTCCACCACGTGTTCGCAACTTTATTAGTTTTACCATTACTATTTACGCTCATCCGCTATAAACAATGCGAATTATTCAAATTATAAAAAAGAAATAAAGAAATCATTACCCATATTCCATTACCTCAAAGAATAGTTCAATAATTTATACTAGCAACTTTCGACAAATCTTAAAGCGCTACATTCGAAGCGTTCCCGTTAACATTCATCCAAGATTGAATAGTCCCAGTGACTGGTGGCGAAGCCGTAAAAGAAATTAGTAGTATTATTCAGTTGACAAGGGGCAAGAGATTGCAAAGTGGGAAGTAAATGTTATTGTACCGGTATACTAGGATCATTAGTTATGACCTTTGTGCGAATGAATACAAAGATTAGTTGGTAGGCGTTCGTGTAGGCGGGCTGCTGAAATCCCTTGTCACAGTCGAGCATCTGGAGAATCCTCTTCCCTGGAATTTACGTGGAATCGGTGAGAAGGGTAAAGAGTCGGGAAAGTGTGGAAAAATGGGGAGGCTCTCCGGACACCCTGCTGCGGTCTGCTAATGGGAACCTTCCTGGTACATTCGTCTTTTTTTCCTCGACACGCTGACACGTTCCTGCTTCCAGCCGGAACGGAACAAGCACGACTGGTCAAACAACTGTTTGACAGTTGCTATTTTCTCTGCTTCTAAATGGAACCCATTGTGTAATAACTGCATATCTATACGTGAAACTTGATAAATAATTTATTCATGATTTATAGAAGAATTTGTTTACGAGAAAATGGGCGATAGAGTGTCGGCATCGAAAATGAAACACTGTTCTTTTATGTTATAGCTCAAAACCTTTCCCAAGATCTTTAGGTCATAAAAATATTTATAATAATTAGTAGCATGTATCTCTTGCAGTCTTTTAATTATATTTCAAAACCAATCTTATTAAGAACCTTACGTATTTTGAGGGAAAACTTTATAACAAAAGTATACTATACAGGGGGGTTCAAAAGTAGGTATACAGTTATACAGCTCTTTTGGTTAGCAGAAAAATTAATTAAAGTTATATTAAAAATTTATTTTCGATCATTTTATTAATAATCCACTTGTTTATTATGTGGATACGTCGACGAGGACCAGTTGTGGATAGCCATCACGATTACGAGACATTACCCGAATGGACTTCTTCTTTCATGTTTTCAAAAAGCCACACACTGTTGATGACACGAGTCAATTGATGCGAGAAGCATGCCAAGAAATTGATAGCAACAAGATCCTATGTGCCAAAGTATGCTTGAGTGTAGAAACTAGACTACAGAAATGTAGAAACGTCGAAGGCCGGCAATTTGAACGCTTAAGAGATTGTACTTAATTGAAATTTGTATTTCATACTTATCGTGACTTAATAAAGCCATTGTTTTTTCATAATTAAAACTGTATACCTACTTTTGCACTCCCTTGTATACTATACTGACATTTTTATATATAATATTGCAACTGTCGCCCAAAAATTATTGAATTACTGTTTCTCTTGCCGTGAACAAGCTTTTATATGAACGTTCTTGAAGAATTTTCAACATAAAGTTTTTGTTAAACATAAAGTTATATATTTCCTTATTCTATATTTTCGACTTATTTGTTCATGTAAAATTATCCCTTCCTCGGTTTTACTACCGGCTACAGGACACTCTGTGGAACTTTTATACCAATGCTTTCTGTTTCGATACGTTTTCTTTCTACTTGAAATAACAATAAATTAATATCAAAGTGACAGTGACAAGTTTTGTTAACGTCCTGGCCGTATTTTTTCACGCCATAAGATTATCCCACTCGACCTGTCCGTACATAAAAATCGTGCTCCTGCTTGCCAGATTAAGTTATGAGAAAGTCGAGCTGCTTTCCTAAAGTAGTTGACCGTATCTCGCGACACGATCGATGTGTGCGTCGTGTAAGAGGTAGAAGAAACATGTACCACTGTCGTTTTATATCATTCAACTTGTTCAACCTACATGAGAACGTGAAATAAATTGACGGAGCTCACCGTGGAACACAAAACAACGATGTGTAACGTGATCGTATCGTAAACTGTATGGTGTCGAGCGATCAGGTCTACGCTAAATACCTCTTTCACCCGATATACGCGTATAAAATTAAGTAATTATATTCATGAATCTTTATATTAAGCTGGAAACATTACTTTGTAAATGTTCGACCGACTTCCTCGGGTATGTGATAGTTTAAAATGTCCTCCTTAAAATATTACCAGGTCCTTCGCTTTACATATATATTTTTTTATTATGTAGAATAACGTAGAATAATAATGGAAAATAGAAAGACAGAACAAAATACGTTTACGTCAAACATAATAGGATAAAAGGATTATGAACTTAAGAAAAATATAACATTTTTGTTCAATAATAATTGCGTAATATACTTTTTTACATAATCTTTTGGATAGTTAAGTTAATAATGATAAGCAAATATTGAAATTTAAAGCCAGAGGTAGAAATGTGATATACAGTTTTATAGAATTTATTTCTTAAAGAGAAAACGTAAAATTTAATAATACAATAAATTATAAGTTTCATAAATAATATGTAAAAAAGTTATTGTAGCAAAGACATTAAAAAAAAAACATTATTTTTATTTGTAGTTAAGCATACAAGTTTAAACTTAATGTTAATTTATAAACAAAATCCGATCAATCATCATAATCTTACTCACAATATAATCTTCAAACCAAAATGTAGGAAAGCGTAATTTTAATTATTTTAAGAAAATTTTCAAGCGTACCATGAGAATATGGTACAAATACGAGAAACTAGATATGAAAAATTCAGGAGCTTCGTATTTTCATAAAACTGACATCAAATAATAGTAAGGTTACGATACGATAAAGGTACAGTAACATGATATTCCATTACACTCCGTTTCCTATACGAGATCGAGAAAGTTGTAGCGACAGAAGTCTATGCATGAAACCGAAGATTTTCTGACATCGAGAACGCCACTTGGTATTTGATATTTCTGACAATAAAATCTATAAATGTCATCAGTTAAAATGTACACCGATATATAGTGTGTCCTAAGAACATATTTACAGACTTTAAATAATTATAAAATAGTGAAATCTAGAATGTTTTTAAATTATTCTAATTACTCATTCTGATAGCAATTTTGGTCCGAGTATTTCCAGTAACATAAGACAGAAGAATGATCAACATTACATATTATGTGCATATTCCGTTTGACCACATTCTGTCTCAATGGCTTTTTATAATTCACTAATTTTGTAGTATAATATATCCTTATTGTTAGAAAAAAGAATAAATTAATGAGATCTGAAGAACATAATGCGAAACTCCTTTGCTTATATAATATTTTTGTACTCTCAGGAGTATTTCAGTTTCCTCGCTCCAATTTCCTTAGTTTTGTCTCAACTGTTAATTAAAAAGGATGCATATCGATGTAATAAAAATTTAACGAGCTATGGACTACAAAAGTATATACATACATATACACTTTTTTGGAACATCTTGTATATAGCTGATACTTTCGACAAAAAATTAATAATGATAGCTAACATTCTCAACTATAATACCGTTTCACAAAAGTAATCAAATACTAGGTGTAGAAATTAATTCGGTACCTTTTTAAAAAAGAAAGTACTATTTATTTATAAAGAAACCATATAACCTTTATTCTTTAAAATAGCCATCATTTCTGACGAAAGAAAAATGGTGGGTTTGATATATTTAAATCAGATTAAGTCACAGAATGAAGTTCTATATCCAATTTTATGTTAACTACATTCTAAAATTATGCACAGGAAAAGCGTACAATATATAAATGTATAGATTTCTTATAAATGCTAGAAGAAATAATTCTTCTGCTATTATTTGAAACAAACTGATAGTTTCGTAACTGTTTTAAACGATACTTATTGCCAAATACCTCAGTAAATGATTGTAATTCGTAATCAGTATTAAGAAAAACAGAAATACTATCCAACCCAGCTTAAACAGGGAAATGTACTGGTGTTTAAGTTATGTGTAATGTATTCATGTGTTAATGTATTAAACATAACTTGAAATTTCAACTGTTAATAGAAAGTAATACTGTATGTTAGTTTTTATCAGTCGTTTCAGAAACAACGACGTTTTCATTTCTACTCTAATAACAAATTTTTTTTATAGAAAATCTGACTTAAGAAAAAAAAAGTTGTGTTGCAAGTCATTTTATTCAAATTCACAACAAATTTCAAATGGACATATTATTTGCTCATTGATACTTTGATCTTCTCGTCACCAATATAGTTGACGCTTGAATTTCAATAGAAGTTCTTGAAATTGCGTATAGTCGAAATAAAATATTACGGAAACAGAATAGCAGATTTCTTAGTAATACAACTTTTATTCGATTAAATTTTCAATATCTTCAACGTGATGGCCAAAGTGTTATATCGACCATTTTTCTAACGCACTGCGGAAACGTGGTAGCTTTGAAGAGCTATCATTAGAATTTACAGAGACTGTTTACATTTGTCTATAACAATGTTTCCTCACTCAATTTATTTGATCTCCCGAAGCCAAGTCTTTTAAAAGCCACATCTTATGCATGTTCTTTGATCTGACTCTAACTGTCTTCACGCCTAAAGTGTATATTGCTAAATAACTTTGCTATTAAATCCGCTAGCAGTTGTAGGCTAACATAAATGTGTTCTTCCAATCACTTCTCCAAACTCTCTTTTATGTAGCTAGTGTCATAAATGATCATCTTAAACTGATAAATCTGATTACTATAGAACACACGGAATAACAGCATGCGTACACGAGTGGTGGACGTTCAAAGTGTTCTGTCTTCAAAGGATTTAAAGGCAGTCCGGTCAAAAACCTTCGAACTTTACCACGTAGGTACTCTATAAATGGTTTCGGGACACACAGAGTGAACGACCATGTCAAAGTTCCATCGGTGGCTACCGTGCTACACCAACGACGTTTCGACGATCAGCAATCTCTGTTGGATTATTATGCCTGTCCATCAGCTATGATCATCGCGAACACGCCGGTATGCCGACCTCATTAGCTGCTTCGAGTCCGGCTTAAGCCAATGAATAATGGGGCCTCGACACAGTGCCGCTGTCATGCTCGCTCATATATTTCTTGAACGATTTATCGTTCACCTTTATTGGCCGTTCACTAAGTACGCTTTACAATCCTGCTGTCAGACGATGAATTTTTATGCCGAGTGATGGTTTACGATGCTCGATTCTTAAGCGAACAAACACGTATACACTTCAGTTAGCTGAATCCAGAATTATGAGAAAGTTTTCTAAACATAATCAATTGCAAATCGATGCTCGAAATAAATTGGTTATTGAAAATTGTTATACAACGAGTGGTGAAATTATATTAGGGTGGTTGTGCGAAAAAAATATTTTTTATGTTAGGATCAGGAATAATCTTAATCTTTTACATTGGTATGTCTTTACTCGATAGTTCTTTATTAAAAATACATTGAAAAATTCAATTTTTAAAGATAAATTTATAAAATAACTGCATAGTCTGTATTCGGTAACAGTGTCTTTTGCTGCAATTGCCGCTTTACTTCTTTTTGGTATATTTTCCATACATTTTATACAATTTATTTTTAGTGTATAATCCCTGTACCATATTTCAATTAAACGGTCAATTAATTATTGCTTGTTTGTAATAAGTTCCTTTGAAAATTCCTACTCCAATAATTTTTGTAGATTCTGGACAGTTTTTTTTTACGTGTATATAGATATACATAATTAACACGTTGGCTGCCACGGGGGTCACCGGTGACCTGCACCTGAAATTTTTTACAATCAAATAATTACCAACAGAAATGATAAAATAAGCCACGGATAGCGTTAACATTAAGCTAATAATGCTAGCTATCGAATTGAAAAGTTAAATTTGATAATTAGCTAATTGTATTGTTAATAATTAGGATTTCAGCGTGTCTGACTACCCACGTCCGTTTTCACTGTGGCAGTCAACGTGTTAACAAACACCACTGTATTTCATAAAAAAAAAATGTTAAAAGTTTGGAGTAACTAAATTTCCATTTAGGAATTCGTTGATTTAGTGAGGTGTATTTTATTTTATGTGTAACCAAGTTGGATTTTTGGACAATGGAATCTTTAATTTAATATCATTTTAGAAGACAACTTCTAAAGGACTCTACTAAACTCATAAAAGTCTATAAAAAATAGCCATTAAATGTTATAAACACACATATAGCTATTATACCCATTCGGGATGGCGCATTTTTTTGGAGACCATCCCCAAAAGCCGAAATTTGTTTTTGCTTTATATTGACCATTTATCATTGCACACACGGTGTGCAATCCGTCTCGAATGAGTTAAGCAATGTTGTTAACCTTGTATCTTATGATTTTCTCAGTAATTACCAGAGTCAATTATTCACTGTTGTGACATTAAGACAAATAAAAAATAAATACATATGCAAATTGCAATTAGAACTAAGGTTACAATGTAACTTTGTTTCAAATGCAATTCACATCAGTCATATTTAAAGTATAAATTGTGTCATGAGTATGATATTATGAAATAAGGGATTAATGAACATTTACACCAGAATGTTCTTAAATTATTTTTTAAGTACACGGGGTCTTCAATCCCTACTAACATTTTTCTTGGTAAGTCTAAAATGACTGTTCTGAGTGACCGAGCTAGGAAATTATGCAACTGTTTCCTAGCAAAAACCTATTCTATTAACAATTCTGATATGTATACCGTAAAATAAGTTTGAATTGAGCGCGTCGCTAGAATGTATGTAGCAGTGCTAATCACCATAATTCAACGTGTGCTCCGATTCGGCATATACCTCAGTCCACACCCAACCGGCACACAATAAAGTCTAACAATAAGTATTAAGAAGCTCGGTATTTTCAATTTAAAAATCCAATCACAATTTCCAAGGCCCAAAATATAACAAATTCATTTACTTGTAAAGCGATGAAAATCTACTTCAATATCAATAGAAAATACGCGCCTAAAAAAAAAGAATTTTTCAACAATGTTTCTCCGAGTTACAACTACAGTTTCTATTGCTTTGATTATGATATTCCAACTACATTAATTTGTTCCTGTCAACACCGCATATACAATTAGTCATACTCTGTAAGAAGCCTGTGATGTAAATCGAATGCTGCTAGATTTGGTGGGGAGTGGCGATGCTCTCGATCTCTACACTAACGCGACGGCAGCTAGCTTGCTGGTGCTAATGCCGTCGATTCGTCTTGGTTTTGTCCCAAATTAAATTTGCACTGTAAGAAAGCGGTCGACAAGAATGCATCGGTATTTACGGCCGAGTGTATCGAGCTAAACGATGCTCTCGATTTCGCTCTGAAAAGTCAAAATAGAAACTTTCTCGTTTTCTCTGATTCTCTAAGCGCTCTACGATCACTCCAGTCTATCAAAAGTAATATTAAAACTAATTCTTATATTTTTGAAATTAAAAGAAAAGAAAATCCTCATAATACTTCTATCGAGGTGTATTGGATATTATTGTACATGGGAGTCCGAGGTAATGAATTGATAGACAAGCTTGCAAAATCTATGACTACATCTGATATCCTGGATTTACAATCAATTCCTTCCACAGATTTTCATAAAATATTGACCTCTGGAGCCTTTGCGCGAAACGTTGATACTCTTCGTATACAGGGTCTCTTCAAAGGTAGAACATATTTTCAATCCTATCACAATGACAGTAAGAAACCTTGGTATTTAAAAAGGAGTTTGTCACGTGTGTTTATTGTTACTGTCAATAGATGTAAGTGAAATCATTATAATTTAGCCGAGTCTATAGCTCGTATCAGTATCATTAGTGATCCAAAATGCAAATGCGGTGTTGATAGCGAAAACTTAAATCGTGTAATACACGGTCTGTCTAAAAAGAAACCGAACTTTTGCTATACAAAGAAAAAACTACAAGTAAAGTTTTTACACACGCGTTTATTTACTCAAAATAATCTCCCTCTGCGTCAATACAGCGTGTAGACCGAGTGATTAACATTTCGAAGGATCTTTGCAGCTCCTGTTTTGGTACCCCGTTTAATACTGCGGTTACAGCGGTCTGAATCTCCGAAGTCGCTATAACGTGTCCCTTTCATTGGAATTTTCAGTTTTGAGAACAGAAAATAATCGCAGGGGGACAGATCAGGCGAGTAGGGTGCATGATCCAAGGTAACAATGCCTTTTTTAGCCAAAAATTGACGCACAAATCCATTACGGTATTCCGACAAGCGTCACGAAACGTCCGTTATATTTCAAGTCACACAACGGACTGTGAACGACCGATTCAATTGTTACTGTGCACGGTCGACAATTAACGTTCAACCTATTGATTTTTATTCTCTGTAACTAGATGGCGCGATTAGAAAAACTTCTAGAGCAAAAGTTCGGTTTCTTTTTAAACAGACCGTGTAACAATTGCCGCCTGTACTTACGAGCCACATGAAGCTAAACTAATTGAATCTTTAAACAAACTTTCCTATAGTCTTCCACTAAACATAGAAATGTTTATCGCAAAACCTGATATTAAAGTTTGTCTCTACATCTTTTCGTTTATAAAAAAATTGTAATCTATGTATCCAGCTTTTCAGTTTTAATTAATAACTATAATATATGACCGTCTACTCATACGAGCTATGTCATTCGTTTATTTGCTTGAGAAAAGAAAATAGATGAAAATATAAATGTATTGTAGTAAAACTTGTAACTTAAAACTTGTAATCGCTCAGTGTATAATATTGGTTATTGCTGTGCAGCAGAAATAAACCTCGAGTGAGGTTTAATACAAATTCGTAATTTCACAAATATAGAATGTTTTACTAAGAAAATATGAAATTATTAGGTTTGGGTCAATTTAACTGTATTAAATATTTATATTATGGCGCAATAGTGCACGATGGTAACAATTATATATTACATAAACATATTTAAATAAGTATTTGTTTCGAAATGAGCATTAATTAAAGTTCGAAGTGCAGAAACTGCAATTAATTATGCGCCAACATAATAATTCGTTCCGGACTTTTATGGACACTAGGTAGAACCGCAACGTCGTATCGTATATTTGCAATTTATTTATTGCATTGCTGAGGCAGCCGCGATCCTGTTGCATGTCAGCAATTGTCAAGAAAGGTATACCGGTTACGATGATCACGGTCACGCTAGTATTCCGGCCTCATTAGCTGTTCGGGACCGGGCTTAAGCCAATGAATAATGGGCTTCGTCCCAATGCTTGCTGCCGCTGCGGCTGCTCGTATTTTTCTTCACGGACTTATTGCGCTGGCCCGCCAAGTCACGATTATTTATACTGCCAGTTCAAGAACGGCTTTCTTGCCTTTTGTCAGCGAATAAATGGCATACATCAAAGCCAAGGTAACCGTAGATTTCTCTAACACGTTACATTTCAGGAGGCTAAACAATGCTTTGACAACTTTCAAAACTCGAATGTTCCTTTACTATTACGAGATTATTAGAAAATTATGGATATTTTCAAGAACGTTTCCTGGAAAACTAATGATATCGGTGAAATTGATAAGTATGATAATGATAATAAAAGCGGGAAATAATGACGCTGACATTTGAATAGAAATAACTGATTCTAAAACTATCATTGCATCCTTTTCAGTCTTGTGTTTTCCTTTCCAACTTTTAAACCTCGCCATTTAACTGATAGCTAATACAGGAATTCAATAAAAGAATATCCATTTTAATAAAAAAATAAAAAAAATAAATGTACGTAAACCAATGAACACTGATTTTACAAAGAAAGATAGTGGCTTTCGGCTGGTGTAAAAGGAGTCCACCAAAAAAATGTTATTTTCTTCATGCAACTACGGAGTTGAACAAAAGTTTCAATTTTTTCAGCGGTCTTTGCATCGCCATATAGAGAAAATCTTTGAAAAGCAAATGAAAGTAAATATTTTGTACTTCCAAACAGTTTTCCATTGATATCGATACGACAATTATTTTTGCCGAAATTATGATTGTTTGAACTTGGACTACATTTTCGGGTTCTCAGAAGTAATTCCTTAACACGTTGGCTGCCACGGGGGTCACCGGTGACCGGCACCCGAAATTTTTTACAATCAAATAATTAACAAAAGAAACGACGAAACAAACCACGGATAGCGTTATCATTAAGCTAATAATGCTAGCTATCGATTTGAAAGGTTAAATTTGACAATTAGTTGATTATATTCTTAATAATTAGGATTTCAACGTGTCTGATTACACACGTCCGTTTTCACTGTGGCAGTCAACGTGTTAATTGTGTTGTGGAGTGTATTATATATTATATATATTAATGTTATTATTAAATTATATAAAATTTCATATTTATTTATAAGGGAGAAAAATTTAATAATAAACAATAATAAATAATTAAAAGCCTCATATTTTATTTTTGCTCAACTTTCAACGCGATTGAATTCATTTGTTTTTTTAAATATCACAGTTGAAAATGCTGATGTAGGACAACTGTTTATGACTTACTTAAATTATAAAACAGTTCTATATCAAAAGGTACCCAATTAGTTAATTTAAGCGATGAAAAAATATACCGTATCTTTTAGCTTTAACATAAATTTAAAAAAAAGATTAACCCCAAATAACTTAATAACACACATCGTGCCATATGTCTCTTAACAGACATTACGTAACCCGAGATACCAGTTTGTCAACATTCGTCATTTCGCAAGGAAACTATTGATTTCACGCGTTCAGCGATCCTTCATCGTGTCAGTAATTTAATGGCAGTCGTGAATAAGCCAAAGAGTCTCTTACCGCTTCGATGAACGGACATGGCAGTCCCGAGAAATTACTTCTTTCACATTTCATTTCGTGCTCGTTCTTCTGGGTGATGTCCAAGATACCGCCCACGCTACATCTATAAAAGCTGGCTGATATATCGCCTCGTTAATGTTTCGCTTCATCAGATGTTATGACTGAACATCTTTCACCCTGCCACTGGGTGGTCATTTCTGACTGCTCTTGTTGCGAAACCCACTGTTATAAATTATAGGGATCCTCGGTGCCGCAAGTTTCGTCGTTCTGGCCTCACACAGATATAGTCACTTCAATTTTTCTTTTTTAATACCTTTATTCGGGGAAGCGATTTTTGCAACAACTTTTTAACCCCTGTGCATCGTCCAAATTTTTATTACACTCCTATCGTACGGTTTACATACAGTCAGATAATATTTTTACTCGATGAATCCTGTTAACCCTTTTTGAATACAAATTGTATCCATACAGCTCGTCATTTACGTAAAATACAATAAAGGTTTATAACTTCTTCGATCGTATGATCTAATGATATCACAAAGTGTTACACACTTTGTTTTCATAGACTTCAATAATAGTAAAATGGATAGACATTAACTTTTAATCGTATTAGTTTCGGACTCAAAATTAAAATTAGCCTATTCCATGACCTGATCTGAACTCAGTAACTCTCCTAGGTAACATTTTTTCAAAATGCATAATCCACGATATATTTTGCCATTGACAAAATTTTGGGACACCCTGTATATCTTGTTATACGATCTTTAACGCGTTAAGTGCCGTATGGGTTATTGGTGGTTTACGATATTTAGCAACAACACGTTTTTAATTAAATTAAAAGAGAAGAGATTGTATACATACATATATGTATAATATACATATGTGTGCTTTGGCTACATTTTGAAAGATGAAACAAAACATAATTAATCATTATAATTTAATTTTTCGAGTTGTTTTTAAACAATTACTATAAACCTTTTTCACGAGGCACTAAACGTGTTGGAAAGCTTTTTTATCCAGTGGACAACTGTTAAGAAAACGATTTGCAAATAAAAATCTTACTTCCACGAAATTATATATATTCGGCAAACTCGCACATTGAATGGAATTTCACCAGTTGTTAGCTATACTGGTGGAATTAATTCTGGACACTTTGAATAAAACTATTCTTTATTTCATGTATGTGCAGAATATGTATATTCTGCTATGCTAAATTGGTTTGTAAATGTTTGAAAATATTAATTAAAACAAAATTTTAACTGTGTTAACACGAAACGCCGCATGATGTGAATTAGTCAATCAGGTTTATTAGCCAATATTTAAATTACGCCATAAATATTTGTTGTGCCATTAAAAATAATGGAGTTATTTAGGTGGCCTCCTTTGACTGAGACACCCTGTATATTAAATAATTTGAATAAATACGAAATTTAAGTACAAATTTAAAACTGTCCAGAATTAATTCCACTAGTGTACATATAATTATGTTCCATACGGTGTAAACTAATGCCTCGTAAAGTGCTCACATTAAGAGGACGAATTTCACCGATTCATACTGTAAAAGAAGTAAAAGAGGTGAAAAGTTATATTCCATGTAAACAGATCAATACAATCAATGATACTACTCAACTTATCATTTAATAAAAGCTGTAATTGGAAAGCAAGGTTTAATGAAATACACATTTGTATGAACTCTGATGGTCTGTGCACCCCTCACGAACCGCTAAAATGGAACGCCATGTTATTATACAGCTTGTGTTGTGACAGAAATATTTCAAATGACAAAGTTAACGCCCCAACTTGTGTATTCAAAGTGATTTGAAGGGATTGCTAACTCATCACTAATTATGTGATAAACGTTCACTCCGCATCGGGAACTATTATCCTTCCCATCCAATTTCCCATTCATTCCCCGAACTTGACAGTCAATCTATGCGCATTACGTAGGACGTAGGGGTTCGTCGCGGAGAACGTATTCGAGGGTGAATGCCTTTCCCTCCGCTATACACACGAGCAGCAGATGTATACAAGACGTCCGTATGCACGTGTGCAAGCTTGTGTGCTCGAAAAATAGCGTGGGCCACGATCTCTGTAAAGGCGTCGCCGTTTAGATAATAACGCGCATTTTATCTCCCTCATAAAACCTAATTTATAGCCGCATCCAAGTCTATAGGCGTGTACGAACAGCCATCGGGAATAGGAAGAATTCTGACAGAGGCAGTACCGTAATTTTCAGGGAAGGAGCTCCTCAACCCTTGTTTCTTGAAAAACGATTTCATCGGCGTCGCTGGAATTCTTTACTTACAGTTTTTATTTTTCCAATAAAATTAGGAAACGATGCATAGAATGCTTATAGATCGATGATTGTTATTTGCGTATCACACGTTTATACGCTGCAAAATATAGGATGTTTCAAAAAGTATGCACATTGTAAAAACTATAGATTATTTATGATAAAAGCAGTTGACACATAGTTTACTCTTTTTTCCAATGTGCAGTTTCAGTATCGTGATACTACTAAGACACCATGTTATCGTTGTTGCTACTAACGAGAGGAACTTTCCAAGTGTTACGCTCACTTATTTATGAAACTATGCCAGTTTATAGTTTGCCCAGGTGAACACTTCTTTATCCCAGTTTGGGCACTAATTGTTTAATAGTTAATAACAATTACAGCTAGTTAACCTTTAAATTCGAAAGTATCATACACCCACACATACATATACAAACAGTTAGCTCCATGGTGAAACGGATAACTGGAAGTTTAAAGATTCACGGTTCAGATTTCCATTCCTCACTTTTTTGTTGTTGTTAATGTAGTTTCTTCTTTTTGTTATATCGAGATATTAAATCTATGCTATAGTTATTTTATCTATCAATAATTTACTAACTCTTTCGTGGGTGCGCATTTTTTTACGGAGGAGCAAAATATTCAGTATAAATAATATTAGGTAGAATATAATATTATGTACGCATTAATTAATATGTACGATCTAGAGTCACAATATTCACAAATTACTGTGTTATATATTTGTGTTAATATTAATTTCAAAGAAAATAATGAAGCAAAATGGAACATAATCTGGGTAAATTATCGTGTCAAGGTTATAATCTCTAGTATCTTTTAAAATATAATACCTATATCACCATTTTCCCTACAGATGTCTATGGTGCTTGTTAGGCATCTCAAGCTTGTTAGCACTCAAAGGAAATTTAAAAATAACAATTAAATACAAAAGTACCTCTTATAAAATTATTATATTTCAAATAAAATTACATAGGTAAGATTATATTGTTCGCAGTTTCATTTAGCAGCAAAGATGGCCATGACGAAGGAGTTAACACGTTGACTGCCATAGTGAAAACGGACGTGGGTAGTCAGACACGCTGAAATCCTAATTATTAACAATACAATCAACTAATTTTCAAATTTAACTTTTCAATTCGATAGCTAGCATTATTAGCTTAATGTTAACGCTATCCGTGGTTTATTTTATCATTTCTGTTGGTAATTATTTGATTGTGCAAAACTTCGGGTGCCGGTCACCGGTGACCCCTGTGGCAGCCAACGTGTTAAGCTTCAATCTAACCAGCTGATCGTGCAACCATAGAAGATTGTTCTTAACACGTTGGCTGCCACGGGGGTCACCGGTGACCGGCACCCGAAATTTTTTACGATCAAATAATTAACAGAAGAAACGACGAAACAAACCACGGATAGCATTATCATTAAGCTAATAATGCTAGCTATCGATTTGAAAGATTAAATTTGAAAATTAGTTGATTATATTCTTAATAATTAGGATTTCAACGTGTCTGACTACACATGTCCGTTTTCACTGTGGCAGTCAACGTGTTACACAGAAAAAACATTTACAATCTTATTTACGACTGTGAGAAAGAGCATAAATGAAAGTTGTACAAAAATTAAAGTTGGATTCGATCACAACTTTAACAACCGCTTGTATCTTCAAAATGATGTATCAGATTGCAAAATGGTTAAGAATTTGAAAAGTTTACAAACAGTGCGGGAGCGAAGTCATACAAGCCTCAATACGCGTTTCTATTTCGTTATTAATAATTATTCACACCAAATGTATTTCAAATATTTTAAAGTGTCTCTTAAATTATTCCTTTCGATTGTGTACCGTATAAAAAAACTGTTCAGGTTGAAAACTCACGGTTACGGCACTGGACGAAGATGTAGAATGTAGAAGTTGATTGCATCAGCGAAGGTTGCTGAAAGTGAATAGGTCGGTAATGTTATATCAGTGTTGAAACGTCTCCCTTCGGCATTTAGATGACGAAAAATATGGGCGGCCACGCGTGTGTGTGCGCGCGCCCCTTTACGACGGTTGAATGCAGTTATCGGCGATAAACTGCATACGTGTTTACCATATAATCTCCGATGGATGGCTATAAATTCATGATTTACTCTCATTACCGCGCCTTTGAGTGTTACGACTTGTGCTTACGATATATAACCGCTTGGATAGTTTAATTTATTCATATTACGCGCGCGAGCGCGATTTTCCACCGGTACGTGTTCCGCTTTACCGACTGAATAAAAGTTGTCCAATGGCGTATAAACACATGTACAAATTTTTCCTTGACGTAACTGTCATTTTGATTTATTTTATTCGCATGTTTATCTGCGATGAATATTAACTATTGTGCGTTTCAGAGAATAAGGAACCCTTGCATTTCTAGACATCTCTATCTTATTGATAGATCACCGCAAGCATTTGCCTGACACATGTACATACGCAGCAACACTAGCTTAACTTATTATAAATATACTGGAACGTGTGAAAATTATAAACATCGTGCCAAGATCGTCCAGTACAATCTTTAGGATTGTCATAGGAAATTCTCTCGTGTTACAATAAGTTATTAATTTATTAAACCTGTGTAACAGTCGTCTAAGCTTTGATACACAAATATCTAAGTATAAATATGGAATAGAAAATAGCTTATACAGTATTTCTTTTATTGGTTTTGAGTTTATCTTTCATTTTATCTTTGCAAAGAAACCCCAATGATTGAATGATGATTAACAGATGAAATATTTTCTTTAGGATATGTTTTTTAACCAGTCCGTCATTTGAACAATATTAAAATAATTTTATTCAAACGACAGCGCGAGGTGAACGAGTAAGAGCGCGTAAAAAGTGAAGTTAGGTTGAGGCCAACGGTGGAAGAATCGTAGTCAAAGAGAAGAATACATCACGTTCCCAGTTTATTGTCCGATACGCGGGTAGGAATTGGCACCCGTGCTGAGCTTTCCCGCAAATGCAACGAACGCAGGGGAACGAGGCAACGAGATACGAGGCGTTATGGCTCTTCCTGACTCGTAACCTCTGGTCATAAAGCTACTGCACGCTAAAATATTGTCCGCCACCACGTCTCCACGCCTACGCGTCTATCCGCCGATCTATCTTAATGCTATTATTGTAATTTATTAGCGGCGTTCACGGAGAATGAATCGATACGACGTATTCGCCCCAAAAACGGATTACGGATAATCCGAAACGATCAACCGTAATGAGGCTATTAAATAAACGCAATATCATATAACATTTCTTTATATCCGTTTAAATATTTTTTACGGGTAGCCCAAATTCGCGAAATTAATTAAGGCAAATGGAAGACATTCAGCATTCAAAGAACTGAAATATAAGAATAACTGAATTATATTCTGACAATTATAATAAATACCCATCTTTTGAAATATGAAAATGTTTTACAAGCAGTTATTTCTCATTGTCAATATCTTATGAAAACAAAAGTACTCTGAAATATTTATTACTTGTACATTTCGAGAATAAATGACATTAGTTTGTAAGTTAGAATCTTAATAACCATAGGTATGTTTGTTTCCTCGTTTTAAATAAACAACTGCTTAAAACGATATAAAGTAATAAGTTAACCCTTTGCACTCGGAGAATTTTCATATACGATCCAAGCTAGTCTACTTTTGCAGCAAAGCTTCCAAAAACCAGTGCACTATTTTAAAAGAAAAGAATTATAAATATTTGTGAATGTATTTATTTGTATTCCTTTCACAAATTTTCTATATTATAATATAAATAAAACTTCAAGTTCACATTTTAAAAATGCTCTGGTAAATTAAATATGTCCCCTTACAGAAGACAACCGAACGCAAAGGTTTAATAATCATTTCAAGCAATAAGTTATTTCAGTCAATTATCGTGTAATTTGCTTGTATGCACTATTTTCAGACTGCTCGATGATGTTCCTATGTATTATATAATCTATTTATTTTAACCATGTAACGTTTGGCACGTTGATCGCCGAAGATCATGAATAAATCAGATAGAAAATTTATGAAGCACCGATTTCATACAAAATATTCATTTTGGCACTTTGAATTTCTAAGAAGCCATTTATTAAATATATTTATGAGGATAACGAATACAAAGTGATCTAACAGCGTTTGAATGTACATACAATAATAACTAAGACATTCATTGGACTAAAACTTAAATTAACATACGATGCACCTCCACGAATAGAACAGCTACTGCTTGAATAAAAGTTAGCCTCCATAAACACATAAATATATATGCGCATGTGTAAATCATCCCATGTCACAGTCGGTTGTAAAAGTCGGTTACAAAATTAGTTCTTATAATGGGATCAAAAGCCTTTGAGTTAATTATTTCTTTTAATAACAGAAAACAGTTAGGGTCAAAGTTGACTACGATTTATAGGTGTATGCTTTCGATAGGCACGCGTAAACGCACATGCGCATGCGCAGGCGCAAGAGCGCTCGCGCGATATTATTATCCTGTGATTCATAGCGCGCATTCATAAACGTTCCCAAGCTGTATAACGGTGCGGTACACAGCGGCATGTATCGATTAACCTCGCTTCCCGACGGGATTTACAACCGGCGACTAAATTATTTAAAGTCTTCATTTGTAACGCAATGGATGAACGGACACGAGCTGGAGACCGCGTAACCAGTTCTTCTTCGGGTGACCGTGTACGCTGCTGGTACAACCGCTGACAAAAGTTCATTATACCAGGCTTTAAAATGTTACGAATTCGGATTTTTTAAGGTTAGGTTGTGTGAAAGCTTCGATACTTTCAATTCTATTGCATCCTTTACGGGAACACTGAATACTTGTTTCGCAAAATTTGCAAAACTTTGGAATACTTATAAGGTAATCAAGTTTCTTGAAATACGTTTAACCCTGTATGATAATCGATTACTATATGTTTACAATTACTGTTCTACAATCGACACCCATATTAAGAATACATAAGCGATTTGCTATTGTATTTTCAAAAAAGTAATACAAACGATAAAATACAAAATAAGTGAAAAGGAAATGATTTATAAATCTGTCATTATATTGATGAACTTTTGCTTATGAGTGTACGCAACAGAGATCGTCGGACGACTGTGGTGTGCTGCGGCTGCCACCGTCCACGCCACGTACGTTGAAATGCTCCAGCAAAAGAGTAGGAAGGTAGAAGCAGAGGAGAAACTGATCGGACAAGAAAGAGATAAAGATGGAAAGGTAAATGGGAAAAGAGAGGAGCGAAGAAAAGAGAGAAAGAGAGAGGAAGAGAATGTTTCAGGTATCCATGGAAGGCACGTAGTGCACAACGTCGGCGAACTCGTGTGTGTTCCGTGTTCCAAATGCACGGAACAAGCGCTGCTTGTCCGCGGCCACCTGAGTTATGATCACTCTGTGCCCACCCTGCCTGCTCGCTTCACTGCTCGGCTGCCTACCTCTTCGCTTCCCTAACTGCCCTCTTCTTCTTCACCCTTCTACTTTCACAGCGGCCATCTTGACTCCAGAAACCGGTTGGTTCTCTGGCTTGCTTAACATACTCCACACACACCGCGGCTACACACGCGTGAACTCCAAGCGTGCAGCGTACGGGGACATCGCTGATCGCTGAGCGCCCTCGGAAGTCCTTTTGCGTCTAACCGACGTTAATGGCCCGCCGTGGCGCGAGTTCCTTTGTACCATTTAATAACGTCGTTATATTACAGCTGTCCGGGGAAATTGATTTTTAAATTCCATGGTTTCAAGACATCGCCGCTTCCTTTCACTCCTGAAATATCTTCACCGTGATCAATCTAATCATCGATATTAAGTATCTGGTTTAGAAAACTCTTATTTGTTTATCAACGTTATAACATTATGTTTTAATAGATTCTTCGCAATGATTTATTTATGTAAAACTAGCAAAGGTCCGAACTTTTAGCGCCTGAAGCTTACGACGTGTTTGGGACGGTAATCATCGTGTACTTTTGTTTCTTGATTCTTTAAAGTATCCAATGAAATAAGTATTTAGAGCAGGCGTCGGCAACCTTTTTTTTTTGGCTGCGAGTCAGAATCAACTAAAATATGACTATTAAGAAGACGGTTCGGATCAATGGGTATTTTCATTTTGAAACAGTCCGTTGATGACTAATAAGATAAATTTTATTGAGAAAACTGTTAGAATATGTTGAAAAAGTTTTACCATTTGAGTGATATTTGAAAGTTACTAGGGATTATTGGAACTAGGGGTAATTTACGCTAGAAAATATTTATGCTAAAGATAATTACGCTAGTAGATATTCGCAATAGGGACTATTTTCACTAGGGATTATTGATCCCGGAGAAAATTGTATTAGGAAATGTTGACACTGGGGATTATTTATACTAGGGAAAATTGCACTAGGCAATATTGGAACTAGGGATTGTTGTCCCTAGGTATAATAAGACTAGGGAATATAGACGCCAGAGATAATTATACTAGGGAAAATTACAACCTGCAAAATTATACTAGAGAGTATTAACACTACGGGCAATTACACTAGGAAGTATTGACGCTTCGGATAACTACACTAGGGATAATTACACCAGGGTATATAGACACTAGGGATTATTTACACCAGGGAAAACTGCACTAGGGAGTATTGAAACTAGGGATTATTCATCCAAGGTATAATAAAACTAGGGGATATAGACGTCAGGGATTATTTACACTAGAGGAAACTGTACTGTGGAAAATTACATTATCTCAAAGTGTTTGTTTCGTGGTTATGTTTTATAATTAATTTTTATATATTATATTTTATTTGCGGAATTCAAGTGGGTCACTTGAAATTATCATATGGGTCACTTGGTGGTCCGCGGGTCATAGGTTGCCGACGCCTGATTTAGACTAATGCTATTTGTGTCTTACAAGAGGAGAAAGAGTGAGAAAGAGTAAATTACAGTTTGAAAAAGAATCCTGTCTGTATGAAAAAGAATATAATATATAGATATTATATTTGATTTTAATGTACTTAATCGAAATGAAAACTAGCAAAAACACAGACTATAAGCTGTATAAATATTACATGCCCAAAGGATTTTTATCCCTTAATTAACATACTATTGAATCTATAATTTTTTTTTTTTTTTTTTTTTACTTAAGAAACACATTAATATGTGTTAGTATAAAAACAAAAATTACAAAATGGTACCATTTATAGATTTATACACGGTAGATCCTAAGTTTCCAAGCCGGCTAATTAAGAGTTAGTTCTGAGAACATCATGCAGTGGTATCAGAAATGATATTTTCAGATTTTAACGAGCTATTGCATGCTGATAAATCACGTTTTGAATACAAACGGCCATTAATAATAAAGAGGTTCTTAATGATGTGCAGAAGCTCATTAAAGCCGTATTTAATAAAAATGTGCTGGAACTGAGTACGACGATCGTACAGGAAACTGTACAATATAACCATCATTCAATAAATGTCAACGATTTTATACATCGTCTTACAAAGGAATAATACACTTTAATGCGCATCTGAATGGCTGGACAGAAGATTTATTTCATTAGATTAGAGTGTCATTTGCATTGAATAGACACGTTATGAGCGAACGGGTTGCTTATTAATTGTTTGTTCCTGCACCTTGTCCAGTCGCTGACGCCGATACTGCCTCGGCCTGACACTTTGACAAGCTACACTGTAGATACTGCAGAGGTTCGTAGCAGGAGCGTATCAAACCGCGGTATGCGAAAAGGTGTAAGAGAGGCAACCGCAGCCCACGGCAACGAGGCGTGGTCGCCGCAATTACCTCGATAGAGTTACAAGACTCGTTTCATGCTCTCGCACAAATTTATTAGCCCCATTCGCGTCAGTTTAATTACGAACACGATCCGCCGTGATTCTTTCTCCTTTACTCTCCTTTGTCCTTTCTTTCTGTCTTTCCTTCGGGCGAAAGCAAACAGATGTTGCTACCAAGTTATGAACCTAAGGAACTTTATTTGGAAATTGCATGGGTGTATGTTCACGTTTTTATAAAAATATGTACAATTTGCATTTTGTACAGCGATAAATTGCGAAGAGAAATTGTTTGGGTCAATTTAGAACAGAAATGATTAATTTCTCCCCTATCGAGAGAATGAAATATGTCTCTAGAACTAATCAAACAGAGTTTATTTAGATTTTAACATCTTTGTAAACATTATCATCGTAAGAATTTCATTATGGTTAAAAATCCATGCTTTTCCTGTCGAATTTGAGAATTTCCATAAGATAAAGAGAACTGAGATAACAACATTTTGCGAAGAACTATGATGAAGGCATTACTACACTCATCTGTCTCAGTTATAAACATGCTGAGGTTTAAATATTTTCTTCTGTCTATGTAGCTACAAACCATAATCTTGGTATCAATTGCGTCTGTTTTATACTTGGTGGATTCCTTGAAATTTGAGCGGTAATTAGTTTTACCGCTAAATACTTAGCGGAACTCGAGAGGTTACTAACTGCTTTCCACCTACGCAGAATTTACCTCCTCTTTCCCTTCCGTCGGTCTATATACAGACTTCACTCCATCTCTGTTAATCTATACCCTTTCCCTTCCTTTTCTAGCATCTTGGAACCGAGTATCGTCGTCAGTTCTTCCCTGCTTCAACGCTAATTGTGAACAATTAAGCGAGGCAGAGTCACGAGGAATATTATGAAATTAATTATATCGTGAGATTGAAGTCAGTGCCGGCGTGCAAGGTGTAGATAAGCATTTAAATTGACGCGCTTCTGAGGTATTACGTAGTATAGCTTGTACAGGTAAAACGTTTCCGATAAATTTGCATTTTATTACCGTGCAGAAACAGCTTTTACGTTCACGTACGATAATACCTATTAATGAGTTAATTATCTTAAATTTCGCAAATTCCATAACAGCATTAATAAATTTTGTAGCTAATAGTCGTACGTGTAAATGGTCAGCATAAATTTGAAACTTAAAAATATTGTAGCCATATGGTTTAAATGGATTTAATCGTTCATGTAATTTACATCCTTCTTGACGATTTCTACTTATTCACTTTCCATCCATATGATTCTTTTCACTCAAGTTATACGGTAGCCATTTTCGTATTTATATTGAAAATAGTAATAGATTTTTCATTCTCAATATTGGCAGTTTCCCAATTTCTCCATATCCGGAGCATATTAATACTAAGATTTGCAATTTGGTTCTATTCATAGAGTAAAGAAAGTTCTATGTATAATTAGAGTTGTCAGTCACTCCTTCGAAATGTGCTTCTACAGATTCTACAGAAACAAAAACATGTTACAGGAATAAACAAATGTAGAATGGACCGCAAAGTGGTTCAGTGAAATACGTAGACATCTTAAATCATAAACTTCCTGGCCACCATCATGCAAAGGTGAAAAGAAGGTGGAAACAGTAGAGAAGGTTAGTATAAGCGTGGCAGTGGACGTCGAATCGTAGCCCCTCCGCAACTGTAGAAGACAAATCGTCCCCGGTGGGTGCAAACGTCGTAATTATCGGAGGCGGTAATCTCTCGACGTGGAAGGGTAGGAGGAAGAGGAAGAGGCGCTCAGTGAAAACTGCGTGACAGAGTGGCTCGGCCTGTTCACCCTTGGCGTCCTCCGAGTTGGCGTACCCTTTTGCCCGAAGTGTCGGCCATACATTACCGCCGTTAGAGCCCGCCGGCACTATATTATTCCTTGACATGGCGTGGCGTGGCGTGGCATACTGTAAAACGACGCGCGGTATGAACAGAAGAGAAGCTGAAAGAGAAAGAGAGAAGCGTGGAAAGGTGGTGGGGAGGGATAGCGGGCTCGAAGAAGAGAAGGATAAAGCGGAATAGTAGGGTAAGAAGGGAGAAAGACGAGAGTAACAGAGATAGAGGAGCGGTACACTCGACTGCTGATAAACTACCCTCCACACTCGCTTCGCAGGTATAATAAAATTATATCTGGCCGGCTGTATCGCGATTCTGGCTGCGAGCGGCAAAGTTGGCACAAAGTTGCCGTCTACGCGCCTACGGCGGCCGTGATAAATAACGCCATGCTGGCCGAGAAGCGGTGGGCCCCGTGTGCACGGTCTTGACTGCACGTCGCGCCATCTCGAATCATGGTTGCTACACGCCATGACCATACAGGACCCCTTTTAAAGCTGCCTACTACACCATGGTTGGACTTGGAACTCGTGTATAGTATGTATTACCTCTCAAAGTGGCACGAACATGGATCTTTCTTTTGGCACTTGCAGAGTAAGGTGGGCGTCTCAGGATTTGACGCGATTGTCTAGCATCTATTTATTCTAGACAGGTATGAAACTAACAGCTTTTGTTGCTTTAACACATCGAAACGTTGACACAAGATGTTCATTATTTAAACGGTACAAGTCGATAATAACTTTGTATCGCATTGTATTATAAAGATATAAACAACACCTCGTTCTCTTCGTGGCGGTATATTTTCAGGTACTAATAATAAGTAGCGTTGACCTACCTTGTATCGAAAGGGTTACATATGGAATAGCAGGGATTACGATTCACTAGTTGAAGAAGTTATATTGGCCGGCGATTTTACTTGATCCTCTCAAAGAAATGATTGAAATTGAAACCGATTCTTTCGTACGTTGTTTAGCTGTACCGCGCTAATTATATTTTATAAATGCTTTGTTAAGAAATTATAACAGAAACATGAAGCAGCAATTGATTTATTTTTACATTAATGCAATATAACGTGAGAATAGGTAAATGGACAACCATATTACGACAAACAGTCGATATTTTGAGATAAAACAGCTACGGTAAATAATAACCACAACTGATTGAGATAAACAATAGATGGTTGTCTATTTTTATTTGTCCTATCATTTTTAATAAGATATTTCTTGCTCATTGCTGGACAAATTTTAAACACTCTGTATAATTATCTGCTTATCAATTAAAAATGTATACAATACGAGTACAACGGGTGTCATTCATGCAGCAAGTTCTTATCTTCAAATACAATTTGTTGACTGGGTTACCTTTTTACAAAAAGGATTAACATGCAAATATGTATCTTATTGTTACACCCGATTAACATGTTAAATACTGATAAAATGTTACGTTTTAAAGCGAACAATTGTACTGTGATACGGTGTGAAAGCACCCATGAACGTTCTCCTGCTAGCGGCGCCCCATAAAACAGCCAGTCTGAAACAGGCCTAACGCCTCTTGTATCTATATCTTCAAAGGTTGGTCCATCCTGTTTCGTCTCGTTCCGTTTCATAGCCTGGATACGATCACGCCAAAGACAGAACTATCGCCAGAGGCTGAGCGGCGTGCACTTCTGTGCGCTTCGCTTGATTCGTTCATAAATTATAAGTCTTAGGGACGCGGCTCGGCTTGAAATACTGGTACTGACATGCGCGGTGGGACGCGGATGTATAAACGCGCCGACGAACTGGAAAACGACGCGCCGGCTTTCGGAGCAGAGATGTCTGAAACGTTCATTCCAGTTAGCGTGGAACGTCGTATATGCGACGTGAATACGACATCGCGTGACAGCCCGCTCGTACACTCCAGCTCGTCGACTTTATCGGACGCGATACCGTGATTCAAGCATTCGACGATGGTACAGAGCGTATACCCTGGCACTTCACGAAGATGAATTTGTCCCTTTTTCTTTTTTTCTTTTTAATACACTCTGCCAGTTGAGTATTCTACAAACTCGAAAGCATCGATATCTTTCGACATTTAATGTATAGGTCTCAATCAATTTTGGTGTTTAAGGTAGTTCTTACAAAATTAATTTACAGCACATACAATTATTAAGACGTTTTTAGTAAAATTCATATATCTTAATGCAGTGACATATGACGGATTGGAAGAAGAACTGTTGTAGTTTTACTTTTTGTTCTGAGACAGGACAACTGTGTTCAAGAATTGTACCAAAATTGACATAAAATCAATTTGATATTTTATTTTCGTATTACGGTTAATTGTATTAACATTTAACGTTTTAAAATAAATATGACTAATGTTAGAAATTATTTTTATAGTATTATATCACCTTGATACACTCTAACTTGATTGACATAGTTAGCTAACAGCTCCCTTAACATTTAAAACACCGAAATCTTTAACATTTGACGAAATATTAATTCTTTCAGAACCTTATAATAACACTGTCAACAACAAAAACTATGTTGCATTTATTAGAACAAAACACATTCTGCACACCTTCAATAAGACAAAAAGGGTATCTTAAAAGGTATCCCTTTCAAATTTTTATCAATTACTTAACAGTGTAGTAATTAGGTCAGGTGTATAAAAAAATAAATTTTTACTTCACTTATAACAAGCTTCATTGAAATTTCTTGAAAATTACAATTTTATATCAATGCATTTATCACTTCATAACGTTGAATTTGTAATTAATAAACAAATACTTAAATTGTTTGCACATTATTTTTCCAAACGTCAAAGAGAACAGTAATCTAGGATTGGGAATTCCAAATCTAAATCGACAGGCTACCGGAAAATCTGCAATGAATCGACCCATCCATCACTGTTCAAAGTACGTTCAAGATCCATTACCAAACGTGTCTAACGATTAGCAAATACCGTTGTTGCCAATGACAAGCAAACAAATCGTGGATTATCCGGGAACGTATCTCCCTCAGGGGTACTTACTAACTACCACGAACCTGCCTCTACACCCTGGAACGTGATTTCTCCGTCGTGGCTTATGTCACCCAACCTTTTCTCTAATCTGTCAGGTGGGAATGGCAACACTAGCTTCTTAGTGGGAAAGGTCTTTAAGGAAACTACGCTTGAACGGTACGAAGCAAATAACTCGAACAACGTCACCTTGAGAGTTAAAAACCTTCAAGAAAGGTAATTGATAATCTGAATCGACAAAGTATACAAAACTATGTTGAATATTAAGTTCGTAGATTATGTTAGAAACTAACAAGAGGATCATCGATTTTAACAAAATCTTAAAAATAACTCCAAAAACAAAATACAGTTCTTTCGTATTTCATTATGAGTACTCTGAATTTTTTTCGCCGTAGTGAGTCCATTAGTAATATCCATGAAGTAGAAAATATAAATACAATGTTCAAATTGAAAATATTGAGAAGTTTATAAATAGCCAAGAATATTTCGCAAAATATAAAAAAATTATGCGTTAATAAGATTGAAACACAAAAATTTCACGCTTTGACGTTCTACAATTGAAATTTGTACAAAATTTTAGGTTTCCTTAACGAAGTGATGGTTATGTTTAACCGTTTTAACAGATACTAAATAATCTATCAACTATTAAAAAGAAAAATGACATACCGCTTACGTTCCCTTTTTTAAAATAAACTTTCCGTATGTTCGCAACAGTATTATACCCCTAAATGTCTTTCCTAATACTCAATCGATTTGTACAACACAATATTTCAAATTGTTTATCTAAATCCATTACATTTTGTAAAAAGAAAATATTTGAGCCGAGTGAATGACGATGAAAGGATCGGCAACGCATAATTATTTTCCAAAAGCGTTCTTGACACGATGTTCACGGTAGAAAGTTTCAAAGGGTGTACGCGAACAAAGTTAACACAATCATTTCGAAAACTCTTCCGTCAAACATAGCAAGTAAAGTGGCAGGCTAAACGAGGCTCGTGAATGGTGCATGTATTATATGCATGGAGATAATATAGAGGAGGTGGTGGCTGACTGAGTTTATTCCGAAAGACAACAATAGAATGCATCGGTAGAGCGTATTGTATGGAGGAGGGCGCGGTATGGTTCACAATACCTGCTGCATTATGTATCTCATGCCGGTAGTTATCTCTGTGTGTTGTAATTCTAAACAACCGTCTATACACGCGCTTTGTGTGCTGGCTATAGTTCCAGTGGCGTAGCATGGGTCACTTATGGGTGGCCTAGATCGCTTCTAACAGTGTTTACCTGTAATTTTATCAAGATGCGGCTATCAAGATGTGAAATATTTGATTAAATCGCTGTTATTTTCGTAAGCTGGCCGAATTCGATTATACACTTAAAGCGTATATTTTGATACAGAGATATTTAACGTTCGAAAGGTGGATGGTGGGTACATCATGACCCATACCAAAAAACAAGGATATTTCAACTAAACTTAGACGGTTAATTTCTTAACGAAGGACATTCGTACATTGGAAAATATGTTAATAGCTAAAGAAATATTTTGAAGGTTGGAAAATAAATTTAAATACCTTGAAAATATGTTAAATAATGGTACATTTTTTACTGATCACATTTTGCAGTTTTTAGAAATGTTGAAGAAAGGTAATGAAAAGTAACAATTACATTTATGATAGTTATCCATTTTAATTTCTTCATTTTTTCCCCGTTAAATGGTTTTAATTATCTTGATTTTAATTGCTTTAAATACATGTTCAACTAAATCGACAACTGTTAAAGAATTAATTTTTAATATTACGTTTATACTTACATTATTATTTATTTCTTATTTATATAATATTGTTGATAAAAATATTTTTTTTAAATTTGTTTACTTGGAATTCACGTTATTTTATTATTGAATTTACATTCTGTGAGTAATTTCGGTATCAAATAAAGTTATTTCATCTTGTTTTAATCTTATTTGAATTATTTTTCTATTCGAAATATTTTTTAAACTTCTTTCGGTCATCGTAAAATGTTTTAAACGGGAATTATGTCCGTCGACGAAAGTTATACAAGTAGCTTCAAAACAGGATTATTCAACATTTCTCGGTGTCCAGCGATCAAATATAACAATAATTATGTTTTATAAGAGAAAATAAGGAGAATATTATTAAGATTTCACAGTATTACATCAGTACGACAGACATTGAGCGTGAAATTAATAGCGATTAATCCGTTGTATTATGATCTTTATTTAATTCATTCGTTCCAGCTAAGTTTATTAATTGAAATCATTATCATCTAACGTATACTCCGTCTTCTAATGATGATAAGCTTTCAACACAACTCAAAGAACGATAGTGAACTGGAAAATTAAATGAACTTTTCTTTTGAAAATCGGTTTCCTTGGTTCTGTATCAGCAGTTTGTTAATTCTATTTTTATTCGTTCTCGAATTTCTGTTAATCGATTACAAACGATGACTAAAATAACGGAAATAATGCACTTTCTATACGTATTAGTGCACTAAAAGACTAAACAAGACTTAACAAAATGTCAAAACATGGTAAAGCTAATAATAATGATAATTTTATTAAAATATACAATATCGAGCAAAATTAAATGATGAAAAACATTATAGAAAAATAATGCAAACACTGGCGAGTTAAAAAAGAATTTTGTTTTCAACACCTTCCCTTATTAGTATAATAATAATCATTCGATTGTACCTAAACCAGTTTAATCAGTTTTGAGGACTGAAATAAAATATGTATTATTAACTCTAATATCTGTAAAACAAATTGAAGATGTTTTCCGAAGAAAATGAGGTAGAATTCTGCAACGGACTATTCGAAACTTGTACGACATCACTGGCAACAGGTGGCTTAATACATGCTACATTAACACGCTAAATGCAGTGACGAATCAAACTGAATTTTGTCGAACAATTCAGTAGAGAGGAAAAATCAAAATTATAAATATCATTTCGACATTCTACATCGACAATTCAAAGACTAATTTCAAAATATTCGTAAATTCAACAATTCATACATTCACCGGTAGGTTTACGGTGTCTTGTTCGTAAATGTTAAGTGGGGTTAAAAATAACTTGTATGAAGCGGTTCCTTATTTTATATTAGTTGAGAAATATCATGCTTCTTACGTGGCGGCTTCCTAACATCGTCTGATCTCGTTCTTCTTCATTTATAAGAATATCAGTGTTATAAACAGCTACCAGTCAGCAGAGAGACCGGTAGGTATATAGCCTTAATGTCGCTTAAACAAACTGTAATAGGAACAGAGACAGAAATACAAAAACGATGCTTTGAGAACCATGAGAAAGGATGAAAATGGGTGCATAAATCTAGACAGTCGAGGGAACATCGTCTAGCAGCTGGTTTCCGTCACTCATGCGGTTCCTTTGATCTTCCGCGTGTCTACCCTCTACTTGAGTGAGTTTTCTCAACTTAATTTCGATTCGCTCGATGCACGCAGTTGCAGGGAAATGTCAGTCAGCAGGATTTTTGAATTCGAAAAACAGAACCCCCTGTTTTATGTGTTTCTTTCGGATCTATTTGAACCTCTACAACATGTGGTTTGTTTTATAATATTAACCTTCATGTTTCAGAACATGAATTGTTGTTTAATTATTATTTATTTGTAAATTATATGTTAGATAGAATCAAAATCCGGAACTAGTACAATATTGTGGAGATATTAAAGAAATATTATGTAAAAATGTATTATTTCAAGTTTTAAATAAACATATTACAAGAACTATTATATAATAGTCAACAGCCGTTTTTCATAAGTCTATAATGTTTTTCTTTAGACACATATATTTCTTAAGCAAATGTTCTGAAAATGCGTTTAACTTCTGCAAAATGAAATATAATGACAGTATAATAAACAGTTCTAATTACAAGTACAGTCAGAATTTATTAATTTTCTTTTATAGCAATATAATGTTCATATACTGAGACCTTTTCATATTTTTAAATCGTCACAAACATGGTTATTTTAAACTATTTTTAAAGCTATAATTTCGTTAAATTTTAAGAATACTGCACATAAACTTACGAACTTGATAAACACATTTTTTCCTTAGTTCATTTTATATATCAAATAATGTATGTACATGTACTGAGCTTTCTATCTTAGTTAAACATATTTCGTGTTTCAACTTTAACGTTTGTGATTTTTATTTATAGAAAAAATCATGCTATGTAGCTTTTATAACGATAATACAAAATGAGCCTGAATATGCAACTTTCTTTTTAATTACATTTCCAAAAACCATGATTAGAACATGAGCCGTGTTTTTTTTTTCTTCTAAGTGGTATAAGTCCTATTTTGGGGGGAAAAATGAGTTAATGGTAATTTTAGTAAGATATAGATATCCTCTTTTTATATTTATAATCATACATTCAATGGAGCACGATTTCTTGATAA
The DNA here is from genome assembly GCA_943735885.1 of Stelis phaeoptera. Lineage (NCBI taxonomy): Eukaryota > Metazoa > Arthropoda > Insecta > Hymenoptera > Megachilidae > Stelis > Stelis phaeoptera. Next base: position 6,323,915 of record OX030930.1, read on the forward strand.
AGTAATCAAAAGAACATTAGCTATAAAATGTTATCGCAAAACTATTTTTTTTGAAAGTGGAATAAGTCCATTAAGTCCACCTATTTACCATGAATACTTCACTATGCTAACTGTAAAGGAGAAATAAGTTTAAAATGTAAACTTTTTTTATTTTTAGTTATCTTACCGAAGTAATTACAATATATTTTACACTTGTTTATTTATATCTTCTTTTCTAATATAACTGAAATTAATTCTTAATGAACTTGATAATTATTCGTGTATTTACATGTCTTCATTTTAATTATTATTTTTTACGTTAAAGAATCCATTTCATTAAAGCCAATGTCTATAAAAATATGGACTTAAATTTCTTCTTGTTTCTATTTCTTATAATATGTTATTATTGAAAGTAGTATAAGTCCATTTGGAGCTAAAAAATCGTTTATTTTCTTTAACAGTTTTAATAATTATTATTGCATAATAAAATTTAACAGATTTATAGTGTTAAAAACATCACCCGAATTGATTAACGTTTGGCAATATTTTTAAATCAATTCAAACGCAAACCTTTAAATATCTCGATGTATGAAAACATGGACTTATACTACTTTCAAAAATTACGGCTCACATATTGAATAACGTAAGGTACAACTTAAAATTTTAATGGACCTTGAAATCGACGGTAATAACAAGCTTAAGTCACATATTTATTGAACAATTAAATGGCCATTCCAATTTATGAGAGGATTACTAAAGGCAGGCTTAGGTTATCTTAATATTCTTCGATTCGCGTAATATTTTAATGATCTCTAGCTACTTTAGTAATATAAAAGGTGTTAACTCTGAAATATACAATTCTCTAATTAACATTTATAAAATCAAAAATCGCTAAAGGCAAAATAAAATTCAAGTTCTATAGTTTATTTAGGCATTGTAAAATAAGTAAGTAGTTCAATTTCAACCACGTGAATGTTGTAATAATTGTAAAATGCTAAAACGAAATACAAACGCACGAGATTCTAGAATAGAAGTAAATTTATAAATCGATTTATTACTCAACCTTATTTTATATTAAGTCGTTTTTTTTTTTTTTGCTACAGTTTTAGCTGATCATTATCTTTAGTTTTTCGGAGAAAGATAGTAAAATAATTTTATACCCTGCTATATTTTCATTTAAATGCATTGATGTAAAAAGAACTAAATAAAAGCGATACAACTGAACGATTTAAAATTTGTTGTATTTATATAATCATAAAACAAAAGTAGTATACTTTTATACGTAGTAAAGTGTCATGAAAATAACTCACTTCTCTGGCGTTTACATGATAATTATTTAAATTTTGAATTATAAAAACCTACTCTGTTTAAGGTTTGGTATTAGGATGACCTTTCAAATTGTCATTTTTCAAAACCAGTGAAATTTGACTTAAAATTCAATTGAAATTCTTAAAAATTGCTTTCTCTAATCTGGTACCTTTCGCATTGTATCGGTTCTGTTCCAAGGTGGCGATATATACGTAAGAAAAATATATTAAAATAAATACGAAATCAGACAGAAATTGCACGAAACATGAAAAAGAGACTTTCATCACTTGCGTTTAGAGGTTCAGAAAATGCTCGTAATAAAAACGTAGTAATAAATGACAAAACATAGGAAGTCCTAATGGACACGTTTGACAATCAAAGGCATGCAACTCCGACACCCGCGTGTCTCCGTAATTAAGTCTCTTCCCCAGTCCTCGAATGTGGAACGTTCGTTGGCAACGGTCTCCACCGCTGACGTTCGAAAAGACGTGGAACATGTCGGACACAGGTGTACCATTTATCATTTTTACAATTAACATCGATTTCTATTTTCTTTAATTGTTCAACGTCGCATTAACAACAGGCTGATTCAGAACAAGTGTTACAAATTTTGACAGATCGTTAAGGCTGTCACTAAGAATGAAAGGTACCAAAAGGTATCGAAATAGCATATGTAGTTCCAATAAAAATACTTACGTATGACGTAGAATAGAAATAAAATTCTACATAAAAAATAAATAGATAATTAATAATTATTGTTTACAAAGATTCAAATAAAATTTTGTGCTTATATCCCATTTTCTTAAACAATTGTATATCTATGAAAATTGTAATTAAAAGAAATTTATTTGATTTAATTAACCTTAACCTTAGGACGTTCAGAATATCTTTGAGAAGTTGGAACAAAATGAAAGAATTGTCTTGATTCATCGACGATCAAAATTTAATATAATTAAGATAATACTACAAGCAATAAATGAAATATCTTAAAACTCCAGAATTTTTGGAGAATTGTGGGGGGGGGGGAAGCATCGCGCTGATTTAAACGACAGCTTTAATAATATACGTCTGATAGAAAGATTTGTAAAAATCTCTGTAAATTTTATATAAATTTAATTTTTAAACTTTTTCCTTACATTTTTCAATGTTTAAAATATGTACCAAATTTTGCATTAATACAATAAAAATAAATCAAAGTATTTTAAAGTATTTCCAACAAATTCATTGTTGGGTAATTTATTATCTTTTATATGTTTGAATATTCCGTAAATCTGGATACAAAGACATTGAAAAATACGAAGACATTATGGAGTTAAGAAAATGAATAATCGGCCCTTTTGTGCAACGTTAACAATTTCTAAAAACTAAGTAAAATCAAAGGATTGAAATTTAAATATGTGTCTGTATTTCTCTTTGTCTAACTTTGTTTTAATTATATGAGGCACAAACCAGAATAATGTATAGTATTCAATTTCTAAGTTTAGAGTTTAGTCTATTTTTATAATATAAAAAGATACATTGTTAGCTGATTCAAATGAACGGGTGAATAATAAACATTTCAAAGTTCCAAAAGTCAAACGAACGTATAAGGTATTGGAATCCTATTCGTTCCTAACAAAAGACAGTCCCATTACCATAATGTGTTCCGGAAACATGAATTTCACGCGAGTCTATTCCAGCGGAAGTGAAGTCACGTTCTGTAACGTTACAATGGTTCGTAAATATGTCCGGATTCCAGAAACAACCCCATTCAACCCAAAATGTACAACGCAAACATGTCATGTGTTGGTGCCGGATAAACAGTTTAGTTGAAAACTGGATACAAGTCCGAAAAATGTCTAATTAAGAAAAATAAAGGAATATTTGTACCTTTGTTTCAGCAAAATGAGAAAAATAACAGGGAACTTTCTGGCACTACTGATTCGAAAATATAACTATTGCAAATTATAATTTTACATCCTTTAAACGTTAAAAGTTAAATAAATTTATTAAGAAGTTGCATTTTAAAAGAGTTGAAAATTTGTATGCTATTAAATTGCATTTCTGGTCAATTATACAGGTGAAGATTAAATAATAAATACATCGCATGTAAATAGTTAAATGTAGTCTAGTTAATAATTATCCTATAAAATATTTATATACATACAACACGTTATAACAAAAATCCAAGGCAATATGGTAAAACGAATTACGAAAGATAATATATCACAACTAATAAAATGACGCATCCATTTGCGTCAAGTCATTTATAAAATTGCACAAACCGAAATAAATGAAAACTCGTTACATTATTAAGCCTTTTAAATCCTTTCTTTATACTTCAATTTTCCTTGAAACGCTTTTATGGTGAACAATCCGGATTATAGCAAGGACAGAGTGCTTTGTATTCCAGCTTGCAGTAAACACCTGCTTAAAGAACATTTGCGTGCAATAACATAACTGACATTATCCCAGTTCCTGTCAAATAATTAACACCAAGGATAATGAAAATCAGTTGAAAATCAAGACTGTACTGCATAAACAATTCCTTATGCTAATTCCTTATTCCGCACCATTCGCGCCGTTTGCATTCACAAATACGAGACTACAAATGCAAACAAATGGCAGCTTAGACCTCTCACAGCTACGAACATTCAATTATCTACTGATTGTTATCGATTGGTCTTACGATACGTTCTGTCAGACGTGCTTTCAAATATTAATTATAAATTTTGATCGGTTGAGTAATTGGAAGCGTTTCCTATAAAATAAGTAACAAAACAATCAAAATATCACTTAACACTTCAAATATTATATTATATTATACTAAAAATATTGAAAACTTTATTTTTAATTTACTGTGTTATATTACTTTCTAATAATAGTTAACTCTTAGTATTAAACATATCTTCAAGTACATAACGAAATTATTTGTAATTTCCTAAAATCTACTAAAGTAGGTGACAGTTCCTTGTTAGAAAAGGTAGAATATTTTGAATACCATTAAAGATCCACTTGTAACACATCACTCAACCATTTAATGAATCAACCAGTGAAAAACAATAGAAATATAAAATGACGCATGACGGGGCGAATATAAACAGGCAATTAGTCATAAATATATGTAAATGTATGCTGTAGCGAGTAATAAATAATCCGGAGGAAATCGTTGAAACAATCGAAATACAAGATGACAAGATAAAAATAGACAACTAATTAGCAGGAGTGGATGCAAATAGGATCTACCTTCGCGACGTAAGAGGAACAAGAAGACGAAGAAAAACAGAGGGAGATAGTGAGGGAGAAAGCGAGACAACGACAGCAAGGGGACACGGCTGGGTCGAAACAGATGAGCGTGTAGAACAAGCCGATCAAGGCATAGTGGAGCAGTTCCTAACAGAGAGCTGACGGAAAGGACGATGAAAGCCGACGGAAATTCATGACTGTCAGATCGAACGCTTGTTCCGTGCAATAGCTAGGCGTCGTAACTCCTTTCCCCGTGCCCTTCGTGTCAGCCCCCATGGCACGTCGTAACGAGGTACGAAGGAAGGCAGTCAAGCAGAGTCAGGCAAGGCAGCAGGCGTCACGCCCGCCAGTCATCGAGCTCGTCACTCGCCCACGAACGCTTATAAAGATTCTCGCGGGCAGAATGTAGATACGAGCTGTCAGCTCGACATGAAGCATACCGCCGACAGTGCACGGACAAACGGGATAGGCGAATCTGTCTCTTCCCTTTTTATCGTCCTCTTCTTCTTCTTCTTCTTCTTCTTCTTCTTCTTCTTCGTCTTCCTGTTCTTTTTCTTATTCTTATTCAGTTCCTTCAGTCATTTACATGATTTGACCACGCACACAAATGTGGGCAGTAATTACATTAATACGTTTCAAAAAATTATTTCAGAATGGAAAAATGCAGAATGTGACTGGTACACTGTTAAGCATGTTAAGTTTGCCTCGGGAGAATGGTTATATAGGGAAGGGAAGCCTGATCATTCGTCTTATACTCGTATATTGATAATTTACCTAGTTTAAGATCAATTGAGGCGTTGGATGGAAGAAGGGCACATACGCCGAAATGTCGTTTCGAGATAATCGACTTCAAAGTTTTCATAATTGAATAATTTAATAAGTATCAATGCTTTTAAGTCAAATTTTTGTAAGAATGTAGTTACATGTCTTTAAAATATAATAAGCATACAAGTCGAAACGATTTAAACGATTTACGGAAAAAGGGCACATAAGCCTATGTGCCCCTCTTCCATCCAACGCCTCAATTATTAAATCAATCAACTGTTTTTGAAACGAATACTAACTCGAATACGAGTGACAAGGCGAATGGTGGGACATTTTTCTCTTGCGACGCTATTTTTTCTGGAGAAAAGTATTGTATCACTCGTCTCAATACTAGAAAATTTCTACGTATTATGTATTTGGATTAGTAACCATTTTAAAGAAAATTGGTTAATTTAATAACGAAATAAAACGAATGACGAATTAGGTAAATTATCGCGTCGAGTGAAGATGAATGGTGAGACTTACTTCCTCTATGTTCGAAAGTGTACAAAACTATACTGATACTGTAAGCTCAAAATTCTCATATATATGTATATCTACACACCGCTGTTTTCTTCGTCTTTCATTGATTTAAATTTGAAATAGGTTTTTCTGACTTTCGAGAAAGAGGAAAATTGGGTGAATTTCAAATTGATTCATTTTTCCAAACCATGAAAAATACGAGACAGTATCTTTCTACCCAATTCCTTAAGATCTTAGTCTCATTGTTTACTAATCAATTATTTTTTCTTTAGACCTGTTTCAGTTTTCTCTATAGAATTGTTTATGCGCGACTGACGAATTAAAAATCTTTGAAACGATAACAGCGATAGATTCAAAAGATTTATATAACGAGAATAAAGTACAATATCGAGCACGATAAGCTTCCCCGGAAAAATGGTGTCGTAGGAGAAGGTATCCCCACCGTTTATTAAGTATCATATGCTGGTACACACATTTTCATATTCAAGGACAGCTGAATTTACTTGAAGATGTATATGTATATTGGGCATAATGCGTGCTAATTTTCTAATATTATACCGAATGATGAGGGCACCATTCCTTATTGTCAGTGTGTCATTTTCCCTAGAGGAGCTATATGCTGCCCGACAGTGTACAAAGAAACGAATCATTTCAAACGCTTCCTAGAAGATTAATGTAATTTCATATTAGAACAATTTATTTCAAAATAATTTGTTGTTTTAAATAATTGTCGATAAACGTCTGCGTTAATCTTTCACTCGTCATGTGTCTGTGTTAGAATACGCGTGTATCCACGTCGGGTTCCTTGCTAATCATTATGCCAAGCGAAGCGGGTACTACAAGGCACCGCGTGCGCCTTCTTAACTTTTCATTTGCTTGCTGAGAAAGAGCCGGTGAAAGATCAGTGACTCTCATTTTATCGACGTCAATTCTCTTTCACCCTTTCTCTGATTGTACGTACAGCTTTTTTCTATATACACTGGAATGTCTCGAAAATCAAGTATTTACACCGGCGGCTCATCCCTCGAAGCCATTGTCAAGAAATTGTGATGGTAGTGGCGGCTCGTTACCGTAAACCATCTTTCGGACAGTTAAAGCGACATCGTTGTATTTTCTCTCGTTCAATCAAGCTTACCATTCTATAGGTCTCACAGTTGGGGTCATATGCGAATCTTACTACGTACAGGGTGAGTTGATAATAACTACTATCAAAAATAATTTGTTACTTATTGATTACATCAAAAAACATTTCAAATGTTTCATTTTAACATACCTAGAGCTTAAATTTCAAAACTAATAATTGAGAAACAAGTGAAGAACTTAAATTGAAAAATAAAAATATCGTGTCCTAAATAATTATAATTGTAATGTGCCTGCTACGATGCTTTGTGTCTCGTTAGAATATTTGCGAACCGATAAACTCAACGAATGAAAGAAGGGGATGGTCCTAACCCTTTTATTGTGCAAATTGGTCGATTTAAAAGGCGACCGCATATAAATGCTCATTTTCCGGAACTCCTCGGCAAGCGAAAAAAGTGAAACACCGAAGTTTCAGTTTGTTTAGCGTATATGAGATAAGCCAAACGCATTTCCATAAACGTAGCGTCGTCGCCTGTGTATTTTTCAAGGCATATACGCCGCATGCTGCTGCCGCGCTTACGCTGTGACTTCCACTCCAGGTGCTAAGCATCGCAATGGCACCGTGAAAATGGAGTTATTTTATGTCGAGCTTACGAGGATCGTTTCAAAGAAAGGCTGCTTCCGCAGCAAAATGGTCACCGTCTGTACACACTTTCAAATTTATACAAGCTGTTACGTTCGTCCTCATCGTCAGCTACCTTTCCTCCTTCAGCTATCATCTTGCGCTGGCAATGGCTACGACAATGGTCAATTTTTGTCAAAATGCCACGACAGAGGAAAAGTTTATTCACACCACATAACTTACACGTTATTATTGAATCGTAATTATTAACACTCCGTCTACTGCAAAATTCAGTACACGTTATCATTCGGATCCATTGAATCGCTTATCAGTTTTATTAATTTTTATTTAAATAATCATACATGAACTAAATTAGTTCTAGATCGTAATTTTTCTGAATGTTAATTTGAACGTGAAAATTTTCTTCTGTTTTAACGCGTAAAAGACAAAAACCACTAAAATAAGGTTTTGCTTTTTGTATTTGAATAAATATTCATTTTTGATAATAAATAACAAATTTTCTAAAATTACTCGATAAATTTCCTATGTTTTTCATACTATTGGGTTGGCCAATACGTAATGTTGGATTTTTCCAACTGCGTGGAACCCAAACATCATATCTCGGTATTATACCAAGTTGATACAAATGATATTTTAACGCTGGATTTCGAAATTCCTAACATTTCAGCAATCCCACGCGTGAGAACATTTCTCATCGGTAAGACTAAAATTTTTGAACCGTCTTTTTGAACCATCTTTGCACCAAGCTAGACTTTTTGAACCATCTTTGCACCATTCTTTCATTAACAACATCTTCTTCGTGCACATTAGTAACCTTTCTTTGTCGTTTCAGCCGCATCTTTTCCTTTGCGAAAATAGAAAAGCATGATTGCACGAAAATAGACTTTCTCGTCGCTCATTTTCAAATCAAAATAAACACTACAAAATTTAATCACTCACGATGAATATTTTTTTAAATTATACGTTGGAATCTTAGCTTTTAAATAATATATACGTTTTATAGATTATGGGTAGTCTTTTGTTTGAAAAACAGCAGCTACGATACCAAACGGAAAAATCCAATAGATACGATCTTTCCTTTCGTAATTTTAATTTTTAATATTGCCGAAAAAAATCATTTCTTAATTTCTGGCAAGTTTTTAAGATGAAATGTACTTACGGTTGTACTGCGCATACTTTGTATTTGAAATTGTCGTGTTTTAATGGGATAATATTTGAATCACAAAGGGATACCCACGCAGAGGGATATTCCGAGCAGAACAATCGTATTATTGCAGGATAATGGTAGAAAGTTTCAGGAAGACGCGCGCAAAGCATAATAATTGTTCACAGCTACTAAGAATTAATGGCCCTAGTGGCGATTAGATAAAATTGAAACGGATATCATAAATATGCCGAGTTATTCCTGAACCGCAAACACGATGTGCCTTATCGACTTTCTACTCGTAACTCAACCAAGCAGAGCGTATAAATTTCCACCAACAATCAATAACGTACGGTAATCTGAAAGACATGTTAAAACAGTTCGAAATCACTCGTTATAGGCCGCATACTTTTCACTTAATTAAAGGATTTATTACTTTAATGTTGCAAACATTTTACGCGTACAATCAGCTTGCATAGTCATTAATGCAAATCTTACGTATTAATTGGATAATTCTGAAATATATTTAATTTAATTGTCCTTTAATTATACCTTAGCATCGGATACACCGAAGATCGTAAATGGCTCAAAGAGAAATTATGACTTTTATCTGCATACGTGTACGTGCAATAACTTTACGAGGGAAAGTTGCATTTCAGAGATGGTAGGCCAATTGTTTCTTGCAAATGTTGATATGAAAGTCTTGGAGATTTTGAAAGTATGAATGATGTGAATATTTAAATCGATAAGATGTAATTTTATAAATTCTACATTTTGCGTATAGCTATGTATGAATTCTTTGAAGCATCCGTTATAATTAATTCGCAGGCTTTTAATGCTTTCATTGTTTTTAAAACTATCAAAGTTTTCAAACTCTCGAAGCTTTCATAGCTTCGAGATTTTACAAGCTTTCATGGTTTCAGAATTTTAATTTTTCTGACAATTATTACGCTTCAAGTATTTTGAAATGAGAATCGTTTGGTCGCATCGTGTACCGTGCCGTATTTATTTATAAAGAAATATTGGAAACAAAATTTATATGCATATAACAATCATCATGTATCTGTCTTTAGTGAACAATTTTGATCCAAGAAAATGCTTTTGTTACTTTTGAACTAATCAATGCGGTCTAACTACTTAAATAAACGTCAATATCATTCGAAATCAGAAAGTTCGGAAAAGTCTGCAAATATGTCTGGATTCGAGGTGCATAAATTATGTATCCCCATATTGCACGCTCGATTGTCAGCACGTGTAATACGAAGTCGTCCCCGTCAAAGAGTCATGCAAAGCTGGCAGAACCCGTTGCGCGTACATACGCGTTACTGACAATCGCCGCGTAAAACGACGAGGCGAAGGGACTGGTAGGCACGGCGCGAATAAATAAAGCTATCTCGACTCGCGTTTATCATTTGCTATCCGAGCGGTCCTCGTAAATCTGCCCGACATCCAGCCAGCCTGCCAGCCAGCCAACCAGCCAACCTTCCTACCAGCCTGCCTGTCTGCCCCCAGTCGATAAGAGTCGGCCACGGGGCAATATGTTGCATCTCACCCCCGGACTGCGCTTCATAGCACGAGCACAATTATGCTACAACCGCTTTTAACCTCTTCGCAACCGCAGCCGTCTTCTTCGCGCTAGCTGCCATGCAATTCAACTCCTCTCAGACTACTGCCTTTCCCTTTTGATAAATATACGTTTCTTCGAGATTTCAAACGTCCCTCCAGATAATAGAATGTACAGGGTGTTAACCCTTTGGCCTACAACCACGTGTGAGGCTCGTGGTCAGGTTTTCGAGCCAAAACTGATTATCACGAGCCTGGCCCGTGGTACGTCGGTCGGGTCAGATGTAAACACCGTAGAATGGCTCGAAGGCTCAGCAGTTCTGTCTACGTTTTGGGACCACGCTGTTGAATCTTAAATCGTAGGGAAAGGGGTTAAGGGAGCAATGGTCGTGGCTTACAGGAACGGTTCATCGCATTATTAAATGAAAGATTAAGATTTTTTAAGCGTTGGAAATCGGTTATTAAATAACCGAACAATTTATATTTTAAAGTATACTGTGACTTTATTTTACCGGATCAGAAAAACACGTCTAACTCTTTTAACTTCTAGAAAGCGAATGAATCGAACACCCAGAAAGGAAGTGGGTGTCCGCTTTTCTTTACAGGACCGTTTATGGCCTTGCCTGGCGATAGAGCCCTTTTCCTTCGCGTGACAAAATCCTGGTCCAAAGTTCTGGTATCGTCTTTGTTTAGACTACAGATACACGAGCGTTGGTCATTTTTGCTTTTACTAGCTCAACAGTAATAATAATTCAACATTAAGCTTATATATTTTACGGAGGAAGATGAAAAATTCCGAAGCTATAACATGCTAGACTGTATGTACAGTGTAGAAACGAAAAGACGTCCAGCAGAAAAACGTAAGGGTGTTATTGGTCCTATTGCCACAGGGCCCACCCTTGTCAAACACAACCGTGGAAGTGGAACACGCACATTGCCGTAATTTACTGAAACAATCACATCACTAATAGGCTCGTGTAAAACCTGGATTCTTACAAAATGAACAAAGTATTCTTTACAACCCTCTGCCGTCCCGTTAGGTATCTTCTCATCTTGGTACTATTCATACATATGTATATGTGTATTCGCGACCACCATAGGGTTTGCGGCAATTACTTTACTTTTCGTTTTTATTTAACATATTAAATCAGCGAGAAATATATCTTAAAAGCTTCCTTATTGTTATTGTGTATTATCTTATATCCTTTATCTTTATCTTCTTTTTTTAAATTTCAAGAAATTATTTAGCTCTCTGAGCATACATATTCAAATGTTAAAAGCTAATTGCAAGTAAATGACTCATATACCCGATCGACAATAAATCGTGTTGATTTAAGAAGCTATTATTCAACGGGAAGGTTAAATCAATTTCTTCGCGCGTCTACACGCTCACGAATAATGAATGCGATACACCCGAGGCGAGTGGCTTGTGTGAATGTTGCGACACGTTGAAAGTAATAAAGTCGTTGCACAATCTTGTAATCGCGTTAGTCATTGTGGGAACAGCAATTATTATCTTCTCTTCGTCACCTATGCTGCATTTTTCTTCGCAGCATCATTGTACTCGGGTCTTAATGCTCGTTAAAATGTTATCCCACGTTTCTTGATGACCTGCCGTAACGTAACGCTAACGTGCGTCTGTAAGAACGCAATATACGACACTGACGTATAAGTCCATAATTAAGTTATGGATATAATAAATATTAAGAAAATTGTTGCCGTAATTCTTGCTAATTTTTAATATTGATAAAACGTCGCAAGATTTTGATAATGCCCGTGAAGTTATACAAACAAAACCGATATCGTAACTGTATTTCAACGAATGCCTTTTCATTTCTATCAAATGTCTGACAGGTTGTCAGACGCTCCTGTCATTCTTCTGCAATTCGATACGTCGTTCGAAAACAGATTTGATTTTAAGTACACAAAAGATGTCGCACACCGTTAGATTTGATAAGTAAGGAAGATATTGTTGTGACGCTAGCGTAAAGTTGGTGTCGATTATGGGTTGAAGCTATCCCGAGAAGCGTTCGACTGGAGCGAGCGGAAGCGAATAATCGAGCTTCCGGTCGCTGTCGACCACCGCGAAGTTTGAAGAACAGAATAACGCCAGAATCTGAAGTGAGCGGATGTATTACAAATCGATTCGTTTTGTTCTACTAATAAACAGTTCTGAGTTGCTATTTCTTATTTAAATCCTCTCCAACCACCACCTTAGTTCCTCTCCAACTCATTTACTGGAAAGTTAAAGCAAGAGGAAACCATTGGTAACGGTAGATATAGCAAAAAAAAAAAAATACAAGGTGTCCCATCTGATTCAAGTACCTTTGATTATTATTTTAGGGACATCCTGTACTTAAAATCTATAAAAAGATGTATACAAAATTTCTCGCAAACATATTTACAAAAGAAAGATAATTTTGTAAAATTATAGAACGTATATTTACATATGGTTAATTAAAATAGACATTATTTTTTACTATTTAATGCATTTAATCAACACAGTAAATAAGTATACTTAACTATTGATCGATACTTTTGTAAATATAATAGAAATTATTTTTTATTATTTTTTATAAAAAAAAAGAGACTCTTTATTGATATTAGATATTTTATGAAAAGAGATATTGTAAATTTATTATTTTAATTAGCTATCAAAATTTCTAATATCTGTATATCAGTTAAGATCGTTTAGATTTTAGAAAAATCCATTTGTTTTGTAAGTAACTTCAGCTTAATGATAGTAACAAATAAATACATGTAATTTTTGATAAATAGTTATTTATGATTAAATGTAGATACAATATGCGATAAAAGATAAAGAAACAATAACTATAAATTTTTCTGTAAGCATTATAAAATATTGTCCTCCGATTTGTAAAGGAATTAATATTTCAAATTGTAAAATGACAAACGGACCATAAAATCTGGTTTCCATGAAAGTAAAGCCATCCAGAACGAGCGTGGAAAATGTTTATGATTCTAAAACGGTTCGACCAATGAAATAAAATAATTTTTGAAAGCAATCTTACGGCGAGCAGTCGCACCTGTGACGCATAAAGCTGCTCGAAACGACGCGCGGATAAAGCATGAAAGATGTCTCGAAAAGAGGGGCACAACTCGTAAGTCGAAGGCTTAAAGATGCCCGGATGAACGCGCTTTGCGTTCCATCCCGAGCTACATACATACGTGACTCACTCGACGTACTATCGATGCGTTGCTCTGAAAGTCCTTGTCATGTTCTTCGTGGTTAAAAGAAAATTAAAAAAAAAGAAGAAGAAGAAGAAGAAGAGCAAAGAAAGAAAAGGGGAAGCAAGAAATAGGAGGAAAACGAGGAACGATAAAACGAAGAGAACAAGAACGTACGAACGACCAGTGTGACAAACCTTTCAGCGTCTATTTTTGTTAGTTCCACTGATGGCTTCCTATGTATCTACCCTCCTGCCCCTCGATGTTACGGCTGGCTACATACGATCCAATTCTTTTTACAACGCGGTTAAATCAGCGTGAGATGAAAGGCAGAGCGTAGCGTGTAAGATCGTCTGATATTCACGCAGACTGAACATTGCGTCGCATTCACACTGTGCACCCTTGGTGCCGCTTAGGCTAAGGCCACACGAACAATTAAAATGACGCTCTCTGCGACGGAAAATACGACACGTGTGTTGTAAATCCTGCGAATCGTTTGCACGCCAAATATATTGTATTTCCCTTCGTGGAGTCAGTAGATGTTAATCTATGTTTATTAGTTATTTAGTAATCGTGATGGGTGATATAATTTTGATTAAAATTTGATTTCTCTCCGAGTAATTCAGATTCACATTTTTATATCAAAAGCACCTTTTATGCACCTTTTATAGCACATCTTTATGTAAACAATTTTAGATCTATATATACAATGTACCATATTGTAAAGAACATGAGTGATAAAACATGTTTGTTGTTTTATTAAAATTATAATTTGTTGTGCAATCAAAAGATTCTATAGATTTATCAAGAATGCTACACAAATCTAGATGATAATATCAAATATAAATTTTTATATAATACAACACATAAAGTATACTTTATAAAATATGTTTAAGCCTACTTTGTATTATGAGGGCCGTAGCGGCCCAAAATCATTAAACTAACAATAAGATTACTTTAACGCGCGTTGGCATAATTATTTGAAAATTTATAATTCTTTATTATTTCATTGAACTTTCAAATATTGTAGAGGAAATTCCTTGAAATGATCAAAATTATCTTTTGAAAATCCAAAGAAGGATTAAGGACGGTGAAATAGCTATTTCTACGCGGATGAAGTAGCTTAAAAGTTACGACAGTCATCTTGATGTTCACAGTAGAAAGACAAAAAAAAAAGTAAACACTTCCTGCTGCGTGTGGTAGTGTGAAGTTATCTACTGACTTCAACATTTGTTCGCTCAAAGCTCCACAGAAAATAGTCAATTATAACAGGCCTTAAATTTTAGAAATAAATTCGTCAGGTATTTAACAAAGACAAAGGGGTTCAGAACGGAGACAAAAAGGGGTCTAACAAACTGGGCAAAGTTGGAGGAAAAAAAAAAGAGCAAGAACGTGAATGAGATACAGAGATTCCCTTTGATCCGCTTAGGTAGGCTACACCATAAGTAATCCGACAATAGATTACTTTCAATATATACACGTGCTCGCTTGTCCAGCAACCGACTCACGTTAAAATCCTATCACGTGGGTGTATCCCGTTTGTACTCACTCGTGTCTACACGTATGCAGAATCAACTGCCGTATATATCGTCGATTTATGCGGTCAACATTGCGATAACTCGCTCAAAGTGAATCGTCAGCCATCTCGATTCTCAGTTGACGTACGAAAATAGCGGGCAGCAGGCAGGAAAACTGTGAGCGTCTACAAATTACGATCAAGTTTGCGTTTACCCTATACTTCCTTCGGAATTCTTGTAATTCACGCTGAATCGTCTACAGATTTACGTACGTGTCAAAGAATAATTGATTTTACTTCGTGTAGTTATGTGTACTTATAGTAAAACGCACAAAGAATATCGGGACGGTACCTATATTAATTCAACCGATGTATTTAAATAATCACGACAAACACGATTATCAAAGATTTATTAAAAAAAAGAAAAAAAAATAGTACAAAATTTCATTCTCAGTATGAAAAATCGAGTTTTTCATTTAATTTGTAGATAAGGAAATGTCATAAGTTAATGCCATAAGTTAATATTAGCTTACTTTTTAAAGGTTTTTTCTTATAATTCTTTGAAATAATATAAAGCAATACCTTGCCGTAATTTGCTTCCAAAACAGTGGATTATTAAAAGATTTTACAGAGTTGATATATCTACGGCACGCGCTTTATTTCAATGCAACATGAATTCGACCCGTTGCTGAGTTTGATGTTAAATGCTGCTGTCTGTCCCTTTTAATTATAAGTTTGGAATCATACATAATTCTAGAGATACGCAATCGTGAATTCGATTACATATTACGCTTCAACATTAATCACGCGTATTCAATGACTCTCGTAGTTATTGTAACGCGCCGAGGATTAATTATAGCGTCGCGGTGGAAGTCAGAAAAGTCCAAAGGTGACAACAAGAACTTTCACGTGTTCTCGGCGGCTACAACTGGCAACCCGTCAATTAGCACCGCGTTTAAGGTCCGTTCGAACGCCCCTTTTTTCATCGTTACCGCGAAGAATTACACTTGCGTACAGCTGTCAGGCCATAAGTCTCGTTTCCGTTAAAACTAGTTGCCTGTTAGCCGCCCGATTAACGATCAATTAGATATGTCTGACAGCTGTTAAAGAGATTCCGATAACCAGGCCTACAAAATATTTCACATGCCTCTCTTTGATGAATAATCAAAGCTATAATGGTGCATAATGTCCAATTTCGGACTTTATTGCCGTCGTAAAATATTTTTACAACGCGTACTTACGTGCGTAGATTAAAAAAGAATGTATATAAAAATCCACGTATATTATGCGACCAATGAAACTCGCTTGACTTAAATTTGATAAGTAAACCTCCAATAGCTTAGCACTGCGAAAATCTAACAGAACCTAATTTTGAAACATAAAATTTAACCCCTTTTGGAAATAAATGATGTAAATCAAAATAATTATTTTAATTATG
Source organism: Stelis phaeoptera (assembly GCA_943735885.1). Taxonomy (NCBI): domain Eukaryota; kingdom Metazoa; phylum Arthropoda; class Insecta; order Hymenoptera; family Megachilidae; genus Stelis; species Stelis phaeoptera. The sequence goes on from OX030930.1 coordinate 6,340,287, forward strand.
TTATTACACAGTTGAATTCGTGATTGCGTTTTTAAACAAAAGCAATCTTAATTCTTTAAACTTAAATAACAAAGATTTAAAAAAAGATATTTCTACAATATGCGAAATGTATCAGGTCTCCCTGTCTATAAAAACTGAAACTGTTTATTTCTTAAAAAACTCACAGCTATCTGTACAAAATTGTGATGCAGTATGTGTATAGCATGGTGCAGTTAAATATTTGGAGGTATGAATAAACTTTATTAATAAAATGTGTTTAGTTCCAAGAGGACTGTAACGTGACAATAAAATAGTTTTTGTATATGTATAGAGAGACTTTGACGATTTCAATGTCACCTACATTTTTTTAATTAAATCTATAATTTGTTTATGCATTAAAAAAGTATTAAACCTGTGTGTATCGAAAAATTCAGCTGTTTTTTTGTGAAGGTAATCTTGAGATCTCAAAAACGTTTTCAGCTGTAAAAAAAATAGCTATTACTGCCGTCATAACCCCTCTACATTGAATATTAAATTTCAAATTTTGTTTACACGTCATCTAGTAAAAGATATAAAAGGTATTCTGTTTTAAAAAGTGTCTGAATATTTTTTGGAGTATCTGTATACGTATAATTATTGGTTCTGGAACCAGATTGATTGTAGCATCTGTTTTAGCATACATTGAATTGTATGTATGTATTCTGGAAGGTAATCTGTTCTAGGCCTACAATCTACAGCAAAATTATCGTATACAAACACGCAAGTTACTTGTGACATTTCATGATACATTTTCAGGATATACTGTGTTTTAAAGAAACATAGCCATAAATGAACTAAAAGACAGAAATAACCTAACACGAGAGTATTACCCTTTATTGAAGAATATTATCCTGTATTATCCTTTTTTATGTTTTTAAAATTTGTTTACCTTTAACGGTATAGTATAAGTGCAATCCTTAAAAGGGAAATCAATCAATGAATCCTTTTAATTTTTAGAAATTACCATTCCTTTTATATCGTTTATTTTATTTCGCTTTTTTTTTTAACTTGTCACGAGCACTATATTTACATACGGTTCATTAATAGTTAAAACATTTATTGAAATCTCTCTGAACGTAATTTATTACTATACTTTCGTATCTTCGTATAAATTTCGTGCCGTTTACAAATAATTCAGTGATTCTTGGATAACGTGATCACATCGGTGTTAATAAATGTATATAATTTGATTCTAATAACTATTAAAAAACCTACAAAACTTACGAAATAGTAATGCTCGAACAGAATTCATTTTATGGGATTCGGTTTATACTAAATCATAATTAACAATCGCAGTTGAATATGAATGTAAAAAATGATTTAACATTGATGCAACGTCTGATGACAAGATTTACTGACGATTTTGATATTTTTAGAAAAAGGATCCCTAACGAACCCAAACTTCAAAAGAAACTTATAAATCACATTTTGAAGATCGTAAAATGCATCATTAAAATTCGTATAGATTATTTTTCATTTAATCTAATTTATACGTATTTAAGAATTAAAAAATCAAAGTCATTCCTTTTCAAGTCAAGGCGACAAAGTGAAAGCTTGAATTTCACTGTGGCAGTCAATTCATTAATATAACAAAAAATAAAAATAAATAGTCCTACTGTATTTTCTACTTTTACTTTTGGTATCGATACTCGTGTTTGATATTACTTGCATAGTAAGAGTTTCACCAATCAATAAAAGTTTAATTTCTTAGAGTAATTCTTTGGTGTGGAAAGTGAGACTGTACTGTACACGGATCGCTTATTCGTTATTAAACATACTTATTAGCAAATCAGATCTTGACACCTTTCCTCGAGAAAACGTGGTATTGGCATTTCTCTCTACTTTAATTGCTCCTATCAAAGTTTCTTCCTCATAAATAGCCGAAGCGTCTCTATTCCAGTGATTTATATAACACGCCGGTTTAATACACGTCCACGAAACCTACATACGCGTATCTAACCGTCATCGTATACCCGTCAAGAGCTGTCCAACATATTTTCCGTATCAATGTGTGCATGTACTTTTCTAATATCCGAGAAACACACGTAACATAGTAAGGCATAGCTGTCAGGTTGTAACTCTCGTTTCCACTAAGGTTACTTGCCTGTTGCTCGTTCGATTAACGGTCGATTAAGCCTGTCGGGCAGCCGTTAAGCAGATACGAGAAAGAACCGAAGATATGAAATACGAGATACTTTATAATTTCAGATAACGCTATGAATGGTAACGAGCTCTGCCTGCCTTTCATGGTACATACATATAGTGTAGCCAACCTGCAGGACAGCTTGTGCATTCCTCTCAACCATTGCCATAATCGAATGGAAACTAATGAAGCCGAGTGTTATACGGTCATAAATTATTTTCTCTTTCATGGCATTTTTTCTCTCGTTTTCTTTCTTCTTCTTTTTTATCGGCACAATTCGTACGTTTATCGAGATAATCGCGTTTAGAGATCGATGTGCTACGAAATCGAAGCGGCCTGAACATTTTATTATTATAACTTTATGAATTTAGATAAACCTTCCGCTGCTCGGGAATTTTATGGAACACATAAATTTCACGATATATGACGGTAGTACGTGCTGATACGATCTTGTTACGTCGTTCCTATTTCTAGTTGCTACATTCTCACGCTTACGTAAATATTCAACGTGAAATTAATTACAGGGGAGAAAATTTATGACCGACGATGGAATCGTTTTATTTTATGGGCCATCTCTCGAATTTATTAGGCTCAATTACATAAAAATTAAGATTTCTAGTCGGCTGTAGTTAACACAGAAAACTAACGAAATCGTATCGATGTTGATTGTTTGATTCATGAAAGCTTTCCTTTTATGTTAACGAATGGACATTTTATAGGTTTTACAATTTTTTGGAGCAAATTGCACATTTTTCTGTTCTATTTCTTAAATATAATTACAGATGATAAATAATTAAGTGAATTCGAAGTATTTAAAATATTATAAATAAAACATTATCAAAAATAATTATATTTAAAAGCCGGTAACTGAATTCTGTTTTCCTAAGAAATTATTTATTACGATTCTGCAGATAACAATTTTCAATCATATTTGTAATAAAATTTTGGATCGTCCGTAATAAAATTCGGATGGTTTTGAGACAAAATTAGGATGTCGCAAATTTAGTTAGCAATCCAATACTATATTACATTCTTTGTTGCAAAATTAGTATGTACTTCGAACGGAATAACCTTTCATATTGTAAAAAACTTTCAATATTCTCTAGCGACTTTTCGCTTCATCTGTAAATAATTCCCAATTATTCGTTTCCACGTTCATCAATTTCCAACGGTTTTCTCCGATGGAAAACTAAAATAATATACAGGGTGGCCCTTAACTAGTGTAGGAGCCAGAAATGGGGGGTAGGTGAGACGATTCTAAACGACAATTTCCTTTCCAAAAATGTCGTATAGGGGCTTCGTTTTTGAATTATTAGGGAAAAACACTGACCAATCACAATGTTCATATCTTCGGACCCTGGGACGTTCGGACTAATTTATTAATTATTTGTACTCATTGTTTGAAAAAAAAGAAGGAATAAAATGTGGAAAGATGCTCTCGGAATTTTTCGGAAATGAATAACGATTGCGTAATAAAAAGCCGACTGTAACGTTATGAAAATTGGAATATAATTTGAATTCGACTTACCCATTCACCTGCAAGTTGGAACTGTTCGTTGACAATGGTCATCGTACTGGTCCTGACCCAGGAAGGACGAAGACACCAAGGCAGAACAGCTGATGGAACGACCCGGTCACTGAACCCACTTATCCACCACAAAACTATTTCACTTCATGATCGCTGACACTTGTCACTTTCACATTACAACAAACACGGTATTTCATTCCCGATCGTTGATCCTTAACAGGTCATTGTGCGTGTTTAAAAGGGCCGACTGTTGACACGTTCGATCGAAACATCGAGACAGAAAAAGAACACGACGTATGACATAGAACGAATCGGCAGAAGTGCAAATCGACGGAACACTCGTCGTACGATGTTGTTTACGCAGTTGTTTTTATTTTTGTATCGCGGCTAACCGAAGTTTTCTAGACCCTGAGAGTTTATTACGCGGTCGAATGAGCGATTACGAAATAGACACTGTTTTTTCGATACATTTTGTTTCGATAAAATCATTAAACAAACGGTCGTCGAAGCAAATTATTATTGCTTAATAGCTACTAGTCCGATCGTTAAATTCGATTTCAGCTATCTACGCTAGGGATATTTTATACTTTCAGTTATTATGTGTATTATATACATATATCACGATCGACGCTGTTTAGTAGCTGCAAACATTCATTATATTCTGCGAACTTTTTAAGTGAAAAATTATCCTGTTATACTAGTGCAGATGTGGGGAACCTTTTTACCATTAGAGGCCATATTTACATTAGGCAATAATAAAGGAGGCCGCTATAATTTTTTATATTTTACCGTTGGTATTTTTACAAGTTTATTTAATTCTATTAATTTTCTATATGATTAAATATTAATTAATACAAGAGGTCGTACAAGAAACCCACGGAGGCCGCATTCAGCTTCAGGGTCGCACGTTCTTCACCTATGTACTAGTGATTTCAATTGAACAAAAGTTACCGTACAGACGACAAATGTACTCTCGGTGAACTTTTTATTTAATGAAAAATTTCAAATCGAAATAGACTTAATACACTATGTCGATTGTATGAATAATAAATTCAGAATAAATTTGTGATTAGAAATCATATTTGTTACAAAATATCAAAATATTTATATTTTATGAAACTTTAACAAGCAGATTTGATTGATTTTTGTACAGCAAGTGATATTTACATAAATAAGGATATAAGATTTGTTTCAAGAGTATGGCTTATAACTCAAATTGATAACCCGGACAAAGAATATTATTTACCAGGAATCGAAAAATTTATAAAACTCTTTGAAAGATTTTCTTGGAAGCTATTGTAGGTGAAACCTATTTAACAAACGTACTCACGTTATAAGTTCCGATTAGAACCTGTAAAAATACTTTCAATTTCCATAGAATTCATAGAATATAAAAATAAGAATGTTTTTATTACAGAAACAGACATTTTATTCATCGATATAAAAAGATTTTGAATCATTGTAATAAATACTGAACAGTGTTATTCCAGTCTATTTAAATTCATGACGTGAAAAGAATATAAATATTTCTGATTTTCATACTTTTTATAAAATAAACATATCAATTATATGATATTACCTATATTATTAAATAACACTACATAATATCTAATAATTTGGTTCTTCTATATTTTTCTTCTATGATCTGTTTTGATAAATGTTTTAAAATAACTTGTTTATGCAAAATTATATTTAAATGAAACTTCTTTCCACAAAAACTCCTTGGATACAAATATTGTCTATAACAAAACATGTAGGTTCGAACAAAATGTTTTTAAAAACCGCCAGATAACTGTTCATTTCAATCACTGTTACTTAGTATCTATAATCTCATTATTTTTATAACTGATCACGTATAACATTTAAATAATTATTCAGTTCTTTGTAATAACAGTATCTCCATAGTAGGTGATTTTCTAATCATCGTAGATCTTAATAAGACTGTAAATCATGTTCACAGACAATTTCGTGAAAATTGTGGAATAATTCAAGCGAAAGCATTAGCATGGTTAGAAAGTACCTCCAGCTATTGTGCTCCGTTTAAGCCGCTCTTTCATATGCATAGCATGTTTCACGTAGGTGTATATCGTATAATCAAGAAATTAATTCCAGCACTGTTACACTCCCTTTTTGCTTAACCATTTTGCTCGATTTCCTTGCACGTAGTATTCCATCTATACAGCGAGAGAAATTAAAAATTTAACTCCTTTCATAGGTGTTTAAAGATACAGGCATGGTTATTCTGTTCAAAAAAAGTTTACTTAACCGTTGAAAAATCCTGTGACTTATTTTAATTGCTCTTCCACTAATGTTAGACTTGAAAATTCTGTAAAGTATCCAGTATGACTAAAATAAGAACATTCAACACTTTAAGATTATTGGAACAAGCAGAAATTTTTGAATTGGATTGTTTCAACTTTTCAGACATTTCAGAATTTTCAAAGCATTCGAAATATTCAAATTTTGTAGGATTTTTAATGTTTTTCTAGAGTTTCAATGATTTTTACCTTGAATTATTATTGAAGCATAGTTTTTGCAAGCGACGTTGATTACATTTGCGCATCTGATTAATTTTCATTTCGTTTTAATCAGCAATAATTCTTCTCAACATTCCAACCATTGGAAAGTGTTTCAAAATTTTCAAGACTTTCAAGGCTATCAAGTTATTGCATTGGTCTAATGTAATCAATTAAGTGCACAAAACTTTCAAGAATTTTTCTAGTAAGTACCAAAGTATTAAGTTGAGTCACAAATAACTATCTCTGTAGGTGGAGGTAGCTACCTTCTCGGGAAAATCTATGTAGCTCGTTGCAGGAAATATTTAGGTATTTGTAGTTTAGCAAATTATAAATAAATATCCCTCATTTTCTGTTCAGTAGACAGAATTAAAATAAAAGACTTCATGCACAACTCGAACGGTTTATGTTTCTAATGAAATTGCGTAAAATAGTAGCCAAAATACTTTCTACTTACTGCATCTAGTTCCATGCCAGTCAAGTCTTCTTCCAGAGTCAGTTATAAGGTGAAAAAAAGAAACATAGTGTTTCTAAAGAATATTAACAAAAAGTAGCCTACAGTTATGGCGTTAATCGGCTGAGAACCAGAATGCAGTGGTAATGTCGTATATAACAGCTAAACAATCCAATGTTATATCATTAATTGAGACACGAAAGCGGTGTGATTAACAGAAAATGTTAAAAAAGAAGGATGAGGCATCCTGCACTCGTATTAAGGCTTCCGTACTGTTGATCCGAAGTTTTACTAGGCAATTTGTGTAGATACGATAATTTAGCTTATCGTCCATTACAAAAATATAAAATTACTAAATTTAGTAATTGCTAATTACTTAATTGATAATTATTAACACACTCAATTATTAATTATTAACACACTAATTACTAAAGCACAAGATAATCAATTTGGCAATTAATAAATTAGTTTTTAATTGGTAGTGATGTTAGTGATGGGGTTCCCTAGAGAAACTTATAGTGCTCGCTGCTGTACTGTACACTGTCGAGCACGATAGGCTTCCCTAGGGAAAATGGCGATGTAGAAAGTATCTCACCACTCGCTACAATCAGAGTCGATGCTGATACATGTAGAATGCGTACAGATGATCAAATCCCTAGGACGGTCGATCGTATATATCAAAGAATAAGATTAAAATAAATCTATTAAATACTTTTTATGAATTTTTTCACCGCTATCAAAAATGAAACTGTCATGAAAACATATTAGTCTGAGTAAATTATGAATTTCCTGGTGATTTAGATTGATGAGGGTGGCATATGGACAGCTAACACCCTAGCACCGGCCCTGACTAAACATGTCGATCAACCTAGTCCATCCATAATTATTAAATTACTGATAATAACTTTGATTTAATGCGTAGTAATTCTCGAGTACTGAAACGTGTTACAGGCTTACCTTCCTCTATGATGCCATTTTCCCTAGGAAATAGTGTGTATGCTAGTCATAATACGTGGGAATTCTCTAAGATCGTAGCGAATAGCGGGGTTATTTTCTTTTCCTACGGCGCCATTTTCCCTAAGGAAATCTATTGTGCTCGTTGCTATACTCTATACGATTATGCTTCGAAAGGTGACCCTATAACACTATAAATAATTAGAGCCATATTTCTTCCGCCAACTAATTTCTCATCCCTGCATACAATGTTGAAGGAAAAACAGGTTGCAATGTAGGATCCTTCATTATAATTAAGTCGCAGCATCTGTCTCGTTTGATACCAGCTCGCACACTCGCCTGTTGCAATAAACGGTCAATCTTCAATGTCGTATATATACAGACGGAAGGGGGGCTTAAACGATCCGAAGAAGCGCAAGAAGAGTGAAATAGAGAGGCGTGAAACGAAAATCGCGGCAAGACACATTAATCTTTAAGCACGGTAAAGCGGGTAAGTGAACTGATTGCTCGAGGCGGCGCGTCGTTACGACACACCGGAGTCTCCATACATCTATCCCCGTCCTCTAAATCGTCGTGTCCCGTTCTTTGTTTAACTCCTTTCTCGCCTCCCCTCGGCGAGCGGAACGAACGTATTAGGTTATGGACCTCGCTTTTCCAGGCGCGCAAGTTATAAATGGCCGTTGCACGCCAAGCTGAAACGTATACACATAGTGCACGGCGGATTCTCCCGCACAGGAAAGACAGACAGAGAGCCGAGAAAAGGAGGGAAGAAGAGGGAGAGAAGGTTAGGCAGAGAGTTAGAGGCGGAAGCGAGATCGCGACATAGCAGCGAGAATTGGAAGCGGGGCTAGTTGACATAGTCGATGGAGGCGCGCGGGCTAGTGGACTCGGATTTATGAGACCGTCATATTTCGCAAGTTGCGAGCCGGTAATTCCTGGCCGTGCGGCGATTTATGGCCGCGGTGTGTCCCGCTTGCGCCATTAATCCTTCCCTTTCGCCCTGAATCGAACTTCCACCTATCCTATAGTCTTCTCCTCTTTCACTCTGTACTCTCCTCTCCTCTTCGCTCATCTTGTTTCGTTTCTTTCTATCCACTTGTGTTGTCTACGTTTTTCAGCCACGCAAACTTTACCGAAAGTCATACTTGGAATTTTATTAGTAGTAAATTTACGATCACGAGACTGTTGGCTTGAGTCTGATAGTAGATGTGACGAATTGTTGGGAAATTTCAAAGATTGTGTTTTAAGATCAGCCGATCCTATAGTAATTATTTATAGTACGTTATTTGTGGTAAATTGCAGGGCGGATTAATTCATCCCCTAACGGCAAAGCCGGGCCAACCATGACTTAGACCTCAAAAATATAAGTTACTTTCGGTGTGATGGCCTTGCGGGTAAGATGACTTGATCTCGTTTGATGGATGAAATGTTATCATTTCTAACGGTTTTTAGTAGTATCTTGATCATTTTTTATAGGTAACATCAACCGTTGTTTCAGTTTGTTTTCAATTGAACAATCAGGTAAATTGTACGTTATATAAGAATTAAATACTTTTAGAAATTTTCTAGTGGTTCTTCAAGTTGTAATTTACTAATAATTTACCAAAAGCACTCTTTCATAACATGTGTTTCTGACCCAAGCCATCCGCGATTCCCGTGAGATGTCCTGATGCATATTTTTTTTTCTAATATCTGTAATTATTTTTTGTTTTGCTTTTTAATATTGTAAATCCTCATGTATTTACTCTCACAAATATATATCTTCTAATTTAGATATAAATTAAAGGGTATAGCAGAATAAAGTAGACAAACGTGTTTTTGAATCGATTTCGGTTCCCTTAGAACCCAATAATCCAAATTTACCCTCCAACTACCCTACCGGTCGAGATAAAAGATTTAAAATTGCTTTTTATGTACCGTGTGTTTTTTTTTTAAGTACGATGTGGAACTTTTGACCACCTTATTGATTCTTTTAAATAAAGTAGACTATTTTCCCCGAACTTGCCCTATATGAATAATAATTTTTTAAGAAAACAGTATTGTTGGTTTAGTTTTCTTTACGTGTAATCTGTGTGTTAATAAAACATCAGAGATACTATGTTTGAAACTCTCTGCAACAATTGAAATACTCGTAAAAGATGCAAGTATCTCCATCTCAAAACTCAATTTTATTCTGATCTTAATTAACTTATAAGTATCTTTGGAAGTTTTGGATGGTAGGTACATAAACGTATCATATTTATTATACTTAATTCATTTTATCAACATTGATTACGTTGATTATAATTAAGATTTTAGCAATCTGATAAAACATCAATCACATTTAAACCGATGAATTTTTCGGCGAACAAAAGATTGAAAGAGTGCCGTTAATCATTCGTAAATTTATAATAAAAAAGAATATTTTTTGCTTGACCTTGAAAGAAACGTTGTTCGCATCTTTTTGTTTGGTATTCTAATTTTAGTTGTTCGATGTATGAAAAGATTCATCGTCACAATAAATCGAGTCTTCACAACGATCAATCGATCAATCACGATCGATCTAATCGTCGTTATTGACGTTCGGATAACGCGAGAATAATGAATCACCATCGATGTTATCATTCGCCATCTTTTATCGCTTGAAATTGTCACCGAAAATAACATCTCGTTATATCGGGCTTATCTATTCATCGTGACAACATGACGTGAATAACGGAAACTTACTACTTACTTTTATTGGACAGCAATGCTCCAATTTTGTTTAATGTATATTTTTACAGTAACAGATGTTCGATAATTTGTTAATTACTTATTTCAGTACCATTTTTACAGCTATTTAACTAACGATACTATCTAAAACATAGAATCTTAATCATATTTTCAGAGTACTTAAATATAAATTGTTTGCTGTTATTTTTAAATTTGTTCAATTTTTCTATTACAGGTATATCATTTTTCAGATACATAACAAATTATCTAGTAAATATTATTATATCCGTGACTTACGAAATTTTGAATTTCGTACGTCTAAAGATATTAAAACTTTGTTAAGAAATTTTGTCAATTTATCAGACTCTCGATGATGATGAAGGAAAGTGATATGATTTTAATTTCGATGCACATAGAGTGCTTTGTTTAGATAATCATTTGGATAATTAAAAAATTAATAACGGATTAATTAAAACGTTTAGATGATGCTTGTGGTTGTTGAGTTGCTGCCAACAAGCTGTAATTCATTCTAACCATTCGTGCTGTCAATGATCCACACAGAAAGAGCGGACAGTCGTTGAGACATCGATGTTATTGCTCATCAGTGACAGACATTTCATTAGAATTGATACCTGATTAACAGGTACAGGCAAATTAGCAATTTCAGCGATTATTAAAAGACTGTCAGACCGATGATCTGCTTTTACGTCGATGTCTAGCATGCGGTCCTTTTTAATATCTATTTACTCAACCCGTTATATGAGGGAATAATGTTATTGAATTATAAAATTTGTTTGATCGTAAACCAAGCCAAAACTAAGAAATTTATTACGCCTGAAATGGTAATATGACATTTTTATATGTAAATAGAAACATAATGTCGTATGTGATGCCAGTTAATTAATTAATTTTGAAACGTATGAGTTACATTACCAAACCCCGTATTTATTAACACTAGAACTACCGACACGTTTTATGTATGCTGATGTTCAAATGGAAAATAAAATAGAAAAATTAATAAATAAAGAATGAAGTACATATTGGCATATACGATAGGTCTTAATCATGATAAAAATTAACACACATTTTGATAAAAGCAACCTGACAAATTTTGTGATTTAATTTTAGATACCCTCGACCAGTCATTTTGACTGGTTTGGTAGTTCTAGTGTTAAATATAACAAGATACACATTATGGTATAAAATCTTTTGAATTCTTGGAATTTTTTAAAACATTATTGGACTTACAAATAAAAATTCTGAATTATTTTATGCAATTTAATTGTATCAGAAAAATGTCACGGTTGTAATTTTACGCGAATCGTGTAATTATTCAAACCCTAAACTTCGTGAAATTTTAAAAAACTTGGAAAACTTGAATTGAATAATTTTTTAAGTTTTAGTCATCTTTGGTTTTGGAAAGTAAAAAGTCTTGAAACGTTAATGGTCTTTGAATTTAAATTAACATTACATCTGATATTTCAAACAACCTATCAAAAACAATGTAAGCCAAATATCTGTCAATTATAAGATAGAGAATACGCATATGTCAGTCAATAAATACGTTACATGTATAATTATTACATGCACAGAAGATGTGAGTTTGTTAATGATTCATAATATCACATTGCACCAGTTGTTTCTATCTCGTTTAAGCACTGATAAGACCAGACCTTGTATGGCATCAAGATTCTCAAAACCTTCATAACCTTCGAAAAGTGATACTTTAAGTAAGTGAATCAAGATTTTCGTCGTGTACTCATGAATGTTTCATATTAATGTCAAGGTGATCTTAAAATCTTAACAGTTTCGCGGTAGCATGTTTCATAGGATTTATTATTACATTCAACCTACACGTACAGTGTGCACCAAATTTAAATAATTACCTAAAGTGTGTCATTATATTCTATGAATAGAAATTAGAAAATATTTTAATACAACATTACATAATATTATCTAATATAACATATAAATATAGATATGGAAATTGCTTATTAAAAAGTTACGATAAAAAATATTTGACTCCAGCACGGGGTTTTAGTGTTGTACGAAGACTTTTGTCGATACTCCTAATCTGTGCCAGATTTTATTCATTGAAAGCAAAACAAAGATTGGGGTATATTTTCAGTAGTTTTGTAAACCTTTAAATTCACCGAAGCATGGTAGATTTAAAAACCGTTATTCCTTGGAATTTTAACAGTGGATTAAAATAAACACAGTTAGAATGACTTTATATTTTAATTAGTATATACTCGAATACTTAACATGTTTAGTGTGTATAATAAGACACAATAAAACCTTGAGTCAATTTTTGAGCAATACAAACTAAAATATTGTTTTGCAACGTCACTGTGGATGCACGTTTAAAGCAAATACCGCAGCTACCCTGCCCTAACGACGATACTGATAATCAACGTTACTAATAATACTAATAGTTCGTGGCATTACCATTCTGTTGTGAGAATGAAACTTGTAGACTAAATTACAAAAAGAGTCGTGAAAATCCTGAATTAAACTTCCTGTGCTGCAGTTTCTACTTTTCACAAATTCCTATTTTATTATTACAATATTTGTATTCATAATCGCAAGACGTACAGACAACGTTTAATTGCTTATCCTTGAAACACCTTATGTGTTCAAACTGGTTGTTAACCTATTACGAAGTACGTACAATGCCGAGTATGGCATCCTTCCCTAGGGAAAATGGCGATATAGAGAAAGGAGACCATGTCACTTCGAGACTATTACTAAGCATTAAACCTAGGTTAAGTCTGAATTAAGTCAAACACGACGAGTATTCGGTTTAATACTAGAACTAAAATAGAAAACGAAATTTATAAAGAATAAAGTGTAAATCAGCATATAGAAAAATTCTTTATCCTGGTGAGAGGCAACTTATATTTCGATAAAAGCGTTTTAATACATTTTGTCATATAAATTATGGAATCTGGAATAAGTCATTTTGACCCGTTTGGTAATTCTAGTGTTAATAATTATTTCAAAGCAAATTAGTTAATTTAGTAAAAAGGTAAAATGAACAATGGGCTAGATAAATCATGGTTCTTAGGCATAATAACTTTCAACTCTTCCTACATTGCCATTTTATACCTAGAGGAGTCCAACGCGCTTAATACTGTACAAGTAATTAAAAACAGATAATGTCGGCAAAAAAGAAATGCAAGAAAAAGCATTGGCTCGGGGAAATAATTAATCTAAAACGATCGGCACGTTGTTGGCGTTTCCCGTAGAAACGAAACGGGAGAAGAGGAGCCGGTAGCACGTCAAGTATGCGCGGAATGAAAACTGTCAGTAGCCTGACACGGCGGACTGGTTGGGGGCGACAGCTCGCTAAATGCACAACCACCCCGACCTGACTCTAGTCAACGTCTGCATACCATCTACCTGTCACTGGCTCTGCTTCTATACTGGGCCCGATATTGTTGTCCACGCCGTCAAAATTCCCCTTTCTCTCTGACTGAGACGCAAAAATATACTCGCACGAGAAAAATATGTATACAAATTTTTATTCATTTGTATAAAAAAACTGATCTGTGCAGGTACTTGTCCCTATTAATGAACCTGTATCACAAACAGTTATGTACACCTATATTTAAATAAGCAATACGAACAAACTCGAAAAAATAAAAAAATGTATTTTTTAATTTTTTTTTTTTTTAACTTAAATCCAACTATCATATGTTATAAACGAAAATATTGCGCTTTTTTTATTGTTATACTGGATTCAATATTTTTCTAAAGATACATGTTACACTTTTGAGGGTTTTGCGTGAATACCTTGTCAAAAATGTTAAGAAATGCTTATTCAACAGAACTAATTAGATAGTAATAATGTACAATATAAAATGTATATATTATTTTTAATAACAATTATTAAGGGTGTATTATTTAAACAGGTACTTTAATGTGCTCAAAGACCTCTTTACTTATTTTAATTGAATTGTGAAATACTAACATTTTTTATTCGAAAAGAATATTTTACTAAAAAATACAAGTTCTTGGTTATGCGATAACTACTGCAACACCCTGTATATTCTTTTAAACTTTGAATGTTATCGAGAGATATTCGAATAAAACATTTAATAAACATTTTACAAGCTCAAACCACGTTTACGAAAAGTCAATACTGTATGTGCATTTACCGCAATGTTCACTCGTGTCTTGTACAAGTTTTCGTGTGAACACGTTGACGTGGCTGATATTAGTATAACGTCAAACTTATAATTGGCGTGTCCCGATCGATATTTTAATTTATCTAAGGGGAATGCTTCAGTGATGCTGTCAGTATGCTTAACGAGTAAGGACAGCTTGCCGAACCGGTGAGTAGAAAATTGAAAACGTGACGCCAGTTATTCAGATGTCACATACCCCACATCGTTCAGGCTATTAGGAAATACATAATAAGTATTAAACAGCCTTTCCTTCTGCAAGCTACTAATTACTTTAACTATTATTTCTTTTACAATTGAACGGTTCCGAAGACGTAATACGGTAGCCGACGATATCTTGCATTTATTTGATATGTATATCGTTGATGATAGTAAACGAAAAAATATATAGTTATATGTATATTTTATTAATACATCGAATATCATTAAACGCAACTACCCCAATTACAACGCATCATAATAAGAATTACTAAATATTTAATTTAATTTGTCGATTTACTATTTTGTATTATCGATTATTATTAATAGCATTCAGAATTTTAATTTGTTCCTTTTGCTGAATTGTAGAGAATGTTGTAATACTTTGGCAACAGGTGTTGCGTAATCGTGATTTCGTTACTTAATTTATTACGACATTATTCTTTACTATATTTTTATCCATTTTATTAGATAAAAATTACAACCCATAAATTAGTAACTTCGCAACTTTACCCGAAAAGAAACAGTTACTCGTAATTGTATGAAAAGTCTCTACTTCATTAAAAAATATTGTAAAATTGCAAAAGTAATAAATTATACGAAATGTACGACCGTCAAAGTGTCAGTATATCATATACAAATATGTCTTACATCAATAATGATAGCCATCGCTTCGAACATCTTTCGTAAATATAAACTTCATTCAATTTATCGATTTTTCTGTACTTTAAATCTTGTTCAATGATCTTGTGTCGTGAGTTCTGAATTTGTTTCGAGCTCCTCTATCATATTATGAAAAAAAAAAAAAGAACAGACTCCGAAGCGCCTCCACCTGAAGCACTGGACAAAAATTATTACCGCCATATAATAGCCCCGTTCGTACCGTGCAATTTTGGTTACACAAATCTTCGTCTCGGCCTTACAGATTCAAAGATATTTAAGGTCCTAATAATTATTGCCCCACCTTGTATAACATACTAGATTGCAAGCTAGGTCGCACCAAGTAAGACGAATTGATACCATGTAGAAGACGGCTATTTGACAACACGTATAAACTTTCAATACCAAGCTGTAGCACATTCAATATTAATCGCCAGAAAAAGAAAATGGTTATTTTCTTGTGTCGTGCTGAGCTAGAAATATTGCAAACAGAAGGAATATGGAATCTGCTGGTTGTATTCTCGTAAAGTCCAACACTCAACAGACCTGGTACAGCTAAAACAAGGAACCCAGAAATTCAGACCGTCCACTTGTTTGGCTACTCGTCTAATCCGAACGGACACTTGCCCACTCTATCCCTGCGCGCTATTGATAAATGGTTGTCTTCGTTACGGTAGCCACCGTAGGCACAGGACAATTTTGATTCCTTGTGGAGCAATAAAATACGGTCAAGCGACATATCGTCAGCACTTCCTTTGGAGTCTACTAGCGAGAACATCACACTGTAGAAGTCTGTGGGGATAATCAAAGTTCCAGTGTTCATTTGTTTTGAGTCGCCCCGTATACGTGCCAATCGTAACGCAAGGATTAATGCTTAAATCTCGCGGGCAATCGTAATATGTAAGTACTTTCACCGTCTTCAGTTGCAGTAAAAAGGTAAAGAAGAAATTCTGTGAAGCGGGGTATAGATGTTGTGAGGCAAAGAAAAGAGGGGACAGACAGTTG
The DNA here is from genome assembly GCA_943735885.1 of Stelis phaeoptera. Lineage (NCBI taxonomy): Eukaryota > Metazoa > Arthropoda > Insecta > Hymenoptera > Megachilidae > Stelis > Stelis phaeoptera. Next base: position 6,356,641 of record OX030930.1, read on the forward strand.
ATGCAAAGCCGACGAGACACGATCGAATCATGCTGGCCCATTGTCCTGCGGTAGATTGGCTGATTTCGTCGGGACGTTTGACGAAGCTCCACCGCTGTTGTGTTCGAGATTGATTGGCAGTGATAGGGCCGATCGACAAGTACGACCAAGACCGGCACAGAAGCTCAATAAAGGTAATTAATGGTCCGACCGGATCGAGGGGAGAAGATCATCATTCCTAACTTGCAAGGAAACACCGACCGACCGGAGTTAGCGTTTGTTTATTGCTTTACGAAATTATTCTTTCGGTAGGTGAAAGCGATACGAATGATTGAAAATATTTAACCATCTGATCAACAATTTAATCTTGGCATCTTTTTTTTAACATTTTTTTAAATAAAATTTATTATTTCGTGTTATAATATTTGCAATCTTATTAGGAAGTTAGTATGTTTCTTATAAAAATGTCGATAATCTTATTTCGTTTTTAATCGTATTTTATTTAAATATCGGGTTTGTTACCAAATGATTACAACGTGCGTATAATTATTATAAAAAACCTTGAATAGTAATATTATGTATTTAAGAATTAAAAGGTAAATTGAAAAGACTTTAGAAATAGGTATAGCGATGAAATATGTTATTTCATGAAGTATTGAGTGTTCAATAAAAAAATACTTTAAAGAATTAATACATGTATATAAATAAAAAAGCAAGATTTTGAGAGATACGTAGTCTTTTCATCTTTTTGAATCTTTAAAGTAACAAAAATTAAATTTCGTTCCAATCATTTAAATCAATATCTACAATGTCTCGTTTGAAAAGATGTAAAATTTAATAAATGAACATATTTAAAAAGCAATTCTTTAATAAGGATTTTATGAAAAAAGCATCAGTTAATTCATTTTATTATGAGAAATGTTACTATTGTTTTATGTAATAGACACGATCTTTGTATTAATAAAGTTTGATAGTGTGAATTAATCGATATCATGTTAAAGTACGAATATTGGAAATGCTTGGAGGATCATAATCGTGTAGTCTGTTCTCATTAACAAGCCAGAGGAAAATTGCCTGTGCAACAGGTGCGAGGTCCAATGTAATTTCTTGGAATATTATTCCTTATTAATTTTAAATTAATGAACAAAACGAAAAACTGTAATTATACAGTACGAGCCCAAATCTATTCTCATATTTGCTACTAATCAATAATATAACAATACGATCAAATATGTTTTAAAAAATTATTGTTGCAAAACGTCGTTTAGAAATAACGAATTTATTTAGTAATCAATGTTGAGATACAATACCCTTAAAATACATATATGTATAAATAGAAATACAATTTTCCTATTTATACAATTTTTCTATTTATTTATAAATAATACAATCATGATCTTCCGATAACATGTTGTTCTACTTTTGTTTAAATTATATACTTCTGAAATAAAACAATTTTGTTACGGAGATACAAATTTTGATAAGAGAAAACATTTCTGAAAGGAACTTAAGACCTTGATTCACAATAACTAACCACTCAATTACTGTTACAATGACATAACGCAGAAATTACAATTTTAAAGAAAACAAGAAAACTAGGTTCAATCTAGGTCGTTGATGGTACAAGTGAATTTTGATTTTCCCTCAAATTACTAGAAATTTTTAATGTTTAACATGATGAACGATTATATAATTTTGATAAACATGTTGATAAGTATTTTGTCTGCGTTATGTAAAACTTATTTTGTCTACGAAGTGTAGAAAAACATGTTTGCCTTTAAATGAATAAAACTGTAGATTTTAAGTTAAAGAAGGAAGGAAGGAAATGATTGCGATACAGTAATTCTTTAAATATTAAAAAAGATTATTTGCCTTTCTGAGATTATTAACAAATATATTTATTATTTACAAATAAAAAATTAGGAATATTTAGTAATTTAGAAATCAAACTTATATCAAAGGCAGAACACGCTGAAATAATTTTATGAATCACAAAAATGGAAATTAACGTATTAATCACTATTCTATCGTTTAACAGCTATCCCGAAATAATGATCTCATTCATCACCAATCTACAGTTATATTCTGTGAAATTTTAAATAATATCCTAATGCCTTCTTTCCACGGAGAAGTAATAAATGCCTTTCATGATTTATCTTATTATCTCTTTTATGATGTATTACATTTGAGTTTCGTACAGTTTAGTGTGCTGTGCAAGTGCACGTTGTACACCGTTGCATCGATAAAACCAGCCTTGATCCTATATAATCCTTAAAAAAAAACTATAAGCAATAAATTGTGCCCTCTGATTGTGTTATTATTCGTATTCGTGTGACAACCACTTAGTCGACTGAAGATCAATAGCATTAATTGAATCATTGAATCTGTGGGTATTTGATCGGTAACAAGAATGAGGCGGGAAGATCAGAGGGCTACTGAATCCGCTGACGTCAGAAAGATTGTATGTATGTATAACGCGTGAGAAAAGATGAGCCGCAGAGTTCCCTCTGCCACTTTGTTCGCTAAATAGTAAGTAAAAGCGACGAGAAAGGCGCTCTGGTCGTGGTCGACGTTCCGTAACAAACGAATCCCCTGCCATTTGTTTCAATCATCTATGGACAGAGATAATTACGAGCAGCGTTGAATAACGCTCGTCTCTCTTCACCGGTCGGTTTCCACGAGCAGCGTAACATGATGCAGAACAGAGCTGAAGGAATAGTCCAGCTATACTGTATGTAGAACCAGGTCTGAGTTGACATTACTCCAGACAGGATAGTTCCTGTCAGGCTACATGGAGACAAACGAGCAACCGGCAATCAACCGCTGTTAGCCCCGTCCGACCTTTCGCCAACCGCCATCTGACCGTTCGTTTTTGCCCCCAGTGCCGTTTCATCATAATTTATTGTGATACTGTCATGTTAATAACTCAATTTATTTCGCTGGAAACCCTATTATTTTTATGGCCGAGCCTCGAACTGTCGACGCAAGCCACGGCCGTGATGCAGATGGCCACGCATTTTGCCTAGACCTTGCGTCCTATTTTTCCAGTAACGGTTACAAAATTATTTTTACACACGATATGTAAAATAATGTTTCAATTTTATATGAATTCCTACGATATCGCTTCTTTGACTTTTTTTCGATTTAAACTCTAAGATGGCACGATGACGGAATAATAATAGAAGGCTTATGATGTTACATTCTGTAAAATTTCATAAATCAAACAGGGTTAAATATCTCAATATCTGATTTCTTATTGATGGTAGAAAGAAATGTAGGAAGATAACATAATTTGGTTGCAAGAGACAAATATAGTAAGCAAAAATTTGTCAAAATTTCAAGATCATTGATATTTTAAATATGACGATTATGTGATGATAATTATTACATCATCGTAGCGTAACTGCGATCAAAATCAATCGAGGAATGACATCATGACTTTCATACATTACATTCACGAATAAGTGGAAGAAAAAAAAAATTGTATTAAACAACTTTGAAAAGTTCATTTTATGAAACCGACATTTTATATGCACCAGGCTGGTATTAATGAATTGAAACAAGCATGAATACTTGAATACAATTTGAACGAAGTAAAAACAGCGTGCAATCAACGTCAATTGAATTATAATAATTATCCATGTTCATGGAACGAACGTTTCGTCCGAGTGCGTAAAAAATATTTATGCTTAATACAAGCTTGTTAATTAGAAGGAGCATTGCCGATTTAATATGCAGTTGCGATAAGAAATTCATGTTCACTTTCACCTTGGTCAAAGTGATGATCAAATGATCGCGCACCGAAGCGTATCGATGCTGGAGATCTAATTAAGTGGACACGTCGTGAAATTAATTTGCCAGTAGGTTAGTTGGAATACGTGTATCGGTTAAAAATATGTTTATATTACGACAATTCCTCGCGTCAAAATCGAATGAATTTCAACGTGAATCGGTGATGATACGTTAAAAGGTAAAAAGTATACATAAAATGATAGCATATATTAAATAATTATTCGTTTAAACAGTTGTAACAACGATAATTTTGTATGCAATGTCTGTTCAATAGATCTTAAATGATGTAACATTATGATAAATTATACAAAATACATCAAACAGAGCGGTAAGATACTGTACAAAAGAATATAATTATTACATGAAAATAACACGAGACGGATTGTATTAAATAATATTGAATAGCCAAAGGTATTCGCCATCCTATAAAATATAAATTATTTCAAATTATTTCTGCTTTAGATCGAAATTGAAGTCATTAAATGTGAAAATAAACATTTTTTATCCGTTGTTTCAAAAAAGAATGATGAACAATAGAAAGGTATTAAGGAAATAGTTTTCGTAGTAAGTTGTAATAATAACAGTGCATAATACTTTTGATCAACACTGTAAATTAATTGTCTTTTTAATTACTATGTAATACGGTTCTTCTATGCCTTTTTATCCGAGCTTGCTTTATTCTTGAATGGTAATTTAATTTTTCAAGTCATTTATGTTTTCATTTTCTTACTAAATGAATCCCAAATGTTTTTAATATTGTTTAACTTAACACATCTTTTGCAGGTGACGTGAATCACGTTGAGCGCGGGAGACTGTAATTATATTTACGAAAATACTGGACCTTGTATGCGGGAGACTGAGATCACAGTAGCAGAGTTTTTAATATTGAAAATGCAGAAAATGGTGAGTGTCAATATCTTTTTTTTTTTTTCAAAAATAATAAAAATTTTAATGTTTATAAAAGTGTATACGACTTTGCTACCTGGATATGCCCGCTTTCGGTGTTCGCGCAGCCCAAACCGCGCCCGCAAAAGATGTGTTAAGACATCGAAATTAATATACTTGTTAGTAATACTGCAGCATTTTTTTTTTTTTTATAAATATAAACGCTATCAACAATGTATCATAAATGTTAATCTTTTAAGTTCGTATATTTTACGTTCTTCATCCAACCGGATACAAAGTTTATTATATTAGGTTGTCCCAAGAGTTTCTTTCCCTATCTGCACACGGCGCTTTATGCGGTACTTATAAAAACAATATAATATTATGCAGCTTTCGAAGAAATTGAAGAGGATAATACGTCAAAGTGAATCGTAAATAACTCAATAATGTGACACGAAATATAAAGTATTATACATCTGTTATTTATTAATAAATCGAAAGGAACTTTTGGGACATCCTAATACATTTATACCACCTCTTCCATTTGTTGACGTTTTATAAACAATTTTTGCTTTATTAAATCTTAGAATTAGTAGTTTCAACTATCGGGTTGCGTCTGAATTAAATCTTTTTTTGCTGAATACGAGTATTTTTCTTCTATAACATGGGTTCGAGGGAAGGATTCTCTTTTAGTTCTTTATATCTCCTTTAATTATGTTTTCTTTGCTGAAAAATACGATGTGCACTCGGTGTGTCTGTTAAGATTCGAACGTCTTCAACAATTTATCTAGTAGACGCTTTAAAATTAGAAGCAATTCGTAAAAAGAACCCGTCTTTCGTAACCTATTATATCGCTTGTAATCGTCAAAAAAATGTATTTTTTCATACACTTTTAAATTTTTTTAAAATTATATATCTCGGTAGCTTTGCTTATCAAAAGCAGAATCCGATTTGTTTCATTTTCCTTCTTACAATAGCCAAAATTTTCATAGTTTTCTTCTATGTTTAACTCAAATCTATTATCATTATTCTTGTTTAAAATTAAAAGTAAAATTACTTTGTATAACTTTGTTAACACATTTTCTGTACAATTAGCCTTTAAGTAATGTGCTACCAGTTATTATTGGATATTCAGTATTATATCGTAGTGTAATCAATCCAATGTTAAATCAATGCCAACAGTGTATCAAAATTAATATTACAAGAACTACGTATTAAAATGAGGAATTAACAATAGTACATCTTGTGCCTGGAATAATTTTCTTATGATTTTAAAACAAAACGTATACAACCAACCTTTATATAAGATTTTTCTCTGATTTTCTGAAATAACTTAAGACACTCTGTGCACGGTGCAATTTTAACCTTTATTTAGGTACAATTATTTGCAAGTGTCGCATTCTCTTTTCCTTCTTTTTACTATGTGTAAATTATCATTTTAAGAGAAACATCCCCGATCCTTATTTTATTACGTCCAATAAATATTCAGAGTAATTTTTGGGATTCATTAGGGATTCATTTTGGGATTCATTCATTTCATTCAAAAATAATAAATGGATTGAACGTGACAGTCGTTTGAAGTCGTTAGGACGTGTTACACCCCATATGTGCAGTATACAATTTTTATACGGTGTGCACACTGAAGTTTAATAATACTGTAATAAGTAAACGATGGAATAATAATATAAATCATAATATACCTAATAGACACGAGACGGCATGTGGAACGAAGTATTAAAAAAATATTGAGAAACATTGAAGTTGCAGGGTTTTTACATACCTCGATTCCTGCGTTATACCGCACCACTGGGCACCGTGCGATGGAACGCGGTTTCAAGCATGTTTCGCCGAGCCGCGTCTGCAGCCTATCTACCAGCATGCTACGCTTGTAATTACATTAAATTATTGGATCGAGCATGAAACAGCGAGTTATCTCTCAATCTAGTCGAGCACAAAGGGGCCGACAGAGTAATTGTGATTGGTGTAACGGAGCCAACTGAGTAACAGACTTTGCTCGCGTTTGATTATTATTATATACCGCAGCTCGTCAATAAATGATTAATCAAATCAAATGTAGAATTGAATATTATACCAGGTTTCGTTTCCGAGAAAATCCAATAATCATTTATTTTGATTATGCTAAACTTCTAATAAGTTGAACGTTTCGTTACCACTATCTTTATTATCTTGTTATTAATGTAATAATCAATAATGATATCTTATGAGATGGAACAGTTCATTTTTTATTGTCAGACATTTCTTTGATTAATTTCTTTAACTATGTGTGTTCATTAAAAGTAAAGGAACTACATTAACACTTTAAGCAGATTTATATTTTATAATGCACTTTTCTAAAATGTGAGTTGTAATTTTTACAAAGTTCCCTTGCAATATAAAATTTAAAAACTTTTCTTCTTCAACTAATGTAAGATTGATTACTATTATATTTTGAACTATTGAAGGTTGAAATACTGAGGTATATTCATTGATTATTTGGTATTTCAAAATTTAGTATCTTTATTCGGCTGATATTTTTTATTGGCTAATATTTTTTTCCATTTAATATTGAAGATTATTTTCAAATTATAATATTTTTGATGGAAATCAGATTTATACATATATATATTACCACAAAATGCTATTAACTAGGATATGCTTTATTTTAATAGCTTAATTAATGTTATTATATTTCAGAGGATTAATGTGTGTTACAAAATATTTCTAACATATGATTTCATATAATGTTAATATAACAAAACAACGGGAATTGTAATTTCAATATTGATAGATTATTTACAGAAAGGATTAAGTGTACACAAGGTATCTGATGCTGAGCTTTAAAATAACAAAGAAATGAGGTTGGAAATGTAAAATAAAATGTATGTATAATTTATGGCAAATCCTATTTTTCATAAGATTAAATGCAATTATATTTTGAGCTGTCAATAAACTGGTAATGTTTTAGATATCTATTTAATATAAAAGATGTTGCTTTTACGTTTTAAATTACCAAACACCCAAGAATTGCTTTTAATAATAATTTTCATAATATTTACTCCAAAACTTAGCCTGGTGTAATTTTCTGAAAGAAGAAAGTTCATTAAAAAAAAAAAATGTTAATTTCAAATTTTCAGCTGGTTGATGTATATAAAATCCTTTATCAAACATACTTTCTTGTATACATAAAAATACATTTCTGACGTTATTTCACTCTCCTTTTATCGTTAACGCTTCTTAATATTTTGATGGTCTCACATCTCATGAAATCAATGACTTGTAGCTTTATATTTCTTTTTATATTTATACGACATTGATAGAAAAAATTATATTTAGAAGCTTCTATGTATAAAGTACGTTTCAAATTATACGCTGAATAAAAGTGAGGTAAAGAATGTTTATATAAAATATTACATTTAAAATTTACGACAATTTATATGGCACCCGGCCGTCAAAGTGATAATATACATTGGTAAAATTTCAGCTTAAGATTCGTTCGTATTATTCGAATGCTTGTACGAATGGTTTGATGACGTTCGGTTTGAAACCAAGCAAATAAAATATTCTTTTATTGACACGAATGGAATTGAAGATTGCGTTGAATGTCAACGAGTTTTAGTGTAAATCGATGAAACTGGTTTTTGCATGGAAAAGAGATCATTTCAGTAGTATTCCAATGCTGCGCTGGAGAGATTCATTTAATCCGCATCGTTGAATATCTTTGAATAAATTGTGTTTCAAGAAATTGCATCAAAACATCAAAATGACTCGATATATTCATCGTTCTAGTTTTACGTCAATTTATTTATAATCAGTTCAATAAAAACAAAGAGGACGATGAATAACATCTGAACAACAAAGTCTATTAAATTCAGGTCATCAAATTTTCTTAATATCTCGAGGGCTGCCCATAATCCCTGTAAAGTTTGGTTTCTTCTTATGTTTAAGAGGAGACTGTTAGTAAAATTACTATAGTCTTCCAAATGTAATTAACACCTGTTAAATTATTACACTGAACCTTAGGAATCTAGTTATATGATTGATACATCTTATAGAAATGGTTTACTTCATACATATTTCTTTTAGAATCGAATTCTTTCATTTTAAAGCGTCCTGTACAATATCTCATAAAAATAACTTAGTTTTTGAATTTAGTCCTTTTCGACCTGGTTTATTTTCTTTTAGAGAAACTTTTTGACATTATTTCACTCTTCTTTTATCGTTAACGCTTCTGAATATTTTGATAGTCTCACATCTTATGAAATCAATGACTTGTAGCTTACACAATCGCTGGAGAAAATTATATTTAGAAGCTTCTATGTATGAAGTTTTAGAAAAATATTATTTCGGGATAAGAAATATTAGATAATTCCAGTTGACGTGGTTAGGACTCTGGATAGACTTAAATTCAGAATTTGCGAATCAATGGCATCTAATGACAAGAAACTAAATTATAGTATGATACGATGCCATATATCAGCTATAAATAATAAATAAATCAATAATTCCAAATGGAATCCTACGGCTGGAAAAGATTTAAGAAGCAAACAATTCTCGTTACGTTTTGCGCCGGAATTTATTTATCAGTGAGCGAAACTACCGCGACAATGATAATTAATAATATCGCCGTACCTGTTGAAATTGCCGCGAAACGAGTATCTCTGGTTCGGTGGAAGCACTTACCACGATTCCGTATCGTAATGTATTTTATATCGAATACGTATCATAATTTTCAAGTAAAATACTGGCGACAAAAGCTGTGTAACAAGGGGCTCTAAAGGAGAGGCAGGAAGTCGCAAACGCCAGGTTGGATGGGACATTGATGAGGAAACTTCGGCTGGTTATAGCCTTGCCTGGTGATAAGGAGGCAAGGAGTTGCTAAGTAAGAGGAGGTATAGCGATACGAGCCGAGGGGTTAAACCCCGAGCTATCTCTTGCCTCGCGTTATCCTGCGAGCCCGTATATATCCGGTCGAGTCAAGGGTAGATATACCTTTAGATGGAAGGCGGCTCTGTGTTTCTTATCACGTCATTTTACAATCCACGACGGTTCGATCAAATATAAACGTCCGTGTTTGCAAAACACAATCAATTTATTCCTCTACACGGTTCTGTACTGTATTGATGAGAATACCTATATAATAAAGTTGTTGGATACCAGAAGGGCTCCGGTGACAAATGTGAATCTTCAGAAAGAATTCATTTACATGATCTGAACAAATTGAATTTTAATTATAGCTTCTTGATGTACAGAAAGTAGTATCATTTGTTAACATTGTTTAATGTGTATATAATATTTGAAGAAAACACATACATGATATTAAAACAATATAGTAATAAAAAATGATGAAAATGTTCTAGTCTTTTCCGACTTATTTCGTATTTTTTACTCTGTCCAGTGTCGGTACATTTATCCAGGACAAAATCAGTGTGTTCTTCAAGTTCTGCAAAATCTTTTGTGCTGTCTCCTTTGTACTATTTATCAAACCAATGTATTTCCCTTTTTTTTTTTTCTTCAAGAAACTGTGCAGACTTCTACGGAGTAAAAGTGGATCGATTCACCAAACTTTCTATAATTTCGTCAATTTTTAAGAAGCAGAAAAGAGTTTAGAATCTAATTAAGCATTTTATTCAAAAAGTAAAATATTCTTGCAAAATAATGATTGATTGAAGATACAAAGCCCTGATGAAGATTAATATTGATAATGAAAGAAATGAAACTTTAAAAGATATTCTTGAAGAGTTTGTATGTAAATGGAGACATTAAAAATTCAATAGAAATTTGAGAAATTCTTTTAATTGCACGCCCAAAAGTATGGAAAATAAATGTAACTAAGGTAACTATAAACACTGAATTTCTTTTAATTGTTTAGACTCGATAGTATATACACATTATAAAACATATTTAAGATTTGAACAGAAAAACATAGCTTTATTGTTGATCGTTTTAAAGCAGAAGAAGGAATTAACCCTTTGCACTCGAGTGGTGCATCTGTAGGGACATATTTAATTTACCAGGGTATTTTGAAATGCGAAATTTCAGTTTTATTTATAGTACAATATAGAAAATGAACGAAAGGAATTAAAATAGATTCGTAAGCATTTGTAACACTTTCCTTCCAAAATAGTGAATCTAGTTTTCGGAAGCTTTGGTGGAAAAATAAATTAGATTCGAAGGTATCCAAAAATGCTTCGAGTGCAAAGCGTCAATCAACTATAATAAAGATTTCATTAATCTTACGCTTATTGATGTACTTAAGTTAAAAGCGGATTTAAGTATACGAGCATTGTAAAATAGAAAGAAAAAGCCTTGCTTCTATTTTCGTTTGTAAATGATGGTTAGTTCGGAAATCCTTTGAATCTTAACCACGTGGAATTGTGAAATCATGTCGTTAATATTCAATGCAAAACGATAGTTGCATTTTAATCGAAGCGGCGATTGCCTACGTTGTCAGCCCCGACATATCCCTGTCCTCATAATCGCGTTCGTATCGCCGTCGAGCGTCTGTGACACTTATTTCATTAGCATCAAATAGAATTATACAAGCCGCAGTCGGTGCAAGTCAACGGCAGGGATGTGTGAGTGGCTTAAGTGATTCCGAGTACGGCGATTCAATGAGTGGCTTCAACGAATTCCAAGCAAGGAGGAAACGGTTTCATCGAACTGCAAACGCGGACGATACTTTTACCGATAGTAATTTAGCATTGATTCAAATTAACTGAAATGATTTTGCTGAAATTTAAATGCAGTTGAGAATAAGGATGGCCTCATCGAATAAACATTAACTGATATAGATTGTTAACTTTTGAACACGTACGACGAATTAATTTAACGAATAATTTATACATAAATTAATTTATCAGTTATTCTTCCTACGTTTATAGCAAGATGTTTCTTCGGAAAAGAAGACAAGTTTTCGTTATTATCTATTAAAAAGTATTTTAACACTGACACGTATAAAAACATTTCTTAATATTTAATGGCTATTATTTTGGGAGTAACTTACAATTTAACACGTTGACTGCCACAGTGAAAACGGACGTGGGTAGTCAGACACGCTGAAATCCTAATTATTAACAATACAATCAACTAATTTGCCGATCTAAATGTGACATTATTATTCAAAAAAACCTTAAGACATCTTGAATGACAACAAGGGCTTGATTCATTTTTCTTATTAAATATAATATTTTAGTAATTAATAAGTATAGATATTGATGTTCCCTTGAGCCCTTTCATTTTACCACAAAAGTGAACGATATCGTAGTGTTATTACCTATAGGTCTAACGTCGATAACAAGTCTTTATGAAAAGCAGTAACAGGTTTAATGACACAGTTTGGTTGCTTTCTGTTTATCATTCATTTATGTAAAACGCTCTGAATTCGCTATACTGCCTATTATACGTCAATTCCCGTAATACAGAATTTGTTAGAATACTTTTGTTGAAATGTGTATTAGATTCCAAAAGAAATAATTCTTGTAAATTCTGGTTTATATTTCATACCTTATATATTTTGTTTCTTACTTTATTTTCAATTTAAGAGTACGTATACCTTACGACAGTTCTACTGTTGAGTGTATATTCATTGCTGTATTTACCTTGCGTACTTATTTTTGTAAACTGTTAACATTTTAAAGAGCGAAAATTGTATTTCAATTGAGTTAATAATGGACAGTAAGGAAATACAATGAGAACGGACCGAAATCGACGTTAAAATTTATAACGCGGCGTTGTTACACTTCCATACTTGTTCGCAACAATATTTTCTTTCAAGCCATCAAACGGTGTAAAATTTTCGATTTTACGATCGTGTTCCCTAAACGTAGCAATTCGTTCGATGTTACATCAGATAAAATCTATCGTAGATATTTACGATACTATTAACGAGTAAAACACCCGATGAAGATCCCGATTCGAATCCAAATATCCCGTAATTAAAATAAAAAATAAAATTCCTACGATCTTCTCGATTGAAGAACGAATCAACAACGTCCTGCGTCGTATCGTTAACGACCTTTATTGCGCCTGAAAAATGATCATAAACAACGTTTACAGAGTTCGACCAGATTTTTCAGACATTCAAATGACGTAATCGAATTATTCGTTTTCGCTTGTCAACAGGTTGTTACGTTCCTCGCCGACTGGCATATTCCGAAATCGAATAAATTAGCAGTTACGCGTATATTTTATATCGCCGTGCAAAAGAAAGGAATAAAAAGGCACACAAAAAAAAAAAAGGAAGAAAGGAAAGAAGCGGTTCTTTATAATAGCCTGAAATGGAGGTTCATTTGAAATTCAACGGGTGGATCCTCGCAAGGTATCGTTGTTTGCGTGCCGGCGTGCCGTAGTGAGAGAAAGTCGGTGAATTACCGCCATAATTCACGAAGAATAATGAGCGCTTAATTAGCCGTGTGATGTAATGCAGACGCGGTAGAAACGGAACGAAACGAAACGAAAGACACATCGTGCTGTGCACCACTCGTAAACCAGCAATTCTTACGATTAATGCGGACATTGTATCTGCGTTCTATCTGGCACACTGTGTTTATGAAGTGATTAGCCGGCAGGAACGGAGGAGTGTCTATTAAGGTTGAAAATGAACGAGCACGCCTTGCTGTTCGTCAGCTCGCGGCTATGATCTTCCGTTGCTCGTTCATACGATTTCGACGATTTACTCCACTGTTCACTGAATAATTTCATGCTACTGTGACAACGACTATGAAGCTGTTCTTAACCCTCTCAAGCTTAATAATATCACGATATACAGGGTGGTCCATTTATCTTGAGACAGGTTAATATCTTTTAAACAACACATTTTTGAGAAAAATGTTTCAGACAAAAATTGTTGTGTGTCAGGGTGCAAATTGGATGGTAGGAATGGATTTTTTCAGTGAGTGCTCCTGAAGGTCATATGAAGGTCAACTTTATTTTTTTAAATGGAACCCCCCGCCTTTTATTATACTATCATATTCTCCTGGAGAAAATAAGTAACTCTTGTTCGAAACATTTTTTCGGGGGGTGTCTACTTTCCGAGATAAGGTACTAAATATTTATGAGGATGTGATAGGTAAGTAAAACACGTATAAGGAGCATTATATTTATAACCGCTTTATAATTTTCAAATAAACATTTTTATTTATTATTTAAGAAGGTGCTCAAAGTGTTGACCACCGACCTCACGACATTTTTCAACACTGAATGACGATTTTTATTGGTGGGTTAGGGACCTTGGTAAACAAATTTTCATCAATGTGTTGAAGTTGGTGGTCAACATGTTGGTGAACGCCTTAAATAATAAATAAAAATTTTTGTTGAAAATTATAAAGCGATTATAAATACAATGCTCTTTATACGTGTTTTTATTTACCTATCACATCCTCATAAATATTCAGTACCTTATCTCGGGAAGTAGACACCCCACGAAAAAATGTTTCGGACAAAAGTTACTTATTTTCTCCAGGAGAATATGACAGTACAATAAATAGCGGAGGGTTCCATTTAAAAAAATTAAGTTGACCTTCATATGACCTTCGGGAGCACTCACTGAAAAAATCCATTCCTACCATCCAATTTGTCCCCTGACACACGACAACTTTTGTCTGAAACATTTTTTTCAAAAATGTGTTGTTTAAAAGATATTAACCTGTCTCAAGATAAATGGACCACCCTGTATAAGTGATGATATATCAGTTTTACGATCAGTGTTTTTATTATTTCTAAATTGAAAATAAAATAGAAATCAATATAAATAATGTATGAAACGTAAATTAACCCTTTGCACTCGAAGCATTTTTGGACGTAATCGGATCTAATCTAATTTTATCAGCTATGCTTCCAGAAACCAAACGTACTATGTCGGAAGAAAAGTGTTAGAAATATTTGAGAATCTGTTTATTTTTATTCCCTTCTTTAATTTTCTGTGTTTCGATACGGGTGAAATTGAAATTTCGTATTTTAGAACAAGTACTCCGATAAATTAAATATGGTGCCGCAGAAACGTCACTCGAGTGCAAAGGGTTAACTGGTAGGATAATTCTTCACCTTGATAAACACTAACTGACATTTCGACCAATTTAAAATAAAAATTCCGAAGCAAGCGATTTTGACCCGGCTGGTATACCCAGTGTTAATTGAAAAAGATCGTTAATAACCAAATAAACATTTATTTTGAAATTATTTGCTGTCTTGTAGCATCATAATGGTATCACCTTTTAATTATTTAGTTTTGGACTCGTAGAAAATAAATTCTAATTTACCTATAATATTTCTGAAGGTATATTAAGAAAATATTATAATCACAGTCATAAAAACTCACAATATAGAAAAAATTGTATGGAAAGAGTTAAACGATGTTGACGTGAAATTTTTTGAAATAAAATTACAAAGTAGGTTTGCCAATTGTATGGAAAATAATTTGATATACCCAATTATAAAACATTCTTCTAAATAGTAAAAAATACAACTAATAAATTAACTACTAAATATGATCCTCAAACGATGGACCATGCAGAGAACTAAGAATTTAAATTGAATTTTGCACTAGCTCCCGTTTTTGTTTTCGAAATTTCAAAGCATTTGTTTAAATAACCTTCCTTCAAATATATAAAGTTTTTTACGTTTAAATATTTCATCGTCCAGCCATTGAAATATCGTGGTATAAGTTTTCAAATCCTAGGCCGAGATTAACTCGGTTTTCCCGTTCGAATATTAACCTGATACCCAATGTATTAGGTGTAAATGGAAAAATACAAAACTGCAGAAATACTTTAATTTCCTTCGAAACGTAACATATTTAAATAAAAAAATTATTCGTACCTTCTTTCGCGTTTTAAAAAATGCCTTAAAATTTTTCGCTGACAGATTTATCTTACTGTGCTTATCTTTCAGACAAAATCTGGAGATTAATACTGACGCTGAGTGCTTTAAAGTTTTTATAAGCTCCGAATTACTCAGCGTTTCATTTTAAAACGAAAGTCTCATTCTGAAATTAAATTTCAAGTCAAACGAATTATTTCGAAGTAATTCATTCGGCGATATGTAAAATATATTTTCTCCAAATTTAAACATGATATTGACAGAAGCATCTATTTTATCAGTTTCATTAACGCAAACGGCGTAGTTATTTTAAAATCGAATAAATACGAAACGCTATAAGCCCAGTAATCGTACGGCGGCTTGCAACGGTCAAATAAAATGAAAAACCAAAAGCGTCGATCAATTATCATTATTCATTATATTCACGGCTATTCATCAAGCGAGAAGGGGACCCGCGGAACTGGAGGTTCATCGTAGAGGAAGCCGCGTTAAAAAAGGTTAATGCTATCCCATTAAGAAGGCCACAATATACGACTTGTGCAACATTATCAGCCATTCCAGCGAAACGGTGGTTACCTCTTCCCCAGTCGACTCGGCTGATCGCTATGCCACGCTGTCGTATTATGTAAATTCTTGACATCAGCACTGACCCTACAATTAGTTATTCGCGTACGTAAAGTTTCGTGAAGATTTCCTTATACATTACCCATTGGAATTCTTAACGATCGCGTATCGACACTGCTGTACATACAGGTTTCGATAGAATCCGTAGTACGATCGAAAAGAACGATATTAAGGTAAATGACAAATGATATATTTTTTTTAATGCGACGGTCGATGAAGTTCCACCTATAAGAATCTACTCAAAACCATTCATTTCTTATCCAAACTGCATATTTTTTTATACAGCGTATAATTTGTATATTAAAACTAAACAGCCTGTATATTTCCTATATTAAGAAAGGTATTTTGCGGATACTGGATTAGATCATCGATATCTTCAAACTGTGATGATTAATCAAATGAGAGTCGATGTTGTATCGGTAATAATTCCTGATTCCTGAATCGCCGATTAGAACTGTACTAGTATGTAATAAATAGCAGTGTTCATATTTTCAACAGTTTTCTGGCAGTTTCGTACTTCGGAATTTTAGTAGAAGTTCACGATTAAAAGTTCCGAAGCATTATGGAAAAATATGTTTTCTAACATCATT
This sequence comes from Stelis phaeoptera, assembly GCA_943735885.1. NCBI lineage: Eukaryota > Metazoa > Arthropoda > Insecta > Hymenoptera > Megachilidae > Stelis > Stelis phaeoptera. Next base: position 6,373,326 of record OX030930.1, read on the forward strand.
CTTCGAATTACCAATTACAAGAATTAATAATAAATATAATTTCTTAAACTCTAAACTAAACTATATCTATAACTAAAATATATTTAATCATTTGAATGATCTATGTAGCATAAGCATAGATGACTTTTAAAAGTTGATTTTTGCCCAAAATACCTATTCATAAATGTTGGAATCAAGAAAATAGCAAATAATTGTTTTATTATGTCTGACCATCAATCAGAACGTTAGAATTCATAAAAAAAAAAAATTGATAATAGTTTTAAAAATGTAGTTTTCTAACCATCATAAATGTATAACAATTCAAGGAAAATTAAACGAACTCATGACTTGAAATTCATGATTAGATTGCGTGATTCAAAAATCATCCCTTTAGCTTTGATTTACATTTTTTAGTAATAAATAGCTACATTCTATTAAAATAAAAAGAATACTTATGCATTTGCTAAATTCAGAATTAAAGCGAATTAAAGACAATTTTTCTGTGAAACACGTATTTATGAAAAATGTAAAATGAATATTTAAGATGTAAGGGTATATTTTTTCGGATGGTGGCGCCCCCTTTCGCTATTTCCCCTAGGAAAAGTTGATTTGCTGGGTATATCAACGCTGCTACAATTTGATCGTCATGTTATATCTCCATAATAAATACATATAAAAGAAGAATCAGCTTCGACAACGTGAAGCATATTTACCGCTCTAAAATCGAAAAATAAGCATTGTTACTTCATAACTTGATAGAATATTGAATAATATTGAAGAACTATTAATAATATACCTGCGATAAGGTGTTAACACGCGATATCACGAATTTAATCGAATTTGCATATTTTATCGATCAAATCTTTCGCACAATTGACATTAATCTTAAGCTACTTTCATGTTCCCATGTACATCAAAGTCTGAAAGGTTAGATTACTATAGTTACGTATAGAAAATCGAAGGGAAACACTGAGGGGTTTCGGTGTTTCAGCCGACGCGACGCGTAGGGTCATCCTTTACGGCGTTTCCAACTAGCTGTCCGACGATCGAGAAGATGAACGCGCATAGTCAATACGAAGTCAACGTCCAGAGACGTGTGGACGTTGTACGTCGCTCACGAAGACAGATAGAGAAAGGGGATAGGGATAGGGGAATAGTGGAAAGTTAGAAAAGGAGAAGCAAGCCAGAAAGAGAGACGTACATAGATGGAAGTGAGGTCGAATAACAGGGTGTGCTCCGATCAACATTAATCACTATCCGAAGCGAGTAGATAGCCATCGAATGCTCGCTTTCTGAAGCAAGGTGAAGGGGTGGCTGATAGATGGAGGTGATGAATGGCTCCGTGACGCGAGGCGATCCATCATCTCGGGGCCGACATCACGGGAGCTGCCTACCGCGAGAGCTAGCAGGAGAGATTTCGCGCGAGAGGTCACCTCGGCTAATTCATCATCCGGTCCGTCGCGTTTGCTCTCTTCCTTTCTCCCTCTCTTTCTTCTTTACCCTCCCTTTTGCTTCCGCATGGTACACGCCTGAATCCTCCCCTCCTTTTTCCACCCACTTTTCTCACCTCTTCTTCCTCCTGTCAGCTCCTCCAGTGGCTTTAGTTTTGCTAGTTTTCGCGGTTTCTCTCACTCCCTCTCTCTCTCTCCCTCGCTCTGCTTCAGAGAGAAATATAGTCTTAGTTTCACCTTGATCTAGCTCATGATGGAAAGGTTCTTTTTCGTTTTGGTAATCGCGTGAAACGTCGTTAACGCCGTTACTTTGACGTCAATGTGATAGATGAACGACGAGAGAATTGCATATGCAGTTAGCGGAAGGTGTTTGATACTCTGTTTTGTTAATTTTGAAATATCTTGGCACCAAGGCGGTTAGATCGTGGAAAAGACAGTAGATAAAGCGCATCTTGTCCATGAAATATTATAATTTGTCAATATTACAATATATTAATTCACATTTTAAAAAACCCTCGTGGCTTCCATAAAAGCTTCGGATTTATTTGACCAAAGTCAGTTTTCGACTTGATTAAAAAAGTATCAACAACTTTTCGTCACTTTTATCAAATTTGTAACTGTGTTGTACGTGCAGTAATGACATGATTATAATTCAATAAGAAATTAGGCCTATCTTAGAAAAGAAGATAATTAGAATTATCAAAAATGTTCTATAGTATATATACACTGTCGAGTGTTATCAGATTTCCTAGGGAAAATGTCGTCACCACTCTCTACAATTCTAAAAAGTTACGATATGTTATATCTAAGTAAGTTAGATCTAAATTAATTTAAATATGAGTTTAATAATAATTATTTCAAAACGATTTGCTAGATTAATTATCGTGTTTGCGCATAATGCCTAGTAACTTTTAGGTATAAAATAAACGATAGGGCTTCCTATTCCCCTAGGGAAGGCTACTTTGCTCAGCGTTGTACAAACGTATGAGAATATACGTTAACGCATTTATTTTGAGGAGTTCAGGAAGTGTAGCCAGTCATATAATAATTTAGGAAATGTGAATACAAATAAAATTTTGTATCTAAATACTATTTTCACAGCTTTCCTTTCCGTTTTCTTCATTTCCAACGTTCCCTCGAACAATTTCGACTTGGACACGGTAAATTGAAGCCAAATCTCTTGCATTTGTATTCGACCACATTATCTTGTCATCTCATACTTGTACGATCCTTCTTATCGCGGTCAGGAGTGGCGATCTCACGATAGTAACAATTAAATTTCTGATACAATCGATTTTATTGTTCCGACAAAGAAAAAAGATAGTGTTAAAGTAGTAAAGTACAAATTCCCCATTTCCTTTTGCCGCACAGCAATAGAGAAAGGGTAAATAAGAAATATGCGTGGCTGTTCAAACGACAAGGAAGAATTGATTCGCTACATGGCGAACGAAGAAATCCCTTGAATAGAGCCAGCCACAGGTAGGTCGCATCGTCGAAATTAAACGTGTTCATACGCGAACAGTGGCTTGCACTCGTGCTGAGTGTAAATGGAAGTAACAAGGAGGCACAATGCATCACCGTTCTCGGGTTAATTCTTACGTGTAACACCATCGGTACGGGAACTCTGCGGGAGACGATGCCACAGATACGAAATTCGGCTATAAATATTTATCATTTACATAACGGTTTATATACGTATCTTAATATCACCAATGTTTGTTACGGTGTGTATCCATATTCTATTTTACCTTTTTATAAATAAATCGTATAGAGTAAATGAACCAATAATTAACTGTCTACCAGTGAAAATGTTTATTTAATGGAAATTATAAAATGTTTATAAATGGTATGTACCTACACATTTAATAGCCTACATTTTTAGTTAAACTGATTAAACAAGAATGAATAAATACAGTTCGTATTAGAAACATTTGAGGAATGCAATCAGTTGTTTTTTATAATCAACTTTTCTTAAATTAAGACAGAATTCTTCATTTAATATTTTTAATTAATTTTGAAATTACAGTAAGATATAAAAATACCTGTTGTAAAAATATTACATTGCAAATAAAGTCTAGCAGACAAAATTATTTTAACTGCGTTTATACAACGTGAGTCAATAACAGCTATCATCTGGAATGTTAAGTTACAAGCTTCCGACTTATTTAGATATCTCAGAAAATTAAATACATTAAAAAATCAAAATACATTCATCTGATCGAGCTCTTAAAACATAATAAATTTTATTCCGAACATTTTTTGATAAAATTATTTCAGAAGAATTTTTGAGTTATTTCAGGTGGTAGTTTTTATTGACTAACCCTGCATAATTAACACATTGTACGTGGGACACGTATTAATACATTTTTACCATACTATCGATTAAAATTAAGGTATATTTCCATTTGTCAGCGAATTAAACGTTTAAAACTGAAAGCTATATGCACCAAGTTCGTATCTTACCGTATTTTACATAATTAATATTTTTACTTATATCAATAATCAAAATAATTTCTTTATATCCTTTCAGGACACAATCAAATCGTTGAGGTTGAAGCCTTCGAGGTAGCCAAATTTTTTGCAATCAAATAATTACCAAAAAAAAGCGATTAAATAACTTACGGTTAGCGTTAATATTAAACTGATGATGCTAGCTATCGAACTAAAAGGTTAAATTTAAAAATTAATCGATTGTATTCTTAATAATTAGACATATGTCCATTTTCACTGCGGTAGTCAACGTGTTAAATAATGAAACAAATTGAGGGAAGAGATTGCAATAGGGAAAAGGGTCAACCTTGCGATGTACTGTACGGACTCAGATTTCGGTGATTTTTTAATATATTATAGAATTCAACATTACGAACAACTTTTTCCTATGCATATAAATTGCGGCCTCGGTTAATTTCCAAATATTTGTGAAAAACTATCGCTTCTGCTACATTGCACTTTACCTGTGCGTACACATCCGTAACAGTATAGGCGACACCAGGCGACCACTGCCTCCCTTCTCCTCCGAGTACGAATATACCTAACGGGTGACCGTAAAAAAGATATAAGATTTTAACACATCTTTTGCGGGTGGACGTGAATCACAGTCCTACTGCGGCCAACCGTTGAGCGCGGGAGACTGAAATTTCATTTACGAAAATACTGGACGTTGTATGCGTGAGACTGAGATCACAGTCACAGAGTTTTTAATATTGAAAATGCAGAAAATGGTGAGTGTCAATATCTTTTTTTTTTTTTTTTTCAAAAATAACAAAAATTTTGATGTTTATGAAAGTGTATACGATTTTTATTCAATTTTGCGCTATTGCTATTGCTACCTGGATATCTCCGCTCTCGGTATTCGCGGAGCCCAAACCGCAAAAGATGGGTTAACACGTTGACTGCCACAGTGAAAACGGACGAGGGTAGTCAGACACGCTGAAATCCTAATTATTAACAATACAATCAACTAATTTTCAAATATAACTTTTCAATTCGATAGCTAGCATTATTAGCTTAATGTTAACGCTATCCGTGGTTTATTTTATCATTTCTGTTGGTAATTATTTGATTGTACAAAATTTCGCCAACGTGTTAAAATAACAATTTTGGTCATTGTAAGTTTGTATATTTAATTTTGCGTTCCATGGATCCTGTTGGCTAGCGAAAACATAAAACTACATACTACATCAATGCAGTGATTAATAATAAAATTACTTCAATTTATTTTACGATTATCCGTTAGATATATCCCTACCTGATCTCTACGTAGTGATTACCTTTAGTGATAGAAGTGGTCGCTCAGCGACGCACATACTGTCGCAAATGTGTACTCACAAGCAAAATGCAATGTGTACTATAGCTACAGTTGTTTTGCAAATATCTGAAAAAGTGAGCGAGTTTTTTTAATATATCATAGAATGTCGAATTCTATGATATATTAAAAAAAATCATCAAAATCTGAGTCCGTGTAGTACGGTTCACGGGGAAAAGACGTCCCTTAATCCCTGAAAAATATTCAATTTTCCACGATTGAAACACGAGGCATCGTAAAACCTTCGCGGCAACGTTTGACCTATCGATTTCGTCTTGCACAATTTCCGCCGAGGGGGATCGGCTTATAGATGAATTATAGTTGCTCTTTGCTGTCGCGCCATTCACCGGTGATGTATGACTCGGCGGGAGACGGTAGGTAGAAAACATCCACGATGTACGGCCTGTTAATAACAGCAAGAATGAACGAACGAACGAACGAACGAACGAACGGCTGCAGAACGCTGTACACAGATGCCGCTGGCGGCTAGACCCCCTTTGTGTTTTATTACAAACGATACGTCAGCCACGATGTATGGGCTGCTTTTATCTGCGGCTTGTTATTGATGTGCTAAATTGTCTGTTCTGACTCGTAAGACTGGTCAGGATCGTCTGATAGACGTCTTTCGGGGACGTGTTTCCGACGACAAAAAGATTTAGTCCAACGACACCGTGGCTTTCCTTTCATCGAAATTGATTCAACAAACTTGTCCAGATTGCAAAAGATCGACCACCCTTTGCTTCCTTTCATTTATTTTAAAGCTGCATCATTATGGTTCGATATAAGTAACATTCTCGTTAGGTATATTGTTGTATATCGAATAAACAATTTAAGAGCAGTAAAAGTAATAGAATTTTATAACATAAAGTGTCACAAAATAGAGCTTGGAGTACATCGAATGTTATATGATATAAAATAACTGATTGTTAATTATATACAGGATGAGTCACCTAACTTATTCACCTTAATTATCATCATTATTTTTCAGGATATGAAATAGCTACATGATATCAGGAGGACCATGACACAGCAGTAACCTGTAATTTTGTTTGAGTTGGGAATTTTCAGAGATTTCAAGAACAACTCTGTTCTTTTAATTATACCACATATTTTGTATATACAAATTAAATTTTTGAAACTTTTCAAGTAAGTATTACGCTTGAAATTTCTGAAACTCCATCGCTTAAAAAAATATATTGCTGTTATGTTAATGCCTCTTCGATATGGCATAATTTTTCTTGATAAACTTTTTACACGTATTGACAAATAATAAAGACAGTTAAAGTGAACAAGTTAAGTAGGTAAATAACGAGAACACTAACCAGTGTACTGTTCTTCAAGTAATTTACTGCATTTAGGACGTAACAAAGGTGGCTGTAGACGGAAACGTTAAACGAGAACATTTGTATTATAATTTAATAGAATCAAATAAATAACAAAAAAGAAAAGAAATTGAAAATATGCAACTGAAAAATTTAATTTTAAAAATAAAACGATCGTATTGTGAATAATTACAATTATAGCATGCTTTGTTACACATGACGTGTTACCATCGAGAGGGTAAACACGTTGATTTTCAAATGAACATTTTAATATGACTATCTTGTTTACGCGGATAAGTTATTACACTCATCGTGCTAGGGGATAATAAATGAAACAACAGGATAGGATATCTAATACTTAAGTAATTGACTAAATGAGACGTTTAACTCGAAAGATAGCAAGAACGTGACGTTTGCGTGAAAAACAATCGATGATCATACGTGATGTGTCTAAAATAATGCTCCACTTTAACAGAAAACATTTTCAAGTGCCACGTTGTCTTGTTGGAAGGAATATAATGAACAGCTGTTCGAAATATATTCGAGGATCAACCAAATTACCACCCAAAACTCGACCAAAGTCACGCACAGGGAACGAATTATTTGGCTGTTCGTCAAGTAGAATAGTTAACTCGGGTATTCAGCTAAAATAGTTTCATTAATCTTCATGAAAAGAAGTTTCAAGATCCACGGACAGTTATTATGAAATTGAAAAAGCAGAATTTTCTTCATCACTCTTGAATAAAATTGCAACTATTTAGAATCCTTGTTCACGTAATAACAAAAAGATTGATTATCGATTATAATAGACAATAGATTGGTGTGATTTATGAAGTCAAGGCTGATGTTACCACTAATGCACGGTATTAATTTGAAAAATTTTAATAAAGAGATATGAACCTCCAAAGTGAACAATATGGCCAACTCAAATAAGCAATCATAATTAATAGGAAAATATCTTCGATATCTTTGTAACATTCTTTGAAATCTCGGATGAATAATCTACTCGTTGTTAGAATGTCTAACCTTAGCTGCTCTGGTTGTAGGAAATTATTTTACTATTGCAGGGAAAGACCGTTCAGTGTCACCAGTGTTTCTTTTTTTAGGGTCTAATAGTCTAATACAATATTGGTCAAATTTATCATGACAGGAGCCATATTTTGTCTGTCAAAATATTGGAGAATCATATCTCCTACTGGATCGGTATTTTATATGCAGTTATTAACACTTTGACAACCGTGTCACGTATAGTAGTAACTTTGATACATCACTTTTTACACCAGTATGTTTTATTTTATTTCTGGTTCCCGTATCGTGTATTAATTATACTTTAATAACTAATAAGTTTACAGCGTACACTGTGCAAGCATCCAAACATAATATTCTTTCAAAAATCTGCTATTTGATTTAAAAAGGATTTTCAAATTACAAGAACCATTGATTCCATAAAATACACGGCCGTTAAAATGTTAATACATGTATAAAAGCAAGAGAATACACGACAGTAACAATTGTATCATATCCATTTCCTTCTAGGTAGATAATTTACTGTTTTAATACCGATTAAAATTTGATTTGTAATTGTCGCCTTCTCAGCCCGTCCCTGGAGACACATTAAGTGCCTGGAAGAGCCGCGTCTGGTTCACGTGCCGCAATTTAACCACCGTTGGTTTAACATATATTTAATCAGTGTTGTAGTAAATGTTCCTTTACCTTTATATTCCTTTGATGAGCTCCGCTCTTGACACATTTCGTTGATCCCATCGCAAGACTAATTATTATACTGCCAATGAGATTCAGTGGATTATGATCCATTAACTGTACCGGATGTAACAGCGTATACAAAAGTCTTTTTATATAAACGCAAACAGAGAAGAAATTCCATTGTGAAATTTCCATTGTTTTACAAATTAGTGTACACAGTGAGTCAGTAACAGTCACCATCTGAAATGTTGAATTAAAAAAATTTAAGATTACTTTGATATCTAAAAAAAATATAAGCCATCAGAAAATCAAAATGCATTTATCTGATTCCCAGAATATACTAAATTTGATTGCAAACTTTCTTTGATGAAGATAACAGATAACGATTCATTTTAGGTGGTAGTTCTCATTGACTCACCCTGTATATTTGCTTTCTTGACATCATACCTGAATGAATTTTTAGTCTTTTCTGAAACAGTTAGATTACAAATAAGAAGGGGCTTGCTGTTTACAGATTTCATGCCAAGGATATGTGCAACGGTGTTACAGAACGATTGAAAGAAAATCGCTTTTAAATCTAAGAATGAAAAAAACGGCAAAAAGTCACAGAAGGATTTTGGAATATTTGAAGTTTCTTGAATTCTGTTAAAATTATCAGTAGATATCGCGTGATAAATATCGCTTCCGCAAACACCGGTTCTCAAAAAAAAACATTTTCTTGATAGCTATTATTGACGCTAACTATAATTGATGAGTTCTTTGGATTACGAGCGTTTCTCGAGATTTTCCCTTTTTTTCTGATTATCGCATCTTTATATTACAGGCCTTGCTACATATGTCCGTAAATTTCCAATATTACACTCCATTAAATTCCCCAAGAAATTCACTTTTTCGCTTTAATATTATCGAAAAAAAAGACATTGTTTAAGAAACTTTAAATTTTTTACGAAATATTAAAACAAAGTTCTTCTCGATTTTCATTTTCATATTTTTAAATTAATATGTATTTTTTATGTATCTTTTGTACCTTTAATAATATCAACGATTTCAATGCGTGATTCATTGCGAATCCGCGTTCAAAATTAATTGGCTCGTTACCTAGTTATTACAATTATGGAAATCATTGAAAATTAAATTTTAGCCCTTTGCACTCGAAGCATTGTTGGATATTATTAATTCTGAATTTCTTGTTTTGTAAAACATCCAAAATTCAAAAGCACTAGCTTGGAGGAAAGGAGTTATAAATGCTTATCAATCCATTTACCTTTATTTCTTTCGTTAATTTACTATGATAACATAAATAGAGCTTAAATTTCACCCCATTTCGCCCCAGAGGCGCCCCTCGAGTGCAAATGATTAATGCATAAATACATATAACAACTGAATTTATAAATACCTTTCCTATTATTATACAATTTTATATCAACAGTATTACATTTAATAAATATTAAAACAATTCTATATCGGTTTCTAACGAAGAATCTGATATTCGGGAAAATGCCGTTCAATATCATCGTTTATAAGCTTTGCCACTTTTTACTGTAAGCAAAGTCCATGTTTCTCTGTCTTTAATAATTATTTAAACGTGATCAAATATTAATAACATATTAAAATATGTATTAGTGTATTCGAAAAAGTCTACAGAATCTTGCTTAAATTGAAAAATGTTGTCCGTTTAAAATCAAATATCTCAAAAACTGTACGGATATGAGACAAACGATTCGGATATCATTGGATCTGTTAAATGCAAGTTAAATATTGAAAAGGGATTATAATTTATGCGTAACAAAACAAAAATTTTCTACTTAAAAAACTGATTTCAACATTAATTCAATATAAGTTTTCCTTAAGTATATATAATTTCACTCTTTAATCTATATATATACTTAAGTATATATCATTTTACTCTTGTATATAAGATAAGAAAAGTGATTCGATATCTGTCTACGTACAAAGTGGAAGAACACTTCTCGCAGCGAGTGTAGATCCAATCGCGAAGATTTAATATCGCCCGGTTCGATTCACGTACACGTAAACAGTCTAATTAGAACGGACGAATCGCTAATTGAGATTCAGCGATGCACATAATGATAGCGAAATAACATGAATTCCGATCCGTGAAACGAGGCAAGAAGACAAAGTACAAGGAGACCATTCATCCCGACGCGACGGCTAAAATCACCGAATATTTCATTTTGCTGAGCCAGCTGAGCCTGCCACCGCCTGTCGTGGCACCCTAGCGATGGAAACGACGTTCGCAGAGAGGGTAGCCGGTAGACCAACTTCTTCCCCTCTGCACGGCTTTAAAAACCTTCCAACCACCCACTCTGTCCTCCCTCTCATCCTTTCTCGTCGGTTTTCACCTCACCCCCGCGGGCACTAGGCTGCAGATTTATGCGCCCCGCCTTGCAGCGCTGATATCCGAGAACTCGCGACCTGCTCCGTTCGTAATGAAAGAAATAAATTTACTCTCCTGGCTGGTCCGGGGATTGAGACCAACCGTTCGTGCGCGCACACGAACATCAAGCACCCTGGTGGTGCGAATCAGAAGCCTGGAATTTATTCCCTTCTGTTTCTCCATCAAGCTCTGCTTTCCTCTTTGCGCCTGCATTATTTCCTATCAAATGTGTTTATTCCAGGCCATGATTTGTCGAAACGAGACTATTCTGTATCGATAATGGACACCGATGTCTATCCCTTTCAAGCTACCATGGCATCAACCCTACCAATGCAACATTGCCGTTGAATAACCTGAATTCTATCCTTTTCTATTTATTTCTCGTTCAGAATCAGCTTTCATCTGTATACATTATTGGCTATTAAATTTCGAAAATTTAAACATTGCTAGTTTTTACGTACTTGATCAAGTCTGTTCGTAATTAACAATTGTTGTTTTTTTTTATTATAACCAAAATTTGTTTAAACGCTGAAAATGTGCGTTTTTAAAATAATACATTTCTTAAAAAGTAAAGATAGTTGAGAATGCCAATTTATACACACGTATTTGACGGTTAAATCTCTATGAGAGGTACATAAGGGTGCTACAAGACAATTTGGCAATCGTTAACTTTGTGAGCTTCTTTAAGATGATAATATTGATTTTGATTGTATCATTCGATTTGAAGAAATTTATTAAACGGTAATCCTTGTCAAAATGAAATGAAATCTATTGTTCTCAATATTTCCACGGAAACCACAATCTAACGCGTAGTGTGATTAAATTTTACATTCAAAACCGTTATGATCAGTACACAAGAATGAATAAAACTGTACCCAGAAAATGTATACAATCATCTATCTCAAACGCTTTAATTTTTATCAGAAATATGTAATTTTCGATTTTTCTTTAATCGCGAAGTATTCAACGATTTCGGAGCAGAGAACACTACAAAGAACACTGCCAGATAGAAAGATTGAACTTCTTATAACGTTTGTTCAAATTTTTAAGCTAATATTAGACGCGTTAATAATCGATTCAACGTATAAGTAAAAGAATGAAGGGAAAAAGAGAATTTTAAACGATTCGTTCATCCGGGGAGCTTTGCCGACATCACGTAATACCTTACCGACGCGAAGCGACGGGTTCGGAGCACTGTGCTTGCACATTAGAGGACTAAAACTCGAATTTATTTGGCGTAATATTAATTACACCGAATATTCGCGTCGTTTTCTACATAAAATTTTCGTTTAATGCTAAAATGGTGTAATCCGTTATGAATAAAAGTATCCAGTTCAAACTATATCGCATCATCGACCAGTGATGTATCAGAATAAAAAATATGCTCTCACTTTGATAATTTCCAATTAAATGAGTAATCAAGACGCAATGATTCACTGTTTCTCGGTATTGTCATTCATCTGCTTGGAGCAATTTAAACAAATAATACGATAAACTTTATGTAACGAGCAACTTTTACTTAAATTAGCTGAATTTTCAATCGAAAGATTATGAAATGTTCAATTAAAAGACAGAATTTAGTGATTCCACAAACATTGTTTTTATTAAAGCGGTATGGAAACTCAACGATATTTACAAGAAATATTTACAGTGCAAATAATGTCTATTGTACATTACACAGTAATTTACATAACAGACAATGGAAATTAAATGTGTTCTCGAATAAATTTATAAGACCGTCGAAAAAGGATTGCCTTTTACAATAATTGCATTTTGAAGGTTTATGAAATAATTTCGTGCGCTTCCCATTCGTTTAAACCATTTCTATAATATTCTCCGATACAAACGATACGAATAAGTTAGATATTACATTTTTCACCATTAATATAGCTTACTATCGTCGTTAACATTATCTTTTTATTATTCCCTCGAAAAATAGCGTAATATCACAGTTATATCGTGGACATAGAACATGCACGACCGCGTTTCTATAACGGAAGATAATTCACGAAGTCAATAATATACACAGGGATCGATAAATTTTCACGTAGTAAATCGAATCACTGCAAACAACGTCGAAACAATGGAGGCACAGGTAAATTTCAACTATTCACAGAACCATCGTTCACAATATTACATTTTCTGAAAACAAACTTTTTTAAAGATCCTCAACGATACAATTGCGGTGTACACGTTCCCTCCTAAATAATGATCAAACATCAAAAGATACATTAATGCAGGATCTCGCGATAAAACGTTAATTTGTCAAGATAGTTTTATAAACTTTAATCGTAATCTTGAATTTATACACACAGGCTTATATACATACATACATACATACATACATACATTCATATACGTATATAGATATATATGTATATACCCTTTTTTTAAATAAATTTATATGATACACGTTTTACTTATTTACACAACAGTCTCTCAAAATGTCATTTATGAAAACTCTCTCTATGTTACACTATGATTCGCCGTGCACTGGTAACCATCGTACTGAGGAAACCGCTTTAAGGGTGTACAGCGGCTCCAATTCGCTGGCCATAAATGGCGTACGGCGAATAATAAGGTCCCAGCGTGTTGAAAGCGCTGTACGGCGATGCAGCGAGCGATGCTGGAAGAGGTCCCGTCGGTGGCTTACCGTATGGATGGTATCTGGCGCTCAAAGGACTCAAAGAAGGCGATGGATACGATCCACCTCCAGCACGATGCAGAGCAGCCGACGGCGAGAGCAATGGATGAGGATGCGGATTGCTGAGAAGAGCAGCCGAGGCTGCATGATCGCCACCAGTCAAACTAGTGTGGCTGCGAAGGTGTTGGAGAAGCTCCTCCGATGTGGTGAATCGTTTTCCGCAATATGAATCGCCAGCGATCCAATTACACACGTATGGTCTGCCGCCGGTCAACGTGGACGGATAGGAAAGCGACGGCGGAGCCATAGGGCCCAACGACGATAACGCCATCGCCAAGCCGTACTTCTGATGGTCGCACTGCGTGCATCCGCTGGGACAGGTTCCAGTTCCCATCATTAATTGAGCGCTGTGCATGCTGTACTGGCAACCAGTACAATAAGGATCCTTGCAGACTGGCACTAAAGCTTCTCCGCCGGCTGGTGTCTTGACACGAGCATAACTTAAATACGGGTTTCCGCCGGTCGGAGTAGCGGATGGATAACCCAAAAGTGCTGCCGCTGCGGCATGATGATGAGAAAATGGTGATGCGCCAGCAAATGGTGGTCTGAACGCTGGATTCTCTGCTAAGCCAGGTGGGCAGCAAAGTGGATTACCAGCAAATCCTGCGAGGCCAGGCTTATAAGCACCCAGATTTGAATCCTTAGCATGGCTGCCGGAGAGGATTTCCATTCCGGATCTAATGATTGGGCTGGTACCGTTGTTGTTATTACGAGGTGATCCATCAATTTTTTCTCGGTCGATCGGTGTCTTCCTATCTCCTAACGGAGTGGTGCTTGCCGTCGCTTGGCTAGCGGGAGACGCTGACTTCCGTCCGACGGGCGTACGATTTCCAGAAGACTTTTTCTCCGTGTGACTGTTATCACTCACATTTACACAATCCTGACCACTAACACTGTGAACACTCGCTTTCGATGTTGGTCTACTTTCGTCGACGGACTTCTTTGAGACAACGTTCGTTTCGTACGGCTTGAAGGCCAGCGACTTCCCATCCGACGGGCTGCTACGGGTACTCCGTTCCAATTTTGCAGCTGGCGGAGATTTCGCGTTCGCACCGCCGTTCATGCCTTTTGAAGTTTTATCCAGAGGAGAAATCAAGGGTTTCGTTGGGGAATCAGCACCGATTTGACTGCATGTCTGCGCCAGCAAAGCTAATGGACTCTTCTTCGCATCCAACTGTAAGGTAAAACGTAAAAATGAATAAATGCTGGTGAAATTTAAAACAATCGGTTTTAGGAACTTAAAAACAAATATATTGGAGCACTTTATTTGAGTGTAAGATGAGGTACAGCAACCCGTCGGATAGCGCCCGCCGTCGGAACACACATAATCTAAGTTTAATATTACATTATCTTCAATTTCTAAACCCGTTTTTGTTAGAAAAACAAAAGCGTAAATCTAATGAAATTAATATGAAAATTCAGATTGATTTTCGGAAACAATGCTCCGATTTTAACTTTTCGATTTCAATGCTCCGAATCTACAAAAATCAGAAAGGGAAAAGGTCTATAAAAATGAGTACTAACCGTGGTTGGAAGCGGAGAAAGATAATCCGGTTGTAGATATTGATTATGTCCAGTAGTCAGCATACCGCCTTCCTCTAGGACAACCATTTGGTTTAACACTTATTAACCCAATCACTGCACAAAACCACAGGTATATTCCCACAGAGCACGATTAAGAAACAATCTATTAGTTCCAGACAACGTTTCGAACGTTGTAACACGATCACGGTTGTACGTGTTAATTAATCGATTCTTCCACAGTACGAAATGATTAAACGCAACGACGTTCACTCGACGAAATCCAGGAAAATAGTGGCAGCTCTCGACGGAGCTGTTCAATGCACGGAGTGGAATGCGAGTGCAGCGCCGCCTGGCGACATGACATCGTCTTTTCCCCTCCTTCTCTGTCAACAGTAGGGTGTATAACCTGTCCTCTACTGTCATCCCCACCGTTCCAAGCGGTAAGATTATAGTGGGAGAATTGCGGTGGGGTTTGGCCCTGTGTGGGGTGTGGGAAGGCATTCTAATTCAACACGCCACCCATGATGTTGGCCCGACGATGACAGCTCCCATCCCGGCTTTGATATTTCACCGCTTTTACAGCCGCCATCCCTTCCCTCTCTTCTTCGTTCTCTCTCTTCAGCGCTTCCGTCCTTTACCCTCTGCGCCTGTTCCCTTCCTGGGTAGCCCGGCATAGCTACCTCGACACGGAATCGTCCCTGCCAGCACGGCAACCCGATATTTTATACCGTGAAACCTGTCTGTCTCTCCAACCGACCCCGCTTAATAAGCAGCTTTCAAAATAGAAATGTAATGGGTCGGTGGGGAAGGGAATGTCGAGTGATTGATTGCTCGCTCAGCGACTTACCGACTTGCCACGGCCCACGGAGTAACGAATGACAGCCACTTAAGCGCTGTTTGCCTACAGTTTTGTAAAAGCGTTTTAATTATCGTTCCGACCGCACCTTGACTTTGTCGCGCGCATCCAGTACCGGATACTAAGGGATCCATGCAACCTTCATGTTTTCTTTAACTTTTCTACCCGAATGTACAATAAAATCATTACTGTTTGTCGCAAATAAAATGGTCGATTTATTCGCAACACGAATATGTCGGAGAAAATATACTGCGTGGAAACACATGTTATTCAAAACTTTTATTTAAATTGTCAAAACAATACCATATTGTATTATTTAGCTATATTTTGTCCATCTTTCGCTATAACAGCGTGTTCTGTTTAAAATCTTGGATTAAAATGATTTATTCGTATAACCGATTGTATTACTACTTTTTGATATCTCAACAATTTAATACATAATAGCTTAATGAGAAAATTTAATCTAACAAGTTATGTTTATAAGGATTTCAGAGGCAACGATTACACAGTAATTTCGTAATATTGCGGAAAGCATTGATGCTGAGGTTCTGAAATATTCATTGTGTATTAAAGGTTACTGTGCACTCGCCAAATGTGCTCGTTAAAAAAATTTGAATACCAGCTGCGTTGGAACTTGAACCGTTCCGCGCGGTTAAGAGATTGCAGCCGTTTCGCGTTTATTGCAACTTCAAACGAAATATAGTTGCTACGAATTATCATGGTATCGTGTAAACCGTAAGCAGGAATAAGATTAGACAAACTTGTATCGAAAAACGAGTATCAAATTTTAACGTTTATTTTCACCTTTCAATAAGCTTTTCTCCTAATCTAATCTTACCGGATTAAGTATAATAGAATAATTCTACCAAATTAAATACAATAATATATTTCTTCCGTGTAACGTTTTAAAGGAAGTGATTTTTTAATGATTTGGACGAAAGTATAATTTTTGTTAATCAAATTGTAATCACGAATGGAATTTCAATAATTTTAAAATATACTGGCTTATTGGACTATACCTGTAATGCGATAAAAATATGTAAAATAATTTCAAAAAACGACCATGTTGAATGCAATTTATTAATTGTATAATAAAATAATTTTATTTTACTAGTCGATTTTGTCACCGCATGCAGTAATGTGTTTCGTCACCACCCCCTCTCTTCTTTCTAAAACAACTGTTTAACAGATTATTGACTAGCTATTTTCATACTTAAGCGAAAGAGTGCTCAAATTTGAATAAATTTCCATCACTTTATTAGCACCGGCCTTAGTAGCGTCGGCTCTGTTCTATGCGTGTCTTTCATATAAAAAATTAAATATCTAACAACGAAAATATCGTACCATAATCGTTAAATTTCTTTTACCCTTTCAATATTATTATGACACTTTTTCATATACAAAAACCTTTATGAATTGTTATTATATTTGTACAAAATGTTAAAACTTGCTATAAACGTTTGGACAGTTATAACAAGGATAAAGCTATTGTATTCGCGTTTCCCTTCGTTGAATTTTCATTTTCAAGTAAACAACCGAAGTCAAGATAATATTGAGTCTATCAATCGTGTAATATTTCCCCGAAGAAATAAAGGTTTCTCAGAGATCTACTTCCATGGAATATTTGTCTTTGTCTCTTCGTATCTTTCTGCTTCTCTCTTTCTCTTTCTCTCCCTTTCTCTCTTCCTCGTGCTCTGTTTCTGTGAAGTTATGGCGCTGTTAATACACCAATGGCAAGTCTTTGACGTTTTGACACTGACGGATGAGTTTACGGCTAATATAGTTCCCTTTCATCTTCGCCGCTCCTTCTGCCCACGTTTCGAAGATTTCTAAACGACAGCTACCAACCGGATGAAAATTCAGCTTTGATGTCTTATTGATGGATGCACCAGTATAAACAAAATTCATCAGCCTGCGTATTGTAAATCAAGCATCATTTGTTAATCGATGTAAAACGCTTTTAACAGCGTTAAGGCGATTACTCTGTTCTTTTGATTGTTTTTGATTATGTACGTCATGAAATTGCAGGAAACTGCACATAAAAAGCGTATTTCTTGTATATTTGATAATTTAACTGTGTAGGAAATGATATTTGTTTTAAAAAAAAAACATCCCTTGATAACTAAACAAACATTGCAGTTTGTATAATACAATCTTGATAACAATTTATTGTTTAAAACATATAATGCAGTCAAATTTGCCACATAGAATTTATTAACATCATAAATGAATGTAAATTTATTTAACTAATATAAATTAATAAATAATTTTGTTTAATATCAAATTACGTTTTACCAAATAAACATTTTTTAATAATAAGTCATAATTCAAATTTGAAGAAAATATATATTTTTTTTAAATACGAATGTAATTAAGTTTGATATATAAAAGTTTTTGTTTTATATTGCTCATTCTAAATGATTTTTTAAAAAACATTAGCCAACACAACTAAAATACCTCGTTTTCGAATTTTAATTTTTATCCAACAAAGTTTTGCAAAACTGACATAACAAACGATTATATAATATAGTAGAGACTTTGATAAGTACACGAGAATTTTTTTAGATTTTCTGTGAGTCTAAAATAGAAGCAAATCAGGCTTCGACGTGAACGACCTATTTAATCTATCAGGTGTGAAGAAAATATATTCCCTTGCAGCCGATTAAATACTAAAAATATAAGACAGTGATAATAATTTCAATTTCTTATTTAAAATACACGCGGTGCTAGTGCATCAAATACGTTTTCTTTATTCTAGTTTAAGAATGATAGATAAGTGTCTCTACGTGAAGCTTGTAACTGACATTCTTAACGAATTCAAAGAGGAATAGGTAGTGCAATAAATAACAATAAAAATCCTCCTGTGCAAGACAAAAGAGTACATCGCCGTTCCCTAAGGTTTGTTGTGACAGCCTAATAATACTGCAGGCTATTGTAAACCCGGATTAGGGCACTGGTTACACACCGATACCGCGTTACAACTGGAATCAAAGGATCAGGAAGGGTCTATCTTAAAAGTTTTTATAAAGGACGTCATAAAAATTTGAAGCAACGCCAGGAGACCTTTAATAATTGTCAAAGTAATATAGCTTAGGAAAGAATTATGTGGAAATGTACTAATAAAATTTATACTTTATCGCATTTATTCACAAAATGGCAGCCCTACAGAACGTTTAAACACGCTTCTTATGTTCGTTACAATGTGAAATTCGAAATTCTGCATACAATTATTTTCAAAATGGAAATGTTTCGTGTATACATAATTTATAGTCGGCTCAATAATAATTTATCAGGATAAGTTTAAATAGAGGAATACCTAAGAAGAAGAATTACCATAAGAAAAAACAAGACAGCACTTTCTCAGAAACCACAGTGCACCCTAATACGCCTAACCCTAACTAACTTAACATAACTAGCTGAAATTGCACTAGTCAACCGTAACCCTAACCACAAACATTCAGTTCTGAAAATGTCGTCATTGTTTTACCCATGGGTCATTAAGGTTATACATCAAATTTAAGTTGTTAATTTTGAGGGAAGCATCCCTTTATGATGCAAAAGCAAAAATGTATTTAGCAATAAGAAATTCTAAATACATAACTTAGCAAACAACACTTTTCTTCAATTTTTAGTTACTTATGAAACGGTAATCAAGAGAACTTTTAAATATCTTTATTTTCTTTAATTTAACATTATTTTTAATTCTGTAATGGTTATTCCTGGTACCGTGTTCAAACGTATCTACAAATTTTCAAAATTTGAAAGAAAATGTTTTTTAATCGGTACAATATTCTGTCTAAGGACTAGATTAAGATTTCGTGTCGTTCGGAGTGACTCTGCAAATGAGATCCCTTGAACGGGTAACTAAAATTTCATCGACACGAATGAAACTTAAGTTATAGGCAGCAATCTATTAAAAGAATTTATTAAGAGAATTGTAATAACATATAAAACCATAAATTGGTGCCCTCCTAAAGCATAAGGCCTGGGGTTGCAGCCCCACTTAGTCCTTCTTTAATCCGACCCTTACCGTGACCTGTTGTTCAACGCTTTTACGATTGTTTAAAAAAAAAAACGTAATTTCCGAAACTTTGAGTAATCCCTTGTATTGTAAACGATACGAATTCCTTTTGAAGACAATAGATATCAAAACGCTGAATAGAAGTGTAAAAACGCTGACAAGCGGATAATAAAGGAGGTAGTCAGTCACTTTGAGAGATGGTTCGGAATTAGGATGGCGAGCAAGGAAGGGGGTAAGGGAAGCTAAGGAAAAGTTGCTCGGTGAGCCCTGAAAGGGAAAAAGATGGATGAACGTAAACGCAATTGGCGTGCACAAAGGAGAAACAGAATATACGGCCGATAATAAATCATAGCAGTCTTCTTTCTCCCTGTTCCCCTCACCCCTAACCTCTTACACACCGAAATCAAAGTGTGCCATGACTAGAAGGCGCTCCGTTATTATCTACATATCGTTGCATTCGAATACAACCCATTTCTGTATCAACTTCTGATAAAACGTGACCCAAATGACATGCGCATTTATATTCAAATTTTCAACTAGAAACTGCAGCTTAGTTTAAATATTTCGGGACATTGCATTTGAAATTTCTTTACTAAATTAATTTGCTATTGTATTTCTTATATTTGTCCGTGTTTATACAGGGCGTACTAGGTTTGTGAATTTATTTTACGAGTCTAGATAAGAAAAAGATATTAGTACACAAACGGAGATCTTTTTTTTTAATTTGTTTATTAATACGTAGAATCGTAGGATCACCGGTGATCGATACTCGAAGTTTTTCATAATTAAATAATTAACAAAAGACGATGAAATAAACCGCGGTTAGTGTTAATAGTGAGCTAATAATACTGGCTATCAGACTGAAAGATTTTTAAAAAAGTAATTGATTGCATTGTTAATAATTAGGGTTTTAGCGTGTCTGACTACGTACGTCCATTTTTACTGTGGCATTCAACGTGTTAAACAGATATAAACAAGAATATGTAATTCGAGGGGGACAGTTAAGCGATACGTTTATATAATATGTAGTTTTAAGTGAGTTGTATTTACTATTTGTAGTCGTAAATTAATACTATCTAATTAATATTTATTTTTGGAGCTGCTACTTGAGTTTCCTGGACCCAGGGCAAGAACAAAAAGATAAAAGTGAAGGAGCTTAAACTATGTACACTTGTTATTTATCATAAAGTTTGATAATAAATTTAGCACAGTGTAAAAATACGAAAATTTTATTAATCAACAAAGAAACTTAATATAATATAATATTATAAAATCATAAAAATACAACCACAATTTTTGGAAAATTACATTATCACAAAATTTTTCAGTTCTGTCAGAGTTTCTTACAAAAATAATCTATAGTTTTAAAGATACGTTCAAAATATTTGGTATCTTAACTATTACACATACGTTATTTAATTTTTACAAACTACGGAAGTCGTTAATTGCGGGACACCCTTAAAGCGCGGTGCCCAGGGCAAGTGCTCCGCAACTCGTAGATGCAACTAATATTTGGAGATCCATCCCATCACTGAATCGCAATAATCACATCAATTACTGCTCCATAACTATATAAAGCGGTAAATATCCTATGTTTATGTAACATTTTTTAAAAATTATATCCGTAGAAAATATTAATATAATTGCATGCACAAAAATTTAGAAAAAGGATCTTTTATTTTGTCTTCAAACAGAAGTGAACAAGAGGGACGAACAAGCAGCATTGGTTTCATTTTAACATTCTACCTTGCTGTGTATATAGTCTTCCTCTTGATTACTCGTTATTAACTTCTTAAATTGTTCCAAATAGAGTTATGAAAGAATTTCTATTAACTATTCGTAACCTATATCTGGTTCACCGTTTTTCTCCACTGTTTCGTCAAACATCGAATACAGTAATAAAGAAATCCTAAATCCTAATAGAAAAGAAGCTGAAATGAATCATCATTATTTATTGCAATCTTAACGCTACGGGGTAACTCGTAATTATTTCTGATATAACGTTTCACTGTCGCGATGATCAAACGGGTCGTTCAATCGGGTTTCCGCCGGTGTGTAACAATCGATAGGTTGACCGGGAGAAAGGTAGAGAAAGAGAACGAGAGAGAAAAAGAATGTACGCAGCAATAATAATAACAGCGGCCAGGAGTGAGGGAGGTATGGAGACGTAGACAGAAATACGAAGCTGGTGCAGCACAGACAACTCGGCAAGGGCCTCGTTGCCTCATGTTTAAATCAGCGATAACGAGAAGCCTCGGTGACATATGTCACTGTCGCTGTCAGCCGGCTACACAATCAATATAGTCACCCACCCGTCCGTTCTTTCGTTCGTTCGCGTTCGTCCGTCTGTCCGTCTGTCCGCCAGCTAGCTTGCTCTCAACCTGCCAGCCTGCCTGCCTGCCTGCCTGCTTGCTTTTCAACCTTCACATGCATAGACCGTACTCCAGCCGATAATGTATTCAGTACGTGACTTCGTATTCGACAAATACAAGAGCGTCCTCGGGTCCGGCGCGACGACTCGGCCACGACCCCGGACCAACAACCACTGCCAACTACATACATGTGTATCTTTACCGCTGGCCAAAAGACATTTGCTTTTATGGAAAAACGAATTCACGTAATAGGAAGCTTTTCTATTCTTCAACGACTACTTTCGTTCTTCGTTTCCATTTTGTTGCTGGATAATCGCGCCATGGGACATTTCCTGTTACCTCGTCACCGCTTATAGCCTTGCTAGTTTGCTAGCATTGTTTCGGCCACGAATTTACGGGACTGCTTTGCTTTTATCGGTCGAAGACGGGGTAAACTGTTTCGCTGTTTGACGGATTTATGAAATTTAACGTGGCACCGATGTGAAATTGAGAAAATATGACGAGACAGTATTCTGGTTAAAAGAAAAATCATATGATTTCTATGGAAACTAATCTATCAATTAGACAGGAATTAAGCAGTCGTGTGATAATTGTGAATTAACCATTAACACCTGGTAAATAATGCATTTATGTTGTATTATTACCAATCAGTAATTACATGTATGACCAACTATATGGCGTGATTATTCTAAATATTTGTATAAAGGTGTACAAGTCTGCAATTCATTAAAACTTCTACCATAAGTTCCGTCAATTTATTGCTAATCTTGGTATTCTGAGAAAAAAATCAGTATCTTGAACGCGACATCCGCTGCTAATGGATTAATTAGTCACTTCGATAAGAAAATATATGAAATTTGGATTTATTAAGCGCAGAGCTAATTAGTTCACTTTTATTTGATACTTTAGCTAATTGAATTACACAGAAAAATTATAATCATAACGTAAAATGTCCGAATTCGCTTTGTATAATAAACACGATGTTTAATTGGTTCGATTGATGACTTAATTGAGAGGAGAGACGAAGTAACAATTTGTCAATCCTGCGTCGACCGCTCTGTACACACACGTGTGAACAAACAGTATTATCAGTGTCGATCAATAAAAGATAGTCTGTCGATTAAACGACTTGTTGAAAATTGTACATAATATATTCAGTCGATAACAAACACTCGTCAAGGTGAATCGTACCAGATTATTTTACACGACGACGTAACAAACATACGTTCGATTTGTAATAATTTCACGCGGTTTATATGTATAGATGTTAATATTGCTGTATTATAAATCTGTATGTATAAATTCTAACTGCCTGTAGCACAAACGTCTGTTTGTACGCTTATAAATATGAATGAACCGAGGTAAAACACCAAGTGCAGAGATATAAATCATGTTTAGCATACTTAAAGGCTGAAGGCTTATGTAAATCGTATTAATTTGTGTGATAACAGCATACATAATTGTGATAAGTATGTATGATCAAATGGCACGCCTCATTGACCTGCATAGTAATGTGTTTTCTTCTTATAACCTATATTTCATAATCTAGGTTATTAAAATATATTTTAAAAAAGGATTTGCACGAAATGACAAATAATCAGATTTTCCTGTATTATCTAATTAAACTAACCGTGCAAGGAATAAAAATGGCTACATTTTGACAGAAGTCCTTTTTGTATGATTTGGTTTGCTATCTGTTTAGAAAATAACATTTCATAATTAAAAAACATGTACATATACCTAAGCAAAAATCATGGTTGACAGAAATATCATCGAAAAAGATAAATGTACACTGTTTGTTAAATTTTTAAGAAGCACATTAAGGGACCATAAAGTAAGGCATTAATACTCAAGCAGATTACTTTTCATTTGGGATAATTTACAAACTTTCTAGCGTTTAAGAGCTGAATCGTACAAATTAAAAATATTGCCTTTCTTTGTGAATAAACCTGCATAAATTTAGTATAAACCGTACAAATTCACTTTGCGGGGTTGTAACTTTATTACCGTCAAGGTAAAGCTTTAAAAAGAGATTTCACTTCGTATAAATATGGTTCGTGGTATTTACGAATTATAAAATAGATTTGCCGGATAGAAACATAATATTGCAAGCTGTCGAACCAATGAATTAGCCTAGGGTGCCACTGTGTCACATCTGACGAAAAAAAGGGTCATTCGAAGGGAAGCCTCAGGTATACGAAATTTATTATAGGCGTCGTACACCGGCATCCTCGAAGCTCCGCTCGAAACTATACCCCGGGGATCATATTTTATGTTTTAATCTCTCCATTGTTCCAGGTATAACGGAGTTTAGAAGGAAAAATAATGCCTACTCGGAACACACAAAGCTGTCGGCCATAAAACACCCATGTCAGGTCACCCAGCCAACGCGCAAGCGTGCACGACCTGCATTTTTATGTCCGTGGTCAGATCCGCGTACAGATTTTCTCGAAAACGCCGGATAAAAACGTGAAGGAAGAGAGAGAGAAAAAAAAAATACACACGAAACGTAATGTCACAATGGCATCCAGCTGCTGCATGCAAACTCGTTACCTGTAGCTTGTCCATCTGTCTATCTGAATTCTTGCCTGGGTTCCCAGGAATGTTTAATCACTCATTCGATTTGCTATAAATTGAAACGTGGGTAGAGGGAATTAAACGAATGCGAAATATCACATCTTGTGGGAAATAAAAACAGACTTATGATCAGAAAGTTCTCATGCTCATAGTAGCTCATTCTTATACAAAACTGCTGTCGTTTTAATATAGTTTCATTAGAAAGTTCATAATTTATGTGTGTATAACGTTCTTTCAAAAGAACTTGTAATTATAAATGAGTAACAGGTATTACGTACACTGAATCATGGGAATGTGAATATCTCCAACAGTTTTCATAATACTGTGAGAAATGTTTCAAATAAAAAATAAATGTTTTCGAGGGGAGCACAATTCCGTATTAATCGTTTTTTTTTTCTTTTTAATACGCCAATCGATATAGATCATTATTCTCCGTAAGAAATTATTAACCAATTATAATTAAGAAACCATGAGTTTAGAAAATATTTTATTTAGTTTTAATTTCCTCGTTTATTTATAACATTTAACGATCGTATTACACTGTCACTGAAATAACTCGTGTTAAGTCAGACGAAATAAGGGGACAGGCGAACATCAGTATGCTCAATTTGGTAATTTCAGTTCCAGAAAGTCGGCATTCTGTGCTCTTTATTTATCTGGCGCCTGAGATCATCGCGGCGGTTAACATGTCCAGTGCCTGTAGGCTCTACTGGATGATGTTATGTCGCTCATCTATGACTAATTTACTTTCTTGTTCGAGTCCCTGCTCCTCTGCGTCCTCGCTGGTATTATCAGGGAGGGCACCCTGCCATTATCGTAACATCCCAACCCTATCCTTTGGGATAAAACCTGGGACCGCTAATTATTTCGGACAAAATGACCCGACGGCCACCACGTAATGACAATGCTGGGAGAACAAGCGGCCTACACGAATCGTGTTATTAAAATAGGAAGCTTGATGATACGTTTCCGATGTTAACGTGGACGCTAAATTGCTTCTCGCATTGATAATGAATCACTAAAGGTACCGCGTTTTCATAACTATTAGCATGGATATCGTTAGCAACGTTCGATTCTACAAAATTTTATGTTTAAATAAAATTGTATAACTTTATCAATTCGCAAATAAAACTTTAATTGTTGATAAACAAAATTTATTAATTCGTTCATTTGCAGATGATAATAACTATGAATTCTTCCACTTGTTACATTAAAGAGTCTCAGAAACATATTTCTTTTCTCATTATACGCATCGCTCTTGACGAGAAGTTAATTTGCAAAACACGTTATGCTTTGTTAATTATTAATTTGAAATAATATATCGTTTAAAAAATTTCTTGTATCGGTCCAAAGTATTTATATGGAAATAAAAGTCCATACGAAATTAGTATTCAGCTTCTTAATGGAGCATTAACATTATTCCGCTGGAGGGTAGAAGCCCCGAACACGAGGGTAATATATCTTTCTCGAGTTCGGCTCGAATTTTGGAAGAGTCATGTGTAATTAGAAACGACATCTTGTCTCCAACGGTAGGAGAAATCTTAACGTCTCGTCACTTGGCCGTCTGCTTTCAACACGATGCCTGTCTTTCATTCGACGCTAGACGTCGCCTCCCGCATTCTCGACCAATATGCCGACTTTCCGCCCAGGAGAAACCATTGAAACGTGAAAAGCTGTCGTGACAACCAATCCTAACTGTTTTATGGTATACTTTATCGTCTACATGAAATACCAAGCTTCGGTATAATTATTTTAAACTTTAATAAATTCTCGTTTTTTTTTTTTACGTTATCGAGTGATTGGCGTGTTTCTAAGTCGTATACCTTAACAATTCAATGATACTTTATACACGGTATGAAAATAAAGGAAAAAGTTGTAAAAGGAGGCTACAATTTTTGCATAGTATTGTATTATCTTCTTTCAAGTTTTATTTGAATTTATTTCATAATTTATTCACGCTTTGACGATTAATTTATTGTTGTCATGACGAATGGATATTATAAGTATTCACGGAAGAAATTCGAATTTTTATAGTGATCAATATTCTTGTCGCAAAGTGTAATTAAAATGTAACCGGTTATTCAAGTGTTCTGTTATTAGGAAAAATTTGATAAAATTACTGTTAACTCTTTCGCTACCAAAAGCAAATACACAAATCGTCACAAATGTATCGCTGTACCATGGGCGATTATAATGGTCCGAAGAAAAATGTGTAAATTTTTAATTAACAGCCATTCAAGAGCATTTTTGAGAAAAGAATTAAATATAAAAATACTTGTTCTAAAAATGTTACACTGGAAATAAAAATTGTCGGACAAAATTAATTAAATTGTGTTTATCTATCAAGCGTTTGGCGACAGTGATGTTCATAATATGTTAAAAGAATTAAAAAAAAAATTCTTTATAAAATTGAATATATAGAATAATATTTCCTCAACTTGAAATATTACGATAGATCTCTATTTTTAGATTTTCTGATTTATTTGGTTTTCGTCAGAGAAAAATTTGAAATAGACCAACGCGGGCTAACGAAATATCTTGGCAAATAAACACGACGTACAAGCATTAACGGCTTTTCACGCGCGTTTTTACACAGCCCTTCTTCAAAGTCGGCACGATACAACGCTGAAATTACAGGCGACGCGAACATAGGGCAAGAGAATGTTGGGTTTTGAAATATGACAAACACACATGTGTTGTCCATGGGTAAATTTTGTTTATACTCCAAGTTGTACGAGTGTTGCTTGCCGCGTCTGCACAACGTGCTTCTTTGATGAGGAGAGACGAACCGTATAAGAGTTGTAAGCTTTGCACAAACATAGATCCACACATGGATACATACAAATGAAGAGAAACTGCATACGGATTATATTCATCCAGTTGTTACTCGTCTTTATACAAAATTTGATTATAAACTTTTATTTATATACCCAGATTCTGTGGCTGCAATATAAAATATGTATTATTGATGATTAAAAAAGAAATTCATTATTTTATTGATAAATCCTAAACTTATTTTATTTTACAGTTCCTAACAAATGCTGTTTCTCTATTTCTTGTTTAAAAGCACTTCTTGTTTAATTGAAATTGCATATATGGCGTAATTGAGGCTACTTTTCCAATTTTCTAGTACTTTAACCGATTATTATATTGTAAATGATACTGATCTTTCAGATGTAATTTTTCTACGCTATCTTTAAATTATATTTTCAAAATGACAAAATATTGACTAGCAATCCTTGCTGCTAATGCATAATCCTATATCATTGTTACGTTTCAAACATGCATCCATGAAAACTTAAGAAAAAAATGAGGTGAATTTAATACTTATTTTCGTCTATAGATATTTCATTTAAGAATAAGATTTTTGTAGGGAACAATATACAGCATCTTAACTGAATCTTCATATTTTTCTTTTATATTTAAAATTACAATTTCGGTGGAAGTTTATTAGCCTGCATTTTACGATGAATGTGACTGGAATATAAAAAATGAAAAACATATATTGTTAATACGAACAAAGTATATTATCTTCAATGTAGCGTACGATTTTACAATAATTTTAAAAACGAAGAAAATGACAAAAGGACAAAATGCTTTTTTTTTTCATTAAAAAGAATTCCCTTAAATATGCTACATTATGGATTATTTTATGACAAATAATGTATTTTGAAGTTAAATGGACAACAAATTTTTTATTCTTCTCCTGATAATTATTAATAATTAGTATTTTAGTTCTAATAATAATTCTACTTTTTAATTTTCCTTGCTGAGTGTAAAATTAGAAAACAGCTTTGAGAAAAATGTACTTAAAATTGGTAAAGGTAACCTCTCTACATTAAAGGAAAATTTGAAACAATTCACTACTCCATCATAGTACTCTATAGACATGAAAGTTAAAAACAAAAATTCCAATGTTTTAAAACCTACAAGGTTGCATATCTCCAGAAGTTACATATTTACCGTACGATCGAGCAAACATTACTTTGTATCAATTCTTTTTTTTAAATTCTGCATTCTTAAATTCTGCACTTAAAATATGGAATAATATATGAGTGCTTGTTTATTGCACGTTCCGTAAAATACGGCATATTAATTTCTTGCTAACGTTATATGTATAAAACCTTGACTTTTCATGCAAATGTATGCTTTTTTTTCTCCAGGATATTTGAAGTATTATCTTAATTCGCACATCTATATTTTACACATTTTGAATAATTTATTTCATTTCCTTGTACGTACGGTACAGTTTACATATTTTTTTGCTGGTTCTAATACATTTACTATAAATGCATAAACATCTGCAGTTTACTGCTCATTAGTTAAACACAGAATAATTTTGAATTTAAATGTTGAAAAATTTTAAAATGTTTCAAGACTTTTAAGATTTGAATAAAATTTGAAGTGATTAGAAAATTAAGTAGGATACTGGACCCAGTTACTATGCCATTAAGCTGATTTGTTAGTTAATTATTTGATTTTATTTCATCTTATCAAACTTGATATTGATTTTCTAACCATTTTTTAAAATCAAAGTATGTTAATGTGCCTTCTTAAATAATTCATTTTTGAAAATTGTTGTTCTTTAAAATAAGTGTTTCTATGCATTTATTTTTAACACGTTGACTGCCACAGTGAAAACGGACGTGGATAGTCAGACACGCTGAAATCCTAATTATTAACAATATAATCAACTAATTTTCAAATTTAACTTTTCAATTCGATAGCTAGCGTTATTAGCTTAATGTTAACGCTATCCGTGGTTTATTTTATCATTTCTGTTGGTAATTATTTGATTGTAAAAAATTTCGAGTGCCGGTCACCGGTGACCCCCGTGGCAGCCAACGTATTAATACAAATTTAGCATTGAAAATTATAATGTTAACGTTAGACACATTAAAATGTAAATAATGTATAAAAAATGTAGTTTGCACTGACAATGAGATTGTTATTACTTGTTAAAATTAGACACGAAAAAAGGGTTAGGTACGACCGAGCTAGTCTTAAAATCTCGCAGTATTATTACGTTCGATTTAAAAAAACTCCGAAATTGCTTACATCATTGCTTTCTCAGAAGATAAACATTTTTACAATATAATATACACTGTATATAGCGTAAATTATGTCAGTTATCCATTTATTTCCTATTGTTGAAGAAGCATTTCTTAACATTTTTGACAAGGTATTCAGGTAAAACCTTTAAAAGCATAATGTGTATTTTTAGAACAGTATTTAATACATTTCACCAATCAAAGAGTACAGTATTTTCCTTTAGATAGTTTAATTTTATAAAAAAAAAAAAAAAATATTTCCTTTGTTTTTTCTTCAAGTTTGCTCGTATGACTTAATTTCTTATAGGCTTGCAAGTATGTAGGAATTTCAAAAATCACTAGTAACGAGGATCGTGCCAGCCAAGGTGCGAAACACACGGTTTACTTCCTGAGAATTCCGTGTAATTTGTATTTGTCGTTGAGATGCACCCATAAAAGGGGATTCGTGTAATAGACATGACATCGTCGACGACGTAGAACGGATTTTCGTCCTGATGTACGATATGTGGCGTATGACAGCCGTGATTTATCAGCTACCGAACAGTTCGACGAAGCCTACTGAAAGTGGAGGAAAGTTCTATTTGAAACATTTTCCTACGAAACATTCTACGTCTTTTTTGTCTTCTTTTCTATCACTGTTTCGTTATGTCGAACTGACAACGATAGCATTATTATTGTTTACGTTTTGAAGGCAAAAGAATAGAAAAATTACGTAGGTTTGGGACGCAGACTCACGGCTGTTTCGGTAAATAAATTAATCCTTTGCAATCGAGTGGTGCATCTGAGGCGCTGTATTTAATTTGTCGGAGTATTCTAAAATGCGATATTTAAGTTTCATCCGTATCAAAATATAGAAAATTAAGGAAGGGAATAAAAATAAACAGATTCTCAAATATTTGTAACACTTTTCTTCCGACATAAGTGCATTTGCTTTCTGGAAGCATAGCTGGAAAATTAGATTAGATCCGATTATGTCCAAAAATTCTTCGAGTGCAAAGCGTTAATATATAATGGAATAATCGAAATTTTTACCACGAGGTTACTGAATATCAAAACGTACTTTACAAGGCGTTCGTTCAGATACATACAAAGCAAAATAATATATCTTTCCCAACTAACGACCGTTTTGAATAAACTTTACAGTCGAGTAAGATAACACTGGTTTACAAAATGAAAAAATATTTTTGTACATTTAATGTCATTATATCTTTCCTATGTATTTTGGCCCTCTAAACTCGAAAATCACATTGAAAAAACTTTTTATGGATTGGTTTTGAATTTTTGTACCTTTACTCGATTGCTCATAACTCCGGTATTTATCCATAGACTTTTTTCATCAATACCTTATTTGATTAAGAAACTGGACATAATTTGACATTTTCTATTTTTGTATGTCGATAGAGTGAATTTTCGATTTTTATTTTAGCCTAAAAAAATCGACGATTCTCGTATATTTTGGCCCATAACACTTAAACTACTGAACCGATTGGAAAAAAATGTTAGAAGCGATTGTTGAAGATTCGATTACCTTTAATATGATATCTTGTGCGACACAATCGGACGTTCCTAACTCGGAATATGGCCTAAAATGTGTAGCAAATTCACATGAAAAAATTCTCTCAATATGATTTTCCAGTTTAGCGGGCCGAAATACAAAACAAAAATATAGTGGCATTGAATGTACATTTTCGCTGTAAACCAGTGTAATTTATGATTCGAATAGTAGTACATAATTAGAATAATTGTATTCATAGATTGGTGGGGTGTATCTTTGTCGCGCGCGAAATCAGAAGCCATACAATTAGGGGCAAACGTTACGAACGGTAGTCACGAATCAGAGCGTCCATTTGTCTCTAACCAACTGACGAACGGAACGCGTGTATATCGTCGCCTAACACGCTACCTACCACGCTGACAATGAACGTTGTTTGCCAGCTTGAATGAGACGCGCGATACTTATCTCCGGGACTCTTGTCCGCTCTGCGCCTTCCTATCTTTCATCGCGAACGGACAATTTAAACCGATCCTTTTCACCCCTTCTTGACCGGGACTCCCATGTCCTCTTGCGTTTGATTCTACTATTTAATACTCGATAGGTGAACGGACAGAAACGTTACCAAATACATACTTCATTGACACTTGCACGATCTTTGTCAACATAACTATACGTATAAGCAGCCATTGCACAGACCTTATACAAAAAATGGAGAAAGAAAAAGAATAATATTATAGTGAAACTGCTAATTCGGTGAATAACGACCAATCAAATTATACAGATACAGTAAAATTTGGCACTCGAATAACTTGGTCACTTTTGGAGATATAAAACAACTTTATTGATAAAAAATAGTTATTATAAAAAGAGATATTATAATACAGCACTAAAAGCTTTTTTATAAACGAAGCAGTTTCGGAGATTTCAAGGTTGTATGTTTTTATACATTAGTTAATACAGCTCGACATTCTCTGTAAAAAAGTATTTACCTATGTGTGTCTAAATATTATTAGCTTAGGATATATTTTAACTTCAATTTTGCAAAATCCTTTAGTGATCTTGAAATCTTTAAGACTTCTTCATTTGCAAAAAAATTGTTACTACCACGTTATAGCCCCCTTTGGACTGTATAACTTTTCTTAATAACGTTTTCACATATCTGCAAAAATGACGAAGATATTCAAGTACCAGATATTTATATGGGAGATTGACGTTATTAGTGACAATAAGCGTCGATTGTTGTAAGTTAAAAGTATGATAAAAGAATATTTGTCCAGAATCGCAAAGATAAATCAACTCATCTTTGCTGATATCAACGTCACATACAGTGTCAGCCAGTAAAAACTACTATTTGAAATGACTCGTTATTTACTGGATATATGTATAAAAGAAACATTTTAAACGCATTATGTTGCATTTTAAGAGACACGATGAATCGATGCAATCTGATTTTTTTTTTGTACCTCATATTTTCTAAGATACCAAGGTGATCTTGTATTTTTTTAAGGCCAGTGTAACTTGTTTCTAAGCCATATTAAAGCCAATGAAAAGACAGTACAATTCCTTATAATATAATGATCTTAAATCGATTTTAAAATTTGGTTTTGAAAAATACTGATTCACCTGGATATCTCAAAAAATATAAAATATAAACAAAATCAAATTACATCCATCGGACAAGTTTCATAAAATACAACATAATTGATTTAAAATTTTTGATACAGTCAATAAATAATGAATTATTCTTTATAATAATTATTGAATCACCCTGTACGGTATATGTGACGCACCGACTTTCATTTAGGGTTCACTGTCAGCGTCACACATCTATGACGGTAACATAAGAAGTTCAGCTGAATTTATATAAAAATTTGGAAAACTAAGCGTAATCTCTTACGAGAGTTTTGTCCTCTCTATTTGATAACGAACGTGTTAAACGATGGTTACAAATGAACGCAAATTTTGGACCGTCAAGCATATAGTTTACACGTAAGTAAAGGTAAAGTGAAAGTTGGACATCAAGACAGGGAATCAAGTTGGAAACCGATGTTCCGTGGGATTAAAACGCGAAACATATGGCTGCGTAGGGTCGCTCGTCAAACTCCTAAATTATAGATGTCAGCAATGGCGATAGACAGTCGCGTTATCCGCGACTCGTGAAACCGAGGTGAGCAAAACAGCTATAGAAACAGGGAACAAGAGGGGACGAGGTGAGAAGGAGAAAGCAGAGCCGCGCGGCGCGGCAGAGTGACAGGCGGACGTAGTGAGAATGACACACTCGTTTCCATTTGAGCAATTTCAACGCGACACGAGGCCGAGACGCTGCAACGGCCACGGTTGTCTTGCCATCTGGGGGAAGAGAGGGAAGAAAGCCGACGAAACGCCAGGAACAAAAGAGACGAGACAGGGTCTGTGGGGTGCGCGAGCTGTCACCTGCATCGTATTCTTGCCTCTCCTTCTCTCTGCTTCTGCTTTCTTCTTCTTCGTCGTACCAACTTGGTCTCTCCTTTTAAGCTCCTTCCCACACTGATCACATTTGATGGTCGCCAATTTGATACTAATTCACGATGAAGACGTTATACTATTGTATGAAAAGTATATGATATTGGTTCTTTAGTAAAGAGACCACACGAAGTGTTACGTAACAGTTTCGATGAAACTTTGCAAGTCGACTGGAAACTATTAGAAATAGTGCCACATGTATTGAACACAATCGAGACGAGGATCATTGTCTTTATAAAATATCGAGGAAGTGGTGGATTATATGATTTGAACATAAACCCATGAAGTTACGTTCAAACTAGCCCTAGTTACAGCGGCTATACTTGTACATATCTCTATTAACACTGCGAAATAAACTGCAGATAGCGTTGATATTAAGCTGATAATGCTAGCTTTTGAAAATTGATTGATTGTATTCTTAGTAATTAGAATTTCAGCGTGTCTGACTACATACGTCCGTTTTTACTGTGGCAGTCAACGTGTTACATTAACAATTTTTACGTGACAGTAAATCACAGCTTTTACTCTCGACACCAAATGGACCTTGTTGTGTAGAATCCTACCAACTTTCGAAATTACAACAAATTAATTAAATACGGTATTGGTCCTAGAGTGTTAACTCTTGAATTATAAAATTATTGAAACTATCGAGCCATAGTTCCTTTTTGGACATAGTTTTCGGCAGGAAACTATCAAACCACACTACGAATCTATCAGTATTGTAGTAAAATGATAAACTAATTTAACTAATTTACAAGAAACAAGGCAGATTGTTGATATTATTTATATTTAACTTACATAAAGCTTACATAGTTTTCTGAGTTTCAAAAAGCTGAATCAAATAAACTAATATTATGTTGCTATCTCGCATATCGGTTGACAGAAAGTGAGCAATTTCCGACATCCCTTGTCCTCCTTCAGTAGCGTGGCTTTGTCTTTCTTTGCCGCCATATTCGAATTTTTCTTTCTCAGTCGCCTCCGTAGCTCGTTTCTGTTCTTTTTCTATGACTCTATCATGTTCACCGAACGACTGGTTGCTCCGCAGGGGTACAATAGCTACCGGCGGTGTCCCTGTGTCATCGTGCAGCATGCCTAATCACCCTTGGGCAGCCGTCTGCTATTGAGATGTTTAATTAACTCTATTGTGATCCTCTTTCGGATCGCGATTCCTCCCACACTGACGATTATTTTCAACAGCGTACCGACGCCAGAGGCGTCTTATCCATCGGGAATCACAGAGTCTTTGTGCCTTTGATCTCACCAACGTCGGGATCGCCCATCTCTTCCCTTCCGATTGCGTTCATTATTCAACTAATACCATCGTCCGTGCAATTATTTGCGGCAAAACTGCACCTTTGATGGCTGGGGAATAAACTAGTCGAGCGAAAAAACGTTGATAAGAATTGCTTTAACGTTACTGTGAAAATATTGATACGTTTTGAAATTCAATTAAGCACTAGGCAAACTTTGGACAAAGTGAAGCGGTTGAGGTTTGGTATACTACAAAAATAATAGGAATAACGCAGATTTAATCGTTTTTGGGATTTTATCGATAAGTTCACTTTTCTTCGCTAGTGAGATAAAGTAAAAATTACGCTGGCTCCATGTAAGAAGTAAATGATAAAACGAATAAGTATGGAAACATTCAGCACTTTTATTGATTATGAGTTTACAAAAGATTATTACCATTTGAGCAACGAAAAATTAAACAGAAGAAATTTTAACTCGATAATTCTTTTATTCTTTACTTATAAAAATCAAGTAGTTTCTTCCCACTGTCTGTATTTTTGCATAAACCGCACAAATGATTTATTCTGTCATCGAAAGATTAATATACAATGTGGGTATAGATTAAAATGTTTTCTAGTGCGTTAAAATAAAATTTACAAAATACGATATATGTACATACAAATATATCGTTATCTACTTGATTTTATGAATAATAGTTTTATGTTTAAAATCTTTAATTTCGTATAAATACTTCAAAAACTATATATTGTCAACAATAATTTAAATAAATTAATAGAAAAAGGATATTCTAATATAGGCATTTAAATTTACGCGCTGCGAATGACGCAAGTGTAAATATGGTGAATAAGTTGCGCACAGAATGTGTGGAATACACGAACGGTGCGAAAAAAGGTGTGCGTACGGTAGAGAACACAGAGAGAAGCAAGAGAGTTCGAAAGGTGCGCGAGGAAAGGTAGCAGATCCTGTTAATTTTTAATTATTCTATTTTTATGTTTAAATATTACTACATTAGAAAGTTATTTTTAATTTGATAAATAATTTTGTTACCCTTCTTTCTTGGGTTATTATTCTGTATTGATCCAAGCTATTTTTGTCAGTTCTTGTATAAACAACATAGAGAACAGAAATACGTCAAATTTCACATTCAAGTTACTGGACATTAAAGGAAAACGTGTGTTAATATTAATAACGCATCAAATTGAACAAAAAACTGAACAAATAATAAGCGTAAATTTAAAATTATGACACAATCTGATAATACTTATTTTTCTTAGTAATTTATTAGTGATTTATTTTCGAGTAAAAAGTTCCCAATTTTGTTATCGAAAAGTAGTAGTCTTTGATTGGAAATATTTAATAACATGTAATTCCAAGTTTCGGTTTTATCCCATTTTTTAATTCCAATCACATAAAAATAAAGGGTCGATGCTTTGTTTATATTCATGGTATCCGACAGTTCGGCCTTAAATGCAGCTCTTCAGAGATGTTAACTCTAGAACTACCAAACGGGTCAAAATGACTTGTTCCACATTCCATATTCTATACTGCAAAATTTATAAAGACGATTTTATCGAAATATAAGTTGCCTCTCACCAATATAAAGAATTTTACTATACACTGATTTACATTTCATCCTTTATGAATTTCGTTTTCTATTTAATTTTCGATTTAAGTATAAGCGGACATTGAACGCCGGTAGTTCTAGTGTTAAGTAATCACTACAAATATTTAATTAGAGAAATTTATAAGTTTCGTTATAATATTTCATGATTTTCATTTCAATATATAAACGAAATAAAGACTCTGACCTTTACTTTTATGTGATTGAAATAAAAAGAAGAAAAAAAAGAAGTTAGAGAAAACTGAAGTTTGAAATTATAAAAGGTAACCCATTCGAAGTTTCGCACCCAGTTATTTAAGAAAAAGTTTTATTTCAAACATTTCCACACCTTGATACGTACAAAACTAAACGCGATGGAATTTTACTTTTATCACGTGCATCGTTCGAAACTAGTTAAATTACACGTTATTTTGCTTGTAATGAAATAAAAAACCTTTTTAAAGGAATATGATTTTGCCCGTCAGGTGAGACTTCAATTAAGTACATTCAAATAGAAGTTCCAGTGTTCGAGAATCCATCGAGCGGAAGACGATTACCATTACTGAACCGTACGCAGTCATCTGGACGTGTCAATAACATTTTATGGTGGTCATAGTAATATTTCTATGGGTTTATGGCACGGACAAGCAATACCATCATCATAATACGCTTCAATCAGGAGGGTAATTTTGTAATTAGATTTATTGCTTAAGTACAGGTTATTTTTCAACCGGCTCTTAATCCACGATAGATTGTTATTTTTACAACAGTTTTGTTGTAGTCGAATCGATAAAGCTAATTGCTTGTTCTGTTATATCAATAAATGAGAAATCTAAGAAGACAAATAATTGTGGTAATAGGAATTCCCAATTGTAATTATTTATTTTTTGTATAGTAAATATTTGAATTTTAGAAGCTGTCTTTTTAACCGTTAACCGGTATGATAACAAATTTTATTGCTAAAAAATATAGTGAACCAAAGAGTCCACAGTAGTGGGAAAGTATTTACAGTTAAATAAAGTAATAAATAAAGGCAGTATGGTGATTATTACATTGAAAAATTGGTTAGATTATATTTGTATAGTATTTATTTCTATAATAATACATCCATAATACCAGTTATGGGACAATTAAGAGTTTATCTTATTGAGAATATAAGTTTGAAATATATTTTTCGTATTCTTATATTTTATAAAAGTATATTGTACAATGTTTTCAAAACAATTTGCTCTGAACTTCCATTTATTATTTTAAGGATATAAATAATCAGGAATAAAATAATACAAATAATTGTTGTAAGATTAAATTATTTAATTATAAAAAAACGTACTGCAAGTTACGAGTTCTTTCTCATTGTTTGTTAATTATTGTGTTTTGCAGCACACAAATACATACTTTCATAATAATTCATTGTTATTCTAACACGTACTAAAACTACGAATACGTTATACGTTTTAACTAAATTTTACTTTAAATAACAAACACATTACCACCTTTCCATGACGAATACACTGGGCGTAAAAGATACTCGCAAAGATTCCTTCAATTTCCTTTGTGATTCAATAAATTTATCATAACTCTAATCTTGTGATTCGTGTATCACAATGTGATACAGGTTATCGCCTTTTGGATCGTTCAATGTGCTCTGCGATTTTCATTGTAACCAGACCTAAATGTACGTAGATTATGATATTATAAATTTTCAAAGCGATCTGTCAGACCAACCTATTCGGCCTGAATCCAACGGAGAACAATAAACCGCTGGTTCGTGTATTTTAAGAGTCGATGCAGGTAGACATATTGTATCGTGGGTTTCGAATGCACAGCTACATTTCGTGCGGGCACATTGAAGATCGTGGAATACTGGTTCCATAATAGCCAGCACCGTTTAGATACGGACGTCATTTTGTGCCCGGGACTGGAATGCACTTTGGCTTTCGGTCATATTTATTTTCGTATCTGCTTCCTCTCTTTATTCACCTATTTAGCCACGTTATATGACTCGCGATACAACCCGTAGATCCTGAACGCTTTGTGTGAAACTCGAAAGCACCAAATTACAAGAGCTAGGTTTCACATGTTTCGTCAGACTTTATTGAACCGTCCACTATGCGTGCAATGAAAACGTGACTTTATTGTTTAAAGATCAAACGAGACTTAATGTTAGAGACTAATAAAACATTTTAAAAGTAAGAAATAAAAATTGATAGATATATATTTTCTCAGTGATGAATATATAAGAAGTGAAATAAATTAATCAAATTGGAGATTCGCTTCTTTTATTTTGCTTTTATTAAATATTGAATATTCGATGAAGTCAATTTAGAAATCAATGTTATGTATACACATTTAAATTATTTACAAGTTTAATCAATGATCAAAATTTTTCGATTTTATTATTTTGTCGAGTAACGATTTTATTATGTTCTTAAATAAAATTAAATTGGAAGATGTTTTAAGAGCGGATCATTTTCTTCTGTTAAGATAAGAATGGTAATTTAGGTAAATAAGAATAATAATATTTCGTTTTCGAAACAATTAAAAAAGTCTTGGAATATATTTGCAAACAGTCGATCTTTTCAAACAACAGCTCGTTTCATTGCAAATTGAATTTGAAAATCTTTATATCTTAAGTACACATTATCGCCTATTTAATTGCGTAATTGTAAAGTGGCAACGATTTTCTCATCAATCTATATACACTAATTAAGGTAAAAAGTAATAATGTACACTTTGTCGCGAGTTTTTATTTTCTCATCTTGCACGCCAATTAGTTGCAACAGCTGTCAGTGTCGTGTTTGACAAATGGATTCAGCCATCGAAGGTAATACCCGAGTCTTGTTAGCTGGAATTATGCAACGATATTTTTATCTAATTATTGAATCATCTAACGTGTTTAAATGATGAATGCCGTTTCCATGCATAACAAGCTGCCAACATAATAATTAAACAGCAAATCACGATGTCATCTATGAATTGCAAGTGGTAGTGTATTATTACCGCTTGATGCTGGGATTAACATTATGTAAATCGGTATCAAAAGGAATGTTAATCAGCTAAAATTTGATTCTAAAACACATGCGCCTTGATCAATATTTGTTTACACGATTTTATTTATCCTTGTGTTATTAACGTGAAATCCGTGCATATGCTAATTACACGTCTTATTATTAATACGCAAAACACATAAACATCATCAAGTAAAATACGTATGTGCTATGACCGATTAAATATCGTGTAAATTACCTTCAAAGATAAACGGATATTAGGTAAATCGAATGTTAATTATCTTTGATTTGAATGAATTGAGATTAAATCTTCCTGTTTTATTAGTATTAAACACCTCTTATCGCTTTATTTGTGTTTGAAATTATTCAAAGGACGCTTCTGTTGCGTAGCTTGTCAAAACATCAGAACAAATCAGAATTTCAAACATTCACGGCTGGAAATCGATTCAGCAATGTAAATACTTGTTCGCGGTTTACTCGGTTCGTTATTAACGCTGGCTTTTTATTCAATTATACGAGAATTCTCATTAGTT
Source organism: Stelis phaeoptera (assembly GCA_943735885.1). Taxonomy (NCBI): domain Eukaryota; kingdom Metazoa; phylum Arthropoda; class Insecta; order Hymenoptera; family Megachilidae; genus Stelis; species Stelis phaeoptera. Next base: position 6,413,479 of record OX030930.1, read on the forward strand.
CGTTATCTACCGCGCAAATTGTTCGAAATATGCATCAATATCCATTTGTCTTCACGTTCTTATGATGTTTGCACACGTGGGACGTATCTATCGATGTTTTGTTTAATCGTTCAGCCTGTATCGTACACGTTACTTGTATACAGCCTTTTGCATACGTATAAGACGTTTCGAAAAAAAAAAGCGTACGCACAGTAAACACTGCAATGTTTCGAAAAGAGTCACCGACGATATCCTAGAAACCTAAGAACCTAAAAATGTAATTCAGTCCACTCAACGTTTAATCTCTGATACTTTGAAAATTAATATCCGATTGCAAATTAAATACAAACTTTATTGATTTATAGTAATATACATAATTTTTAAAAATCATGGGTAATAAAACGTATATTTATTTATATATTTATAAGTACCAGATGTAAAAATATTTTAAGTACTCATAATTTCCCCTGCTGTGGTTAAATCATTTCTTCCGACTATCTATATTAAGTAAAAAGGGGTTAACAACAATTTAAGCGGTTACCAAATGATACCGAATGTTTCAGTTTTTACGGCGTACTTCTTTTTTGAGCCGAGCTGTACACGCAAAGCATCGTGGCTGTCTCGTAAAAAGTTAAACGTATTACACATCCACGCTGCGGTTCTGACCACGTTGACATTTTGTGTATAAGCACGCAATATAATTAGCGGCCATAACCATAAATAAGATAATTTGCATGTATTTTGTATAATAAAGCTATTTTACGCCGAGGCACGAATCTCGTGCTTTATGGCCACCGGTGTAAAACGACGGAAAAAAGAAATGATACGCGTATAAATATTCCCTGGAGATACGTAAAACTGCTCGACGCGAAATCGGGAACACACCGCGAACGCGTTTTCATCGCGGGTCTCCGGAATTTATAAATCCTAATTACCGACGCAGCAACGTTCGCTCTTCCGCTTTGGCCACGTCGCTGGTTACACGAACAGAATACATGACTCAAAAACGGGTATACAAGTTTCTTTGTTAGGAATATATAAAAGAAACGCTTTCTATACACCTTTTCGGACCTCTTTCGCAAACCATCGCTTTTATTACCGTCATTACGATGTCTTTCCGATGGTTTCTACCGGAAGTACATCTGTGGCTTGGCGTAAGAAGTACTAATGGTCTATATTTGTGAAGTTGAAACGTTAAGAAATTCATTTACAATCAATTTCTGACACAGAACGTTCTGCTGTTTCAAATTTCATTTCTAATAGAAAAGAAGCAAGTTAAAACTTACGAGTTTTTGTGTTTTGTATATTTGTACATAGATGTTGGGGTATCAGTTGTTTAGCTCAGCGTTTAAGAAGCTGATGGATTTAGGTCACTGTATATCATATGTATAAATAAATGAAATTACGTATATTTGGTAATAACTTTTTCACGCAGAAAGCCAACATTAGACGCACTTCGATTTATAACAAATACTTTAATTAAATTTTTTATTATGTAAATTTACCCATGGAAAAATATAAAACTAATGATTTTGAATAAAATAGGTTACTTTAGAATCTTAAAAATCTAAATTACATTTCAAGGCCATTTATTTGGTCTGAAGCATTTATGGACCTTTCGTTAAATGACATTTCAGTCTTATTTTTACCTATAGAACAAACTGGTGAAGTTGGAACACTAAACCTTCGGATAGTTTGTATTTATCCGATAAAGGCAGTTACGGATGTTACCTTTGGATGGCCCTAGACGAAAAGAATAAAATATTTGTATTACAAAATCTTATACTAAGCATTAAACAGTTTTTATAAATATATACATATAACTATTGAAGCTTTGAAAGAAAATTTTCAAGTTCGGAGGTCCTCGTCTTTGTAAAATCTGCCACTGTGAGGAAGTCAGTTATGTGGTCATCGCAACTTTCGTACTCACGGAAAAACTGAAGATGTCATCCATACAAATGGCCCAATTTCAAGAATCTTAGCGGTATCCAGTCTTAACACGGCCACTGAATGCTTGACTATGTGAGAATAACTGTAATGCACTATGCTGCTGAGGATACATAAATTTCTGTCGAATGGCAGAGCCACGAGTGTTGTTACGCCACTGCCGCCAGCAAAGCCAAGCAGTCAAGCAGTCAGGTAACTCGTCTCGCATACAAATTAAGGGTATAAACATGTCCTGATTATCTGCTGGATTTATATTAGAGATACACCAAAAGGTGGTTTGTTTGTCAGTGAACTTCGACTTTGATGTTTGATCCAGAGATTGTTGTAATTTACTGCATCTGTTTTGACTCACATAACGAAGTTAGCCTCTTGTTTGAAATATTTTCTATTTAAAATTTCACATTCTTTTATTAATATTCTGTTTCAATATTTACTTTATTTTAACATGGTGTAATGTATAGAGTGGGCAAAAGTGTAGAAAGTGAAGTAAACAGTTTTAAAAACTTTTTTTTTTTTTTAATTAGTCAACCAATCAATGTTTACATTACTTGTATTATCAACGTCTCAAAGGTGACTCGATACCAATTATTTTTTTTTATTTTGTCCAATATTATAACAACGCAGAAAAACTGAAATCACGAATAACATTAACATTGCACTAGCAATATAAATGACTCATAACAATTTCGTTATATATAAATTGTTATAATTTCCAAAATACATATTTATAATTTTGAGTTATTATTTTGCTGATTATAGCCATGGTACGTTGTGATACTTATATTTTGTACAATAAGTTTTGAAACAACTTTATGGGTTAAAGTATATGTAACGTCCGGGCATACGTGCTTTAATACTTTATATTACAACATGCTGTAGTGTATACGATCATTTTCGGTATTCAATATGTTAATGAAGGAGTGAGTGCTTGTAACGAGCATTTTCATTATTCCATCCAATCCCTTGCAATCAAAGTATGCCCCACAGGCACAAACAATATATACGGGTATAAATTAACCCTTTGCAGCCCAAGTATGCCTCTTGGGTACAAGTAACATGTACTAAGAGGTATAGTCAGTAAATAACAAAAAGTGAACTTCTACGAGTCAGACGACGTCGTGAAAAACATTGTCATTAGACAAATAGAAATAATCCCTGCAAGTTTCAACAACATCGTGTTATCAGTAGACTGTGGATTTTTATGCACTTTTATCGTGTCAGACTATTCATAAATATGTAAACTATATGGTATGTATAGGGTGTCCTGAAAAAACGTATACACGCTTTAAATAATCACATTATTCATATATCAGACCTTTAATCCAAATTAAAATTATAATGGGAAACATTTTTTTTTTCTCAGTTTCTTTATTTCTTTTTGACCTATTATTTAAAGAAAGTTACACCACATTCAAAATTCTTCTTCTTTTCGAGGAAGCATATTTTATGCACCAGCCAATTTTTTTGTTTTTTTTTTTAACGTGTCTGTAAATAATTTTGATCCAAATTTTAAAACATATTTATGTAATATTCACGATAAAATTAAAGCATTAGATAAGCAATCAGTGCTAGAAACTTTTTAATGATAGTGTAGATATTAATCTAACGTTTCTACTGAAGTTGAACAAAATGGTTACCGAAGCATCCTCCTTCGTGTTTGATTTCATTCTTTGCTCGGAAGTTAAATCTGACGACAAAAGAAAATATTTTGCATGAGTCATCTACACCTACACTGCTTTGATCAGTGGAATATCAGAATGCTGTGTAGATGTAGAAAGGGAGCATGTTGATACGAAAAGAAATTAAAATATGGGTTTCTTTATAAAGTTAATCAAGTCTCTCGTTAAACTAAGTTGTAATACTGTAATTATATAAAGTAAGAGACAAATAATTGGCAATACTGTTAGCACTACTTGATAATAAAATTTCAATCAAATTGTATTCACTTTTGTCTCTTTGCTTTTGTTTTAATCACTGAAACAGGGCATATTTCGTGCCAATAACTAAGAATTTGTACATTTTTATACGAAGCTAATTTTTTTTTTAAATAATTTCGAAACAGTCGTAAAAATCAGTCAAAGAAGATAAACCTTAAATCTTATAATACGAACGTTAGAGAACTGTATTTAAAATAAAATCCGCTTAAAGATATGTGGATTATGATATACATAACATGTGGGATATGATATACATAAATGTAGCATAAGACGGGTCAGCCGACATTTATACCACCGATTGTTTAAACAACGCGATCATTACTCCACATGTCACCTCAGCCCAACCCGGACATTTGTCCGGAGCGCCATTTTGGTTGTAATTGTACGAAAAATATTGATTTGTTAAATACCCAATTAATAGAAAATTTCACATATCGACTTTTTCGTTCGCTAAAAATTTACAGTGCTTAGCGTATTTATATTGTTTGTGTCTAAAAGCTAAAAATATTTACACTATTATTGAAAGATCAACGCAGAATTTGTAAAGAACGCTGTTTGAACTTGTTTGAACATGTATATACTTGATTTTTATTGAAAATAATATATATGTATCTTTATTTAAAAAATATATATATACATTATTTTTAAGGGGCAGGCCCTGGTAAGAATAGTCGTGAATCAAACGGAGATAGTCGAAATAATAGCGGGCGAATTTAGTAATTGTATTGATATCAGTTCTCATCGTTGTCAGTAAAACTCTGTATACAAAATTGTCTAATTTTATTCCAACTTTATTCTGATATCAAGATGATCAATTTATGCAACACCCATTTAGAATAATTATGATAGTATATAAATTCCAAATTAAATTTTCCTGATTATTATGCGTATTTTATTTGTTCTTTTATTACAGCAATAACATCATTTATAGCATGGTTATACCCAACGTGTACACAGCACTGTTAAGTAATTCTGCTAATTTATTTGTGAAAATTGTAAAATTCAAGGGTTATAAAGTTCAAAGTATCATAATAAATCAGATTATCATTACTTATAAAGATAAGATTATAATTTTATACCGTGCTTTTCCTTAAATACGGATAATAAATAATTCTGCTATTTGTCATCATTTTGGTTTTCAAGTTTTCATTAGTGAACTTGAATCCTGAAGTAAACTTTAAGTACATATCAAGCACCTCAATTCAAGATATTCTATAAACCATTTTAAAAAGATTTCTACGATATCAAAGTGTGTTTCATAAAAGACGACCCTATTACACTAAAACGATTCGTTTCAAACATTTTTGTAATCATGATAGAATAGTAAAATGATACTTTTTAACCATCCAGAGATTAAAAGAAACCAGCCCACGAAAGTTTCATTATAAATTCTTTAGATTCTTGTGCAAAACCGATTAAATTAACAAATTTTTTTTTATAATAGTATATTTATATATATTCATATATTTTATGAAACTTTGCTACTTCGCTAGATTTGCTTGCCCATTCGCTCGTCAAACTTCCAGCCCATGCAGAAGAAGCTTAGGATAATCAAAATTGCAATTAATTTCGTCAAAAGTAAATATTCTGTTTTAGCTTTAACATCGTTTCTAAATATCTTCTCTGCAATATAAATATAAAATTCTAAAATAAATTTAATTTCTATTTTTTTATACCATGTTTGTATACGTATAACTTATTATTAGTACGCTTCTTACTGAAACAAAAATGAGAAGGCACATAAAGAAGATTGCGTCTATGAAAAATAAAGGATACTTTATAAGTCCCTATTAAAGTGAATGACGTGGGAAGTAAAAAGCAGCGGTGGAACTTTGATAATCATCGAGGAGGAAGCAACGGAAACATCGACGATATCGTGCAGATTTATTTTATTTTATAACCGGCAGGATAATTAAAGAGATCGAATGATAAATCAATTACGAGCAGATTGGAAAAATATGTATTTATTTTTTCTAAATAATACTGGTAGTTTGTAGTATGTCTTTTGGATTTTACAAGTTTTTCAATTCTTTTGCAAGACTATAAATCGTATAAGATACTACGAACAATTGCACTATTTGCACAACGATTTGAGCTAAACTTTCATACTCTTTCAAAAGAAAAAGAATAAGATTCGACCATAATCGTTAAGGAAATCTTTGAAGTGGGCATTATACTTTTAATGATCTGAATTTTATAATTGGTAATAACTTGCAACATCACGAAGTTGCGATTACCTGCTGTCAGGTAGACACAGCTTAATTACGGTTAGAACGTGCACGACACCTTATGAAAACACCGCAATATGTCTAATCTGGAATCAGCGATTGATCTTTATCTATAATTTCAGTCGCTTAATTAAAAAGAAAAAAGAAAGAGGGAAGTAGGTATACATGACGTGGAGGCATACGTTTAAAAAAAGAAAAAAAAGCACACCGTAATCGTAATCTGAATCGTCGAAGCGTTGCCTTGTTGCGTGTGACACATGGCGGTAAAGCAGCAATTAGCCGAACTACGTCTCCATCAGCACTCGAGCCGATACACGTTGCTTCATTAGGAGATAATGAACCGTTCGAGTTAATAATTTCCTGTAAAGATCCGTAATTACCTCTGTGATACACCGAGGAAGAAAAGGAGAGAAGTGGCTGTAATGACTCGAATGTTAATTGGGGACACAATAAATATAATAAATGCGGAGGCATCGTTAACGTTGCGTCATTGAAAGCCGAGCTGTATTCTCAATTTGAATCACCTGTTTTTTGCACGAATCGAGAACCTGAGTCAGATGCTAAGAGATTTCGCGTTTCCGCTTTTATCGCTTCAGTTTGAACTTTTCACGATATGAAAATCTGTTGACTCCATCCTTTCAAGACAGAGTTTTCTATACTATTAGGTTGGTGCACCCAAAGTCGTTTCAGAAAGCAAGTATTTGTTTAAATATGATATTTATTTAAGTAAAGTAATTTGTACAAAACTTTTTCACAATTTCCCAACAGGTTAACTAATTTTATTATTCCATTACTCTACATTTTGCGATGAAAAATCGTCAATTTTAAATTTAACTAACCAGGGTTTAACAGTTTTACGTACAGAGAATAATTTATCTCGTGAAGCCGTGATAGGATAACTAGCACGAACCACGACTAAGCATGCGCTCTACGCGCGCTCTGATTGGTCAGTAGTGTTTTTCGTTAATAATTCAAAAACAAAGCCCCATCCAACATTTTTGCAAAGCAAATTGTTCAGAATCGTCTCAGCTATCCCTCAGTTTCCCGATGTTACACTAGTTACGGGACACCCTGTATATATAATTTTACAATAGATATTTCGTCGCCTTTTCTCTTTCTCTCTCGCTCTTTCTACCTGCGCGCCGCATGTGTAGTAATTACATGTCATTCTATTCGTCGGCAGCATAGTGTGCTACGTAAAGAAAAGATATTTTATGCGCAAGTGTTTATGAAATTTTATTAATTTTTAAGATGACAAGTAAACAAAATTGAAAAATTTGTGTATAAAATACGTATCGCAATGAATTCACAAAAAGCTGGATGTTTTTAAAACTATCCTTGTATTAGTTTCTTTAACATCCTTGAAGATTTTTAATGTTTCTTTTAATACTTATGAAAATTTTTAATGTTTTGGGAACTATGTTTAAATGTACATACGTATAAAATTTTAAGTAAAAAGATTCAAATCGATTGATCGGAATACAGAACACCACGTAAAGCATTTTACATCAAATGAAAAGATTTCTTTACATGAAATTAATTAAACGTGAATTCTTTTTAATTGAATTTGCATTTTGTTAAATTAAAATAATCTTTTTACAGCTGGAAATAAAATGTTAATGTCAGTTTCAAAGGAAGGTTGTTTAATCATTTGCATAGCTTCAAATGTATCATAATTTTGTATACACAGATGTGTACGTTCAGTGATATAACACTTGTACTGTTTCCAACATTATTATTCGTATCTGTGTTTATTTCAGCATGGAATCAGAACAATGTAACATGTGGTTTATGTATTTGACATTTAACGTTCGTCAAGAATTTATTGAACACAGAAAATAAACGCTGAAATCTGGATGAACCCGTTAAAGAGAAGTTTTTTGTAAACGTCAAGTGTTCAACATTTGACATAAAATTATACGCGCAAGTGAGAAAATTTTAACTGGTTTCTAGATTATTCATATTCAATGAATGTTTAATATGTATAAATAAATATCCCCTGAATTAGAATCCGGATTTGATGTTTTGCCTTTGTACTTTTGCAGCCGTAAAACCATCAGTCGAAATACAATATTTGGAATTTTTGGAACCTTCGAGATTCTTAACCAATTGAAAGTCGAGTTTTCCTCGTTTTAAGCTTATGGTAGCTCTGAAAAGAGCTGATTGTGTTATAAAATTCACCTTGCAAGTGTTTCCTTTCTGACAGAGAATAAGGTTACTGAAAATGATGGAAATCGTTATACGTAATGCCTGGTGTACATATTTCTCACAATATTTAGTAAAATAAATAAAACAAAAACTATAAATTTTCAATATATTATTTAAACAAGTAATGTTTATTAAAATTTTCTTTTGCAGAGAAACTCCCTATTTAAAGACCTACAATTAAATAAAGAAAGTTTCCTATTATCTCCTTTAATTTCGGAGATATTCCCAAAAATATATTATCAGCCCTTATCTTTAAGTGCCCTTATCACCCCTTTAATATGAACGATGACCGATATAAAAAAATACGTATAAAATATTTTCTTGAGAACTATATTCAGGATATGTTCCCGGCAAGTTTCCTCCATACCGTTGCCTACCTGCTTTATTTTTTAGTTGCTTGTTCAGAGGACCCCTCTTCGGGGCAGCTCCGGGCCCTATAAAATCATAGTTCGGCTCTGAGTATAACTGTTACCACTTTAACCGCCACATTACTCGTACCTGACACTCGAATTTCCATAGGAATCGATTACTCATATTATTAGAAATTCTTCAATTTATAAAACCAAAAATCATCGTTATATTGAAATTATAATAAAGTATTAAAGAAATAATAAATAAAATTTGTTAAAAGTAAAACTACTACCTAATGAAATTTTCAATAGCTTCAGTGTAACAATCAAAGTGTTAAATGAGCATCCACCGTGTTGTGTTAAAATTTCATAACCATAAACGGGATAGGCTGGCAAATTCGATCGGTTGCAACGAGGCGAGGGGGAAAAGGTAAAGTTGGAAAGCTAGGCTAAATCGAAGCAAAGCATCGTGTAACCAAGCTACGTGTTTGCCAGGGGCATTATGAAAGTAAAAAAAAAAAGAGAGAGAGAAAGGAATAGAAGGGGAAAGAAAAATAAGAGCGAACACGGGAGCTTCCCTTCGCAGATTTTTCGTGACAAGATAAGCCACGTCCTGTTTACTCTGGACTGCTGTGGCGTACGAAGATGCTCGTTAAGCCTTTTAGTGGCGGCGCATCGCGCGAGCACCCACAAAGTCGTATATCACCCGGGGGTACACCTCGGTTTGTACTGCTACCTTAACTCGCCGCACAGAAACCCTTACAAAGAAAACAACGATTCCACATTAACCCTCGTGCGACGAGTACCGGCTCATTTGAGAGCCACTTCGGTATCTGTTTATCCGTCGCGTTGATCAACTTAGAGGTGTGGAGTTATTTGAAATAAATGCGTGTCTGCTAAAGTCGTCTTTCGAGATATTCGAAGTTGAAACTTTCTTTCGTTTATTAGATTGCGATATTTACGAGAATATGGAATCAGGGATGGTCTACGATGGTGCAACACGTGCATTTGCACTGGGTGGGAATATCGATTTAAACTAGACGAAATTCAAATGTAGTGAATCATAAAGAAACGAATAAACTAAATTATAAGAAGCCATTTCTTACTTACGTATTGAAATCATGCGTTAAGGTATTATTTAAATTTTCACAGAATGAAATATCGTAATATGATCACTTTGGGTCTTGCGAGTTTTTATTAGAATAACCAGCTGATAACACTTAATAACATTTGTTCAATTTATATTTGTTACAAACTTAAGTACAGAAGAAAACGATGTAAACTTTCTTTGAAGAACATATCAAGTGTATGGCTTCATGAAAATATCAATTTACGTATTTTTTTTTAAATTCTTGTCATGCACTCATATGAAGGATGAAAGGTAACTACGTTTCGGTTAAAAGTTTCGAGGAATAGGTCTGTTTAGTACAAATTTGCTAAGAATTCTTATCGTTTGTCCCCAATTGTAATTATTACAGTATTACAGTAGTACGTAACGATAATAGCGAAAGTTTGATAATAATGGGCGAATTATTTTTAGCGAATTTTATGTAAAGTGTTTTGAGACCGACTAATTATGATAACAATAGCCGATTGTTAACCTTATCCATAACTATAATAACTGAATTCCACTGGCATACTTAAAAAGCTACTAATAGTTTTTGTTACTATGTATAATCATAGAGATATGTCTTCCTAATTTTAATACAAAGAAACTATTACAAAGGCTTGTACTTTTATTAGTTATTTTGTATTTTAGCCCGTATTATAAAAAATGTGACACACAATTAAAATTATTTATGCGTTGAGTGAATTTCAAGATAAAGCCGGTTACAAGACGCAATTATTGGCGTATGTAACTGGGTCAGGTCTTTAAATTTCAGTAGATGAATTAAACGTCTAGTTTCGCTAAAGATTCATACAGCGAATGCGGAGTTATTTTGACCCTTCCATAGTCGCATATATACTTCTTTCATCTGATGTATGCACATATATTTTGTTATGCTTAAATATATTTACGTATGAATACCTGTTCTGAATCACTCTATGGATTTAGAAGTGAGAATAACGCCGAAAGAGAAACTATCTCCACCACTCGCTACAATACTAGAGAGTCAACACGTGTTCCTCCCACATACACTAGTGGAATTAATTATGGACACTTTTAAATTTTTACTTAAATTTCGCATTTATTCAAATTATTTAATATATATTAATCATTTATATTTTATATTCTAATCATTATTTTCTAATTTTAAAGCGTCATTTGTATAAAAAAATCAGTAATAAGACCATTTACGGCCATACTTTTAATATACAATAAAAATTATAGTTTCAACACATCAAAGGAGGTACAAAATAATTTATATAGTGTGCCAGGCGCGAAAACATAAGTAATAACACAGGTTAGATTTTTTTTAATTAAAATTTTAAAACATTTGCAAACCAAATCATGTGAAAATATTAAGTATAAGCATTATAGATTGCGATAAAAATATTACGGTATCAATTTAGCATAGCAGAATACACATTATACATATTTTGCACAAATATGAAGTAAAGAATATTTTTATTCAAAGTGTCCAGAATTAATTCCACCAATGTATGTTGCCATTTTGCTTATAGGAACACCATCATGAGTTTCTCTAGGGAAAATGGCGATATGGGGAAATGAGTCATCACCATTCCTCTTATATTATTTTATTTAATATTACTAATTATTACTAACATTCTTACTTATTAATAGTATTACAAATATTATTAACATTCAAGAATTATTAGGCACTAAACCTAGGTCAGCCCTGAATTAAGTTAATAACGACGAGTTTACGGTTTAACAATTGTTTCAAAGTCGATTGGATAGTAATAATAATTACTGAATTGATAAATTACTAATTCAGTAATTGACTAAATTATTCATTTAATACTATATTGATATACTCTAATTTAGCAAGAGACGATGGGTTAGGTGAATTATCAAAATGTAGTGTAAGAAACAAACGGCGGTTCGGCTCGGGATCGACTTCCCAGACTCGTCAGTGGGGCTGACGAGAGCCGATCCCTGCTCCAGACGCCTTGATACCGCTCTTTTGGAACCTCGTATATGTATATCCTAAGAGCATGCCGGACGACCGCTAGCGAGAGAGACCTATCCTATCTCACCGCCCTCTGCCGGCCTCCGACCCGAACCAAGCGCGTCCGGGGTGACGAACAACGCACGTCCACTTTAAACGTTTTACACTAGGCAAAATGTCTAATAACTTCCGAGTATAAGGAGAATGATGAAATTTCCTGTCCCTTACGTGACATCATATTGGTGTATACAGTTACGCCAATGAGCGCAGCGCAATCTAAACAAGAACGAGAAAAACTTTGTAATGGAACTAATATTCATGAGGGTATTGCGCGAAAGTGATCAAGCGAGTAACCGCGCTGTGGAAGATCAGAGGCGTTTTAACCGTGCAAAAGACACCGCCTAGATAAATATGCGTGGTACGCTGAAGCCGATCGCTTAGCGGGTCCATTACGGGTAGTGATTTCGCGATCAGCAGGCTATTACTAGTCATCGTTAATTCTTTCGCTAATAGCAGCGTGCATTGAAAATAGACAACCATTTACGTATACACAGGGTGTTTTGAAGAAAGAGTTCAGTAGTAACAGAATATGCAATACTTGCTAAACGGAATAAATAATTATCACTGAACGTGGGTTAGGAATTGAGCATTTTGATATGTTTAAATTTCTTTTATAGTGTCAGGTATGTGATATGATACTATGTATCTTTGAAAGAGTCTGCATTTCTAAATACGATAGGAGGATGTAAAGCTAGTATAGAAGTGGGAGAAAGATACGTAGAACATCTACTGCCTAGATACTGTAGAAAGAATGTGACAAGTTAATACCGGTTTTCTATGTTGCACATGATAAACAGAAGTAAACAAATCTATCGTGTATTTTTGATATTGGTGGTTTAATACCTTTACACCTCTTAATGATATCTTTGCTTTACAGGTTATACTATTAATGAAACGTGCCGTGTGTATATAAAATACAAACATTCTGATACATGAAATAGTACAGATATTGAAATATTGTCAAAAAGGATTCAACAATTGAGTACAATTTTGACAAGAAAATAGTTTGAATCGAAATTATTGACCGGCAGAAAGGGAAAATGTATGAAAATAATGTGTGCGTTTGAGGTAGGTCTTGAGCAAAAAGGAGAGAAAATCAGATGATATAGAAGGGTTATAGGGTGAGAAAAGGGAGCGAAGAAAGAGAGAAAAAGAGAGTCAGGCAACAAGCAAGTAAACTCCTCGAACTGCAAGATCCAGGATCCGATATATCCAGTCGAGGTGAGGTACGAAGCAATAACTGGTCATGTCGCCCAGTAATTCAGTAGCCAATTAGTTAGACGGCGGCGGGAGAGTTGGCGAAGATGTCTATCTGGTTTCGTACCAGGCGGCTGCACCAGCGAGCTGTTGCAGCTTCCTGCACCGTTGCACCTACACGTGCGTGTGGCATGCTTACACATACCTATACAGCTATAATCTGAGAAGCGCAACACGAGTAGAAAGAGCAGCTCGTGGAGGCCTAGCGAGAGCCCTCCGCGAAAGACAAGCGTGTACCTCCTGGAAACCGATTCAACGGTGATTTCTGTTCTCGTCTGACTATTGTAAGACCGATTTAAAAGATATATTGGACGTATATTGCGGTAAGCACTGCAAATCTTTCCAGTCGTTAGACCAGGCAAGAAAAACTTTTTAATAAAGTTGTACGGTTCTTTTGTTTTGTTCTTAACGTTCCCACCACAATGCACACCCATCCCTTCATTTACGTGGATTGACAGTTTCGCGTTTAAAAGAGTTTAAAAAAATAAAAAAATACAAGAGCTTAAAAAAAAGAATCAGAGTTATGTAATTAGTACGTTCAAGTAAAAATTTGCATATCTCTGATATGTAATAAATTCAATGAAAGTTTATAGAAAACTGAACCTATCCGACCGCGTACAACGAAGCTGCGTTAAATAAGATCGCGTATAAAAAATACCGCATAAATAGTGTTATGATTTACCGCGTAAATTAAGGGACGGGTGTATAAGAGGTTGATTGAAATTCTTGCGAAATTTATTTCCGCATAAATAAATATTATTTATCCATAGGAATAAAATTCCAATTATCCTCATATCTGGGACAGGCTTACTAATACAGTTTATCAACCAGATCCTGGACTAGTAATGTTACAGTTATTTTTGTAAACACAATTATTTTGTTCGAAAAATAAAAACATTATTACAGATCTTCCAACGGCATTGACGTTCAACGAATAACCTACTTACAATAATGCAATATAATCAACTTCTACTTGTTCGACAAAGACAGAAAATTGCCTCGTCTTTAAGCACTGTTATTTGATTATCCTGGGATGGATCAGCAAGGTTTGTATAAAAAATTGCGAGAGAAATCGACGAAAGATTTCCGAAAACGGTCAAAGATCGATCTTGCCGCGCGGCGGGTACCGTTTAATGTTTCAGCTGCGAGAGATACCGCAATGTCGAAGCACGAGGAATCGACGATAAATCTTGGTGCCGCGGTATCGAGCACTGGTCTTCCGAATTTAAGAAAGTGGATTTCAATTAGCCCGAAGACTTTGGAGGCGAGCGGCAGCCGATAAAATAACGAGGAGCCAAACCCTTACACAAGCGTCTGAGAGAGGTAAACCAACACTTTCTTGGCTGTTGGGTGAATTATGCTCTCCCCGGACCGTAACTTACCCACACGGAGTTAATGCGTGCTTGTGCAATCTTGCCTGCCACGGTCCAGCCTACCTGGGCTAATGAGTAGGTGTTTGTTGGACATTCTGACACGTTTTACGACTCACCAGATTACTTCCCCTCCCGTGCGCCCCGCCTCCTCTTCCTGTTAGCTCGATAGATAGAGCCGCCGGCTGTTGCGGGTCTGCCGACATCTACAAAGATCGGAATAGGACAGAGTTGATTTACTACGAGCAAGCTGTACGATTTCATTCGAGGATATGCTTGGTATCGCCAGCTCGTTACTCTTTCCCTCTTGTCGAACGAAATCGTCCGTTCAATCTGCTGAAACATTAAAAATTACGATTGATGCTGATTTAGTGACTCGGCTCCTTTTCCCCCCCATTATTTTTCTTTTAAACGAACCACCGCTGGACCTAGTCAGCCAAATAATATAGTACGTTATGAAAAAATGGTATTTCTCAGAAGAAAGTTGTATTAAATAAAACTGCATTAAAACAGCGACATCTTATTTTTTAAATATATTTTTTTTTGTGTATTTTGCATCATTAATTAATTTATTGTCTTTAAGTGATATGTCGAAGGTTCGATCATACTGTAAATCCAAATTGATATATAGAAGGAGCTCGTTGTTTATAAGAGATATATCCCAGTCAAAGTAAATTCGAAAATTAAAATTTGAATGTTGCGATAGAATTAAAAAAAAAAGGTAAAAATTGTAGAATTCTGTCAATTTATCAGAAATATAGTATTTTTACGTACTATAGCTTTTTCTAACGGTAAATGGTGCTCATACATACATTATATGAAAATCAAGTTAAAATTAACTTGATAAACCAAAAAGTACGTAGAATAAGTCGCTAAAAATAAATTAATTTTTTTTTTGAACGATTACTAACTAAGCAGAAATTGTTAAAATGTATTTGCAACAAGCTGCGCAAACAGCATCTAAAAATATAAAACAATCTGATAACACCCAACAATGAACAAAATCTATCACAGCAGAATGAAACAATTCGTCACATAATGCAACCTGATAGCTGCTTAATTATTATAGAATTTTCATTCCGATGATATGTGAGTAAATCTTCTTTCTCGTAATTTGCAAATTGTATTTTCTGTTTTACGTTGACAACACAATTTAATGCTCGATGGCTTTTTCTTATACTAATTGTTATAATTAGAAATTTCTAAGTTATCGTAGGAAAATTAAATATTGTATTCGTGTGTTATCATTTTGTTCATGATTGTAACATGAATCGATACGAGTAATGAAACAACTACATAGTAGGATTAAGTATTTTATGTTCCCATAATTGCAAGTGATGCGAACGACACTTCTCATTAGTGGATCTTGTTTTGATCTCTTTAAATCTACATAAACTGTTTATTATTTTTAGTTTACCGCTTTATACTCATTTATACATAGATTCATATTTTATCGCATTCAATCTTTTAATCAATCTATTGCTCTTAATTGTATCTCGTTATATTTTCACATTTCTAAATTATTCCTGGATGAGAATTTATTCTAATTGCTAGCGTATCAATTTCTTATGGAAATTAATTGCTTAATTTCTAATAGCAGTAATTATCCTTTCGCTTTCACTATGACCGCAGTTTCTTTTTTAACAGTAAGTAAGAACGAAATTATGATATTTGGTCTTTGAGGCTTTCATGGCCCAAGGTTTTATGAAAATTCGATACACATTAATTACCATTTGAGACCACAGGACTGTTTAAAAAATATAGAGAAATACCTATAACTTTTATTCATTTCCATTGAAATAATCATGCAGAAACTAAGTTATAATAATTGACATTCAAAACAATTTTTCTAAATATTAATTTAAGCACGTAGAGCAAATTACAACAGAGTTTTCTTCACAAATATTTTTCTTACATTTTTCTCAAATTCCTTTTTAGCGGGACAAACAAAGCTATGAAAAATGAGAAGGAATTTCAATTGCTTTCAAAAATAAATTCAGCAATGTTTTAAACAAAGTCAAAAAATGTTACAATTTTTCTTAAAACTATAGAATTAGACCCGTTTGGTAGACAGAGGGTTAATACCGTTTGAGGCTTATAGGTGTTAGCGTTCAACCCCTAAGGAAGCCAGCTGCAACGCTAGTAAAGCGTTGGGAATAATTTCCTAGTGGACACGGTTTATACCCGAAAAGCCTCAAACAGTATTAAATGTACAATTAAGATAATCTCAAACTACACATTACATAGGGTAACAGAAAAATGAATTGCTAAACTTTGAAAAAGTATTTTACCTGTAAGAATTAACAGAAAATATATAAATATCTTTCGGAGACATTAATATTTTTCGTTTACATCGAAATTTAAATAGGTCGTGATATGAATGGTTGAAAAGCGTAGAAATTTTTTATTAAAAATCCATAATACAACGGAACAAATCATCATTGATTTCTAACTATGCAAAAATTTAAGTGTTTTGAAATATAGGGTAAGGCATCAATGTTCTCAGATTTTTAATTTTTCCTATACAGAATTTTTAGAATACGTCTTAAGTCTTAAAGGAAGAACCGGTTTGAAATCGACATCGTACGGCACTGAACGTCGGATCGAGCTCGTTATTAATCCTTCTCATCTTTCGAGTCAGTCAAGTATGAAGGAAACATGTGTCCATTCATTGATCAACGAGATTTACAACCCCGCTATATTTCTGGGACGACTATACTTGCTGCCCATGTTTGATTTAAACGTCTTATAATTATCGGAAAACTTCTCTTTAGAAACAACGCTGTGTTAACCCTTCACTACTATAGACGTTATAGCTTGTATAATTATTATAGATATTCTGAGAACACTAATGTTTATTGCATCATTACATAAATAAAGATCAGCTGTATAAACAATATGCAACAAGTACAGATGCATGTATGTAACAACTTATAAAAAATATAAGTTAAATATAAAGTTAATATTAAAAATATAAATATAAGTTAAATATAAGTATGTAATAATTTATAGAAAAATATAGCATTCTATTTAAAAAGATTAAATTGACTTTGAAATCTCATAACATAATGTCCTCTTTCATACTAAATAACTTTAATTAAAACACTTTTTTCGTAATGTCATTTCCTTGAAAGATATTTCACTGTATTGAGATAAAACAGACACCCTGTATACTGATTTTCAAAAAAATACCAATGATTGAAAGTTGAAAGCGGTTTCACGGGCTGCCTAAAGTATTTGTCGATTAAAAATATTATTTTTACTCATGAATTTCCCTAACAAACGAATTGTTAAAATTTTTAAGGAGGAACTTCAACACGACAAAGATTGAGAAACAAATATAGGCAGACACTTAGATACAAATAAAAAAAAATCAATACAATCTTTTGTTTTCGTTATTATTAATAATATCCAATCGAAAAAGTTAAACAATTCCGTTAGTTGGCATCGTCTGATTATCGTTCTTCTGTTTTTAACACAAAAAAATTACTAGACACCTACCATAATATTTTAAATTTTGTTTTTTATTCGTTAATGTTTCGATCTGACTTCTGTCGAATATAAAGTAACTTGTGTCGGCTTGACCTAGTGCCGCCGAAATGGTTACAGCACCATGTAGCCCGGTGGACTAATCTGATCGTCGGAGCTAGTCTAAATAATTCTAAATAGCCAAGCGTCTCGTTCTTTTCAGTATTTCCTTCTTATCGAGATGCTCGCCGCAGTTCCTCGAAGGAAGGTCAACGCGTTAACATCGGATGCGCTATTTCGGTTCGCGCCGTATCCGCTCGTAAAAGTCGCCCAAGGCGTGGGCATCCATCCTAATTAACAACCATGGAACCAGCTACGGGACCATCTGATACCGTGTCGAGAGAGTATAATCCGCTCGTTACCAACACGGAGCCCACACGGTCAAGCACTCTTTGCCGTCGTAAACCGTCTTGTCCGTTCGGCTCTTCTTGCAGTTTCGATGCGATAGCCTTGGCGCCTCGGGCGGGAAGAGTTTCGATTGTACGAAGATTTGAAGGGTCTACGTCGATTTTTGCAAAAACGGTATTGCTCAAAAGTATGATCTTTCTAGAACATTTCTACGAAGTTCTCAACTAGCAATTCCCAAAAATCTTAAGAGTTAACTAAGTTTCGGTGTTTAGTTCGTATGTAGTATGATTATTATTTTTCATAAAAATGATTAAGGATTATTGCAATACAAACAAAAAAGTTTTCATAATATTTACAAGAACTTTTGGTGAGAACTTGTACTTTTAGCGAACACTTAAAGCGTTGCTACTTGACAATATACTTGTAAAATCTTTGTTCACGAGTGCCATAAAAAGTATACAAAAGTGAACATTAGTTGGTAATTTTTAAATATTTCATCACCTTAGGAAAAATCATGTGTTTAGGAGTTTAAGTGGATAGAAGGGGATTGAATTTGAAACTATACTTACGAACAAATGAAATAAATTACGTTAAATTCATGTTTTACAAAATAGTACTGTAACTGAAGGAAGATGTTAATTCTGACAGATTTTGGAATTGGTAAAACATTCGTATGAGGGAAAGCTAAAAAGTCAGTTACAGCTGCGTTAAAAATGAAAGTAGTGAACATTTGAGGTTACTTTCTTGTTTATTTGATAGTACAATGTAAAAGCTACTCTTCTATATAATTACCAAGTTTACTTAACACCTTAACTGCTACGGGGAAGCTACCGAAAGTTTCATTAATTGATACTTTTAATCTTAAACGAATATCTATTATTTTCACAATATATCGTTATTTATATCGTCCATAATTTCAGGTATCTAATACAAGTATTTCCAAATTGATAAATGAAAAAAGTTCTAATAATATCGGTGATACGTTTCTATAGAAATTCAAATGACACCCATATAGGTATATGATTTTTTTGTACTTCTTCCTGAAAACCTTTAACAAAAGGATAAATACATGAAAATCAAAAGATGAAAATTTCTCCACTATACGCATCATTACTTCACTTAACTATTTATATATTCTTAATACTCATGTTTTACTTTAATTGCACCGTTATTTTATCGATAACAATGCATATTAATCATCTTCAGTTATAATAATCAATAACTGAAAAACTACTCGATCGATCTTGCTGAAATTTTGCACACATGTCTATAACAATATTATCTTATATATGAACCTAAAGGTATGAAATAAATTGAACATTAAAGTACTTTTTTACTGCAAAATATAGCGAAAATTTCGTGTAAAATTCAAACTTTACCTTTAAAACCGTGCCATTTCTTCAATTTTACATATTTTGCACTTTACTGAGGTTCATCTACTAACTGTGAGTGTTAATTATCGAAATATCATTCACAGGCTTGTTTTACATCAATGCAACCAAAGCTAGAGGTTCCACCGTTTCACAAGACGCGCCAAAACCCTTCCGGGAAAGAGTGACATAACTCCGCCATTTTGAACTATCTTTAAAAAAAGAAATTATGTTGTAACAGGTAATAGTTATAATAAATAATACTTAAAGTTTCGAAAATATAAAACAAAACTTTCCTTTAAAAAAAAATTCATAAATATCAGCTCATTTCCATCGGTCTAAAGGTATTTCCCCCCTTAATAATTTTTAATTCAAGCGATCAAACACTTTCACGAATGACTGTGCTAGAAGTTTGAACAATATTTCCACGCAATTACATAATTCTATTTGCGAATCTAACGATATTGAAGTACATTAACACCTTGACTGCCACAGTGAAAACGGACGTGTGTAGTCAGACACGTTGGCATCCTAATTATTAAGAATATAATCAACTAATTTTCAAATTTAACCTTTCAAATCGATAGCTAACATTATTAACTTAACGATAACGCTATCCGTGGTTTATTTCGTCATTTCTTTTGTTAATTATTTGATTGTAAAAAATTTCGGGTGCCGGTCACCGGTGACCCCCGTGGCAGTCAACGTGTTAATTAAATACGATCATTAATTTTCTGCATAGTGCAACAAACGATAATTGTCGAGCACACCAAGAATGAATTTCACCTGCTGATATACACTGTATACGTTTGTATTCTTTATCACTCTGTTTTCTCATTGGTCTTATTCTAGAATATCATACTATAATGATAACAATGAAATCCTCAATGCGATTATTTTTTTTAATGAGAACTATCATAGATTGCCACTATAAATATATGTCCAAATCGAGAACAGTTTGTACAAATGTCACAAAGAAATCGATACTTATTCGAGATTGAACAACCCAGTGTAAACAGTTCAAAAATTAAAAAGAACAACCAAGTGCAGAAAAGTTACCGAACAACCTGAATAATGGAATAAAAGTTGTATGTACATACGTTCTTCCTTGCTTTCTTATCAGTCAATTCCACGTGAACATTTAATCGGCTTTTTTTTATCAAAAATGTTTCATGTAGTTGGCAGTTTGCAACCTAGAATATTCGGACGGTTAAGCTAATTCTTTTCTTTATCTGAAATACTAAAAAGAGCTTTCACTTCGTATCCTTGAAGTTATCAATAAATAAACCCGGCAGAGATACAGATTAAAGATTTTCTTTTGATTTTATTTTCGGGTAGGATGTTAAGAGCACTTCTTTGTTAACACTGTAAAATTGATTTACATTTGAATGTTCGTACCTATTTATAGATGAGAATAGCATTAACATTGCGATAACCAAATATCGAAGTTTTAATTTTACTAACATCATCGAAAAGCTTTCAATTAATGTTATTGCACATTATTACGTCTGATCTTTGAAGCGAAAGGGAAAAGGAAATTTTCAACATGTTAAAGTGTTCGGTCACCCTTAATAGCGTGGCTCTGATGCCGTATTCCTTGAATTGCTTTGCTTAATTCGTTGATTTATTTAGGACACCGGTTTACTAAGTGCTTCGCTACATTTCGCAGTTACACTATCAAGGATTCCTAGAATCGTGCCAACTCGGCCGCAATTTCCATTCAATAAACGTACGATATTTTTGCTCGTAGACGACGTGTCCGACGTTCAAAAGCTTTGCATTCCCATTTCAAAGATTTCTCTATTACAATTTTCGTTTTAAATTATAGAAACACGTTAACAGCAAGTTTCCTTTCATTCGCAGCAAGATTACTCGTAGAATTATATTTTAGCCGTTTTAAGCTGAGCAGTAACCTTGTAATGCCATCTTAATAAAAATTATTCCGCAAGATGTAGTGGTTTTATAAAATTTCTTGTGTATTATTGTAAATAGTCAAAGAAACATTTACTTTGAAATTATTCTCTGTGTTGTCTATCAAGGTGGTACCAACTTTTATCATTTATTTTTTGGTACATAAGAAAATTTTAACCTACTTTCAGTGTCCCTTAGGCTGTATTAAGCAACTTTTATGATCACAGTAATGAAAAATGATAAAATATAAAAATCTGCCTTGATTAAATCACTTCTAATGTCTGTTTTATTTTTGCACATATTGGAGCCCACGCAGTAGGAATAATTTATTAATATTTCTGAGAGAACGGACGATGTAGATCATTCAAAGACATTATATTACAACTTATATATAAATACCACTATTTTATAATCTTCATTTTTTTCTTTTTACTTTTACATATTTATTAACCTGTTTCTTATATAAGAGGAAACTGGAATAATATACTGAATAACCTATGTCATTATCCGTGGTGGCTGGTGGCTCGAAATCATAGGGATACTTCAATTTTCGAAATACACAAGACACGATGGATTTTTATTAGTTTGTGTACGAAATAACAGAAGTGTATTGAATGGTTGATGATGAAATTAAATATTACAAGCAAAAATTGGGGATGCTACAGTTTTGTGGTACTTATGCACGAGCTGTCCCTGGTCATTATCTACTTTTAAGCAGGAAAATTATAGATTTACTTTTGATAAAGTCAAATCTGATTCTATTGTAGTAGTTAAGGATCAAACTATTCATAGCAACGTATAACGAAGAGGTCAAAGTTGAGCGTTTGAAATTAATATCATATGATTGTTCAAGATAAATTTATCGGATACATGATCTACTGATTGCATAAAAGTTAAACTGACGAGCGAACGAATATGCAATGTATAAAATATCGTTTGAAAGGTTACGAAGGTGCAGATACGTTAAAAATCAATAATAACGTAACCATCCGCCCAAAATAATGACCCACTCTATTTATATCTAGTGGAAATTTAATTTTTATGTACGTTAATGAATTATACTGTTAACGACGATAACTATGCAGTATTGGATAGATAATTCTTAAGTATAGAACGGTGAACTAAGGAAGTTTAAAATAGACACTTACGTGTACGATTATTTGTAATTTCTTTACTAGACGTTTTACATCATATTAGCAACACTCATCTATTCCTGGGTATTCTCTCACTTTATACGACACGAATATTTTTTTTTTTAATTAATATTCCTATAGGATCATTCGCAGCTGAAGGTGTTAGTCTGTAATAGATCACGTGATTATCTGATTGGCGCCGAAAATGAACGAAGTTACCCGTGGTTAATTTACTCTCCCCTTACCATGAATCTTACCCCAGCGCTGACCTAGTGCTCCATCCATAAACAGTTAAGAACAATTGAGTTGGCAACCTTTCTTTTAATAACAACTTTCTGGATCGACGTCTCTCTGTTAAATGAAACTGCTACCATAAATGAATGTCAAGAATTTACAAATGATGTATAATGTACGCAGACCTTTGCTTAAGAAATTAAGAAACCCAAATCGATACAAAAATTTATGAGACAATTGATTGGCAACCTTTTTCGTCTATGGCTCCCTGTGAAAATAACTCATGGTCATTGAAAGGTCGACTTAGATTATACTATTCTCTGCTCATGTTAAGAGTAACCTCACGCTTCGACCGATTTACGCGTCTCCCGCCACTTCCTACTAATCTGACGCATACGATTAGTCACCTCGCTATCCCTACCGACCACCTACCGAATAACGGTACGGCCCAAACAGGAGTTAATTGTCACTGATTGTGAACATAACAAAGGCGTCAGAATAGGTAACAGTGTGGCATGCGGTGAGACATAGACAACCGTAAGCGGTTGAGTGGAGGTTCAGACATTCTATCACCTCCCCCGATCCATCCCTCGTGCGAAACAAGATTACTCTTAACGTGAACAGAGAACAGACCTCTATGCTTGACCTTGAGTTTGGCCTCTAAAAGTGATTTTAATGTAGGACATAGGTACGTGTCTGAACGTGAAATTTCACGCTCTTTCAGAATCCGAAGCCAAAAATAGGGGTTCCCGTTTAAAAAACACGTACCGACCTCCAAGTAACCTTGAAGATGGATCCGAAGGTCAAACACAAGGTCATGGACTTACGTCCGCCATTGATCCCTGCAACTTTTATTGCAAACATTTATGCCGAGTATGCTCGTCTGAGAAGTTAAGACCTCTGGACCGGTGGTTTTGGACAACCTGTATATAAATTATAGATCCGAGATATGGCGTCGCAAAGTTGGTTGCGTGGTAATAAATTCGAGCGAGTAGTATTCCGGCGATTTTCTGCCGACTTGATCGAGCTCAGCGAAAATAAAGTAAAACGCGTCGGTGTTAAGTCGGTTATAAACAAAGATACAAACTACCGCGAGTCGCGGAACCGCGACTTACGCATGGCTGCCGGCGATAGAAGCAGCCAGTTCCGCTTTATGATCCCATAAATATCTCAATAGGATCTTAAATTACCTCTCCGACCGAAGTCTGCGACTCCCTCAACCGCTAGCTGCCGCTGCCGTTGCCTGCTACCGGTGCTGTTCCCTCTGTCTATGCTGCCTCTGGATATACATTTACCCGGCCGAGTTTTCGGTGGAGACGTTACTGTTATTTATGGGCTCGTTTATCAAGGTGGCACCCCTTTCCCCCGTCGTTGCTTCGATACAGACTATCCGCCACTGCGAAGCCAATCTTGAGATATATCTCCCCGATACCGATCCGGCTCTCTCGAGTGAAAGAGAGTTTCGAAGAGGTGGCCAACTTCTTTCTGGATCGTCCCTTTCAACTTTTCGCGAATAAATGCTCGCGAATGATCGCCGTTGAACGACGGCGGCAATTAACGATAGCCTGTTTATCTTCTATCAGTTTGCTTGTTCGTTTTGACAAGCCTACAGTTCTGGTTGCTAGAAAACTGCTCTTTCTCATAAATTCCAAGAGATTCGAAACGTTTTTCATGCACTGTTTCATAGCTTCTCACTAATTATAAGGAAAGGATGGCATAAATCGGATGTAACTGGATTATGTTACCTTAAAAAGCTTAATGGAGTAGGGCGCCCATCACTAGAACCTGCCACCTGGTACCCGACTTACAGGTACTAACTCTTGCTTCTTCTTAAAAAATTCAAGTCATTTGGTCCAACTTTAATAACATAACTAAAACGTTAGTTACGCATCCGTTATTTCAAATGTTACTTTATTTCATACGATCTCTACAGTCCTATAAAAGAAAGAACAAAGAAGAAAATCGTCATTTATCAGAAAAAGTTTCTATCGTTCATAAATCGTCTTATCGCCGAACGAAAGAAATTAATCAGATAGAGTAGAGATGTACAGGATTATATCAGCTTTCGCATAAACGGTGCGGTTTCGTCAGGCCCAGATCCCCGATGTCCTCTGTCGCGTTGCTGCTATGGATCAGGGGGTTGGATAGTGTTGGCGGGACTGGAATGGATCGTCGGCCTCCAGGGTGTAGGTGGATATGTACGAATTGAGAAAGGGTAGGTTTCCTCTCTCTCTGCCCCATCTAGGCTTTCTGTCGCTCACGTTTACGCTATCTGCTCCGCTCTTATCCTGTCTAGCTCGTAAAGCGATCGGGCGTTTATTCGCCACGCTGTCGGGGACAAAGTGGGCTGCGCTCCCTGTCGACTGCTGCTATTTGTCTTCCGACAAGGAAACCTAAAACTACGATCCTTTCTTGCCTGCTACGTGAACACTATGAAAGGTTAATGCGGATACGCTATGAGATCGGACGCCTGTTTGCGAGATGTACCGTTCAAAGTTCAGCTAAGATTCCGCGCTAACATTTCCCATATGTACATGACATGTTGCAAAATTCATATGAGTTCGTTAATTATATGATTAGAAATTTTAATTATTTAAAACGACTGAATAAATCAAATTAGAAAAACATAGGATTACTTAGCAATTAGGTATGTGTCACTGAGTTTAACGATCCATGTTACCGTCACTAGGATTTAGTTTCCGGGAAATTCACATAAACGCGAAGTTGCATAATTTATGCATCTGTAGTAATATACAAGGTGTCATGTAACTGGTGGTACAACCAGATAGGGGTTCATTCTATGTAAAACAATAAGTCAAAAATATAGAATATAATATTCTCATACATGGTTTCGTTTTTAAGAAAATTGAGTTTAAAAATTTGTTAAGAATTGTTCGCAACAAGAAAAACAATATATCAACTATTAATGGACGTTACAAAATAATGAATGTAAAAATTAATATTGTTAAAATATATCACCGTCCACTATTTCTAGTTGGTTCTATATAGTCGGATATGTGATAAGTACGTATGTACTTACATAAGTGACTGTATAATGAAGAACGTCGACTGACAATAGATTTTAGTAATGTTAACACTTGAATTTAGTAATTTATAACATTCGTTAATTGTAAAATTAACGAAAAAATCATTGAAACGGTCATCTACCTTGCCTTAAACAAAGTATTTTCAAACTTAATTTTCTGAAAAACAAAACCACACGTATGAAAAACTTTTATCCTATATTTTCTACTTATTTATAGAATCGGTACCTATCCGGTGGTACCAACAGTTACACGATACCCGGTATACATTACGTATTAAACGAAAGAAGGGAAACAGTAAACATGCAACAAAAATTTGAATTATCGTATTATTTCATAAAGTAGCGTAATAAGTGTACAAATCATATAAAAAATATAGGACATATGAATATGAAATACAAAAATAACATAAACAAATGAGTGTTTCGCGCAAAATTTTCAGTGATTTTCAACTTGTTTATAGCTTTCAAAAATAGTCATCGTAAATCTCCAAAATATGTCCTATAACGTACGAAAAAATAAATTAAGAGAATATTAATAACAAACCAATTGTTTAAGTTGTACGTCCGCTACTCTAATTTGGGCCGATCTGTAGAAAAAGCTGAATACAATGATGTATGTATATTACATATATTTAATACTACCTTCAAGTAACGCTCTTTTCTGCATTTCTGTAATTCTCCAACACTTAACGATCACATTTTAAGTGGACGTGTATCTCGCCGACTTTCGTATAATCTTCAAAACGTTTTGTTACATACTACATAGGTATCTGACGTCTATTGAGGAAACCATCCATGGATAAATATCTTGCTTCAACTGAATTACATTCTACAAATCCACACATTTAACGCATTTCTGCAACTTCCTGGCTCTAATGCGTATTTCTACTGGTTTCTAACTTACTGTAAAATAAATCTTGTATAGTTAAAATAAATAAATAAGTTCGAGAGATACCTGGGGTACACAGGATGGAAAATTTGTTATAGGACAAACAATTATTTCAAAGGTCCGCTGGTTTTAAATTAACTACAAATTACATATAATACTTAAAACCATAGAATAAATGTTTCTCTTTATAAAAAATCAAGGTTACTGTAGTTTGATGTGTTTTTGGTTTCATAATGTTGTGACTACTGTCAAGAGTTCAACGACCTACAGTAGGATGGCCTGTTGACGATCTTAACTGTAGAAACATGAATTGGACTCATAGGACGTTAGATTGCGTTTCGTCGTCAACAAATTGCAGTAATAAAAATTATAAAAAATAAACTTCACGTTCCCATAAACCTCTCTTATCGTCCTTGTGTCCTTGCATCCTTTGTACGCCACTGAACTGGATTCTGCATCTTGTAAAACATCCTGTATTTCAGTAAAACTTACTTCGCAAAGGGAATCCCCCACAATGAAAAATGCTGATATAGGGATTATATCGTTTTGTATTTTTGAAAGTTACTAGAGATCGTACCTTGACACGATAATTCATCATTTATAATACATAGTAATTTTGGAATATTCAGATAAGTAGTGTGACAGTCTTCCATAACGACGCCGTTTCTCCTACGAAAGTCTATGGTGCTCGCAAGTGCGTACGTAAAATGTAAAAATGGATTATTTATATCCTCTATAGATTTCGACAATATTATTGATCAAGTAATCGACGTAGGAAAACTTTGTTAAAAGGGTTAATATTTCTTGAATTAACTCACTATTGGACAAAATTGATCAACATTTACGGAATAAAAGTTAAGAGCTAATTGGTAAATAAAAGAATTGCTTCAATGGGAGTTAGAACTGATCCAAAGAATCTTACTTCTTCAAACGCTAAATAAGGAAGGTGAAAATTTCGCAACGAAGAAACAGTGTTTCTTAGCAAACAGGATTGCATCGACATGAAGCATTGAAACTTCAAAGCGACGAGTCATAAACTGTCCAACGGCAGAATAATGGAAAGCCAGAGAAAAGACAACTGGGCAAGCATCGCTTGTCTGGGTTAGCGGACGAAGATAAATAAATAAAGGAAACGGCATTTGCGCACAAAGGGAAGCAATATCCCTGCCTTTAGTGTTGTACGGTGCCCCTTGGTGGATGGGGAACTAATAGCAGTTGCGGTAAACAAGCCGGTTCTGTCACGGAAACATCTTTCCTCTTATCCTCCCATTTCTTCTTCTCTTTTCCGCCATCTTCATCGATCTTCCGTTTTCTTTCATTTCATCTTATTGTACCGTTCTTTCGTTCACTAATATCACTTTTTCTTCTCAAACCTGAATGAAAAATGGTTTTGAACAGAAAATGGGAAATAATTTATTGCAAACAATACAGGGTGTCTTGCAGTCGTAACTCGTCAAATTTCCGTTATTTTAAGGTGTAACTGTTTAAAAATAATATATGGAACAACACTAAGGAAATTGAGGAAAGGAAATTTATCCTAAAATGTGAAGACAGTTTAGAAAGGAATCTCGCATTACGTTCCTCAGACCTTACACCTCTTAATCCTTTTCCTAGAGACGTATTACGCCACAAAACAGGCAATAATCAGTAAATTACAAACAATCACTGAAGCGAAACCCACCTAAACGAAATAGAACGTAACATTTGCAATCCAACAAATATTGCACGAACATGAGATGTTCTTCTCGACGTTATTTAAATACCATGTCATACAAGTTTCGCAAAGTGTATCATTTAGTAGTTCAATGTGTTCAAGTTAGCTAAGACACCCTGTACATACATACATACATGGAATTTTGTGCACATATTCTACAACAGCATATTGGCGATATACTTTAACGGTTTTATGTAAAAACTATAAATTAAACCATACATTAACAACAGGAGCATGTTAGTACATGCAAGATGGGGCACAGCAGTGGAATACACGACAAACAAATTCTACTAAATCGTTTACGAATTGATCAAACTTTGAAGTCGATTAACACGAAAACGGAGCCCCGGATGAAAAAATGTTATACCAAAATATTTTCTTCTTTTTTAATGTAGAATCCCTCCCCTGCCCGGTTGTACTACGATTTCCGACCCAGCTTGTATAGGACACACTTTACTGAGTAAAAAAGTCTTATTAAACATAGATCGAAAGGTCAACCGTTTCTGAGATATAAACATTTTTATTTGCTAGTATCACGATTGAATTACTACTGGACTTTCGATATTTACAGAAGATTTTCCATGTGTCCTTCCATTTCTATACACGCTTGACATCTTTTTTCTTACAGAGTGGAAAAAACGTGGTTTATAAATACTGAAGTGAATATCGCATACGATGGAAGCAAGTAAGTCAATCATGATGCTAGCAAACAAAAATGTGTATATCTCAGAAACGGCTAACCATTTGACCTATGTTTACTAAGGCTTTTTTTACTCAGTACAGTACGTCCTATATACCATATAAATATTGAATGGTTTTTTTTTAACACACTGTATACATTTTCCGAAATTAATTAGTCCATGATTTAAAAATAAAATGACTGTACATATATTGTATATTCTTAGCAGGTATTTAAAAGACATGAGAAATTCACGATTCACCTGCGTTCGGCTCGTCAACATTTTGCTCGATATTAGATATCGGAAAACACGTTTCCATCATTGTGCTCCATTTTCTTTCAATTTTCTTGCTGCCCCACGCATGTACGTTTCTCACAGTCATAAGTGTGTCAGTTGGATCGTTGAACCGCAACTGTAACTAAATCAGAAACATATACACGAGACAGCTCGTAAATTATCTATGAACGAGGAAAGATAACTGACACAAATGAATTTTTATTTATGGCTATATTATTAATTGTGGCTTAACGTGAACTTTTTATTCATTCAAGTTAGAAGTTTCAAATAAAAACGTTGTGAAGCTCGACTCTGAATTCGTAACATCTTTTTATTGCGCCTCGTATTAATAACCGGGAATACGGGTACCTATTTCCACATTAACGTTTTTTCACGTTTTTTTGTATCTTTGCATTTATTCATATTCATGTTGAGCAGAATGATTAGACTAACCGAGTACTTTGGTTATAAAGAAAAAAGTCGTTAACATTTTGATCTTGACATAAGAGTTCTAGATTGATACGTTAATCATACATTCTTAATTTATTTCACAATGATGGTACATACAAACTTGTTCTTCAGTCGGTTAGATGTATTGGAGGAGAGTCGTTTATACTGCGCTCTTAAATTGTGTCTTACAACGTTCGGAGCACCAATTTCATCTCAACTTTGCAGGATTGTAGAAAATAAGAAAAATAATAACTATGCAAAATTGTAACGTGTACTGTTCTAAAATAAGAAAGATATTTACACTTAAAGTAACCGTTGCGTTTACACGACCCTCAATCATTTGAATTGTATGATACCATTACTTCCTTATAGTCTGCTGTGAGTAGTAGCTTCTTAATTAAACGTAATAAGAAGGGCTATTTTCACCGAGCTATAATAGAGCAGCATTTCTGTATTTACAGCTACTTACATTTTTAGAAACTACAAGAACATAAATTTTTCTCTTATTCTAGAGAGATGCGCGGTATAATTTTACACGGCTATTATTTTTTGTATCATGGGCAAAAGTGACTGCGGTTTAAAATTGTTTAGTGCCAAAGTACTTACTTGATACTTTCTTTTATTTAAAATAAATTTTCTTGATAATTAAGCTTAACATCACCAAACGACAAAAATTCGTTTGCCCGTGGAATAATAAATTGTAATTTTGTTCAGAAGCCAATTACGATTATTTCAAGAATATATTGTTTCATGCATTTCATGTCTGATGATATTTTTTGCAAACTGCAAATATACTAAATACTTCATGAAATTAAAAAAAAAAAGTAGGCCAAATGGCCTCACTTTAAAGGGTGGAAGTTTTACTTTTACGTCCCCGAATTGAATTTTCAAAAGACCTGCTCATATTATAAAACGTAGTGGAAGTCTAAAAGTTGCTGTCGTTTTATAATTTTATAAATTCAAACGACTCTACGGAATTAACAAATTTTCTTTCGAGACTCGTTTTTACTTTACAACCACCACTAAAAGTATACATACAATACATAATAACTGTATGCATCAATCATATTATAGAAATTATTAAGGCGCTTTCATTGAAATGTATATTAATTTTTATTGGAATAAATTGACAAATTCAAGGTAACATAAATAGTGTTAATAATTTAAACGATCTCACATCATACATTTATCTTACATATTTCGTTATAAAACAAAATAGTTAAAACGTTTAATTATCTTTAATGGTACTTTTTATTTTCTATTTCAAAGAAATTTTTGATCGCGAAACGCGATCAAGGGAGACTTTATTAATCGGCTAAGCTTCAGAGTAAATACACCGTAAAATCGGTACGTGCATAATAAAAAGAAAACGGTTAATAGAACCGTTGGCATTCTTGAATCTTACGCACTGTTAAATATCAATCAAAGTGAAGTTCACTTCAAAGCAATGTAAGAGCAGTCTGGTAGAATACGTCTTTTATAGAATTATGCACACTCGTTAGCACGTAATAAACGGTAATGCGCTTCACACTATCTTTACACTGTTCGTCGTACACTTCGTTCAACAGTTAATGCATTCTCTGCTTTGGCTAACGGCACACGGCCACGTTAACGTCTAATTACCAGGAAATTTTTGCAACGAGATATCGCAAGGAAAGGTGTGTATTAGCAGTTTAGCGTCGTTTACGCTGTTTATTCAATGACAACTTATGCATATCTATCGATACTTCTAGAATTTTCATTCATTGAAAGTAGAAACGTTTATCAACTTGAATATCACAAGTAGGGAAAACTGAGGCACAATTGGATATTTTTCGAAATTGAAACGCATCTTTCTTGTACGCTGGAAAAATAACGTTTGTACATCGGTAAGCTTTAGACATATTCTTAACCAAGTAGATGAATTTTTTTTTTGTGATTTTTATACAGTTTCTTAAATGATTTTCTTTTATTAATTCCTTTCTGTCGTTTGTTCAATCTTGTTCTGGTACGGGGTCATTTTGAACAGCACTGGGACATAATTGAACATAGAAATACCTAAACAATGTTGTATAAAGCATTTATTCAACTATCTTAAACACTATAAATACGAATAAAATTGAAACAAAAAGAAAAAATATTTCTATGTTAAATTATTTAATCTGATATCTGATATCTGATGAAGTTTTTGATACGTTTTGGCAACTTGGCAACTTGGCAACTTCATCCGAACGCATTATTATTGAGATATCGCCTACTTGAGGATAAACGAAACCAAATAACAAATTATTATTATTCCCTTTGTTTATTTCACGTAACCGTATTTTATCACATTTTATTTTACATGTAATTGTATCGAGGACTCTGCGGCTAATATTAGACACAACCACCCAACACATATTTAAGGTGGCAAATTTAAACTGTCTCAATATTCCCCAGTTCCCTGTATAAACTAAAAAAAAAAAAATAATCTGTATTAAAAAGTAGATAAAATTATTATCTTTTTCATTTCGAATTATAAACTGTCTACAAGCACTCTGCTAACAAGCAATACTGGGCTTTTGCATGGTTATCAAGTTGCAGCGAAGTAAGAAGGAAATAAAGAAGAGGAAATATTCTAAAACAGTTTTGTTATTGCAGAAAGAAAAAATAAAATTAACTCGATGGACTTAATAAACTACATAATTGTGCGATATAAATAACGAGAGCAGTGAAAGTTGTTACGAAAAATCACGATTTATCTATATATCAGGTTGTCCCGAAAGTTCCTTTCGCTTTATTAATAAATAACGGATGTATAATACTTTATGTTTCGTGTCACGTTACTGAGTTACGTACGAGACACTCAGACCTATTGTCTTTTTCCATTTCTCCGAAAGCTGTGTAATACTGTATTTTTTTTTTAACACTGCCAGACAGAACGCTGTGTGTACTACTGTGTAGACAGGGAAAGAAACTTTCGGGACAGCCTAATATTTATTCATTGTTATAAACTTCGCATTTTTTTTTTCTTTAAATTATTCTAAAGCAGCGGGTTTCCAACCTGGGGGGTGCCAAAATTGTTTAATAAACTATTAATTTTCATACCACAATATCTATAAATAAATAAAACTTCATTTGAATCTTAGCGGAGAGTATGAATCTTTGTATTACAAAGCAGTGCAAGTGTCTCTGTCGTTTGTAACGTTTTATTTATGCGAAACGGGCTTTTCGGCACTGGCTGCAATGAAAACCAAATATCAAGCCTGGTTAGGCTTGAAACGTCCAATTAATTACATATTCATAGTTTGTAAAAGTAACGTTGAATGCAATCAATTTATAGTCTATAAATTATGAAATTATAGTCTGTATTCAAGTTTTCACTAATTCTTTAAGAAGCAGCTAAGGGATAAAACTGGATTACTATAAAAAGCGCTTCAAGAACAGTTTTCATAGTTCTAAAAAAAATCTAAATTTGCGGGGGTAAAAGCATTTTAAACAGTCCAAAAAATACTACATTTTTAAAATTTGTTTCTAAACGACAAAAGCACTCTTTGCGATCATAATTTTCTATAAAACCGTATCTGTTTTTAAAGAAACATTGAACAAAAATTATATACTATTCGCACGCGCCTGTTTATTAAAAAATTTTGATTGAGAAAAAGAAATATTTCCATCATGAAATTCTCAAATATGCGATATTTTTTTAATTATCCAAGATTGTCTAATCGGCTAAATAAATTCATGAGGATTTGTGAGCGGTAAATCGTGCTGACGGAGAAGGGTTGATGGTTAGATGAAAAACAGCAGTTCTAAAGAAGAAGGTCCAAACGAGCGTGGCACGCTGAAGTTTTCAGACATTATCGAGATTGAGGATGCCAACGGCAGAGGTCGTCGGGTTGGAGGCCGAGAACTGAGTGATTTAGTGGGGTGGCTACTCGACGAGTGACCGAGATAACCTGCCTGTCCACGGAACAACCCCATTTGTCCAACGTCTTCCGCTACAAAACTGCTCACCGCCCTCCGGGCTCATGTCCTTTTGAATAATGATCGCGCTTTGTCAACTAACGCTTTGTTGATAATGCCAGATATGTTGAATATACCAAAGAAAATGCTGATTAAACTGTTTTTTCTATTCGGCGACCGTGGAAAACTTGAACCATCGTCAATATAAATATTCTTTGCATACAAATGGCTTTAATATTAATCACACCTTAAAAAAAAAATTTATTAAAACTTATGCGTGATCAACGATTGAGAATAAATGATGGGTTTTCGGTGGAAGATTTTTAATGTAAATAATTCCACGTTGGAAATGCGAAATTCTGACAATCCAAATATTGTAATAGTGTTATTTACTTTTATTTTGAATAGCATGATATTTTTTATTTAAATGATTGTACATTACTTAAACGTAGAAAGAAATTTTTTTGTAACACATATGCGTAATAAAATAATGTTAAATAAATCACAAACAATAAATAATAAGTTTTCACGTAAAGTTAAATATTAACATTTATATTTTAATACAAATGTACTTAAAATGATTAATATTTACTATACATAGGATGCAATATTTTTATCCTTCAGATTTAGAGAGTTGTTTTTAAAAATCGAACAAAAAACAGTATTCATAGTGATCTGAATTTTCTACGTTTTCGGAAAGTGAAGTATTCGGTAAATTATTTTTAGAGGTAGATATTTATATTTCTAAATCGCAACAAAAACTAGAAATTGTATTTGCTACACTGTGCTACAATTTTAGCCGTATTGATTGCATACTAAATAGATTACAGATGTAGTAAATCTAACACTTTTATAACCTTAGAACGAGTAAATTCAAAATAAAAATCTTAACTTTTCTCATGCTTTTTTAAGCATGATTTATTAGTTAATATACCTATTATACATTTTGTTAATTTTAGTAACACATTTAGTACATTTCATCTAATCGTAATATTAATTTATTAGTAATTTAATCGAATAATTATAAAATTCAAATGGAAAGAAAACTTGTACTGCTGATAATAGTTAAATAGTTTCAATCAAATTAAAAATTTTAATGATTATATCTGCAGTTATAAACTGTACACACAATACAGTCGAGTAAATATAGTATCCATTAAGTAGTGAACTTTTAGTTAAAACTAAGAATGTAATACAGAAAAGTAAATGAAGCTAATTTTACAGTACTCACTTGTCAAATAGATCGTATAAGACAAAGGATTGAAGTAACGCTGTGTATTATGTATGTCCATTTTCACTACGACAGTCAATACGTAACTACAATAATTTGCTCCACTCGCGTACCTCAAACCCTAAATGTTTTGCACCATAATCCAGTTAAGTAGACTAAACAAAAGCAATAGTTTGCTTCTACGCGTTTCAAAGTCAAGATTACGATAGTTTGCCATTGATGTACTACGCAATAAGTAGTTTGGGCCACTTTCTCGATTCAACGAGCACCGATGTCGGCGGAAAAACACGAATCGACTGCATACCGCAACATCTGACCGCCCCGAACATTATCATAGAAAGCGAGCGAGCGTCGATCAGAGAATACCAAACGTCGAATAAATATATAGGCGGTTTCAAGAGAAAATATATCGCGGTAAAAGAAAGAGTTTGCTCCGATTGTCGATGTTCCGTGAACGAACAGTGAGAGCACAAGCGTAGCCAGGACGAGGTCTAAAGCTGAAAAGTAAAGAGGCAAAGGTGGAACGGTTTGGTAGGACGAGATCCAACTTGAGCGGAAAGAAGAAACGAGAGCAAGGGAGAGATGGAGAGAGGTTCCGAGCAGACGAGCGAGGTGGGCCGTGGATTTATATCCCGGTCAGCCACTTTGAGCCATCAGCGGCTCGTTTGAAGTTCAACCGCGGCCGCGCAGACGTTATAAAGACAAACTATGCCTACGGCACCGTCATGCCCCACCACTTCATACCATAATTCTTCAGGCCGATCCTTGAAACGGCCACTCGATCTCCACGAGAGACGTACTCCTCTACCCTCCCTGCGACTTTTGGTTCACGAGTGCACACATGGGCTCTCTTCCAGCGTGTATACACACGACATCGCCGACACCACACAGACTCTTGGTCCCGTACGATCGTCTCTTTCTCACACCGGTTCACTATACTTCTCTCCACTCGTTTCCTTTACCCGAGTGCCCGAGGGTAATAAAGATGGTTCTGCTTATGTACAACCGGCAACTGGAGGCGGAGCCAGGCTGCCCTCTGTGGGCAGGACTAACGCAAATGACTCTTCCATGCAAGATGGCGTAGGCATACACCGCTACGTTTCTCTGCCCGCGAGGCTGCTTTTATATTTAGCATGCAATGTGTACAGCCTGCGCGGCGAATGCACACACCGCCATGCTCTGCACTCTCTTTCCACCATTCTGCTCTCTCTGTTCCGCTCCGCTCCGCTCTGTGCGCGCGTCACGCGCTTCGATACGCTCCGATGACTTCGCTTCAACTCCACGCTTCTTTCCCTCGATGGCCTTCGCGCGCCTGCTCTTTTCTGTTAATGGTTCGTCATTTGGCAATCTTATGTCAGACGTGCTGATATGCTAATTACCTGAATCTGCTTGATAAAGGTTTAACAAACTCTCGGTATAACTCGACGGGTTTTAAGTCGTAGGGGTGGTCAGCCAGTAACCCAAGGAAGCTCTACGACGATTTAGAGATTTGTTGAAATCTTAACTTGATATATAATCCTGTAACTGGTGGTAAAAGTAGCAGGACGCACCGCTATTCCCTTTATGGCTGTTATAAAGAACTCGGTGACATTGTTGCAACGCTGGACGTGTGTGCGTACTATTTATTGGTGACTATTATCGGTGACAAGCGTTGTGTTCTGCCCCCGCTAGCCATATTACATATTTTACTCTACTATCCCAGCAATAGGGCAAGGATGGGAATTATAATAATTACCTTCCATGATGTTCCAACGGTCTTGGAATTTTACTGGTTCAAATATCATACATGCCATTCCTCGTGTTATATTCTTACCCTAGAAGAAAGGTTAAGTTTGTACGAATTTTGACGTGAATTAATCTACATAAAGGAAGAGCCCTGATTTAAATTATACATAACAAAAAAGGAAAAGAAAAGAATAAATATTAGCGATCACATCATCACAAGTACGTTCATACTCTTTTAAGGTTATGTGGGATGCAGAGACGAATCGTTAAACGTGTACCTGCGAGAAAACAGTTTCTGACCGATCCCCCTAGTGGCGACCGCGAGAAGTAACCGTCACTCCTATACACGTGAACCTTTGGCTATATTCCTTGCATTGGAAACAATGATATTTAAAGAGATATGCAAATGTTTGGTAACTATAATATCTTCAATAATTAAGTATATGCAAAAACATATTGTATATACAAAATTATACTAAAATCTTGCGACTTATTGAAATTACAGGATAAAGAATAGCACAATGTATATTAGTTGAATGTTAGATTCACAAGAAGGAAAAGAAAGAAACTAACCATACAAATAATGTCCAGGAAATAACAAATGTTTCCGATAAAACAACAGTTGCCGGTTTCCTGAAAGAAACTAAAGTATACCGATATCTAAAGCGAGAAACGCTAACGATTCTGTATACGTGGACAAACCAGACGC
Source organism: Stelis phaeoptera (assembly GCA_943735885.1). NCBI lineage: Eukaryota > Metazoa > Arthropoda > Insecta > Hymenoptera > Megachilidae > Stelis > Stelis phaeoptera. The sequence goes on from OX030930.1 coordinate 6,451,057, forward strand.
AACAGTCGTTCTCACTTCGAGGAAGTATTTCGCGTCATGAAGAAGCCAGCTGTCGTTTTTCTGAACGATCTCTGATATTCGAACGAGGCAGGAATTCGCATTCCAAGTGCGGAACAAGCGTGTCTCGAATTGCTCGGTGAGATTTTTCGTTGGCGGCAAGGATATCGTGTACGTTAGAGAGGTGGAAAGGAAACAGCCAAGCTGGAGACGTTCGAAGAAGTTTCCAACTGCTAATGACGTTAAGGGATACGTGTCCCTCCGATCGAAATCCCCGTAAATCTTACTGAACCGCCTAACCGTTCTCTTGATTCATTGATTCCAGTAAGGAAAAGCAAGTTACTGAATAGGGGAACCGCAATTGCTTTACAAAAGGAAACGACCCCGTCGCTCTACGATTATCTTGCAAGATTTATCGGAGCGGCGCAAATTACTGCGACAAGCTTTTTACACGAACCACGATGTTGTCGTTACTGCCATAAAAAGATGTTAATTGGCCGGTGTAACGTCAGTATCCCTCTGTTTCCATATTTTAAACAGTTAGCCACGCTACGAGACGTTTGTTGTTTCACACGAAACGTATTTTGTAGGATTCGCTTGGCAGAACTTGAGAAATTGAATTAACTTAACACTAGAACTACCACACGGATGAAAATGACTTCCCTCAGATTTCTTGTTTGATATTACAAAATTTATTAAGATATTTGTTGAGATGTAAATTGATTTTTATTCGGGTAAAGAATTATTCATGTTTAATCCATTACTTATTTCGTTTTCTATTTTATTTTTTATTTAAAGGTAAGTGTGCATTAAAGGTCGATAATTCTAGTGTTAACAACAAAACAACCAAACTCGTAAAAACGATGAAATTCAGGTTTTCTGTTATAAATTATAGAAATTATTGAATGATAATTTTTGTAACCACGTTGTTGAATAATTTAGCAAGATTCAATTTTTTCTTTATTTTGTGAGTACAATGAGTAAGTAACAGCGTTAAACTTTATTCAGGCATTGAACTATTTGTAAAATATATGACATGATTTAAAAAATTTTGAACTTTTATCTCAAGGTGAAAACAAAGTTTTTCATTTATGATGAAGCAATAAACAAGTGATAAGAGAAATAGTGGAGAAGCATATCGCGTAACTGAAAATCGAAACACAGTATCTAACGACTAAAAAGATTAACAAATAAATATGTTTTACTACATAAAGTTAAGGTAGTTTATTTCCAATGTACACGAACAAATTCGTTCGTAAAATATTGCAAGTGAACAATCATATAAATAAATTTCAACTGAAGGATCATATTCTTCAATTACAATATCATGTTCTGTGCTTCATAATTTCGAAGTTGCACATGAAAAATCAAATTCTTATTAATAAACAATCACAATAACAATTTATTTTCTTATTACATTTGCATTTCTGGTTGCTGTTTACAGCTTGCAATAACTTCTTATTCTTCTTTGTACGTTTACGTAGTAAATTCCATACATGTCATTAAATTATGAATATTTGAAAATTGGGACACATAGTAGTCCCAAAGCTACGTTTTAGGAACAAGGGGAACATTGAACCAAAAATGGGGACAAATCTTGAGAAATCATCTCATCTGATCACCTTATCGGTGATCGTGTATGTATGCGATAACGGCAATATCTTCCAATTAATGATAGAAACATCTTATAACTCTGAAAGTAATGGTTTTTTGATTCATGCTTATTAACACCTAATGAGGTTCCAACTTTTGTAAACACCCTATAGAACAGAGAGTATAGAAGTATCGATTTTACTGCAATTTGTCACTATTTGTTTTTTTTTTTTATGGAGATATCTACAGTTTGTTAAACATCAATTTTCAATTACTAATATTTAAAACCCTAAATGGACCATCCTGAGGGGGTTATCGTAACTACCTACCCATCATATCAACAGCAAAATTTAGACAATAACTCCTGCTGCTGACACAGAATCAGGAGACTTCATGTAGATTTTATCGCAAACATCGTCAAATTGTACTCGTATGTTTGCACCGACTAGCTAGTTTTGTTTCCCGCCAAGCCCGTTGTATCAACGTTGTATACCAAGGCTTGGACAAGAAAGGACAAGAGAAAGAGGGGCAGAATGTAGCGTAGGAAGGCAAAGACAGTTTTATAGAGACGAATTCTCGTCGTAAAAACGTCACGGCCACCTCCGCAACTCCTGCTTGTCTTCGCGAAAGCATTACGAGAGCCAGAGGATTCACAAGTTACCCTGCGTGTTACCTTTCCTCCTCGCGTTTTACCCCGAGAGACGAACGAGTCTCTTGTCTTTGGTCACTGAAGTTCCAAAGTAGGCGTTGGTTAATTCGAAATATGCTCCGGAACTTAAACTTAGTATAATCTTTTTTTCCTTCACTACGAGATCACAATTCCGTGGATGGATCAAGAACTGAGCGGAAAACTACGTATTCAAGATAAAGTTAAGCATATAAATCAATTGATAAGGTTAGTATACTAGATCGTACTGTTAATAGATTTAAATATAAAATATAACTATTAGACCAAACATAGCGAGACCCCTGTGTCAGCGGGTATTGCGTTTCAAGACCAATCGCGGTTACGTGGAACCGTGAATAATACTGGATACTGTAGAGGATGTAGCATAATCCGTAAACACACTTTCAACAGTGGATTTAGCACACATAACCAACGAAAATGTTCGCATTAACGCTTATCTTATCTGACCTTGTTTCTGAATTACAGTCACTTTGGTGTTATACCCATTGTTCACTTATTTTCACAGAAAATGCTTGAAGTGACCACCTTCGGCTGGAACGTAAGTCTTTAGAAATCTTATCGTCGACCTTCTTACCCGTTCCAAATCGCCAACCATCGTTTGAATTTGTTGGCAACCTTCTAATGCGCTACTTAGTACGTCAACGTTATTTACTGTTATGTTGTGAACCAAATACTCCCACAAACAAAGATTAAACGGATTTAATTCCGACAATCATCAAGTGGGACGTATGATTTCGAGTGGCACATTTTAAAATAATTCGTTCAATGATAAGTTCTCCTTTGAGAAGTTGGTACATGATTCGCCAGTTAATTTCTCATTTAGAAAGCCAGTATTTACACAATAGCCAGCACCTCCATTCCCAACTAACTTACCTCATCACATCTACCGTCAGGTAGCCTAGATTAAATTCTAAAAACTACTTTCCCACTGTTGTAAACCTGGTAAAAAAAGGCCCAACTTAAAGAATAATAAAATTTCATTAATTCATTATTATAATTACGTGTAACACATACTCTCCCTGATTTCTATTCTAATTTCTTACGCTACACGTATTGCGAGAGACGGGAGCAGAGTTAGGGCACGTCTAGCTACAGCTAATTATTCGCGTAACGAATCGTCGCCAGTAATAGTTAATAAATCAACTCAGAAGGTTAAAGCTACATAATTGCTTGAGTATCTTTGTATCGTTCAACAGGATCGTTCTTTTGTTTTGATGTATTAACAACTTTCCCTGTAACTCGTCAGATATTAAGTGCTATTCGTTACAGTGGTATTTAGCTTGTTAAATACAGCCTTTATTAAAAACGAAAGACTGGATAAGATAAACGTTTATATGAACCTTTTTTATTATTATTGCTGAATTCATCTGAATTAATTCTGGATACTTTGAATAAAAATATTCTTTATTTCATATTTGTGTAGAATATGTATATTCTGCTATGCTAAATTGATACCGTAATTTTTTATTATAATCTATAATGTCTATGGTTAATATTTTCACATGATTTGGTTTGTAAATGTTTTAAAATTTTAATTTAAAAAAATCTAAACTGTGCTGTTATTCTTGTTTTTGCGCCTAGCAACACGAAACGTCGCATGGTGTGAATTAGCCAATAAGGATATCCAACAAAATATTAATTTTTTTTTGTACCTCCTTTGAGGAGTTGCAACTGTAATTTTTATTATGTATTGAAAGTATGGCTGTAAATGGTCTTTCTGTTGATATTTTTTATATAAGCGACGTCCTAAAATTAGAAACCAATGATTAGAATATAAAATATAAATGATTATATATTAAATAATATGAATAAGTGCGAAATTTAAGTAATTATTAAGTTCTCATAATTATTCGTAAATAATCAAAACAGCAAATGTAGGTATTGTATCAGTAAATGCGCAACCCTACCGTTCTGTTAAAATGGAAAGTCTTCAGACCAGTCTTCGTGCAATCCTAGTGTATTCATCGAGGCCGAATTAACATTTCCTGTGGCCTGAGACTACTCTGAGTAGAATGACCTCTGAACGAGTAACTGAAGAAGCAGGTGTGCATCGGCGTGGAGAAAAACTTAAGTCATAAGTTACTTATAACAATCTATTAAAAAAATTGATTTAAGAATCTGTAATAACATATGAAATTATAAGTCGGGACCCTTCAAAACGTAGGGTCTGTAGCTGCAGTCCCACCTAGGCTCCTGGTGTTCGTAGATCATTAGTAATCTACAGTCCCTGGCCATCGAATTAGCACCATTACAAATTTTCAACATTTTTCCCTGTTTGATGCGAAACAGGTTTCCATAGGCCTTCTTCTCACTTGTAATGTCCGGTAGTTTTCCCATATTCCACAAAATGCTCTTACCGAAACTCGTTGACTACCTACGAACGCTTCAACAATTCAGTCACGACTGATTCCCTTCTTCACGACCCTTAATCGCTCATCACCCACACAATTTGATTACCATCACGATAGTAACAAATCAATTGCTATGTATACATCGTTATCAATGTATTTAGTAAAAATTTGAACAACCTAAGACAATTTTCCATACATTACATAATGTTATACCCATAAAAATGAAATTTTCGTACGTGGTCCTAATTCGATTGCCAGGAACTGTACTATCTTTACAAATACTAACTTTTGAAGTATGCAATTATTCGTCACTTGTATTTCATTTTCCAAACAAAATGAAAAGTGCGCCGCTACTCAATTGGTAATAGTACTTACCACCGTTTTGTAATAACTCAAAGAAAATATAAATTAAAAAAAAAAAGGAGAAGTTCTTTTTCGATTAATCGGAGAAAGCGTTCATTCTGTAAACGATAAGGTATAATGGCAACAGCGTATCGCTTGTAAAATGAAAATAACCACGTATGAATGTATGGCAGCTGCGATATAAATTATCCGACCGAGATCCCGTCGTATAATGACCAGAAGAGGATCATTTTTCATGCGACTCGTTGATTGGGTATGCACGCGCTACAGCCAGACATTTATCACGCGTGCATTAAACATAATTTAGCACGCGATTCCGTATCCCGGCGATACGGGGTACCGGTAAATTCCCCGGCTGAACAAAAACCTTGACGAAAAACATCCTTCTACTTACATTAGTTTCAATCGTCTCTCGTTATAGAATGCGAGAACAGGCGGGCCAGGAGGACGAACAAGGGAGGGCGAAAGGAGTCGAGGGATGCGCGACAAAAATCGTGGAGTAGCATCACTGTTAAATGTTAACAACTGGAGAATTCCAAAGGAGACGCGGCCCTTTGATAGGCTACTGTTGATGGTCGGAGGGTAGGGAGACCGAGCCAGGTTTAAGACACATGCCTGCTTGCTAAGTAGCGGCTTCTGCTGGCGCGTCTACGTGTCTCTTCGGCCTTCTCGTCTCTCGCATTGCCGAAGAGGACGAAGACAACGACGACGACGACGACTGATGTCGGTCCGCTTTGCCGTGGCCCACGGCTCTTCGTCTACGTCTCGCGACGATTGATGGCCCTTGTGTTACGTGCTCCTCTCCTCTTCCCGCCCCCCTAGCTCTTCTCTTCAACGCTGTCAGCCGGAACCGCGGTCGTTCCGAACGTCTTACATTTATGGAATATCTTGAAATCTCCGTTTCACCAGCCTCGACGACCGGCAATCAAGCGATTGTTTCCGCTGTTTTGCGATCCGATCCCGCCAGCCTTTATCTCCGCTAAGACATCTGACTCCTGCTTGGACACCGTAGCTCATACCGCTTCAACGATAATAAGGGATATATGTAAATAATTCACCGGGCATTGACAAATTTAGCGTTCCGCTCGAATGCAGTGACACCAGCTTGCTTTTACATCGTTAAAGCATTTGAGGAAGAACGACTGATCATATTTTTGCTTTATCGAATTTTGGGTCACTTGGTACGATGATATTCACTGTCCTACAAATGTTCATATTTTGTACTATCTCTCTAACGATTAAAATAAACCAATTTGATGTTACATAACCTACAAACTGTCAAATCTTCAGTGAGACCATTGCAATAAACCTTTAAATATTTTAATTTATTTATCTATTCTTATTAGTATCGGTATGATGATGTAGAAGGTCTCTTCGGATCAAGCTAAAGCTAGTGCTCAAATATAGGTTCATAAATCATGTTGTGCTTAAAAAAAAATCAATTCTACTCGTCTCCATTTGTAAATACACATATTGTACCCTTTTACAATAGATAAATCATATATAACCATTTCGTTGCTCGGAGCACAACGGTGGCAACGATAAATAATCTTTTTTTTTTTTTGTGTGTGTGCCGTCGACAACCTATCGTTCATGAAAAATTCTTGTGAATCGTTTAACATTTCTGCCCTTTTCTAACATGGCACGACCTTGCCCCACCTTTTCGTCTTCACCTCAACGCCCATTCTCATGCTACGTAATGGGAAGTGGCGGGGCCTCCGCGTTGAATCTGACAAGCTTTTTCTGGTACAATAAAAGTCAGAAAGAAGCAATCTATTACCTTCCCCCTGCAGTCTATCCCAGAGGAAGAGGACTGACTGAGCTGAAGCTTCAAGTTGGTCGGCGCCCTTTGATCCACTTCGCCTTCCGACCGGCTACTGGAATTTTCTATTTACTATTTAAGACCGCCTATTATTGCCCTCTGTTGTTTCGTTAATTTATACACGATTGACATACGCGCAGATTGATGAGCTTACATAATTTATTACATGCTTTGTTAGAAGAAATCTGTTGCTTTGTCATTGTTTTTCTTTTATCTTTTTTCTTTTATCCTTGCAACGTTGCCAATGCCTATTATACCGCAAAGAAAGACAAAGAAACATGTAAACGCTCGCTTACCTGATGCATCTACATGTTTTGAATTTTAATCAAATTTCAGAAACCCTCTCCTAAGTGTACGGAGTGAGTCAGCTAAGACAAGCCACCTGAATAACTTCTGCAGTTTTGGAGACAAGAAGAAACGTTTAAAATAAAAGTTGTTTAGTTCCATGGGGATCATTTTGTTCTCAAACGTTACTTGGAAGATTTTTAAATTATCCATATTTTTTCAAATAAAACCGTACAATTTTATTTTACTCAGGAAAATTCTTCTAAACATCCTACGGATAAAAGTAATTATTAAGTGTATCAGCTGTTCCTAATTTTTCAAGATTTTTAACACTTCTAAATCAACCAAATAAGACTTTCAGCTTTCCACCGAATATCTTTTAAAATTTATGATAGAATGTTTCGATTGATTAATTGTAGGTACACATCTCTCGCAGTGGAAATTGTGCTACATAAACGTAACCATTTTAACCTATTGGCATGCGCAGCTGCCTGCCAGTCAACCGGGGACACTATAGCCGTTTCTTATTAATTTAAGTGTTTTGCCAAGAAACGGTATGACATGTTCAGCAGCGTTTTGTAGCTGAATATACAGTCCTCAAAAAAATTAAGGGATCTCCTCTGAGAACTCGAAAATGTAAATATGATCGAAGCTCAAGCGACCATAACTGCAGTAAAACTCGTCAGATCGATACCAATGAAAAACCATATGCTTTTCGAAGAATTTCGCTATGTTACTTTTCAACAAAGTTATGACGACGTTAAAGAAAAAGAAAATAAAATATTTGCACTTTTGAAGCATAATCCGGAAAGGACCTGGTACATTGAAGTGTTAATTAAATTGTAAAAGTGGTAGATGCATCTTCAAGAGAAAAGACAAATATTTCTATTAGTTCGTTCTTAAATGTCCTACGATGATTTCTTCGTTTTCTAGACATAATTAAAAGTCAAAATGGCCATTTTTATTTCGATGTTAAATAACTTGGTCAAGAATTTGATTACTTGAAAGATATACCGAGTTCTTAAAAGTGTAGCCCAGAATCCTGAGACACCTTACAAGATATCGTTCTCAGGAAGTGTTATCGATTAACTATTTTGACGGAAATTCAACAATTTTTACTTGTTGTTGAACTGTGTAACACTCCATGATTAATTTGTCATGTGTCTTCTGAATAATTGCTACAACAATGCATCCGTCCAAAATGGCGGGAGATTCGATTCGGTCAGTTATACAGGGTGGTCTAAAATTTGGTTCCCATGATTTTTCAGCCACTTCTAATAGTCTGTTAAAAAAATGTTTCAAACAAAAGTTAGTCAGTTATTAATGATCTATAAATTTCATCGTTGTCAATTTGAAAGAAAAGTTTTATTTCAATGAAAAGTCATCTTGATCTTTTTAGACATCACTATGCATATCTGACTACACAGTTTTATAGGCAATTTCAAAACGAATTCAATGATCTATTATGTTATGTCTTGAGTTGACTTTAGCTAAGAAGTTGGTATCAAATAGCAGCTTTTTTCCTTCATTTCTAAGAAAAATTGATACTCACAATTAGACCACCCTGGATAAGCTAAAATTTGCAGAGACGCGCACTGTATAATTTTTACCGTGGATGACTGTGTATGTGTAGGACGGTGGCTTCAGGTAGAGCAACGGAACCGAAAAGAATCCAATCCGTTTGGTAAAAGCGAGGCCGTAGATTTCGCGGCGCCGTTGATGTGACACGCCAGACTCCCGCGTTCCAGCAACCCTTCTTCTTCTTCTTCTTCTGGTCGGTGCTGCGGGCTTCGATACCCGTCCGTCACGAGCCGTCATTAAGCACCGACCAGATTCCTATCTGAGCAGACAGCTGAGCCCCGATCCGGACCAGCAGAGAGAGCGTCGGCTCCCGCTGACCGCGAGCATTAAAGCTGCCGACGGAAGAGCGGGGTCAAGGCTTCGACAACCCCTCAACCGTCCGTTAGGAACCTATCGATCAGTGTCGTCCTCTTCTACGCGTCGACCAACTACTCCCGCGGTTAGATTTGCGGAAAGCCACGAGGGATCGCTGAATTTCAATGACTGACGGACGTCGAACGTGATTAGTGCTCCCCTCTTTGATCTTGTGCCTTTCCCTCCATCGCAACACACTTCACCGATCTTACTATTATTCTGTGTTGTAACTGGAAAGCAACGACAAACGTCGTAATATTGTACTTGGTTAACCCTTATTGTGTAAATGTATTTATGGTATTCTTAATTTGTTAACATGAATTTTTTTATGATCGATAGATATTTTAGTGGGTGATAACTTGTAAAAAAAAACCTAAAAGAATTCATATAATATTGTAACTCCTTATAACAAGGAGGTAAACTAGCTCGTTTGTCGACAGTTGTGGAAAAATTAGGAAGCTCCCGAAAAAGAATAAATAGATCCTTGTCTCTCCAATGGTGCTGTGACAGGGAGGGTGATACAACAGTAGCAGGAGAGACGAAGACAGAGCAATAGCCAAGATGCATGATTTTTCGATGCAGTTATTGCAACTTTCTGATCGGAGGAAACAATATTTTCGCATAATTTTGTTTTTTTTAAATATTGATTGTATGATAATCTCAAGTATGAGTATTGAAATTATCATAATTTCAAGTATGATAATTTCAATAATTATATGAAGTATCAAACGTCAGCATTAAGTTAAACAATTAATATTATCATATGTATTGTATTATTATTAGCGGAAACCTATTAATAAGCTTTTCAGCACTACTGACTGCTAATTAAAATCCGATTAGTAAACCTTTGGTCGTTATATTTTCGTCTGCAACACCGTTGAGCTGAAATAATAAAAATTAGGTGTGCTACAATTCAGGGAAAATTGACAATAAAGGTTACACCTACTAATTTTTAATTATTGTTGAGGTATGAAGTAATAGTGTCTGTTTTTAACCGACTTCGAAAAGGAGGAGGTTACTCAATTCGATCAGTCTATGTGTATATTTCTTTTTTTTTTTCATTTTAGAGCGGTAGATAATGTATTAATAGCTGTCTGTTTGTTTGTGCTAATTTTGAATCACAAACACACACGATAAAAAGAAAAGCATTACCATAATTGAAGTAATAATGTTTTTGTTTAACTTTCAACTTACACGCCCGGGAAGATAACATGATTATTTTATTTTGACGTGTCCATCATGGCCACTACGGTCTCCGATCTGTTGACAATGCAATAAATTATTTCCCTAGATAAATGGCTAACTGATATCGCTAAAAGCAACGAAAATAGTTGGTCTAGACGCGAACAAATTATTCAGATAACTTACACCAGTTGCTTTCCTCGGTGAAATCTGCTGATAAACGATACATTCCTTTATAAATTCATTTCTAAGTATCGGGATACATGCCAGACGATAACAAGTGACTGTTTTCTTTAATCGTATAGATGTTTAATGTTTAAATTGACAAATATTCGAACGTTTGACAATAAGTTATATACATTATTTTGGTATGTAGAACCCTATCAACAGTTAAAGGTTACAAACAATTATTTAAAAGTTCTGTAGGTTTATACTGTTTATAAATTATACAGCTTATTGCAGATGAAATTTCTGAAAGTTATTCGTTTAATTTTGATGTATACCTACTCCCTGGATTAAAAAATAATATTCTTACTTAATAGGATGAGGGATCTATATTTTCGCGAATAGCGCACTACATTATTTTTTTATATTTCAGCATTTGAGGTATATAATTATACTATCCATTTTGATCGAAGCAGCGATCTCGTTCTATTACTTTCAATTAGTAACAATAATTATATTAGAAAATAACTTTGTGTATAACTTTATATCCCAACCTACATACATATATTTCATATTGATTATATGTGGCAATTAATTTTCAAACGGTGTGAAAAGAGAAAAGTGAGTTAATATTAGGTATACCGCAGCTGCAGATGATGCCACCACCTATGTACATTTACACCACAGATGTACAAATTTTATGCTATTTTTGCATAAATCCATGATTTGTTTAATATTCGTAATAATTCCATAACAAAACATTTTTATGAATATTTCTTCAACTTGTTTTCCCGATTAAAACTAACAGGACAAAATTGAAAATACATCCTTTTATAATATATGCTGTATGAATTACTATAAAACATTGATTTTAAATTTTCGTCTCTAAGTTTCCATGGTAATTATACTAATTATTGTAGATGAAAAAATTGATTGGTTTTGAATAGTTGCTATAGAAAGCTTAAGGGATCGAAATTTGGTCCCTTTACCCAAGCACGGTATGAAAAGAACATCGGGTGGACAAAAGGGTAGCGTAATGGCGTGGCATGGAACATGGAAGTTTCGAGCTACGATCAGGTAGTTTGAGACAGGCTGCTAATGACGAGGCGTTAATTCAGCCACGCGAGAAGGAAATGTCCACGGCCTGGTACGGTCATCTCGTCGCTCGCTGTCAAGCATTATGGAGGCTTATGCATCAGAGTGATGAACGATGTCCCGCGGCCGTGGCACGTTGAACGAAAAGGAACATGGAAGGGGAGCATCTGCACGCGATACGTGGAACAGGTCGATCCTTCAACGCTGTTCGAGTAAAAAGCTCTCGTTTATTACTTGCCGCTTTCGCGTTTTCACCTTTCAGTTTAACATTCTCTCGAATGGACGCAGCCATAACCTATGGACCATTTGGCTAGTTAATACAAGTATAATAACCATAATAGCGGATATTTTCGAAACACGTACATCGATTGTAGATGTTACAATTCTAATAATAAGTTATAAGTTATAAGTTACCAACGTAATTTTGGTATCGTTGTCGATTGTTTAAAATTTGTATTTTACTCATTATGTACATCTGATGATAGGAAGATTTATTATGTTTATTCTTTCCTCTACGTTATATCTTTCTACCAAAATAAAATAAGATAAAAAAGAAGTAATTCAAAAAATGAGCTATAAGATCGTTTGTTATTAAATATTATACATATATACCTAAGTCGAAGAGTAGGTATACCAAGAGGCGACACTCTGACAGAGAAACTGATTTTAGAGAGAGATAAAATGTACAACCAATTTAAATGCCCTTTCGGTAAACGAAGAGTGGGAGAATGCTTTCGCCCTGATGTTCTGGCAAGCGAGAGCTCATGGCATCCAAGATGGCACTTGCTTAACGCTTAAAATATATTTTCTACCGTTATCATTTGATTATATTTTCTCTTTTTCAACTTTTCAATCTCGTTAAATTGATGTACTTACATCTGTCGAGAGCCAGTGTTAGTAATACACAGAACATTCACGACACAAACAGATGTCTAATTATTACAGATTGAAATGAAATAAAGATAGTAAATCCAGAGTTGATTTGAATTTCCCCCTTGCCTGTACAACCAATAGGCAATCGGTCGACTTCAAAGGTTCCGCCCAGAGTGTCGTCTCTTATTATACCTACTCTTTGCCTAAAAGTGTTGGGAAATTTTGTTGTCTTCGATATGTAATAGTACCCAGCAGCCTTCTTTAATTAATCTGTAATGTTCGTTATCAGTTGTCGGACAAAAATAACACGAAGACGGATGCTTGACACTAAAGTGATAAGGAAGTGATAAATCTTGCGAATGACACTTTACCGATAACACGAAGCCCCCCGCAAATGATATAAATTAAGCGAATAAGATAGCTTTTTAATCAATCATCAACAATTAATATAGCAATATACAGCAATATACAGTTATTGTTAAATGTTTTTCAGTTTCTCCTAATTTAAAAATTACGTGCTCATTTATCGTTTATTATCGCTAAATTAAATAATTGTTTCTCTTATAAACACGCGCGTGTTTTAATTTCTCGAAATAAGAAATGGTAAGTTTATTTTTCTCTTACGTGTTTAATGTATGATCTAACGGCCTAATAAATATGTATAGTTTCAATAATCGTCGTTGTTACATTTACATTTAGTCCTTTCGTAAAAATCGATTAATTTCGTTGATGAAATGAAATGAAGACGCAAGTTTATTCTCTGAATAGATCTGTCTTTGTTTTCCCGCGAAGAATTAAGAATGATGCGACACGATAATAACGATTGGCATACTTGTGTGTTTGCGTGGAATTGCAAAATGGCTAAGGGACAAACAGTAAATCAAGATACGAAGCTCATCGGGTAGCTGTGTGTTGCGACAGTTATACGAGCCATCCATCATCATTTAGAGGTGGCATCTATCAGCGTCACCACTCGTGAAAGCGATAATAACGATTCCACGGCTTAGCGGCTTGCTTTGACCCAAGACAACGTCCACGATCGTTAATTTAGAGACATCTTTCCTTCCACTGTTCCTCTTCATCTCTGCGTTTATATCTAAAGTGTGTACCAGAACAAAAAAGATGAGCTCTTGTTAACCGAGTTAGATGAGTTAACTTGTCGTTCAACTGATCTAATTTCGGTCGGTAATAGGATATTTCAAGAGATCTTTATTTTTAAATGTTCTGCTTAATAATTAATAAATATCAAGGTAATACAACACTATACAAATAATAATACTAATTTTGAACAAAAGTTAAATGTTAATACAGTCAGTTGCGATACAAAAATAAAATATTAAATTAACTAACATAAACAATTGGAGCAGAAAATCTGACAAAATCTTATTCGTAGCATTTTGTTCGCTATATCTGCTCTACGTAATTCCTAAAAAATTTACACATAAGTATTTAGCTATTGGCATAAATGTTAAAAAGAAAATACATTATATTGAATCTGATTCAGAGAAAAGCAAATGAATTGGTATTTCCATATTTTTGTTATACATATATATTTCAAATAACTCTGCTAATGGAAACATGATTCACGCATGTATTTTTAATTCTGCAAATAAAAACTAATACGATAGAACTATCCGCTTATCAGAACGTCCATTAGCTGAACAATTTACTATCAAAAGTTTTATTATTTGAATAGCGTTTTCTGTTAAGTGCAATTTTTACATAATTTGGTATCTAAAATGATATGGGATCTATAGATGTATAAATGAATCATGAATTACCTAAAAATTGCTGTTTAAATAAATACAGTTTAGTATTAGCTTATTGTTAGTATCAGAAAGGTAGTTATTTTCTTATTCGAAAATTCTAATACCCAAATACTCGTGTCTTCCCATTAATTCTGACAAGAGAAATTCTTTACTTATGTAATGTTCTTGAAAGTATAAATAAGAAGTTGCATAATTACACAAATTATTGTTTTGTCATTATCTATATTTCTATATTGCTTTATCATTACGTTTGAGAGACCGGGTGGCAGAACCCTGCTACGATGAGATTTGGAAATTATGCTTTCGAGACTTATTACGAAACGAAAAGAATCGATCGTTATCAATAGTAAGGTATGAAACTGTCAAAAGCTATCGACATAACGGCTATCGATAGTTCTGCACCTTCATTCAGACGCTGGGCTGGCTCGAGGCTGGAACAGAATTCCGTCAAGATTTACAAATGGGCAGAATTGCAGTACATATGGCAACATCGTTAAAGAACGATGAGATCTGGCAATTATCCCTTTGAGCTTTTCATTTGTCATTTAGGAAAATGACAGGCAATGGGATAATTGACAAATAATACAGAAAAAGAATTTAACTATAAGTATTGCCGTCGGATGTGCGCATTACCAAATGTCCAGTTTTGCAGTTGTATATTTTACATATGTAGCACCCGTTTGTCTAAAAAGGCGCTTCGATCGATTCGGAGTTAGCCTCAAACGGAACTCCCCCCTTAAATCTTTGTTCATTAGGTAATGTGCAAGGTGTTCGACAACAGGTGGGCATAATTTCAGGGAGTGGTAGTTGGGGTGATTCTGAACCGCTTTTTCCTTTGCCAAAATGCTTGTTAAGGCTTCGTTTTTAAATTATTAACGAAAAACACTGACCAATCAGAGCGTGCATAGAGTACACACTCAGTCGTGATAGGGGAACTTCGAGCCAGGACGTCGGACTAGAACGAATCACGGCTAAGCATGCACTATTCGCGCGCTCTGATTGGCCGGGGTTTTTCATTAATAATTCAAAAATAAAGCCTTAACGAGCATTTTGACAAAGGAAAAAGCGGTTCAGAATCACCCCAGTTACCACCCCCTGAAATTATGCCTACCTGTTGTCGAACCCCCTGTATAAAGCATGTCCGAACAATGGAATCGATCACTTCGAAAAGGGATTATCTTCGTTCTTTTAAATGACTAAAGTAATAACAAAATACATATTGCATTCTATTATATTTGGAGAAAAGTTATAGCATCAATTTTAACGGTATCGATGATTTCGTCATATCCGCACTAATTATCTTGAACTAGAAAGGTGACTTACAAACGAAACAGTAATTACTCCAGAGAAGTTGACCAGAATATCAGTCATTCTTTGTTCCCCGTTTACTCTGTCGATGGAAGATAGCGGCGCGTCGTCAAACAAGCAGGAAAAGAAGAGGAAGAAGAAGAAGAAGAAGAAGGAGAAGAAGGGGCGAAAAGCAGAGAATAGGGCGGGTTGGGTTAAGCATTGTGCGCTGATAGATGTGTCAAATCCGGGCTGTATTGTGTCGGCAGAAATAAATGGAACCTGAGTGAAGAAGCAAAACACGTGCCTTTGTTGCCGGTCTACTCATCGAAGGTAATTTAAAGCACCTTTCTTTGGCAATATCCGCGGCTAGCCTGTATCCCCTGTCGCAAGATAGTGCGCCGACATGTGCAGCTTGGTAACAGTCAATCCATTGTCTCCATTGTAAGTAATTAGTTTAACATTTTGTAATTTGAACATATAAAATGTTTCCTAACGTCTAAAACTCATTTTAGAAGTATATGAGAGTTATGAAGTCAGAAAATGTTAACAAATCTTTTATTTTCATATACATACAGGGTGTTAAAGAAAAACCATTCAATATTTATACGGTATATAGGACACACTGTACTGAGTAAAAAAGCCTTAGTAAACATAGGTCGAAACATCAACCGTTTCTATCATCAACATCTAACGTGTTAACACGTTGACTGCCACAGTGAAAACGGACGTGGGTAGTCAGACACGCTGAAATCCTAATTATTAACAATACAATCAACTAATTTTCAAATTTAACTTTTCAATTCGATAGCTAGCATTATTAGCTTAATGTTAACGCTATCCGTGGTTTATTTTATCATTTCTATTGGTAATTATTTGATTGTACAAAATTTCGGGTGCCGGTCACCGGTGACCCCCGTGGCAGTCAACGTGTTAATAATATTTAATGCACTCGTATCACGTAAGTATGAGCTTTCCCTTCGTTCACCAACCTGTAAACCATTCTTGATGCATTATTCAAAAGACGAAGTTTCATCACTTTCTCCGGTTTTATAAATTAACGCTTAAGAGGATGAAAAATACAAAAGAAAACGGGAACCGGCAAACGTGCAAAACCGTCCCGTAAAATGGGTAATAAATTCATCGCGGAAAGATCGATGGAAGAAAGAAAAGGGTACATACGATAGCACGAAGCTCTTAAGCGAGCAAACACGACTAAAATAACATCTCAACGTCCGTCAGAGGAATATATATGCTCGTTCGGGGCGAATTCTTTAATGTATCTCTTCGGTACGAGCTGTTCATTTAGCGTGCGCATAACTCAGAATGTTTGTCGTTGCTCTATGATTAGCTTCTGCCCAAAGAAGAGGCGCGTATACGCAAACGAGAGGAAAGAGGAAAAGAATGAGAGGGAGAGAAGGTTGATGGAAGAAGAGAGCGAAGGTTGGTAGTTGCACGTCATCCAAGAAAGATGCATCGTAGCGCTCAGGGCAATGTCGGGAAGATCGAGAGAGTGAAGGCAATGCCACACTCTGCCACCCTGGCGACACGGCTGGGTGCAAAGCTGAAAGCGAGAATTCTCCCGCAGCGTGGAGACGCGGCACTCGCTCCGCATAAATCATTCTGCTTCTGCTTGGAACAGGAAGGCGAAAATAGATGGAGCTCCCCTACTCCTTCTGCCCCCCTTCTGTCGCCTTTACCACCTCTCTCCCTCGTTCTCCTCCCCCTCCTGCTATACCATCTACCGTGTTTATCTTCATACACCGCTATTTATTTATTTATTTGTACGTTTTGCTACTGATCAATCTCAGTTTATAATTTACCCGTACAAGGAACAGCAATTTGGTACTTGTTCTGCTACTAATTCGTTATGAAGTAACGAAAATAATTAATCGGTAGAGATTTGTTTCATATTGGTTAGTAAAAGCTTTGTATAATTATTATTTATAACTTTGGAGCGGGGCAGCGAAATTAATCTGAACTATATGCAAATATTGTTTTCATTATAGTTTTTTAACTGTTTCTTCGAGTCATTTTCCTGTAATAAATTTTTGTTGTTGATATTCAGAGGATTATTGTATAAGAATCATGTTGTATCTTCCTTTGAATTATTTCTCTCTCATACTTCATAATATTCTATATAATTTATAGTCATTTTTTGTTAATCAATAGGTAATAATGAAACCTATTTTGTTATCAATTTTTCATTAATTTAAACAAATGTGATAAAGAAACACATGTCATAAATTTTGAGAATTGTTTTGTGCGCCTCGTTATTTATTTTGTCTAAGTAAGTCGAGAATAAAAAAGTGTATAACACAGAAACTTATTGATGTTACTAAGAATGAACAATTACTCGTTCCTTATACTGAAAACAACAAAAAATATAGGTTTATGAAGAGAAATGCTTATAGTACAGCTTCGTTTATCCTTCCTTGTTGAAACTGTGTGGTTAATTCATAGTTAAGCTCTCATTATCTGGATTATGGTTCAGCACCAGTTATATGATCCTTAAATTATGCAGGGAACAATTTTTTTTTTGCCAAAATTTACTTTGGGGGACATTATCGCTTAAAGCTTGTTGAATTTTTTCATTTTTCAATATATCTTGTCAGCCATAAGATATAGAAAACTCTTTAAGCGGAAAAAATAAATCTTATCAAAAGATTTATCGAACTGCAAAAACAAACAAAAAATATGTACAGATATAACGAAAAGTTCAACAAACTTTAAGAAATAATATCATCATTTAGACTATGTTTTAGAGTAAATTTCGGTCGAAAAGAATAATTTCTCGCACGATTCAGTGGCCTTTACAGTTATACCAAGTTTTATTAAAATCAGAGTTTTCTTTGTATTTATAAAATTATTTTTGTTGTAGTAAAAACATTAAAATCATGTTGTTAATTGCATATGGCAAGCAATTTTAATATTTCTTTTCGTTTTATAAGTACAAAGAAGTGTTAAAAGTGTTAATGAAATACATGTATGTATGTTATTCATTCATTCTTCACAAGCCATTATCTAATTAACTAATGTTAAAATAAGGATCTTTAGCTAACATACGCGATATTGATGAAACTTTTGAATAGAACTTTTCATTGTTAGCGATTCTTCGAAAACTTCGTAATTCTTTGCAACACGTTTAGCAACAGCTGATCCTTAAAACTCCAGACGCCGGAAGGTCGTACTTTGACCACCAACCGTGAACTTGCCAAAAAACCTTGTTGTAACCGTGTGCTCCGTTCTGTTCTGAAGAAGTAGCCTCACGAAAATGGGTATCGAACTTCGAGGTTGCAGTTTTGCACGACCTTTCGTTGGATATCCCGCGGCGTGGGCCGGATACCTGGCCGAGGATGTCACGGAAATATGTGGGAGGTCTTTATTCAGGGTGGAAGTGAAGGGAGAAAGAAACGAACTCGTGTGTACTGAAATTATAGAGTGTGCAAACCATGCTTCTTCAAACATTAAGCATTCCTTTTTGAAAATTGACAAGCTAACTTCTATCTAATTTAACTGAAGTTAAATGCTGTACAGGTTTTGGAAGATTTGAAGGAATTTTATATTCCATAGTTTTGTAAATCTTGAACCACGGATTTTGATTCAAAACTGAATCGTTTTGAATGCTTTAAAGTCCGAAAAACATTTTCCTGAACAATAGTTGAAATGTTTTCGAATAAGGGAAATAAAAACATTTTTCAGTGATTACATTAAATTTTTACATAAAAGAAAATATTCCCTTGAAATAATTGTAAATATTTGAAACTGATTAGAAAAATGGTCACTAAATAAGAATGTAAGTACTCTATGTAAATCCGTAGAATAAAGTAAAATTTTATAACACAGTTTTAGTTTTCTTCCGTTCCTTTTTTAGATTTATGTCCAAAATAAGCGTGAAAAATAAAATCTCATCTAGGAAGAAGTCATCGTTCCCTTCCGTTCTACAATTTTTCACGCGTAGATCATAAAATCCATAATTCATCATCTGTTTATACAGATGATGTGTATATGTAATAAGAAACAGCGTCATAGCTGCTTTCTATCAGCTAAATTATAAAGATAAAATGAATAAGATTTTCATAAATGATCGAGCACTCCGTGCGCAAGATTCTGACAGTGATAACTCAAAAATCACATTTCTTTTAGTTGTCACTTTTCTCACAAGTGTATGATTTGTATTTTATGTTGATTCATGCCATTATTTTTGTATTCGATAACTGCTCCAAAAAGAACTAAACCGTTACAACTAGAAGAATATCTTGACCATGTTTAATGTTTCTTTGATTCACCCGAATTTGTTTGACTCGATTTATATTTTTGATTCAGCATGCATTTTAAAACGAATAAGTTTTGATTCGTTGTAAAATATTGTTGTGACGCTATGTATTAGGGTGTAACAAACTGAACGTGCGATAAAAAGAGATAAAGAGCATAACGTATTGTTAGACATTTTATAAATCACCGTGTAGCCACGAGCCAAAGAGAAGCCACACAACTTTGTCATTTCGTTTGAGCAGACTCGGAAGGAGATGAATGAAAAACGGTGACGATGACAAGAGATCGAGAAAAATCAATTCATACCTGCTTAGTTTTCTCGAACAGGGCACGATCTCGGAACGTCGTGTTTCGCTTGTTTCCAAGACTTCTCTTTGTGCCTTGGGACCGTAAGCTGTTCCTTTTCTAGCAGAACGCTTGCTGGGTTCTCTCTATCCCCAGCATTCACGCTGAGCGAAGCGTGGTGCGCCATAAATCTTCGCCCTCTTTTTACGTGTTTGACCCCCGAGTGACTATACCATTATTAGACGCAGCTTTCAACTTTATCCCACTAAGAATTTTACGAAACCACACCGTAACTAAGCCTCCATACTTCACCTTGCTTCCTTCGCTTTCTGACATTTATTGACCGGCTACGAGTTCACCCCCCCCCCCCCCCCCCCCCCCTCCAAACCCCTAGTTTTCTTTTCGAGAACGCATCGAATTTATCGCCTTGTGTCAGCAGCTTCCACGTTCCACGTTCCCGCTACCGTATCAAATTTCTCTAAGCTGCGTTCCTCATCTGGATCTTTGAAATTCTAACCGTGTCACATAGAAATTAGCGATCAAATTAAGAAAATTTTCTAAGGATGATGGATGAGCGAAACACTTCTACGCTTACTGGAATACAAGTGTGATTTATTTTTATGAGCTATAAATTAATTTTCTCTTCCAATTTTTTTTGAATAAATGAATAATTTAAGAAATCTAAAGTTTTCATTTCTTTCTATTAATTTTATTCGCGAGATATGTATTTGTTTCGCAAAAATGAAATTTGATAAAGGTCATTAACTATTAATAATATTTGTTATGAATAAATATTTCGCTTGGAAGTGGAACTATTGGAGCTGCTGCGACCCTACTTAATTTGAAATAATTTCATACTGATTACCTAATACGATAAAGTCGTTTTAAAGAAACGATTGCACAGTAAATACAATAATGAAGTCACTGATGTGCATATAAAACTAAATATAAAGCTATATATATGAAACTAAAATTAAAGATCTACTTAGGCGTTAACGTTGAATCTTATTTGATGAAATGTATGATGTGAACCAAGTAAAGTGGTATGAGCTCCTTTTTTTGGAGCCATAGTAGATAATTCATTTTATTAATTTTATTTTTAATCAAATGCCTCACTGTATCGTATTAAAGTTGTAGCAGAGCCCATCTGTGTTTGCAAAAAGGAAAGTCAAGATATCAACCATATTTTCTGGCAATCTGAGCTGTACAACTCATAACGGTCGAATTTTCTGATACAGCTTAACAAATTTAAGATGCACTTACCATTGTGTATTGATACACTGATCTTCGAACCAAATATTGCTGCTTGTATTTGTATGTGTACCTTTCTGAAGAAATGCGACTTAAAAATTTAATTTTTGTAAGATATATATTTATGTAACTATTGTGTTAATTACTGTACTAACTTTGTTAAGCTAAAATAAGACTCACAAATAAGTCTTCAGATGCTAAAAAAAAAAAAAATACTTAGCGTGTAATATATACTTTTGGACAATTGCTAAGTGTATAAAGCGAACGTATTGAATTGAATAATATACTTGAAGTACCTTTTTTGTTTTGCATAATTTTAAAAAATATCGACATGTTTCGTCGTTTCGAAGAAAACAGCTCGTGACACATTATTTGATTCACTTTTTATATTTTACAATATTTGTAGAAAAAAATAACGTTCGATTCCATGTAAAGATTTAAATTCACACATTTGACATTTTCTCGATTTTACGATCACTGCAATTTATATGTATGCAGTGTGATAATAAATTTAATTTACAAATTCTGAAGTATACAAAGGAAATGACTTTCAGGGAATCGACGTAAACATCATCGATTCTGATAAAAGTGTCACAGAAGATCTATACTGTAATGTTTTTCGCAGGAGCACGATCAGAATGTAATTAAATTGATTAATGTTATCAACGTTCCGTATCGCGAACACGTAAGAATTGCCATTCTGCAGTTGCGCGAGTATTTCGCTCGTAATTCAATCAGAGAACGAATTATTTCGAAAGAACGCGTCAGCGACAGTGTTTCTCAAATTGATTACAACCTGCAGTCGTCTGTCTTTAGATTTATGTTTTCCACGTTTTGGCGCAGAATATACTTCGGTGCAAAGGAACGAATACAATTTGACATCTAATTTGATAATTAAGATACGGTATCCTCGCTAATAAAACAAACCAATGAAATCGAACTGATTTCAATCGTGTTGAAAGTAACTTGTAGAAATGTTACGAAATTAGTACGATAAATCTGACAATTTTTCAGTAAGCATCTTCGATTATTCGTGAAATCAGTTTCAGTATAATTTTACAAACAAAGTTTTGTTGAAAACAATATTGGAAATATAATGTTATTGTGTACAATAATTAAACAAATAAGTTCTGTAACTTCCTTGCATAAAAGGAATCTAATGTATATAGAAATATCGAGTAGTAATAATTAATAATAATAGTACACTAATTTTACTTTTCAGCTATGCAACATTAAAGCTATCGTATTTGATAAGTTTATAATATTATTTTGCGCCTAATCGTTAATTTATAAACATCAGCTTGATGAGTCTGTGTTTGCAGCTTTTGAAGAAAAGTAATTATAAAAGAGTGTAATAACTAATTCAAAGAATAAAAGAATAAAAAGAATCTATTCCATAAGAGTGTTACGTATTGAGTCGCGTGCAAAATCTTATAAGGTATTTATTTAAATATAAAAATGAACCAATGCAAAACAATTCAAAAATATTTTGCACATAATTCAGATAACTTATTATTTAAATAACGAATATTTTCGAGCTCAAGACGTATAATGAAAAATACACAAATTTTATAAAATCAATTTATAAAATATGATTTATTAAATCAAGTGTGTAACTATCGATATTGATTCTACACTGTTTATTCCTTTTTATTGCCATAACTAATAATCTCGTGCAAAATCGGTATCATAATACCTTTGCGTTATTACATTGATAATCGGAGTAAGAACAAAAATATCAAACATTACATGATTATTTTACCACATTCGTCCAAACATCTTTTCAACGTATGAAAATATTCAAAAGTCAACGAAAAATTGTTTGAATGAATATGGTTTTCACGGAACGACAGATAATATTCTGCAAAGTGCAATTTGGAAAATGCTGGTTTCGACACAAGGCGTAGATATTGCTACAGCATTCCACCCTCGCGTTTGGTTTAAAATTCGAAGCTGACAAATCATAAGCATGGTTTATAAAACCGGCGACGTGAAAAATTTGCTGGGGCTTTCATAGAAAATTAATAACCTGCCGTCACATCAAACGCGATTCCGGGAAATCATTATTTCAGCTATACCGGCAGCTTATACGAGCCGTAACGTGCAAACGGCTGAACAAAATAGGAAATTGTGCCGTAGTTAGTAATGACTCAGTAATCACTTCGAATATATTTCGAAAGTGGAAACCGTTAAATACTGAGGCGAAAGAAGGTGATTAAAATAATTAAATACTTTACGTAAGAAGGTAATTAAATGCCCATTTCGTTATATGATTAAATTACATAAAAAGACAATGCTTTAAAACTTCCAATATTATCAAGTTATCACAATTATCAACACTACTATTATGTATTTTATCTTTCCTTTCCGTAGAAGGGGGAGGAAAATGTCTACCAAAGTTATAAGCCTTGCGATTAGTTGTTCTCGTAAAATAACTTCCACAGGTCGTTATTATTCCTTAATCTTATTATATATACCTACTCATTATACGTTTATGTTTAATGGAAATTTGAAGTATAAGTTTTTTAAAGGAATACAAAATTCAATATGTAATTAGCAACTTGCAACTTTTTGTTTAAAAAATAATCCGATTACGCATTTGTTTGCAGTGGTAAATTTTTAGATGTTTTATATCATATAAATAAAAATAGTTTAAGGGGAAAAATTACATAAACAGAAGATCACTCTTCAGCATTTCTAGACTTAATATAAATATACAGGGTGATCCATTTAAAGTTCCACACCCGATTATTTCCCAAACTATTTCTACGAAAAATGTTACAAATAAAACTTTTTTGGAACGAGCTATGGTTATGAAAATAATTAGTTTGCAAAAATTCAAAGTGATCACCCTATATATCGTCTATTATAGTCTAAAGAGTCTTAATTTATTAAATCTAATGACATTTATGAACGTTCAACATATCCGATTGTAAGATTATTGAATTTAATTTCTCAAGCTTTGCAGCAGTTCCAAGAATTTTCCCTTTCAAGCAAATATCAAAAGTAACTCGACATTCTACCTTAATTGAATTGTTTGACAATTTGCAAGAGAGATTTAATGGCCACCGCAAGCGTATAGGGTTAAAGCATCGAGGCATGGAGAAACGGAGGGTGGGCTTGGTCCTGCCTCTCTGTCTCTACCCTCGTCCCGTGTAACGTCCCGAGTAATATTACGATGACAGTAATTGCCGCTTTGATCAATGCAGACCCGGCAGCGAGTAGGCAGCCCGTCACGCCACTGGGATTCGACTAGATCCTTTCCGGCCTACTCGGCCATTTCTGAAGGCAGATGTATTCTGCACACCGCTTTATCTCCTTGCACGATCTCTTAATTCAACGACTTTATCGATCAGTTTCGTTCGGTTACCAGAACCTTCTTAATATCCGTTGACTTGTTTCCAATTTTTCAAAATCATGATTCTTCGTATCAGTAATGTAATAAGTGTTACGCGATGGTGGCGATAAACAGCTACGATAAGCAGTCGATGAAACGTTAATCCGTAGATTAATTTTTCAGAGTCGATGGTTATCGCAAACAACAAATGGGTTATGATAAGCGATCGACTGGTAAATTCTGTTCTGGTATATCAGCGGCTTATTGATTTCCTGTAAATTATATTTTATGATCGTTATATACGATAAATAGATTCTTTAAATTTTCATAGTTTTATAGATATCCCATGTAATAATTTGTACTATGAGGAATTTCGATATTGATAATTATATTTAACTTAAATAAAACTAATAACTAAATCAAGTAGAAATAAGGTAGGTACACACCATTCCTCCAGCGTGCTCAAATTCATCATCTACGAGAAATTCATAGACTAAAAAAATTAGAATCGCCACATAGCGTTTGTATAATTTTTTTTTCTTTTCTTTTTATTAAGTTTATCTTTTTTCAAGAAATTATGGATATACGAACAGGCCGATATATTTGGTTTGGCGTTAGTATAATGTCTGTAAAGAGAAAAGATTTCAATTTGCAGCATTGCAAATAAGGTATCTTATTTTTTACTCGGCAAATACGTGTTATAGTTTATGAATCAGTTACTTTAATATAAATGTGAATATTTTAATAAACTTCGTGTTCCTTCTTTCGTGTAACGCTACGGTTTATTCTTCATTTAATTATCCATGTAATTAGCTTTTGCCTTTAATGCGCCGAATAATAAATATCGAAATTTCATTATCATTTACGATTTTTCTCAATAATTAATTTTCTAATTTTATTATCTTTTATACCTATTAATCAATTATTAGTTTCCTACATAATTAAACACATCATTTCCAGTATTTTATGTAATACAGTATAAGTTTAAATATTAAACCCAAAATAGCAGCAATTTTGTGAGATATTTTTCAATTAATTTTAAAAGGTTGAGGTCTAGTGTAAAATCGAACTGTATCAATCAGTAGAGTAGACCTTTTTCTTGAAAAAATGTTTGGAGAACGATTTTTGTAAAGCCATAAGGCAAAGTGGCTTCGTGGGAGACGAAGGATAGGGACAGCAGGGTCGCATGACGTACAGCCTACTGTTAGCGCGATGATGCTCGGCAATGTACAGTTGGGAAATAAGGCGCCGTCAGAAATAAAATATCCCACCACACGCCTTAGTACTCGAAAATTGTTACGTATTATGTATTTGAGTTATCAATCATCTCAAAGAGAGTTGATTAGTTCAACACTAAACGAACCGGCGCTTTCCATATACCTATTCTTACCATAAGTGGTCATTTGATCTCTTATGAAATAAACGTTGATTTTTAGAAGGAAATAATTCGCAACATAACGTCTGATTTCTAATCAGACGGTAGAACCAGCGGTAGAAATGTATATAAATATGGAATCACCATAAAATTGGAAAGATCTCATCGTCGAGTCGATTAAAACTTACGATCGTGGAAAATCGCCGATGCTATTAGGAATCGGCGAATGACGATGATGCAAGCGTGTAGAAGGAAGGATCGTTCCTTTCTCTCTTCCCCCTTACAGCAGTTTTATTTGCGGCGGAATAAATAAAAATTTACGAGCAATTTACAGAAGGTCCTCAGCCAGGTCAGGGGGATCCATCAATTTACTCCGAAGTGCTCGTTTGGCGCGCAGGCTACAAAATCGTCGACGAAGTTCTCTTTATGAAGCTAGAATAGATTAATGCTCTCGTTTGTTCGGTAATGGCCCCGATAAATTATCTTAATAGCTCGAGGCGGCTATAAATATATTCCTCGGTTCCTGCGCTCTTACGCTTGTTTTCCTGCTATATCGCGCTCTCTGTGTCTCTGCACACGCCGTCGCCATGTTTTCCGTGTCACTGATTCTAAGAACGGGACACCAAGGGGGAAGAATGGCTTCTGCAGAGGTGTTCGATGTAAACGATGTCACTTTGCAACTAATATGAAACACATATTTTTGTTTATGTATCGCCGTTTAGTTGTATTCGAGACAGTCCTCACCTTTAATTTCTTCATTACGTGCATACATCCCGTGTAAAAAGTATCCGGAATTGTTAAATAAAACACGAACAAAGTAATTTATTCATCAAAATTTATTTTGTTGCCTTCAAAATAGACCCCATCGAGTGCAATAGACTTATGCCAGCGCTTGATCCAATCCTCCATACATTTTTCATTGGCTGAATGAGGTATAGCCTTCAGTTCCTTCAACGAATTGTCTTTTATGGCCCAGAGTGACTTAAAACGCCTTCCCGGAAGTGGTAATTTTAACTTCGGAAACAGGAAGAAATCAGGCGGGGCCATGTCAGGTGAGTTCAGTGCTTGGTCGATGATATTTGTAGTTTTTCTACAAAAACTCTTGCACAGCGATGGCTTTGTGCGATGGTGCATTATCATGGTGCAAGATCCATGAATTCATCTTCCACAAATTTGACCATTTTCGGCGGATATTCTCGCGCAAACGCTTCATGACGCCTACTTAATACAAATTTTTGTCATTTTCCATTGTAACAATCGCAGAGTACTCAAAAGTATGATTACAAAAACAACTGATGTCAACAGACTGCGTGACAGATTTCGCCTTCAATTCTCAAAGTCAGCTCAGTGTTAACAACTAAGAGGAGTTCATTCGAATACTAAATTTCAGATACTTTTTACACAGAATGTACATCGTTCACAATGTTAATAATCCGAAATTACGGAAAGTGTACATTAATTTCTTGCTAAATTGAAGATTAAAATAATTAACATGCTTCGTACAAGTCGCGACACATGCACCACTCATACGTCTCGCGAGCAACTTTTGTTATAAGTTTGTACATGAGAATTAATAATTTAAAATCTGGTCCATAAATGTCAATAAGTTAGACATATAAACAAATAATTTAACTTAGGTTCTACGTAAAAGGTGATAGTATCTGATCCACTTTACGACGACAATTATGATTACTTTTTGATAAATTGGAAGATAATTGGGGATAGTATGAAACGAACGGAATGCTTTAGCATCGTCGGGCATTAATGTACACGTTTTGTCGGGAGACAGCGGGCGCAACGGTATTTGGTAGAAATTAGGTTGGTAATGTATCAATAGTCGGTCTCGGCAGCTCTTAAAGCCGTAAAGTTGTTTGATGGCACCGCTATCACCCCTAACAGTTCCTAACAGTCCAACGCACAGCTCACGTTGCGCCCCGCAGTCTAACACTGCAACCGTGAGTTATTCACTTAATGCGGCCATTACGCGCTCCTCGATGGCGCTTCATCCTGATTTACTTGACAAGCATTTATTGCTTCTATCTCGGCTAGCGATATTAAACCCTCTTACTAGCATTTCCTACCTACGCGCGTTACACGCTCCAGTATTGACTCAAAAAGCGTACTGTAGATGATTTTGACATCTTGGTTCTTCAACTCATTTGTCACCATCTTTGTGTTTCAATTTTCACCCGGTGGTGTCTGTTAATGAACTTATCGGTAAGGGTAACTAAATCGACGCTGAAAATAGTTAGTCACTTTTGAGCATGTAAGACACGGTGTTGCAAGAAAGTTGGCATTGCAAACGATTCCTTGATAGTACCATGAGCTTTTAATCGTTAATCCTAGTGAGGATCATTAGACCATTGCGAAACATTAAATACTCTTTGACGACATAAAAGAGCTACTCAAGTTGAAGCAAAATTTTTTTAGCAATTACAATTGAAAGATTAATGGTATGATTGATAATTGTTATTGTGACATATCATTATGTCTATTTTTTAAATTGTAGTACAAATGATTCTAAAACACTACTTTGATTGATTAGTACCAAAAATAGCGTACAGTTTTATGAATGAATTACATTTGACTAAGCAAAACATTGAAAGACGCATTGCAGGAGATTAGAAGAGACCCTATAAATTTCGTAAAAAGAACAAGCCTACAGATTTCCGGTGTGTAGGAAACTTTCGACGAAAGCTTTGCTAGCGATGCTTGAAACTCTGAGCGTAGATTTTAGCCGGTGGTTGGCAGTTCAACCATCCTTTGCAGCATGTAGCATCCTCTCGTAGCGCCTCGGTTGAAACCTCGTAAACCCGGGAACGACCAATTAAACGAAACGAGCAGCGCACTGATGCACTCTCTGGCTGGTTGCCTGCCTGCCGGCATTACCTACAGGTTATATGACTCGCGGAATTACCCTCAAATTACACAGTTGGTGCCGATGTGTGCACTTCCCCCTTGCGCGGTTCTGTATACTTACGGCTGGATAACAACCGGTCTGCTAGCAACACCGCTACGACCGAGAAACGCTCTTTCCTCTCACTATCAGAGTCCATGAGCTCAAAACACCCGTCAACGACGACTCTAACGCCTTCGGCTAAACTATTCTTACTTGCTCCCTTACTCGATCATCGACTGACCCATAAGAAAGTGACGGTTATGGAAGGTGTTCGCGCGCATTCGATTTGGCTTAACCTCGTCGGATGGTTCTAAGAACCTATAAACTTTGCACTCACTTGTTCGAACTTTCTTTTAACTAGCAGCTTCGTTGTTCTTTTTGTAACACTCTCGAAACTGACAAGACAGATGTGTGAGTCTGAAATCGTTTTTGGAATAGCACTGTGTGGAAGGTGTAGTATACACATAGTGTTACAAGAATCCTCACGCGTTTCATCAGAATAAAACTCTTCAAATTTTCTATGTAGGGTTAGGTTAGGGTTAGGTTAAGGATGTTACAGATCCGATGGACCTACCGGTAGAGCATCAACTTCTAGCTTCAGGAGCACTGATTCAAATAAAACAAAAGCTGTGAACTTCTTTTTTCTTTCTTTTTATCACTCTATTGTGAAAATATATTTGCTATACAGGGTGGCCCGTAACTAGTGTAGGAGCCGGAAATGGTGGGTTGATGAGACGATTCTGAACAACAGTTTTCTTTGCAAAAATGTCGGATGAGGCTTCGTATTTGAATTATTAAGGAAAAACACTGACCAATCACAGCCCATGCTTCTCACGCGCTCAGGCGCGTGAGCATAGCTTCGGACTAGGCTGGGCGAACGCGTTTTTAAAGAAGGAAAAATTTAATTAAAGTTCTACCGAACAACGAATACAAATAATTATAAATAGTATCTACGCAACTGTTATCGCTGAGGATGGGCTGAATCAGATAGCTAAATTGAATTGCTCTTGGAATTTTTCGGAAATGAATAACAATTTCGCAATGAAAAGCCGACTGTAATATTATGAAAATTGGGAAATAATTTGAATTCGACTTACCCATTCACCTACAAGTTGGCCCTGTTCGTTGACAATGGTCATCGTACGTATCCTGACCAAGGATAGACGAACATCCCATGGCAGAACAGTTGACGGAATGGTCCGTTCACTGAACCCGTTTATCCACGACAAAAGTATTTCACTTCACGATCCCCGACACTTGTCACTTTCACATTACAACAAACGCGTGATTTCTTCCCAGATTGTTTACCCTTAACAAGTTGTTGTGTGTGTTTACGAAATACGTAACCGATCCCGAAAACTGCCGATCGTTGACACGTTCGATCGAACCATCGATACAGAAAAATAACACGACGAAGTACGCAGAACGAATCGGTCGAAGGGCAGTAGTCGGTCGACAATGGGATGGAACACTCGTCGTGCGACGTTGTTTACACAACCTTTTTTTGTATCGCGGCTAGCTGGAATTTCTTGTGCCTGAGAGTTTATTACGTGGTCAAATATGCAATTACGAAATAGAAATTGTTTTTTTTTTTTTTTTTTCAGAAAAATTGTGAACTTACGCGATACAAAAAGAGCTGCGTAAATAACGTCGCACGTCAAGCGTTCCGTCCCCTTGTCGACCAGCTTACTGCTTGTCGACCGATTCGTTCTGCATAGTTTTCGTCGTCTTTTTTTTTCTGTCGATGGTTCGATCGAACGTGTCAACGGTCGGCCGTTTTCGGGATCGGTTACGTATTTCTTAAATTCGCACAATAATCGCGAACGAATAACGTGTTTGTTGTAATGTGAAAGTGACAAGTGTTAGGGATCGTGAAGTGAAATATACTTTTGTGGTAAATAAAAGGATTCAGTGACCGAGCCGTTCCGTCAACTGTTCTGCCATGGGGTCTTCGTCGTTCCTTGGTCAGGATCAGTACGATGACCATTGTCAATGAACAAGGCCAACTTGTAGGTGAATGGGTAAGTCGAATTCAAATTATTTCCTAATTTTTATAACATTACAGTGGCTCTTCAATACGAAATCGTTATTCATTTCCGAAAAAGTCTGAGAGCATCTTTCCACATTTTATTCCTTCTTTTTTTTCAAACAATGAATACGAATAATTAATAAATTCGATTGATCTAACTGATTTATTTCATCCTCAGCGATAACAGTCGTGTAGATGCTATTTATATTTTTGTATTCTTTGCTCGGTAGAACTTTATTTAAATTTTTCCTCCTTTAAAAACGCGTTTGCCCAGCCTAGCCCGAACGTCCCAAATCATATCAGTTTTATTTTTGTGACAGTTTGTAGGCAAAGTTATGCACTTGTTTTATGAGAAAAACTAGAAATGAGATATTTTAATCATTTTGTGATTTTGAAAGTTAACACGTTGGCTGCCACGGGGGTCACCGGTGACCGGCACCTGAAATTTTGTACAATCAAATAATTACCAACAGAAATGAGAAAATAAACCACGGATAGCGTTAACATTAAGCTAGTAATGCTAGCTATCGAATTGAAAAGTTAAATTTGAAAATTAGTTGATTGTATTGTTAATAATTAGGATTTCAGCGTGTCTGACTACCCACGTCCGTTTTCACTGTGGCAGTCAACGTGTTAACTAATAATTTTAATCACTACTACAACTGTTCGTATTGTTTATTAGCGATTATTTTTTAGAAGATAAGCATACTGTACAATTGTTTATTAATTATAACTTGAAGTTATTGAAAGTACGACAGCTTTGTAACCGAGTGAATGTGATTAATTGGATATTGTTATCATGAAATAACAAATTGATTATACATATATTGTTCATCAAAATATGCACGTATAATTTTTTTAATTTTCAGTACCTAATACACATTTTATATTATGCTGATTGAAATTAACATAAATGATAAAATAACGTAACTTTTGTGATGAAATTTATTTACATTGTCGAGGATAAAAATCTTCTCTAGGGAAATCATTTCATCTCAATAGTCGAGAATTACAACTCATTACGTATTTGATTTAGCATCCATTTTAAAGCGAGTTGGTTGATTTAATAACAAACTACAATGAATGATGATCTAGGCAAATTATCGTATCAATATATATTTCTAGTAACTTTAATTTACTATTATAAGGTTAATAACAAGGCTTCCTTCCCCTATGTTGCCATTTCCCCTAGGGAAGCTTAGCATGCTCAACACTGTACACTGTATACGAATGCTTTTGAAAACCATTGTGTTTGAAGAAAGCTTAGAAAAATGTATACATGGAAAGATGCATCAAAATTTGGATTTATTTATGAAAACGATCGTGTTAGATACATTTACCAAGGCTAGATTACTTTCTAAAATCTTAATTATGTTATCCTTACCACTGAAGCTTAAAGTAACGAACGCAATGGCGTGGAATTGTTAACTTCCGATGTTTAAATAATTGCGAGTATTTTATTCTTATTAAACTTTGTACATGAAAATCTTACAGACACAAATTGTGTATAGCTTCAAGAACTGTAATAATTCTTCTCTACTGTACGAGTTTGGAAACAGTTTCTCTTAAAAATGTTCTGCTATTTCTTTTAAAGGTTTGAAAGTTTAATTTCGGAGATAGTGGAAATGAGGAGAAGAACCAATAGGAATTCCTGTATATTACTAGGACTAAGGGGGTAGGGTGTATGATTCGGGGTTGGTAAGTAATTGTGTACAAAAGTAGGAACAGAATTTGACCCCTTCAGATCCCAATTTTTTTTGGTTTAAGAAAAAATTATGTTTATACTAAAATTAACTTAATTCATTTGAATGAAAGCAATATACTTGTTACAAAAATATTTATTTATTTATAATTTGTCATCACTGGTAGGTACATTAGGCGTTGAAACTAAGTTTAACACGTTGGCTGCCACGGGGGTCACCGGTGACCGGCACCCGAAATTTTGTACAATCAAATAATTACCAACAGAAATGATAAAACAAACCACGGACAGCGTTATCATTAAGCTAATAATGCTAGCTATCGATTTGAAAGGTTAAATTTGAAAATGAATTGATTATATTCTTAATAATTAGGATTTCAACGTGTCTGACTACACACGTCCGTTTTCACTGTGGCAGTCAACGTGTGAAATCTATACGTAATAAAATACAGCACGAAAAGTATTATGTACATTACAATGTGCACAGGGTCCGAAGAGACTTATTTTTACTAAACACGAAGTATACAAATATTTACTAACCTAACACGATATCCAACAGAATTCTTATTTTGAAGTAATTTATTAAAGAGGTTCGGGAAAATTAAGAATCGAATTGAAAGAAGACAAAAAAGGTGTACAAAATTCAATTGATTTCCTTGTGCCGAAAAAAAAAAAGGTAGTCCTCCGATAGTTTCTTCGTTCATATGAATTCCCGATTCGACGAAGCGCCAGGTCCCTCGAAAACGTTACAGCAGAAACATCCACGTCGCGTCGTTCTCGTCGAATACATTAGTGATCCCTAACAGGCGACGCGGCGCGACATAATGAATGTTTCCGGTGATAGCCGACAGCGGAGGATGCCTTCCGCGACAAACAATGCGGTTCTCTGTTCATCGAAACCGTTTCTTCCACCCCTCTTCCGTGTGTCTTTTTCCTCTGCGTTCTGTGCCGCCAAAAGAATTCGTCGCCACCCTGTGCGGTTTTAAATTCATGCGGTGTTTCTGCGGTCTTTGCTTTATTCTAACGTTAATTGACTGATATCCTACGAACCCCGAATCCTCGAGCGAGTCTGAAGAAAAAATGGAAAAAAAAGAATCGAAACGATTATTATTAACAGTTAAACAGTTACTTTACAATAAAGAACCTGATCTGTATCAAATTTTCAAGGAAATGAAAAAATACATTTTTGAAAAGAACAGCTTTAAACTTGTATTTATTATGGTCCTCGGTTTATAAATATAGGTATAGATAAACAATTGTCTGTGTTTGTATTTATAAAGTCTAACCTTTTATTGTATTGCGTTGCAGATATGTAACATATTTTTGTTTTTTAATTTTATTTACTATATTAGTCTCTCTTATGCACTAAACACTCGATGAAAGTTATTCCTTTATACTGTCGTCTAATCGATCAAAGGTGTTATGTTCCTTGAACGATATATTTAGTCGGCATTTTGGAATGTATTTTAATTTTTTAAAGAAATCGTGCCAGCGGCTCGAGCTTGACAGTAAAAATAATAGATAGATTTTCTTTGATCGTACTGGTAATCAAATTTTAATATAATACGAATTCTTGATACACAATGAAAAGTATATAAAAAATTCCCCTATTTTATTTCATATTTAATTTTTCAAATTATCTTGAATCGAACATTTTTTTTTTGTTTTGTTTTAATTTACCTGACATATAATAGGTTTTTTCTATCTGAAATTCCAAAAGGTAGTGGTTGGAAGATTCGTTAAACGATTACAAGATGTCTAACCCCTGACTGTGGTCAGGGACCAAGGTAGGAACAATGCGAACGATACAAACAGGAGAAACTGCTGGGAATGTTGCAAAATACGGTTGAATCGAATCTCAGCGCGACGAGGGTATGGAATTCTCGCGGACCGGCTACCGATATAACCGGTAACAATGGAAATGGACTCGCTTGGGCATCGGTAGCCCCCACAAGTGGTCGGGCATTCCAACATCGAATCGCTGTTGGAGTTCGAAATGTGAAGGTACACGTATTGCGGAACGAAGACCACAAGTGCAGTTTCGCGCCCCGTTTCTCGTATGCATACATACCGCACTGCCAACAGATCGGCTAATTTTCAACGATATGTTAAGACCCCCTACAATGTAATGGATTCAAATCCTCCGAATGCGATATCTACCTTTCGGTCTTTTGGTTTCGAAATGTACGATTGTCGATCTTCGAGCCTCTCGTTACTCTGATTTGGTTTCCGTTGCAACACGAACAAGTCGATACCTTCAATTCTGATACCGTCTACTTTTAGCCGCTTCAAGAATTTGTTAGAATTTTAGTTTAGAATGTTTCGAATTTTTTTATCAAATAAAAATTCACTGATTTAACCTTAACTTACTAAGTCTTTCGAACAGATATAGTTTAATTTACTTTCCGGAACGTATAACAGTTAAATTACAACAGGTAATTATCAGTATTAAGTTATAGTCCCAATATTATAAAAATCTCTATATAATTTATTTATTATATGTGCAATTATAGTTTTTTATTGAAATTTCGTATTTATCTATGCAGTAAATTTATACTATTAATATTCCAAGTTTAGAGCTTTTTGTTGTTAGTATGCAGAAATGAACGAATGATTTATAATTTGAGTATTCCACAAATTGAGGCAGTATTCTTTTAAAATATGAGTGTATGAAAAATGGCATGAATACAGTCACAATGTGATATATGGCTCACTATGCAACCACTTTATTCACTGTAATTAACACTCTTGTTACTAAGGGTGACTATAGCAACGCAATGGCATAGTATGAAATATTGTAAGATGAAATGCATGAAGTGGAGCGAACTTAACAAACTAGAATTGGTGTCAAAGTAACTCTAATTGTAAGTAGTGGGTCTAAACAAATTTATTGCACGTTCCTACCTTTTGGAAAAATATAATAATTTCGATGATGTCTCCAATTCGTTTGAAAAGTCGTATTGAAAGTAAAATTGTCTTTCAAACTTAATTTATTTGCTCCTTCTTTGAATTTTTCCCTCAAAGATCGAAATGTATATTTATCTCTGTCATCGGCTACAAAATGTGTATTAAGACAAGCCACACATCAAAGACGTATACATTTTGCAAGATATGAAATGTGGCACATGTGCAGACGTGTTTGCGCATGAACACAGGATTTGAACCACGGTTGTAGTTACATTACCAGAGGAAAATGATTTTTGAAAAGAACGTCGTTACTAGATCCATCTTTATATTAATATATCACAATTTCAATAAATTAAATACATGAATGAATAAAAAGAAGCCGAAACTATTTTGCTAACAAATAAACAATTTTAATTAATGAAATAAACTTAAGAAGAGAAAAAAAATAAACGAAAATATAAGAATTGTATAACTTTTTAACAGGTAAATATTTTTGTGAAAATTAATCAGTAAGGAAAGTTACACAATTTATGACACGTTTTTTACAAAGCAGTAGGCTTGTCACATATTCTGGTACCAAATTAAAGCCATCAATTTAGAAAAACAGAACTTGACCATCATATCTTATAAAATAAAAATGTAAAAAAAATGAAATTCTACCAAAACATACTTTCTATTTTGCTATGCAATTTCTATATTAATAATTTTGTATATGACTAATAGTCAATATAATGGGCTTGTAAGATTTTGGATGGCATACCTTACATGTTGATTTCAAGTAGACTTTCATAGCTCCGAGTATACATATCAAAAATTGTTGTTGAATATTTTGAAATCGCAGATGCTCAACAATTTTTTAAGCAGCGTCATTTATTATGTGGAATTAACACTAGAACTACCGACGTTTTATGTATGCTGACGTTCAAACGGTAAATAAAATAGAAAAATTAATAAATAAAGAATGAAGTATATATTGGCATATACGACACACATTTTAATAAAAGCAACCTGACAAATTTTGTGATTTAATTTTAGAAATCCTCGACCGCTTTGGTAGTTCTACTGTTAAAGATGATTTTTTTATCTGCAAGTATATAAAAAGTAGTATAACCATACCAGTTCTACCCTACTTAAGTATTAACACGTTGAATGACACAGTGAAAATGGACGTATGTAGTCAGACACGCTAAACCCCTAATTATTAACGATGCAGCCAATTAATTTTCAAATTTAACCTTTCAGTTCGATAGTCAATATTATTACCTTAATATTAACGTTATACGCGGTTTATTTCATCGTTTCTTTACCTAATTGTTCAACCCTTTGCACTCGAGTGGCGCCTCTGAGGCGACATATTTAATTTACTAGAGTATTTTGAAATGTGAAATTTAAGCTTTATTCCTATTAAAATATAGGAAATTAACGAAAGAAATGAAAATAAATAAATCCATTGGCATTTGTAACTCTTTTCTTTTAAAATAATTTCTTTAATTTTCGGAAGTTTCGCTGGAAAAGCGGACTAGATCTGTACGTATCGGAAAATGCCTCGACTGCAAAGGGTTAATTATGAAGAACTTTGGGTGTTGATCACTGGTGGTTCCCGCGGCACACAACATATTAAACAACCACTACATCTATTGATAAAAAAGTATAGCTTTATTTACTTATGTTTTTTAAATTAATAGTAAAATAATTGAATAAAAATCCGATCATTTCTACAGCAAGAATGTATTGCATTTACTTTCAGGAAGTCTGATCATTACTGAATCGTGTGACTTTTTATATTTTAAGATTCGGTTATTCGAATAAAATATGGCAGTTGCCAACAAAGCTACGACGAAACAATTGCTCGTGAAAGGGTGGACACGTACACGTGTTCGTACGCCCAAGCAGAATGGTCGTGGAACATACGATCGAGATAAAGGTATGTCGTGAAAATCGTATACCGTCGTTATTTTATTTACTTCAAGTTATGTATATACCACGTAATCGTACGGTAAGCAGACGTGTTAACAAGCTCGCGCACGCGTGTATAAACCAAGTGATAAACTTCCAGCGTGCATTTCGGTGGGCAGTAAACGTCCCTTAATTTATATGTACAGTTAGTCGAAAAAGTCTCTATACATAATATTACAATTCCTTTTACATCGAACGCAATCAATGAATAATACTCGATCTAGTTTAAAATATAACATTTCTTATTAAAAAATATGTAATAAATAGGGCCGAGAGAGTATCTGTACAAATAAAGGATGCTAATGATACGTTTTTAATATAAATTCAAATTTAAGATTTACAATATAATATTTTAATATATTTCAAATGTAATATAATCGAATAATTAGAAAAATGAAAAGAGAAATAAAAAAAAAAGAATTGAATAGCATTGCTTATAACAAAGTAAAAGATTGAAAGTTTAAATTTGAAAATTAACTTATTGTATCATTAATAATAATTATTAGGGTTTCGCGTGTTTTATTATACATGTCAATTTCTACTGTGACGATGAACGTGTTGATTAACACTTTATTGTAAATAAATGCCATACCAAACGCGTTTTAACACGTTGACTGCCACAGTGAAAACGGACGTGGGTAGTCAGACACGCTGAAATCCTAATTATTAACAATACAATCAACTAATTTTCAAATTTAACTTTTCAATTCGATAGCTAGCATTATCAGCTTAATGTTAACGCTATCCGTGGTTTATTTTATCATTTCTGTTGGTAATTATTTGATTGTAAAAAATTTTGGGTGCCGGTCACCGGTGACCCCCGTGGCAGCCAACGTGTTAAGAACAATTTTACATTTTACAAAAGTTTGTTTCTCTCGAAAAGTCTACATATAATGGGAATTACATCTTTGTTATTCTGAACCGATCATACATAAGTTATTATAAATTCTTCCACTTATCTAATTAGAAATTCCCGTACTAAACACTTAAAATTATGGACGATAGAAGAAACGGAATTTTGTAAAAGTAATACATATTATTCGTTCGAAATTATGAGTATCAGTTACTGAAATGTTCAACAACCTCAGTGTACGAGTCATCGTGTTTACTGTCGGTTGATATATTCTTCACTTTTTCTATATTTTATAATATTTTACTACGCATTTGTTGTCTTCGAAGAAATCTCAGGTCTGCAACGTTTTTTCACAAGAAACCCCGTTTACGTTGTTTGTTAGAAAATAAAACACACGCAGTTACTTATTGATTTCTTATTCTGAATTTTCCTTTTTGGATGTTTTCGAAAAGGAGTTTATGAAAAATACAGTGTTAAAATCGTGCTGAACGTTTCAGAAAAATAAATGTAATTTTTAACAGATGTAATATGTCAACGTTATATACAGTGCTGTGCAAAAGTCTTAGGCTACTGCATGAAATTTGTTTTATACTTGAACAAATCTATGTCAATGATACTTATTTCTTATCACGCTGTGTATTTTGATAATGATCCCAAACATACCGCGCGAATCGTGAAAAGTTATTTCACAGATTTAGAAGATAAAGAAACATTCAAAGTTATGAGCTGGCCACGTCAAAGTCCAGATCAAAATATTATCAAACATGTTTGGGATCATTTAGACAGAGCACGAAGAAAAAGTCAACCAAAAGGTCTAGATGATCTGTTTGAGGTGTTACAAACAGAATGACAAAGAATTCCAATGGAAATAATAAATTACATGAAAGCTGTATAAAAAAAAATTGATGCGCTAATTAAGGTGAAAGGAAGCTTTATCAAATTTATAACAAAATTACATTCCATAATTTATACACTGTATAATAATGTTAGTGTAAAAGACTTTTGACCGAAGACTTTTGCACAGTACTGTACCTAATTATAAAAGTGCCAGATAAGTTGGTTATAAAATTAATTTTTTAAACGTTCATCCATGAAATATGATACATTTTAGATTTTGAAATTCACGTATTCTGTTCCAAAATGCCGTTAATATTATTTGGTAAAATACTGATAATGCTGTTTGATAAATAATAACTTCATCCAATCAACGAAAGAAAAAGAATATGAACAGTTTAATCTGGAAAATGTCAAATTACTTGTCTAGAAATAAATACAAAATTTTCTTTTCATTCTATTAGAACTTGTTTCTTTGTCTCGCCGAAACAAAGAGAGTTAATACCGAACAATTCCCCAGAATAGTACCAACTATCGAGTCTTTTATGCTACATAATCTGAAATAAAATAAAATCAAACTGTCGGTTAACGCGACATAATGCTGAACCATTTTCACAGCTAATTATTCAAATGTGCTTCTTTCCATGCTAATCTGCGTAGCACGAACGCATTAGTTTTGTAACAAAAAACTAAGTATGCCACTTTTTGTAATCAGCCATTCAAATGTACTACTTTTCGCAACGATAAACGAAACGTGATATTTTTCATGATAACGAAGATAAACGTGCTGTTTTCCGTATGAAAAATGAAACGTGCTATTTTTCGTGACGAGCGTTAAATAAATATTTATTAAAAGCACGTTTCGTATTTCTGGATTTTATGAAACATTTTTTTGTACGCTCGATACCGTTAACAAAATACTTTGGAAACAATGTCAAAAGATTACACACCCGTAATGAATCATTTCTATTCAGATTCTAATAGTTATTTTATTTTGTGTGTTTAATCGATTCTTGACAAAAGTTGAATGCCAAACACGTGAACTACACGTTACATTGTTATCTTAATTACATAGTACATGCTATTAGAGCGTGTTTAATGTTCAATGGGATTAATTACTAGTGCAAATCCTATGATGAGATAAAAATAAAATATGATAATAGTAAGAAGTTAGATAAGAATAAAATATTGATTACTAACAAACAAACCAACTTATCCTACCGTATTAGTTTTATCATCTTTTAATTCGATGTAAACAAAAAAATGAGCAAAGTATCCGAATTTTTACCTTTATTTATCGTTTAAAACTTCTAAAATAAAATAGTACAGAATTGACGGATCACTAAATAATGATCAATAAGTATCAATAAATTTTGATCGTTCAAAATACCCGTTTTAGGTATTTAAAATCACGATTGATAATAACAACAAAAGTTGTTAAAAGTAAAACTGTTATTCGATAAAATTTTCAACACCTCCCGCGTTAATAGTCAAAATGTCAAACACGTGGTAAGTAATTCAAGTTAGTTTATATGTATTTCGCTTTGTGGAACTTTTCGCAACGAAACAAGAAAGAATAAACAAAATTATTGTATTATAGTTTTCTAAATATTAAGATCCGACTACGTTAGTTTTAATTAAATGAACTTAGCG
The DNA here is from genome assembly GCA_943735885.1 of Stelis phaeoptera. Lineage (NCBI taxonomy): Eukaryota > Metazoa > Arthropoda > Insecta > Hymenoptera > Megachilidae > Stelis > Stelis phaeoptera. The sequence goes on from OX030930.1 coordinate 6,491,818, forward strand.
CTGTTGAAAGTGTTATGCCGCGACCCATTAGAATATTCTGAAACTAAATGAAGTATTTATAAATTGAAACGTCTACTAATGTCAACCGAGAATAGAGACACGAGTGCAGGGGGTTAATTATCACGTTGGCGGTGAAATCTGGCTGCTGTTCGAACTGCAGACCTACAAGGTTCCGTAGATATAGCCGACGGAGAACCGGTCGAAAAGTCAGAAAGGAAGATCCTCCGATTGTCCATTACACGATTCGTGTCTAGGACCACGATTCCGTCACGAATGCCTCGAGATTCGTGCCAGCCTCATGCTTGTACATATCATGTAGCCGAAGGCCCTTAGAGAGCCCGTAAAGTGGAGAGTCGTTGATCAGAGGCGAGGTTATCTCTTGTCTCTCCATGAGCCGGTCAAATGAAAGGCACCGACAATGTCCAGCAGCAGACCATACATCAACTCGCGGCTTGAGGAAATAAACGGTGCCCTGGTCCGATCTTCTTCCTCTCCCCTATAAGGGACTCTATATTCATACTATCTTCTCGTTTGCCTTGCTTTCGAGTGTTATACATGCCACGAAACCGTTGATTTTATCTCCAGAAGGTTCTTTTGGAAATACATTCGGGCAAACACGTCCTCGGACGTTTAAGAGAGACGGAATTATATTTAAATAGCTGGAAAGCTTAATAATGTTGTTGGTTAAGATAGTAATTAGGAAGAGAAGGAAGAACTTACGAGGAGTTAAAAGCTATTTAAATATTATTGTTACAGCGGGTGTGCAAATTGTTAGGGCGATTGTGCGAAAAATATATTTTCTATGTTTGCGTGAAGGAAAAATGTTAATTTTTTGTATTGGAATATTTTTATTACGGAAATTTCAATTTTCTAAGGTAAACCCGCCTTTTGTTACAATTACTGATTTGATTGCTTCCGGCATAATATCGATACATTTTATTTTTAATGTATTATTTCCGTACCATGTTGCGGTTAAACGGTCGATTAATTGTTGCTTGTTTGTAACAAGTTCCTTTGCAAGTTTCACCACTGTTTCATAAAAAGATAACAAAGATTTGAAATTAACTAGGCCTTTTTAAAAATTCATTGATTTAATTCGAAATCATACATTTATTTCAAGTGCCCTAATACTTTCAACACCCACTGTACAATACCGTTTGGTAGAATAATAACTTAAGTTACAAGTTATACATATATTATCTCAAATTTGAGATAGTACATCAAATGTCTATCGAAAATTCAAACTTTTAAAAATGAAATTCAAGAATACACGCAATTATAACTTGCACATGTCGTAATAAATTAAGTATAGGGTGATACAAATAAATAGTATGATTTAAAATGTCATTGTGATTTAGGAGTACAAATGTTTCTAATGATATCGTTTGTTTTCAAGTACATAAAGAATTTGGACTATAAAAGGTTAATGAAATATAATAAAGATGAAAAGGTAAATAAAATACTGTTGAATTTTTATTCTATCAAAGTAAATTTATATGGAAGTAATAGAAGATGTATAAGTTTCTTATTTAAAATGCAAAAGGTGTCAAAATTTTGGAGCAGCAGGTGAATCCCGATGTATGATTGGAAACCACGATTGGAAACCACTGTGTTAAAAAATTATACGGGGTCCCAAGTTTTAACAACCAAACATTGTTAGTGTATTTTATGCTCCTAAAAGAATCGTTATAGGAATAAGCATAGAATGTTCAAACCTACATTGAGAAGTTAATATAAATATGAAGAGGTCATAAATCAGATTGGAATAAAACAATTGTATTTATTATCTAAGGTTTTCGAAGCTAACATAATACTCCTAGCATAAAGTAAAACATTTCACAATGCAAGATTGATAATGATTGAATATAAAATTTATTACTTTATGCACTTTACTTATATTTCATTTCATTTCACTATATGCGCAATCAATCTTTCGTAATAGTTCCATCGTATTTCCTTTTAAAGCATTTGCTTTTGCATTTTTAACCATAACTTTTTAACGAAACTTTAAATAACCTACGTTCGTATAATATTTTTTCCTTATTTAGATTCACGACAGTTCGGTTTGCATATTTTTAATTTTTCGTTTCCGAGGAAGTAAGAACGCGTTACAAATTTGAAGAAAGTTATTCGACGCGTATAAACAGGGCGCTATTGCTGAATTCACATGTTATGAACGGGTGAAATTATTTTCATGGAGAATATATACGAAGAATATTGGATTTGATTACAAATAATAAATATCCAACGGTTCGAAATTTCGTAAAAGTCAATTATTTCGAGATCATTGAAATGATTTCACGCGATCAGCGGAACCGATGTAATGAATAAAATATACGAACCTTCTTGCATTATCCCGATATTTGAAATACAGAATCCTGTGTCGCGGCGCACACGATAAAAACCCATAAAATAAAGTAGCTATCTGCCAGCCAGATAAATCGGTAATATGTTTCTGAAGCAAACGGTCGGATCCAGATAAATACAAGTTATGCGCTTACGTGCAATGTCTTTTCGGTCGTCTAATAAATTAAAGCATTCCTCCTCTCTATCCCTTCGTTTCTCTTCTGTCCGCCGCGTATGAAAACCCAGAGACCGTGAACAGGGTGCTAGTGCGATTATAATTTATACTTGATTAGCGTTAATCCTTACCGCCTCTTCCTTCCTCCATTTTTCTGTCTCTCTCGTAACATTAGCGTCTTCCAATTTTTATTGGGCCATCGGTCCGGCAATAATTTACGCTTATGATTGTAACATCGACAGATTTATCGATGGTTGGTACGAAAATCTGAAACGTGAAATAGAACGGTACATATAAATTCAATTAAAGCCGGCGCGAATGTACATACATACCTTGTTCGATAGAATTCTCTTAGAAAATGTATGTAGAAAACGTCGCGCCGTTTTTATTTCTTTTATTCATACGGCGATTCTGGTTATGTCACTTAAATTATACAATATTGAAACCCGTAAACGTAAATTACTTTTAAAGCGTGATAAGAAATTAGTTTTATTTTATATTAGATAATTTTTCTTTCGACGAGGGAATTAGGTAGTTTTTCTGGTAACTTAGAAGCGATTTTGAAATAGTATTTTCTGTTTTATTATTTTGTAAATATTGTTTGTATATTATCTAAAACAGCACCACAAATCCGGCCCGCCATATTTTATTTTGATTACATTGTAAAATTTACAATGTAAGTAAATCATACAAAATAATAATCAGATGTTTTTATTTAATGACCAATTAAGAAACACAATAGCTGACATGCGTAATTATCCCAAAAATTTACAAGTGACATACATAGGTAATTCACAGAATGAAATTAAACGTTATAATTATGATTAATCAGATTTAAGTATGTAGCTGTAACGACAATTTTTGTTTCGTTTTTGTTTTAGAAAAGTTATAGTATGTTGGTACGGTGTGCTAGGTCTTGGCCCGCCCGACTTTGTGAAATAGTCAGTGTGTTTGGAGACCCCTGATCTAAAATACAGTAAACTTGGTAAAATTGTATTTTACATGGCCAAACACTTTCATTAATATCCTATCTATACATACATGTATTGAGTCGATTTATTTTTGCAAGATTTTCCAACTGCTACTATTCTATGATATGTTTATTCCAGTAGCAGCTTTTAGTGTTAGAATATATAAGTTTAAGTAACACAATCTCGTTTAAGTCATACTAGTTTTTACCGAATGAAATATTTTTACACGATAAATATACCGTAATATTTCGAATGATTACCATTATATAATTGTTATAGATGTTTTTCGCTAGATTGAGTAACGTTATCTGCAAAGAAACCAAATATTAATTGCGGTTTAAGAAAGAGGATCAATTTCACTACATTTAACTGTCATCGGAGTTGATTAATGAATTTACTGCCGTTATCGACTAATGATGGATGGAAAAAGATATCGTCTCTAGATATAAATAATGAATGAACTTATTTATTACACGTTTAATGCTTATGAAAAAACTTGGCTGGTAAATACTGCCATTTGTGTCAAACCGTGTGACGTATTAAAATTTATTTTATAATCATAGTTCACAGTAACAATTATTTTCTAGCTGCAGAATTTCTGTTCACTTATTTATCGAAAACGCACAGGAGAAATACAATTACTTAATAGATTCAAACTATTAACACGTTGACTGCCACAGTGAAAACGGACGTGTGTAGTCAGACACGTTGAAATCCTAATTATTAAGAATATAATCAATTAATTTTCAAATTTAACCTTTCAAATCGATAGCTAGCATTATTAGCTTAACGATAACGCTATCCGTGGTTTGTTTCGTCATTTCTTTTGTTAATTTATTTGACTGTAAAAAATTTCGGGTTCCGGTCACCGGTGACCCCCGTGGCAGCCAACGTGTTAAAAGAGTTTGTTTTTCAGGGTAAAAGACAGTAATAAATCTACACACGTTCGAGAGTCATACTATCTGCAAGTTAAATAAAAATGTAGTTGAAAGTTTAAAAAAATTGTTTAAAAACAGATAATTTTTATTATATCTGAAAATGATTATCGCTTAAGAAAGGGCCAGATTTTTTTATATTCCGCGACAATTTATTTCCTATACAGGTTGGTCAATTGAACAATTTTGAAAAATTCCGCAGATATTTGAAACAGATTGTCGGTCGAAACGAAACAAGATTTCGAACGCGAGACGTTCATCAATTATCGTGGTATTACATAAATTACGAGGCATAAATTTTCATCAATGCCGCTCGTGACCTGTTATTTTCTTGACAGGTTAAAGTTTGTCAGTTTCATGGCGTTAATCGAAACACAAACGTACAGTCTCGTAAGTGTGCTGCTTTCCAAGAGAGATACATATATTCCGTGTATATCTGGACCGAAGGCGAAATGACATTAGCTGCTGTTATCCATTCAAACAAAATGTCAAAGTGCCAAATGATAATGCGGGGAAGATAAATCAAGCATGCTGAAAAGATGACGGTGATAAATGTAAACCCGTCTGTCAGTCGGCTCCGGAGATAGTTACCGAGATACACGACGAGTCGTGACTGATGGCGATGTCGTGAGATGTGGTATCATAATAATTCATAAAGGCCGAGGCCAGAGGCTTAATCGTTGATTAATGAAAGGACAGACTTGTCTCGATCTTCTTCTTCCTTTTTCTCGTTCCACTGTTCCTTCTTACTCTTTTTCTACCGCTTCGTCGCTGCTGCTGTTTCATCTTCTTCTTTTTCTTCTTCTTCTTCTTCTTCTTCTCCGTCCTTTCACTCTTCTCATTCTTTTTCTGTTTCGGCGATGGTGCTGCCGCCTGATGTATGTATATGTACCAAACGAGCAAGACGAGTAATCCGACATGTGTTCGTTTGGGCGATAGAACCAATTAATGTTGCGGCGGCCACGTTGTCCCGTCGAGTCCATAACTCACCGGGCAACCTCCTTCCACGAGAGATTCTTCAATACGGTTTTGAATCTACGCTGACACACGCAAGTGTTCGAACAACCAATACGTTCACGGCTAAAGTATTAAGTCATTTCATAGCCGATGCCGTCTTCTCGCAGTCAATCAACCGGGATGAAAGAATTAATCCTTATCGGATGAAAGTCACCGCTACGGTGACATTGCATTTCTATCGCATTAGACAAAAGTCATACGGTCAATTAAAGACTGGAATAAATAGGACTATTCTTATATCCTTAAACACGTCTTTGGATCACTAATATTAGCCTCTTCATTATGACGGAATTCAATGCAAGGCGGATATTGTATTATAACAGATTTGCAGTGATGACACATTTTTTGATAAATATAGTCCTTGGTAGGTACTCTGGGTCGTTGATCGCATAGGCAAAATTTAACCTTCCTCTGAATTTTGATTTTTGTTATTAAAAGTTTTAAATATTTGTCATAGCAGACGACTGTATAATATAGTAGATACTTTGATAAGCAGCTAAAAATTTGTTCGAATTTTTTGAAAGCTTAAAATAATTTAAAAAAAATTGAAAGCGAATTAACTTAAAAATATGTTTGCCAATGAAAAGATAATGTAATAATTATTCGTCGTAGAACTTAACGGTTGTAGTTAGAGAGTTTAAAAAGTTATCTATGACTCGTTGACAATACTTTATAGTTTATAAAATTAGTTGAACGCCTAAAGATATCTTTAATACAAGATGAGCTAACTTCTAGGGTGCTTATAAACGCTAATAATAGTGGAAGGGTTGCATAGGCGCTTTTCGCAAGTCCCAAACCGTTTTGCGCCAATAACTCTAGTTTTTGAGAACCTTGATTTAAAAAAAAAACTTGAAAGTTTTCAACTATAAGGATGCTTTGTACTTAAATAATAATAGCTATATGTTTAACAATATTGAATATGTTTAACACGTTAGCTGCCACGGGGGTCACCGGTGACCGGCACCCGAAATTTTGTACAATCAAATAATTACCAACAGAAATGATCAAATAAACCACCGATAGCGTTAACATTAAGCTAATAATGCTAGCTATCGAATTGAAAGGTTAAATTTGAAAATTAATTGATTGTATTCTTAATAATTAGGATTTCAACGTGTCTGACTACACACGTCCGTTTTCACTGCGGCAGTCAACGCGTTAAGCAAGATTAAGGTGAAAATCACATTTTAAAATGCAGTAATGTTTATAGATATTTTTCAATTTATTCTAACAAGAAAATCTCTAGAAGAGAATCTATGTATTTATGTCATAAAAAAAAAAATTAAAAAAACCTCCTTCTTTTTCGAAGTCGGTTAAAAAATAAAATAGACACTTTTTCTATAAAATACTAAAGAAGTACCTGGTGTAACGTATGTCGTTTTTTTCTTTAAAAAATAAATATTACATACGCCCTTTGTCTAGGTACCGATTCATTTGATACACCCTGTACGTAGTTATAGTTGTACATTTAAATGGTGGTACAATTGTGTAAGTACACAGCGATTCTACAATAGAAAATAACACGGAAATGTAAAACCAAATTTTTTCGACAAGGTTTTGTTTTTGAGAATATTGACCTAAAAATGTGATTTTTTGTAATTGCATTTTATTTATTGTATTTTAATACCTTATTACTTTAAAGTACTTTAAACGCAAAGGCAGTCTTTTCTTATAATCACAGTTGATTGAATATGACTCTATAAATTAACAACCAAGAGGATTGAAATTAGGGGATCGGGTTAGCCAAGCAATTATTCCACTTGGAAAAATTTAAAAGTCGATTTTCTCATAACAGTGTCTGGTACGAAAACATTCTTTCCCTTCTTTTTTCCGTAGAATCACTCTAATTGTATCACGAATATCGAAGAATTGCAGTAAAGTGCGATTACAGCTTTATCGGCTACGTATCAACACACGTGTTTACCGCCATCTGAAGTTATTTTCAATAAACTTACAACGTGGTGTATTAAGTTCACTTAACTTTATTATTAAATAGTAGATATCACCTGAAATTGTAATATTCCAGGTAGTAGTTGCCGATTGATTTGAAGAATTCATTTAGTCTGAAAACTGAATTCGTGTTCTACCAAGGCAAAAACGTCAGCTACCTTTCTGATTCATCTTTTTTTTTAAGTGTAACTGATACTGTATCTGATTTTTTTCTTTTTAGATTTGTTACATAAATAGTTTCTGTACATATAAACCTTTGTCATACAGTACAGTTGTAGGAGCAAGTTTTGTATGCATCACTCGCTGCAAAGGTTTCCAGGTGTCAACACCACTTCAACAGATTTTACCAAAATACAAAAACAGAATTAGTTTCTTTTATATGAATATGAAGCCGTTTTTGAAAAAATTAACTTTATGTAAAATCGCAGCTCCCTGAATAAATATTTCCATTTTCCATGTGATAAAAAAAGGAAGTTGCAACATTCACGATACCGCTTTTATTATTATTCATGATATCAGCAATTTCATACGATACAATTCACGTAAAGTTCTCTTAATCGTTGACAGTATAAAATAACTTATATTATTTGGAGTGTAATATTAATAACAAGATTCTTAAACGGTAAGCGTATTAACAACCGTATAGATTGCTCAATATTGAAACCGAGAAGGGGAAATGCTCTTTTCGCGAACCTTTTACAACTTATAAAACACGTATCACAGGTGTACAATAATTACACGTGCTTATGGCAATCATAAATTGTACCTTTTCTTTCCTCTTACGTAAAACGAAAAGATTGTGAAAGCAGATACACACGTTCGGTGATATTTTATCCAATAACGAGACTTCTTAATTAACGCAATAATGCGTTAATTGGAATTAATTGACCGATGCTTTTTGCAAGAGGTAACTGTACCCCAGTCCCGTTTCAAAGAAATGCCGCTACCCATTACACGAGTAATTATACATACAAGATGCATTTCACTATGAACATTGTTTCCTATTTATTAACGTCTAAATAACTTGTTTGGCATTCCTTGACTGGAAATTCAAGAATGCTTCTAGTATTATACTCTTTACGTATGTATCTCGTATCAGCGCGAATTGATTTAATTAAATATCCTTGATCGTTACACTTAGTTGGTGATTTAGAACTGGAATAATTAACTTTTTCATTGCGTATCGGAATTCGAATAATCAGTATATTTATCAAGAACCTGAAAACAAGACCCACAGAATGTGTACCTTTTATTTTTTATTATCTGATTTTGTGGGCTATACAACATGTAGTTATATGCATTTTAAGTGGCATTAGGGATGAACATTAGGTTTGGTACCTCTTTGAAGCTGGCCCCTCATTATCAAAAATTTGAAAAACTGATAAGAGTTCTGAATGCCCTCCTAAGAGTTCTAGAGTTCTCTCCAAATTTTAAAAATAGTTCCGTCGATTAAAGTACCGAAAATAGCATTTGAAGGTATGGGGGGGGGGCAACTTCTCATTTTCGCAACATTGAAGAGCTATAACTTTTTTATTGTCAACTTTAGCACTTTGGTTGTTAAGGATAAATGACAGAACTCATTGGGGGTTTACCAGAACTCTCAACAAAATTGTCGAGTACCAAAAAGAGAAGAAAATTTTTCTGCATAATTTTACGGGTGAGAAATTTTTTTCGGTAACTAGCAATTCTATTGAAAGTTCTGGCAGCCTCCCGAAGAGTTCTATCGATAACTCTTAACACTTGAACCGCTACGATGCGAAATAAAAATGTTCTCGCTGCTGAAATTTGCAGGGCGAAGAATTTTCTAAGTCCACAAGGGTGAAAATCGACGAAACTATTTTTAAAATTTGAAGAGAACTCTAGAACTCTTAGGGGGGCATTCAGAACTCTTATCAGTTTTTTCAAATTTTTGATAATGAGGGGCCAGCTTCACAGAGGTAGATTGGTCTGTCTTATGTTACAACATAATACAAAAAATATGTTTATTTAATTAGGTAAAATGGATTAAGCAGTTTCTTCGACATCTATAGTATTATCGAAAATGTATTACGCTGTAATAAATATCAAATAAACAAGTAGCAGTAATGTGTTCTTTTGAGTATTCATCGAACCTTGAATTAACTAATGTTCAGGTAGTGTCAAAATTAGAGCTCCACGAGTGTATATATTCTTCGAGTAAAAATTAAAAGAAAAAAAAGATACATCCAGAGTGATCCATTTGAAGTTTTGCACCCAATTACACTGTCCAACGCGTAACACATTTTGTAACCTCCAATAGGCAAATTCTTATAGACTCTTGCGAGCTGAATACGAATCTGGAAACCGTTTCTTTCCAGAACCCACAGTTTTTGAAAAAATCAATTTTTAAGAAAAGTGTAAATTTTCAATTTTGAAGATGTTTTGTGTTTTAACCGTTGCGGCTGTTTAATTGCTTTTCATATGAGAACAATCTTTGAACATTCCCGAATAAAATGATATAAATTTTTATTATATTATAAACATTTAAATATGTTTAAATGATAATCACAGTGGGAAAGGTACCCAAAATGCGAAAATCTATAAGAATTGCCTATTGGAGGTTATAAAATCGAGAAAAAGTAAAAATTTATTGAACAGTGTTATTTCTGAAACGAGCTGTAGTTTGGGAAATTCAATTAAAATGCTTCACCCTGTATGACATATTAGTATGAATAGCAGTAGCGTAATAATAGTAATGATAGAACAGTTATCATTTTAGATACAAAAGAAAGGAGTTTATTTAATCTTTCGTTTTAAAATACCTTTTGAGAAATTTTCAATTTAAAATAACTATCAATTAAAATAATTCTATTTAAATTAATCAAGTTCAGTTATTTTTAATAATAAATGCACTTAGAATAAGCATATTGAATGTATGTTGCTGTTCTAACTTCAAATTTGCATTTTCGTTTTTGAATATTTCTGTTATAATAATAAACTTTCATCTACTTGTATAACATAATAGTACAATTTGAGTTTTTAACTTTAAAACAATATTTAATCATTTCCTCTGTACAAACGCGCAGATAAATAAAACAAAAATGAAAGAAAAACATTGTAAAGTAATAAAGAGCATGTAATAGAGGAAAAATTCTTTATTTTCAATCCTTGAAAGCTATAATAATATTAGTTATTTCTATGGGATAAAAAGATCAGAAAAGACAATAAGAGACTTATCGTGGCTCTGCCTTTATCAGCTGTAATATATTCTTGAACAAGTTGTCACATGAAAGTTTATCAAACTTCAAGGATTCATAATACGTACTCGTTATTTCACAATTTTCTCGTTTCTATGAGAGGTAACAAAACCACGTACCTTTTTAGCGTTGATTCGACGACACTTATCGTTCTTGAAATCTACGTCCTGTAACTTGGTGCTTTCATCACGAATATACAAACGACAGAGATTCACCTAGATTCCATATCGTGGATCGAGATTTATTGCTAGCTAATCGCATGTTTACGTGCCCATGCTACCGAAACAATTCTGGTATTCCATGCTCTGACTGATGAGGACGTAACAAAATTTATGACCAACATCCACAACTAAACTGTATCAGATACTTTGTCTTAAAGTTCGTGAGCGAATTTCTTTTCGTTGTACTTTCAAAAAAATAACATCATAAACAAATATAAGGTATCGAATAAACCATGGTGATATATCGTATGTGCTAGTTCTACTCCAAATATTGAAATTGAGTTGTTCGATGATATGAATAGGAGTGCTTTTGTTGGTAAGTGAAAAGGAACAGATCACAATTTCTTCTACTTATTTATTTGAACAAAATTTTCTGTAAATACGCATCTAGATGCATTAAAACAAGCTACCGGAATAATTCTTACAATTCCGAAGACACGAAAATATATTCAAAACAAAAGTAGAATAAAATTTTGTCTTGTATGAAGGTGACAGAGGTTTTGATAGTCACTTTTATCTCTTCATTTTTATCGGGATAGCAATGTCAAAAAAATTAACAATGAATTAGTAACTTTTTAAAAATCATAACCGAATAATTTCTTTTTTACAGAAAATGTTTCTCAGAATCGGCTCATTAAAAGAATGCGTTGTATTTCTCTTCTTTTTTTTTATACGGATTGATTTTTGTTATTAGGATACAATACGAAGGAAAGAAACAATTTCTGAGATATTTCGAATTCTGTTAAATAAACGTTCCGTTTTAAAATTTACAATATCTTGCGGATTGTCAACTTTTTTAACAGTTTGAATCTTCTATTTTTTGTTATTATTTTTCATCTTCTGTTGCACTTGTTAAAAACAGTAACAAAAGAGAATTTTTCTCCCGTAGATTTTCTTTCACGGTATAAATACACAAATCAAACTTACATTTTGGCTTAGAAAACGATTTGAACTTACAAAGTATCAGCACATACCTAAGAATATAGATAGGGAGATTATAGATGGGGGGGGGGGGGGAAAAGAAGGATGGAAGGAGGGGGAGCGAGTGAAACGCAGGGCTGCGTGCCTGCCAGTAATCACGCGTCGGGATAAAGTTATTCCGGGGCATAAATAACCGACATGTCTGGAATAAGGCATTAATTTATGTTATTTATCGCCCATTACGCAGCAAAGAAACATTCGCATGGGAAATAATGTATCATTCTCAACACGCGTCTGCGGTGAACTCGGGGAATCGAGAATGATTCAGAATGCCAACGAACGGACAAACAGCTGTATACATACGTAGGTATATGTGTAATGTATGAACATTTACCGATACATGAAAATACTTTAGTAATATGTTTATCGTATATTAAAATTGGCATACTTTTCATTTTGCACTATTGAGAAATGTTTGTAGCAAATTCCTTAATTAATTCAGGCAAAAGTAATGGTATGTACATATCAGGTTGCTATAATGTGCAAAAGTGCCACTTCACATAGAGGAGTTTCAACAGCTATCGTTTTATTAAAAATCCAACTCGTTAACACGTTGACTGCCACAGTGAAAACGGACGTAGGTAGTCAGACACGCTGAAATCTTAATTATTAACAATACAATCAACTAATTTTCAAATTTGACTTTTCAATTCGATAGCTAGCATTATTAGCTTAATGTTAACGCTATCCGTGGTTTATTTGATCATTTCTGTTGGTAATTATTTGATTGTAAAAAATTACGGGTGCCGGTCACCGGTGACCCCCGTGGCAGCCAACGTGTTAATCAAATATGTTTGATGAGTCATAAATTGTACAACCGTAGATTGTTCAAAATTATACATTTAAGGTGATCGCCAGTTACTCATTTAAATCCAAGATACGCTTTACTTTGGGAATTTGCAGTTCTCGATTGAGATTTGTTGAATCAATGTCGTATTACCTCTTCGCTAGCTTTGATTTCTCTAAATGTTGCATCGAATTACCAATAGCCTTTGTTACGAAATATCGGGATTAATACTCGTCAGGGAACATCACACGAATTCCACTCTGATTTATTGTCCTCTGTAACTAACAATCGGTCGCCTTGTACGAAAAATAGTAACGAAAGTTTGTATAGTCATCTTTGTCAAAGTTAAGCTTTAAATTGACGCAGCACGTGTATTATTTTATGGTGTTAACAAATCGTGTTGAACTTTTATATTTCGAAATCTTTCATTCGATATGGAATATGATTTAGGGCTGTTGCAAATATTACAATAAAATTCAACAAAATGTAAATAATTAGATTATTTCTTGTGTTAATATAGTTTATTATTGTAAGGGGTATAAATTATAACGAATCTACTATAAAATCTGTCAATCTTATTATTTAATAGGGCGATTTAATTGAATAATTGATTATAGTTTTATTTTCTAGAGATTTAAATTGCTTCTTATCTAAATCTATATTTCAAAACCAGTCATTCGATGTGCAAAAACTTATTACTAAAATAAATGCAATAATTTCAAATTATATTAATAAATCATTGTATAAGGAACTCAATTTTATCCTCATCATCGAAGAATGATTTCATTGTCACCGTTGTTAATAAAAACAAAAACTATCATGACTAGTGGTCACAAAGTTTGTTAAACGATTGTAGAATGATTTGCAAACAAAAAGGGAATATTCATTGCCGCCAAAGAACGTTCTATTTATTTATTTCCTTTCCATGTCACGGTGATACTTCGCTCAATATAAATTGCTACCAGGTCGGCACTAAAGAGAATACAGTTTCGTGTAAATCGTGGAAGGGTTATGAAATTCAATTTACCATGCGATGTCATAGGATTGCAGCACGTAAGATGCAAATAAATCAGCCGCGCGAGAGAGGCTGCACTTACGTTTCAGAACGTGTTCCCGATAAATCTCGAGACGTTCGATTTCACAGTCACTAATCTAACTAAACATAGAATGTGACTGTATAATACGCCATTAGCTTGATTGTAAACTGTACGTCTGAATATTGACGTCGTTTGAGAGTTCTGATAAACGAGTCCTCTTGCGATTAATGGGATGCCCGATATAGTAATGTTCTGCCATTACCAATTAGATATTATATATATTGCATTAATATAATTAAATACTTAAAGCCATCATAGATATTCAACGCCGAAAGTGAATCAAAGACTAATGGAAATTTATAACGGAAATTTATTGATAAGATACTTTGTATCACGATAAGATGGTAATGTTTCTGTTATACTACGACGGCACAAATCGTTACAGACTCTTTGTTAGATTTATGAAAATTGAATTTCACTTTCACTTGTCAAGTTAAAATAAACGAAAATATTGAAAGTTTTCCCCTTACGTGTTCACGTAACACTTTTCACGATTTTTCAAATACTTGCGATAATCTGAGAAAAAAATATTGTAAACAAAAGTTGATCAGTTTTCGATTGGCTATACATTGCAATAAAAAAAAAAAAAGTTTGTCGAGGTCACCTTTATTTTCATTTTTTTGCCTTCAAGGTCATCCGAAGGTCATGGTATGCTAGGTGGTTGAATTCGTCTTGATACAGGATGTAATACTGTTAAGTCAAAAATACAAAGTGCCATTTAAAAAAATAAACGTGTCCTTGACAACACTAAAAAAAAAATATATATTTTTTCAAACTTTTTGTTATTGCAATGTATAGCCAATCGAAAACTGATCAACTTTTGTTTAGAATATTTTTTTCTCGAATTATCGTGGGACACCCTGTATATATTAGAACTTTTATTGTGAAAAAGGCTTATATCACTTTCTTTATTAAATATAATATCTTACAATTAGTCATTATTAAATGTAGATGTTAACGTTCCCTTGCGCCTTTTAATTATATCACAAAAATAATACGTATCAAAAATATGAAGTGGTCAGGGATTGTACAGAAATGAATCTAAAAATATTGGCAAAACACAATATAAAAGTGTAAAAGCTTATTTGAACGGTACTAGGTGAAAACTTCACGTTCTTTGCTGGAAATTTTTCGTGGTCAACCTCAATACGGAGGTATCTTTCCGAGCTCGATTTATAGTTTTATACCTGCGGTAGAGAGAAGAAGAGATAGCTAATAGACAAGATTTACTACGGCACGCCCGTCTCAATTGCGGAACAAATTTATCTTCTCTGTGGTCAGCAGCCTTCCCACCGTTTCCTAGCTTCAATCTTGGTTCCGCCGCTCGTGAAATATTGGCTTACCCCCGGACTCGAAAGTTACTTGACAAACGAATCGATGTACGGTTGAAGGAAGAGAAAAAGAGGGACCGTCCCTATGGGATTGCCCCTGCCTGTAAACTTTCTTTCCCATTTCAAGACCTGCTGGAAAAACCTCTCACTTTCTCTTCTCAATTTTCTTCAGACCAAGAAAACGTTCGTATGCAAATCGTTCTATCGATATTCATATATTCACATACGTAGCTTTCTGAAAATGGTTGAAATCACCTATTTAACCCTTTCATTGCGAACAATGTATACGTGTAAGCATTTCAAAATTGGCAACGATGGTAGTTTATTTTGTGTATCACTGATACAAATCTTCTTTTGTTTCGTTTCTCATATCTTATTTTATACATATTGTAGTGTTCGCATACGTACACATTACCAAATTTTTAATTTCGCAATTATCTCCTTGAATTCACAACCATACATCCCTTTTTACTTGTTCACACGTTACCTTAACTTAACCTCTTTTTTTTTTTTTGTACACAAGAAATTTTCGAAAGACATCCTGTCTGTTTCTGTTTCACCCTGTCACTCACTGGTGCATTTCCACTTCTGTCTTCAGGATTGAATCTGACCTAACTTGTTTAAAGTTTTGTTCCTTTTTTATATTCCCTTGCCAGCCCTTCACGTCTGTGTCCTTTTCAAACAAACACAAATGCGTTTTATACGTCGAATGGAAGTGAACTAGAAAATGTAATAAATTAAAATTACAAAGTAGTTAAACCTTAAAAATCTGCTCGGCGTACTTGTGTTGTGTCCAAGATGTTATTTGTGAAACTGACATTGGCTTTCCACTTATTTGCTACAGCCTTGGTTGCGTTCTGTTTAAACCTTTTTCTTAATTAATCAATGTTCGAAGTGATTCTAAACCGTCTCTCGCTTATTTGATCACAGGGTGCTAAATCTTGAGATATCTCGAAATATTGACTGCGAAATATGAAATCTCGTTTAAGTTCTTAAATTGTATTTCCACTGTCTCGTCTAATGATATGGATCCAGTTAATAACTTGCAATTAGAAAACAAACTATGTCAATTGAAATAATTGTACCTTCAGTAATTTCTTTGATCAGTAGGTTCAGTTTTATCTTTTGTATCTTACATCATATTTTACATCGATGAGACTTAGTAGTGAATTGTGGTGAACCAAGTCAAGTGAACTAATTTGCAATTGTCAAGAATTCCGTTATGGTGATTAATATAAGTTAAATTGCTGGATATAGCAGGTGTACTCAAAATATAAGATAAAATAACCTTAATTTTAAATAAGTAAGCAAGTATGTAAATGAAGTGCTACTCATTTCGAACTTTGAAATAAAAATCAGAAAATACTTGTTGACATCGTCGTTTTAACAATGAATGATCTCGATAACATAGAATTAAATAACAAACTTTTAGGTGAAATTTTATACGAAGTGTCGATATAAAATGTAAGATATTCCATCCTTCTTCAATTATTTAAATAATAACAGAAAAGCATATTTTATTTTTTGTGCGTTCGTTTAATTTAAATAACATTAGCTGTATAGGAAAATGTATTGGGTATGAACAATACGTCTAATTTAAATACAAATACGAAAATTATCGTAAAATGCGTAAAAGACACTTTGTTTGACCGAATAACCAAATTAACCCATCGGTTGTTCGAGAGTTAACACATTTACAAATTAATAGATTTGTTTCATTTCCCACCGAACCGATCGAAGATTCAACGGTTCCTGATTCGATTGGTCGAAAGGGTACTCTAGTGGTCGCAATGGCACAGAATTAACGACTTTGCTTGACGCTAATGCGCGGCTACGAGGTTTCGCCAATCAGTCGCGAGGACACACGTGTCGTGACTCAGGAATGATAACCGATGATTTATCCGTGACAGGTTGCAGGTACCGCGGATAGATTATCGTTCTGATTGCAAAGTATGAAATAATTAGGGAGCGAACCGTCGACCATCCATCATTGGGCAACGATGGCCGCTTGTCAGGCGGCGTTCATTTATCATACTCGCTCAGCTATCACCCTCTTCCTATTCCCATCGCGTCGGCGATGTTCCATTGTTCGTATATCGGACGTAACTGTCCGTTACTGCTAATTACCTCCTGCTCCTGCGAAAGATTACGCAGTCAAGGTATCGAACGTATTAATGTTCACCTACCTTTTAGGCAGACACACGCGAAATAATAACGTAAATATATATCACATAAGCTCGGTTATAAGATAAGTTCGTAAAGTTTTCTTTTTTCATGAAAATCAAATTCTGTTGGTATGAAATTTTATATATTACCGGATAAGCTACTTTCCTCATACAATATTGCGATATTTTTAATTAAAGGAAATGGAGTTTCAAGATTCTTTCTCGAGATACGAACTTATGTTACAATCTGATATTTCGCAGAAAGAATACTGTAGTACAGAATAGCTTAAATAGTCGAGTTGTACCGTATTATGGTAATTGGTTAATGAAATGAATTATAGTAAGAAACTGAAAATATATTATATTTATTATAATAAGAACAATTTATGCAAATGGATCATGTGGATACCATTAGGCGTCTCGAACAAATCTGCGTAAAGATCCCGCTACATTTAGAGCCATCTAAACGCGCGCAATTTTTAAATTACAAGTGTTACATGAACTAAAATTAATATCTTCAACATACCGAAGTAGATTATTTATGATTTTTTAACACGTTGGCTGCCACGGAGGTCACCGGTGACCGGCACCCGAAATTTTTTCCAAATCAAATAATTACCAAAAGAAATGTTGGAATAAACCACGGATAGCGTTAATATTAAGCTAATAATGCTAGCTATCGAATTGGAAGGTTAAATTTGAAAATTAGCCGATTGTATTCCTAATAATTAGGATTTCAACGTGTCTGATTACACGCATCTGTTTTCACCGTGACTGTCAACGTGTTAATCTTTACGAGCAAGTGTATTTTCTGTGAATAATTCTGTATATTCCAAATGTTTTCTGTAGAGACAAAAAAGATGTTTGCAGAAATTATAAGAATTTGTGCACAATTTACAGATACAAAAACATATTGATGATATACCTAATCAAATATTACTTTTACATGAAACATAACTCTACAATAACGTGTCACACTCGTGACGCACCTTACGGTACAGATGTGACTTCTGTTGTTCAAACTTTGATCACAATTAAATGTTAACCCTTTGCACTCGAAGCATTTTTGGACGTAATCGGGTCTGATCTAATTTTCCAGCTATGTTTGCGGAAACCAAATGCATTATGCCGGAAGAAAAGTGTTAGAAATATTTGAGAATCTGTTGATTTTTATTCCCTTCTTTAATTTTCTATATTTTGATACGGGTGAAACTGAAATTTTGCATTTTAGAATACTCCGATAAATTAAATATGGTGACTCAGAGACACCACTCGAGCGCAAAGGGTTAAGTTTAATTCTGATTACAATTTACAGAGTTAATGTTTGCCAAGTACGAAGTATATGTAATAATTCAATTTCCTTGATTTGTTTTACCACTGAAGTAATAAATATTTAGCTCTGACTGACGCACTTATCGGGAAAATGGTAGTGCAAGGAGTTAATGAAAAATAAAATAAATATTTCCATCGTCAATTAAAAATATCGTCTGTTAAAGAAAGAAACAACATTGTGGCAAAGAAGAAAATTGTATTAATAATCGATATGGATTAAATATAATCCGACAGTAAAATTTTGTTTGTACATATTCTCAAAAAAATGTCGATACTGAACCTTTAAACATATTATTAGATATTTTAGCTTCTTATATTGTACTATATGGTATAACATAATCAGAAGGAAAATGTATATTTGTTGCAGTACCATCACCAGTGCCGGATAAACGAGGCATTTAGGGACTTTCGTGTTTAGAAAAAATTATATAGGCAACTTAAGTATAATAGTCGAAAATACGGTAAAAATATAGTTTTCAGAAAAATAAGAACTTTAAGAATAATTTATCAAAAAATTGTATAATAAATCACAGATATAATTTAAGTAGCAATAACTGGAAACAAACATCATTACATTCAATATTGTTTTTAACAGCTTTAGTGATGGCTCTGATTTGTTGTATAATTAAACAATGATTCTTCTGAATTGTAGAGAAATTAATGATAATTAATAGTTTGTTAATTAGTTTTCAGTTAATGACATCAAAAC
The DNA here is from genome assembly GCA_943735885.1 of Stelis phaeoptera. Classification (NCBI taxonomy): domain Eukaryota; kingdom Metazoa; phylum Arthropoda; class Insecta; order Hymenoptera; family Megachilidae; genus Stelis; species Stelis phaeoptera. Next base: position 6,511,050 of record OX030930.1, read on the forward strand.
GCTCACGAATAGATAAATACAGCACGAGGTGTAAGTGTACTAGTGCTTTAAACCAGTTTTCGAATCATTTTCTGATAAACATTGTACTTTAGGTAACCTTTTTTTGCAAACATGGCGAGTATGCTATTGTGGAACGGCCTGTACGTATTTACACGAGTTGGCTTCGCGAGAGCAATGACTCCATTAACCGTGTTTACTCGGCCAAAGATCTCGCCTATCAGTCAACCGTGCGGTGTATGGATGCTGTCGTGTACGCTTTGTCGCACGGGAATGCATTTCGTCAATAATCCACCGTGTAGTTAACTTGTCACGGGGGGAATTGCTTGTCTGCCCGATACAAATCGAATTTCAACGTTCAGACTCCATTTCAAACAATTTTAAATAACGATTCTGAAATCAAGCATATAAAACAAAGTGTCGTATTCTGTTAATAGAGCTTCAAAGTATGGGGAATAAATAATTAGAAAAATTAATTTACAGATTCTGATGATTTCAGGGTGAAATATTTTTGTTTTGATCCAACGTATCACCCGGTTCTCGCAAACGTAGCTTTTTCGAATTAGAAAACTTATTGGCAGACACGTTCCACGTGTTCGATTTTAAGATATTCCATGGCGTTAAATGCAAGAATAGAAAGTCCATGGTATATTTACTGCCAGCATAAACTCCATTGTTGTCGAGTGACAGCCTGTCTAAACACTCTTAACTATTTGACTTTTCCTTCGCGGGGCTTCTTTTGACCTGTACTGGTTTCTACGCTCGGTTTTACGGACAATAAAACGAGAAATTGCGTTTTGAATCGTACTACCCTCTTTCCGTTACGGTTTAATACCCCAAGGGTACCGCAATTGTCCATAGCCGACAGCACATGTTTCTACCTGAGCTTTTCTATTACTTAGGAATGATTACTTTTTTCAACGCCGTTGCCCTAATTTAAATGCATAATATACCAAATAAATTGAAGGCTAGTATAAGTTTCCCTGGTTGTGAAACAGACTATATCAACGAGAAGAAAAGATTTGCAAAACAAGAAATTACTTATTTAGTGTATTTGATGTTTACGTTAATTAAGTTTAATCTTAACCATCCTGTACTGGGTTATTCAAAAGGGAAATCTGTAATTTTACTTTTTCAATAGTTATAAATTTCGGAATAATATCAAATGATGAATAATCCACCACACCTTTTCCCGTATGTTGTTCCTGTGACCACGTTACTACATGTGATTTTCGTTGACAACGCTCGAGAAAAAAATCTGAAGCCATAGCTTTGTTGCGCTCCCGTTTCCCCTCCCATATATTTTCTTATGAAGAGGGGCGCCTTATTGTTAGTAGCCCACGGGCGCCAAATATCTTAGGACGGCACTGGCCCCGGGGCCATTAAACCCTAGGGGTGGCACTGGTTTCTATTACCGTGAATGCTTCTGAATGGATAGGAATACTGTCTACGAAAACATCATCTGACTCATCGCGGCAATAACTTATTCCATTCTTTTTGCAGGTTTGAATTTGAAATATCCCATGGATTAGCAACTCAACAGATATTTGATACATTCTTCGATATCGTCGCATCTTAAAAGCAATGCATTAAATACTTTTTTTTTATAATGTCCTTTGAAGCAATCAATCACGCTTTGATTAATTGGTTGTATTAACGATGTAACGTGAGGTCGTAGAGAGTAAACCTCGATCAATTTATCTTCCTGATTTAATACATTACAAGATGGCTGGCTTGTTACGTTGTCAGTTAGTGATAGTGTTTCCTTCTTTTTTGCTCATTTTGAATTACTATTCTGTTAGTGGCTGAGCCAGATTAAGATTTTCTCGGGTCTGGAGTTACGTTAAAAAGTGGGCCTTCCAAACGGTTCGCTAAAAAAACAAATCTGCATCAGCATGTAGAAAACTTAATGTACATATCAATTTAACAGAATAATTTAACAAAATATTTAAATACAATTTATATGGACAGCTAAACAATTTTGTAAAAATTTCATTTTTTTTTTTTTTTTACACATCCTTACAAATGCCAGTCTCACAGGCGGCGCATAACCGGTCATGCATATAAAAATTCACACGATCAATTAAGGGTTAACTTCATAAACCAGTTTCATCCGTACTGTATACATTATCCAACAGATAAGTGCCTTTCAGTAATAGCTCTATAAATTCTGTTTTGAGAATTTGTCATCTGACATACTAAACATGTAAATACTATAACGTGATTGGAATTTGCCGATTATGCTTTAAAATTAAAATATCCTTTCAATGTCTTATTTATTAACAAAATCTTCGTAATCTTAACCACGCAACGACTCGACGGACCATGGAGAAAGATAATAATTCTAATTGAATTTTAGACTATTTTTCGGCCTCATTTTTTAAATTTCGAAACGTATCATTAAATATTCCCTCGGCCAATATACAGAGGTTTTGTGTTTCAGAATTTTATTGTTTAACAGTAGAAATATTGTTGTATAGATTTTCTAAATTTGGGTCGTTATTGACCTGACTTCGTTCTTCGACTGTTAATATAGGTTTGTTCGTATTTTATTTTGCAGAAAGCCACTCACCTACTAACATTATCGTCACCACATTTCATGCTTTCTAATTTACATAATTTCACATTTTTGTCTTTTTATACTACAAACTATTGATTTTTCAGCTCCATAATGAGCTGATATTTCAGTCACTGCTTCATCACGTTCCATTTGAATTAGTATTTCTTATTTCGTCTGCATTGTTAAGATAGTATACAATGTTTACATTTGGTTGTCATATTGATATCTAATGATGAACTGAGAACAATAATCTGATTGAACAATCAAACATGCAGGGTGTGTCAAAATTAGTGGTACAAATAAAGCCAGGGAGATAGTGCGACTCAAAATGCAATGAAAGCAAAAAATAATAAAATTTCGTTAGAGAAAAATGCACTTGAAAGATCTTCAAAATATTTGCAATAAAATTTATATGCTATAAGGAGAATGACAATTTTAACAACTTGTTAGTTCATTCAACAAATAATACGGTAAATTCAGTCTATAATAATGGATGCTGGTATAAATAACTGAATCGATTAATTTATTTACTACTTTGTCGTAAATATATTTCTTTACAAACATTTCAAAGAATTTCTGAACGGATTTTTCTCAAAAACGAAATCTTCAACGCAACTTTATTATTCTCGCTTTTCGTCCTTTTTTCAGTCGTGCTATCTATCTGACATTATTTACGAAGCCCACCTTCTGTACTTAGAACAATTTGTTCACCTTCTCCGTTAATAATGCTGTTCGCATAATTGAACATTCGAATAACTGGTCTTCAAAAAATCAAAACCTTTTAACAATTAAATTTTAAAATAACTTAATTTGCCAATTCGATTTTATTGCATTTCAATAAGTTACACGAATATTATGTGGTACGTAGCGTTAGATATAACCGAATGTACTTCTTTTGTCTCCTTTAGTTTGAAACTTGATTGTAATTGAACAGATCGATCATTCGTGTATATTGTCAAAAATTTACCACTTAATTGGTTGAAGAAAAAAGCAGCTTTACAAGTTGTCGACACGAAATGCAATAAAGGTCAATAGTGCAAGAATACCTTTCGCCAGCAACACCGAGAACGTACAATTTATGGCAGCGTTGTTTTACAAGTCTTGCACCGATTTATGGCTTTCTATTTGCATGCACCGAAGACACACAACGCCGTTTCTTTATGACTCTTTCTTTTTAGACCCGTTTACCTCTGCCTCAGAATTACGGCCATTAACAATAGACGGATTTTACAACCTGTCTTGATTATTATTACTTTGCTTGACATAGATTTCAAAGACTATTTTATTCTCCCACCGATGACAGTACAAGTTACAAGCAGTTTTAAGCTAAGAAATTTGAATACCGTTGCCTACTGTATTTTGCTTGTAAATCGTTTGTATATGAAAATTCTCTTTCCTTTTTATTTGAAATATCTGCCACACATGCAATGTTTATTACTTGCTTTTTTTTTGTATGTTAAATGAATTTGTATCAAAAACCTATGTTATACGGTACTAAGTATATTGTTCCAGTGAACTTTTATTAATGTGGTAATTCTTTCAAAATAAAGGGCAGAACTTTGCTTTAGGGAATCTAAAATTTTCGACCCTTTTTTTTTAATCTATGGGTGTTGATGTGTAGAATCCAAAAATGCAAGTCTTAACTTTAGGAATCGAGTGGTTAAAAAGTTATGAGCGTGCAAAATTTGCTATTTTCAGCGGCTAAAGTTTTCCTTGGGGGGATTAAAAATTATTGACTTTTTTATAATTATTTCGATAGTTTTCATCTAGAAAAATCGAAGTATACAACTTTTAGGTGTTTTAGTTTGCCGTTATATCTTTTGGGGTGGGTGTGCCTATACCGCGAATTCAGTACCTATAAAATATAATTAAAAATGTTCGAATATAAATGCTCATAACTTTTTAACCGCTGAATTCCTAAAGTTAAGTTTAATTTTCAGATTCTGCGCATCAAAAGCTATATAGATCAAGAAACAAAAAAGGTCGAAAATTTTGAGTCCCCTAAAGTAAAGTTTAACCAAATAAAGTAGTTTTTAACACGTACTTAAGTATTAATTTTTTAAACATATTCACCTATAAGGAAATGTTATGCAAGCTAATCAACTTTATTCTGTATTTTCGACTTATTTTGTAATTTCTAACTAGTGATTTTAATATCGCTAGTTATACGACATTTTTATTTATTTATTCAAATTTCGTTGTACAATCGGAGTGTTTTGTAATTAAATAAATAACTTCTACGGTCTCAATGTTTCGTAGTTTTGAAGAAGGTTAGATTAGAAACTAGCGTTCAGTTTACATTAGTTCCGTGAAGAAGGGCCCATTTTGAACGAGGCCGATGCTAGCAGCGATTCAATGTAAAGCTAATAATTTGAAGAACCACCCTACCGATGTGCCGCCAAGCAAACAATTCGGCCCGCCGTGTCTAATTGCTGCTGATGATTTCCAAATTGCCCGTCATCTTGCAACTAATAAATGGATGCAGCCGATCCCTTAAGTAGTACAAGAGCCGGTCATTATTTTCTTTGAAGAACGAAGGTATAAAGGGCCGTCTGTCTAATTTACTTCCTGCCGACACACGGCGTCTGAGCAACACGCTAGTCGGTGCTTTTGTCGATTCATGAGAAACCTTGTTGATCTTTTCAGCGTTTATCATACATGCATTCTATCGAAAATATTTAATATTAAAGTTACGTTCAGAATTAACCTGACAATTACCATGTATTTACAAGCATAGATAATTTAATAGGACCAATAAAGTTTGGGTATTTTATGGAAAATTCTCTTGAAGCTGTAGTAAATTTATATTTCAGGTTAAAAAAATACATATTATTGAACTATAATCCTAGAATAAAAATCTGGAAAAAATTCGGTAAAAAATCGAAAAATGTAAAAGCTATTAAAATTTATAGCTAGGCGTGTACCAGTTGAAAAATGACCTGACCTTACAAAATACAGGTTCCTCTTTATAAGTTTACGATTTTTTCTAAATAGTCTGCGTATTAGGTCTTTGACAGGGCGGCTGTTCTCTGAAAGAAATCGCTGATTAATTTTATGTTATAAATTTTAATTTTTATCAGCATACAAGTGGTAACGTTGGCGTTTTTCAAATATTTGCATTAAACAAATTAGTACCCACAATTTCTCAATAAACTAATCAACTAATTTAATTTGTCGAATGTTCATTGATGAACATTCATTTAAAATTATAATTTTAAAATATTTCACTTTGATAATTGATTTCCATCATTCTCTTTTTTTACTTACTTAGGGTGAAAAACAACTTGAAGATTATGTATGTAAACTACTTTTGTTACTAACATATTATTTGACGAAGGACAATAGACTTTTAATGTACAAATGTTGGAAACAAGCATATTCATAATAATAATTTCGACACTTATATTTTGAAGATAGTACAAGTTTTTAAGAAATTCAGAACCCCTTAAGTCATAAAAGAAATATATCAGGAAGTATGCGAAATAATATTATATATAAAATAATCGTTAACGCTAAACGTATTGTTATCGTTACTCAGAAATGAGAGATAAAATGTAACGACACCCTCAAAATATCGGCATTACTGGCTTTTTCTAGCTGCTCTCTTTCGATTATACTCTTGGCAATAGCGGTAAATCTGCGGGATATCGAGGGTGAAAGGTATGACATATCTTATCGTAAACGTCTCATAACGGTGTTGAGGCACTAACGATGCATGACACACGACCAAGTAAAGTAATGACGGCCTGTAGGAAAGCTTGTCCGACTCGTAAACTGCAACAAACACATCCCCTTTCTTTCATTCCTGCTGTATTAGGATCGATCAGACTCCTAAAATACCTTTTTCTATCTGTTCTGCACTATTTCTCTTCTTCCATCTCAAGTATTTCTATGAAATACTGTACCTTAGATATCAGCAAAAGTGATTTTTAATAATTCTTATTTTGCTTTTAATGCCATCCAATTTTTCCTTCTTAAAAAAAAGAAGACTGTTATAGATAGGAGCAAAAAATAATAACAGAAGTTGATAAAAAATCGATACTTTCGAATGAATAATAATCTGTTATTACAAAAAGAATTTTATTTTTGCATACATGTAATATAAATTGATACGTTTCCTTTAGATACATAAAGTTAACAAACTTGACAGGTAAACTTGACAGGATATCGATAAAGGAACCGATTTTAAGTTACTCTTCATATTTGAAAAAAAGAATTGAAATTTTATTGAATATTGTATTCTTTGATAATAATTAAAAAGTATGACAAGATCATGTACTTTTCTGTGATTATCGGATACAAAAACAATTAACACTCAGGAGAATTATATTGCAATTTCGTTTATAGAAACATTACAGAAAGTAATAATCTAATAATTTATAATATTAAGCATAGTAAAATTGCAAAATAATAATTTTGCAATTATTAAAAACAGATGTTTATACAAACGCATTTAAAAACAAGTTACCTGAAGGTATTTTATCATAATGATACTTAAAATTTTCTGCGTGTATTTCAACTACACCCCATCGTTTCACCTTTCTTATTTTGTTTTACTTCTATCAATTTATGCGTATGAATATTTCAATACGTTACCTGCTATGTCCTCGTTCCTAAATAACCTATTAGTTTTTACGAAACCCTGTACCCAATTTTATAGGATAATTTTGTTAGATACCTAAATGTAAATTTAATAGAAAGAGCTGGTGTTATTCCATAATTGAAAATTATAAAAACTGAAATTCATGCTTACTAATTGACGTAGCAAACTGACAAAGTTATTATAGAAACTGTAAAAAAAGTTGAACGTAAAATTTCCCATTTTCGAACAAAACTTTACCTCTACTTAAACGAAGAATAGAACAAATTAACAATGCCACAGGAATTGACTGAACAACTCTATAGCGAAGCTGTATTTTACTTTTGACTGGATTATTTCATCAAAGAAGCACAAAGAACACAATTTGAGGAGTGAAATTTTTAGTTGATTTCCTGCCAGGTTCCATCTAACGTTTTTCTTAGCAACATAGGAATCGATGGAGGTTAGGTTAAACGAGGCAGTAAAACACCGTATCGCGAGAACGTGATAAGCACGTCTGGCCAGTTGTATACGAGAATGCGGGAACCGTGTAACGGTGCAGGATGGTAAGGCAACGGGGGTGTAGTTCGGCCTGAAACACCAGCCGCGTCCCTGATGGCTATAAAACTCCCGGAAACCATGCGCGGTTCGTCCGCCTATTCGCTCGTTCGCCCATTCGGCCGCTGTCACACACGCTCTTTCCCGCTCACTGGGAGTTACGAGGCTGTAATTTCACCGAGGGCGTCTCTTTTGCCCTTCCTGCTTTATCTTCGGCCTCTCCTAGTATCCCGCCAGCCACTCCAGCTAGCCTATTTACAGGTTTGCTCGTCTCCCGTGCCACCGTGAAAACGCTGTCGCCGACAAACTTGAACTTACGAGCTCGCTAAACTCACGAAAGCTTTTTACAATACTGTTTTCCACCGGTTCTGGGGACAATAATTTGCAGTCACCGACGATCCTGGCCGAACGCACTTTCCCGTATTCTCGTAAGAATGTTACCCCGTGATCGTTTTCGAGAAAGGTTACGAGTAGGATAACTACCGAGAAAGTTGCAGTTAGATTTTCAAATGGGAGAAGAAAAGGTTTCACGATTTGAAATCTTTGCGATGTGGAAACAGATACTATCTCCTGCGTCTTGTGTCTCATGAATTGTGCCTTCGGGAGCAGGATAGAATCTTCTAAATGGACAACTAAAAAAAAAAAAAACAAGAACAGGCGTACATCGGCATTAAGAAACCTTATTACAAGGGCTGTAATAATATATGAAGTTATAAATCAGGATGTCCAAGTGCCTCTCCTCAAGCCGCTGCACAGTCCCAACCGCTAAATACTCTGTCCCCCACTGTCAGTCGATTCGTACCTCTACGTCAAAGGGCCCACAAGATGCTGTATACGTGCAGCGAACGAGTAGGGGAAAGTGGACCGTGAACCACCACTTGGGCATTACACACTGCCCTAAGGGTGGGTTTACACTGGGCAAGTAGACAGGTTCGAATTTCTCGATTTCTGGCCTTGCCTGTACTACGTCTGTTGAGGGTTGGACTTAACGAGAATACAGCCAATAGATTCCATATTTCTTCCGTGTATAATATTTCCAGGTCGGTAGAAAAAAAAAGGAAAGAACCATTTTCTTTTTCAGGCGATAGGCCTGGTACAGGCAAGGCCAGAAACCGAGAAATTCGGACCTGTGTACTTGGCTGGTGTAAACCCACCCTTAAGCGTAGGACCCGAACTGCAGCCCCACCTACACCCCCCCCCCCTCTCACCCTCCAAGCATGTTAAACGCAACATTCGATGTATTATAATAAAAAAATGTAAGACAAAAGCGTTGGTCAGGATAGGCGATAGGGCGTGATAATAATTGACACGTTGTGTAGCTTTTAAAATGCTGGCTGTATATTTCTACGAATCGTCACTGCGGGTGTCAATACAATTCTGTTACCGTGCTAGAAATCACGGTCGTGAGGACACCCTTGATTCTTGACAAGTCCTTTGGCCGAACCTAAACGCGCCAAGAGTTAACAAAAATTAACTTGATTTGACAACTTTAAAATACTAACAATTAAACCGCCTTTTTTGTTTCGTTAATACAGTTAATGGAAAATTAAATAAAAAATTATAATAGCTAAAAATAGAAAGTGGTTGAATTTTCACTTGGAAAACATTCGAGAGTTGATCATTGAATTAAAATTGATCATGCAAATTTCTTAACAATAAAGAAGAAGGTGAAATCACACCAGCGGCGTACCATGACGAAGACACCGGAAACGAAGGCTGCCTAAACAGGCCATTTCTTTGCGACAAAGGTTAGGGAACGTGGCAGTTTATAAATAATGACCCCATCCATAATCGAACAGCTGTCGGTGTGTAAGGTCAAAGCTGCCTAAAAAGCAAGTATCGAGTATCACACGGTTGAATGCCGTGCCATTGGATGGCACAAGTCTTGACGAATACAGTTAAATGTGAAAGTGTCAGCATGAAATATTTGAGTGCCGATCGCGATGAATGGGCGTGAAGGCTAAAGGGACTCGACGCTGCTTTTGTACGAGCTATAAAAGAACACTATAATTCAATGAAAAATGGAAAGAATTCTATATTTTCTTCACAGTGTACAGTTTGGTACAAGGGTTTTAGGATTTTTCTTACATATAACGTAAAGACGCACAGAACTGATTTGAGATCTTACATTATACTCAAAACATTATATTGCATAATTGAGTTCAATCGATTTTTTTAGGAAATTCCTTTGTAGGTACATAATTAGATTATCGAAGGATTGGGAGCACAAGATTCCACTAAGGGTGAACCATAAAGGGTGTATTTGATTCCCAGTGCTTGAATCTTTATTTCTTCTGAATTCCTACAATTTCTTTATTTAACTTATCACTGCTATAAAACAATCTCCCAAGCAACATACAAAGGCAGGCGAGTTTCTAACTGAAAGTGTTAAGTGATTAAAGTTGTTTTCTTAGGCAATTGGTACACAGTAGCCGAAGCGTTTCAACTGACAGTACCGATGTCAATTTAGCGATGAACCAAGCAAGACTGCGAACGGCAGCGTGGCCATCTGCAAACACAAACTGTACGGATAACGTTTGCGTAGTTGGTTACCAACGAATGCTACTGTATGCATAGGACTGTCGTCGGCGTGGACCTGTGTATGGCGTAAATAAAGTAGCTACAGGCGCTAACTCTGCTAAGTGTCCTCCCAATCTGTATGCGTTACCCATTAGCGTATCGTGCAAGGGAGAGGGCTGACAATCGTCGAGTAACCACCCTACGAAAACCAAACTTCTCTGTCCATGCAGGCCTAAGCAAACAATACCAATCCCACTGATCCGTATTGGACCACTCGAAACGGTTGTTACACTAGTCACTTCCTCCGTTTCCCTTTCCTGTTAACGAATCACAATTATTAAACTACACCATATTTATTTTTCATCGCCAATGAACGCACGGGAACCATATAATTGACGTTTTTAGAAACTCGCCTACCGGAGTGGGACTGGTGTCTAACGAATGTACGAGAAGAACGTTAACTTAATTGAAATGCTTTTAGTGTAACAATGGAAAGTAGCTTGAGAATATTTCATCACCAAATTTCACGCGTTATATAGTCAAAGTTTCTTGAAGTACTTTTAGTAAAAATCAATAGTTATTTTAGAAATGTGCCGTTAATTATGAAAAGAGCCTAAATAAAGTAAAGTATTTTTTTAAACAGACGTAAACGAATCTAGAACTATAATGTGATATTTTGTAATCTACTATTACAGTGCAGCTTCGATTTATCGCTTTTTAAGGTATCTACTGTTGTAGGAACGTACTTAAATATTTACTACTTAAACAAAAATTACAAAGTACCGAAGTAAAAAAATCATGAAAAAGAAATAGATGTATAGATCTTTTGACGATTTTATTTCCACAACTCAATAGTATTCCTGTTGTGTTGTAAATAATATTTTTCTTAAACTTAATTATTACATGAAAATATAAAAGTGATTTCAATTGTTAAAGTTTAATTGTTAAAGTCCTCTGTTGTCTCTTTTAATCTCGTTTCCAATATTCACGTTACAAGATTATCGTCAAATGTGATAAACATACCCAAATTTATGTCAAGTATAATTTCCAATCTATTTCAATCGTTCCTCATCATCATTTAAAGGTACCAATGGGTTACTGTAACCACGTTTCTTTCCTTTGCCGCCAAGCAGTCAATATAAAATGCATAGTCTGAAGGACATCAACTTTTAAAGATGTCTTATTATTACCAATGCAAATTAGTAATTTAATAATTCAATAATGGACGATGTGCTAAATTAATTACCTTACCTATGCATGATGTCTAGTATCTTTTGAGTATTGAGACGAATGGTCGGGGCATCTTCCCTTGCAGGGTCATTTTCCCTAGGGAAGCCTACGATACTCAACACTGTACAGTGCATGATATAAAGTATTCGCAGTCCGCTCCTCGTCCACCTAGCCGTCGCTCGACAACCGCTTTCAGTCCACTTTGAATCTGTTTGATCGTCCGCATCACCATCTATTTTCCACCACGTCGCCGTTAAGCCGGTTACAAGTTACTCTAACTGTCTCGTAATAGAGGGTGTCTATAAATTCTTGTCGTTTGAAATAACTGCTAGATGAATGTTGATTGCGAATATAATTCAAGGACGTTTTAATATAAGAGCGCGAAAAGCAAGAATTTTTGTTTCAAATTTTTCAAAATTATTTGCAGACTGATTTAGGGTTTTTTTTTAGACAATATGTATAATGTGATTTTAGGAGAAAATGATGTAAAAATTCGTACTCTACCAATCAAACAAATTCATTGTTATCCACCGCATAATCATAATAACAAACACTTGAAATTATTTTTTTAGTATCCACATTATTCTGTTATTTGTCAGTGATATCATCCCTAAAAAGTTTCCCACGTACACAGTTACACCCTGCAGATATAGCGAGGGTACCGAGACGGATATTGGATTGCACGATGAAAGCAGCTCGTTAAATTAGTTTCTAATCTGTCCGATCTCTGAAAGCGGCGAGTTTCAGGCTTCGTTCCCGTCCGTCTAATCATTAATCTCTGTCAGCAGATGCGCCGCCATCATTGATTTAAATCACCAGTACGTTGGTTAACCCTTCCTAATCTAGTCTGCCATTCTGGACCGACTTGACGTTTGATTCGATTGCCGGGACGACGTAACAAGATAACGCATACCCGCGCGTACAGAAGTCGAAGCAACGTGTTCTACATTTCGACTTATCATTAGCACGAAAGGAAACAACCAAGACATATCTAAGGATTGCCAGTTAGGAGGAGGAGTTTATATATAAAAGTGAATTAGTAACATTGATTCATTTGGAAAACTTACGTTTTTATTAAATAAATTCGAAAACTTTTGGCAGCACATATGGCAGCAACAAAACAGGCAGAACAAAACATATGGCAGCTACTCCAGACACATTTACTTTTAACTTTCAAACTTTATTTTCGATAGTTAAAAAAAAATGTCTCTTATTAGGTGACTTTACGGGTTTGTTATTGATTTTCTATACAAAGACGTAAAAACATCCCCTAAAGTTTATAGAATTTTTCGTACATCTTATATTTCATATACGTATATTTTATACCACACGAAGTGTACAGACAATTGAAGAATGAAACGTTCAGAAACAAAAATTTATGCATTACATTTGTCAACTGAAAGGAAGTATGAACAACAAAATTCAGTATCTAAGTTTCAATTTATTTATCAATCACATTTAATAAAAATAACTGAACAGCAACCATAGTGGGGAATTACAAGTGGGAAAAATGGGGAATATATTTTGTTACCTGCTTTCTCACATTGTCGGGGATCGAAGGGAATACAAATTGTATTTATCATTCGTTCACGCTGTGTAAAATAATTCACTTTCAAAGAAAATCACTTCTCATTGTGTACGAACGATATTTCACCGTAAAATAGGTTGACAAACGATGAAATCGTGGTAACAAAAACAGAATTCTAGGTCGTCCATGGAAGTTTTAACTCGTTTCATGCACCATACTGCTTTCTTTTACCGTGTAATTTATGACACGGTTCGGAAAATTGATGGCACGTTGTCAACGGGTACATATTACCCCGTCTGTGTGAAAACATTGATCATGAACTTGTGGTGAATAAAAAATGCTGCACAGGATTGTGCACGGTACAAAGGGTAACAGAAAGGAGACAATGGAGGAGGAACTGACTGTAAAGGTGAATAGAAAATCATATGGCTCAAAACTGAAATTGATAGAACGGAATTGATATACGTAACAAAAAATTACTTGTACAATAAATGCGAATTTTGTCAGCAAAGAAAATACGTACGTACATTGCAAATATAAAATTTCCATAACTAATTCTTTATTTGCATGAAAAAGGAAGTTAATATCTCAACTACCAACGACCAATGAAATGTTAAACTTAAAAGTTTAAAAGAGTGCTAATAAAATCCTCTTATGTTAGTCGTAACGTAGGTTAATTGCAGTATCGGTCTAATTACATAACAATTATTTAAAATTGAAAACTTATTAATTGACATTTAGTCAATGACTTATTTATTGCAATAAAATACAAATTAAAAAAGCTTTAGAAAGCCTATTAATTGGTAAAGTGCTAAAAGGAACATACTCAGGGATTATACTATGTAGATATACTGTTTCAAAGCTTGAAGTTTCACATCCAATTATTTTCCTCCGAAACAGAAAAAGATTTGTTTGAAGCATTTTTTGAAACGAGCTACAGTTTGGGAAGTAATTGGATACGAAGCTTCAAATGGGTGATATTTTGAAGCAATTTTTAACTTTTTTAATTTTAAATTTAATAATCTTACGTAGATGCGTTTATTTAAATTTTAATGTGACAGATCCATTAAATTTATTCGACTTGAATACTTACATTAAAGGGCGAGAAAGTTGTTCGCGTAAACAACTAATGCAAACTTAATAGAAATTATATTGCATTAATGGACATTATACCGTGTGCTGAGAATATACTGGTTTCCAACCACAAACAAATAAATGTGCATGGCAGATCTTTTTTCCATTCATTTCAATGATACATAAGTTTATGATCATTGAATATTGTAAAAAATGATATAACAGTTGTACTTTTGAGGATTTCGCGGCGAGATATATCATAGTTATTATTTCTAGGAGCGTTGAAGTTTGTCAGCATTGCAACTAGTTTCATCAAAAATTTTTCACGGATACTAACATTGAAAAGTGTTTTTGAAGTTTGTTCATAATCACTAATTCCAAATGTTAATAATTTGAAAAACAAAATCCAATATAAGTGTATAATTTTCGTAAAATGATGATTCAAAGATGTTCAAAATATTCATTTATGCCAAAACAGTATTATGTGTTTATTCTAACACTTTTTTACTCTTTACAGTACACATCTCATCAAAATTTCGTACTCTACACTCTACACATCGGGTGTAACACACTTTAACGACTTCAAACGACTATCATGTTTAAACTATTTATTATTTCGTGATTCTCGAAAATTATTAAATATTCTTTAGACATTCTAAAATAAGAGTATATAGCGTTTTCCTTAAAACTGACATTTTTAACTTCAATTTTCAGGTATAATAAAGGTTAATATCAACATTTATTTCATATTTTTAATAATAATCAGGGGGGGGAGGGTGAAAATTAGTGATTACCTTGTATTTAAAAAAAATAAGTTCGGTATAAGTATAGCGTGAAAATCGTGGTAAGGAGGATGAGCATGGGATAAGAAATGATCAGTTGGTGGCAAGCAGAGGCATCTTTCAAAGTGGAAAGTCTGTAGGAAACGGGGTGGAAACGAGATGACAGAGGAGCGACAATCTTTCGACGAAAATTTCGGTACACGCTCTTTGCGTGGCTGGGAGCCGTCCGTGGACTCGTGAGCGAACTCGGGACAGTAAATCAAGCCCGAGAGTGAACTCTCGCCGGTGGCAAACAATGCGCGGCGTGACGAAGGCATTGTCGAGTTTACGCCCCACGGGGTGCTCTGTGGCTAACATCCACAGCTCAGTTCACTCACCATTCTGGAAAGGGAAGGGAAGAGAATGGAAGGTAGAAAGGTAGGGTAGGGGTACCCCATCAATTACATGGGAAATTGCGCTCGCATTATTTATGTGCGTATACACCGACAGGGGCTGCACTAGGCCACGCTACGTTATGCCACACCACAGTTCTCTACAGCGGTTATCGATGGCCCGACAAAGAGAACATAAATAACGCCTTTTGCGCCAATACCCGTGCACGATTCTAAGTATAGAGGTCACTAGACGCGTATCACGCGATTTTAATATCAGGATAAAATCGCAGACGATTTAGGGTTAGCGTAGGTTGACGTATATGAAATATAATCGTTGGAAAGATTGAACGTTCCGCTATTATGACATAAACTAAACGATATTTACTGATTTATTATCGTACCTCGTAGAACGTGTGTAATTGGTGAAAGGTACACCTTTCAATTTATCACATGAATAATTAGGATATTTGGATGATTCTCTTTTATAACTTTAACTAATTAATATCATTAAGGACACGTTATATTAAGTTTATAATTAGAAGCAGTATTGAATGTTGTACACACTGTACACTGGGAAAATGGCAATGTAGGAGGAAATCCCATCATTCGTCTTGTATCCAAAAGTTATTAAAAAAAAAGTTAATAGTTTATTTTATTTAACGCATATTAGAATACTTGTCTTTTACTTAATCGAGACCTAACCTAGACATTGTGTATGGTAATTTTCTAGTATTATAGCGAGTGGTGGAGATACCTTCCCTCACGGTGCCATTTTCCCTAAGGAAACCTATCGTACTCGACGATTTATGTGTCTTTTATTTAACTAGTTCAAAAGACCACCCATTGTCAGGAAAATAATAGCAGTTTATTTTAGATTGTTACATTTCGTAGGATATGTAATGTCTTCTGGTTGTACGTATGAAAGTGTACAGTGGTGGTATGAATAGTTGAGCAGATAAAACACCTATAATCGAGACGTGCATGCAACAATGTGCCACTGAAAAGATTAGCCTAACAATTTTCACGGAATGTTTTTACAAATGTTTACACATGTCGATTCTGTTTAAGCATTCCGCGTAACGAAATGCTACTGTACAGTGTAGAGAAAAAAGTTCTTAATTAATATCTCGGAAACAAATGACCTAATGAAGCTAACGTTTTATATTTGGAGTCCATCCTCTCCTCCCTACACCCTTTAACAATTTCGTGCTAATCGGTGACCGAGGACATTCGAAACTGTATCTCTTATTTTGAATGTTAAATTTTAAGGTAACAAAAGTTATGTTTCTTTAAGGTTCATATGTTACAACCTAATAAAGATTGCTTAAGTCGATATTCATAGAAGGATTCAAATGTAAATTTGTACATCGATAGATGGAAGGAAATTTAAATTGTCCGAAGAAGAATGATACGGTGGAATCTAACACGTCAGATGATAAGGAGGGACGGAAAGGGAGAGAGGTGTAGCAAGGAAGAAAGATGGATATACGAAGCTGCCGAACGAGGTGACAGCTGTCGATTTCGTACAGCCCTTATACAGAATGCGCAAGCGGAGTTGCAACGGACTAGCCATAAATAACGTGCTCTCGTTTCTGGAGCGTAAAGGAGGAAAAAAGAGTCGGAACGGAAGAGAGAAAAAAGATAGTGGGAACAAATAATTTTTTCTTCTTTCATTAAACTTAGGCCTTACTTCCACGTTTTCACGTGCCTATATTTATACGATATTTTAGAAGTAATATTTCAATATTCACCCTGGAACAATGGTGACTGGACTGATCGTGGCTCAGACCAAATTAAATGTGTGTAATTTAAATTTCCAAGCTAATGATCTCCGTACATTAGCAAAATAATATCTAAAGTGCAAAATTATAAAATAGGATATAGGAAATCGAAGTAAATTTTAGATTAAATTTAAATTCTAAAGTATAGTACTTTGGATCCGCCATGCGAGGGCGGATACTGCATTTTCAGGAAAACATTTTACAATGTTTGTACGTAGCTTAGTCTCTTCTTTTACGTTGTGATAATTTACTGTGGTATAAATTAGACTATTTTTGCAGAAATTCTTATGTTTACTTACAAAATTGATTAACTTTCGATAGAACCTTGTGTTATATGATGCGTAATTTAATGCTGTATTTTTTTAATTCCCGCTCTGTGCACAGTGGTCCAGGAGCCTGCTTTTCGTAGCCAAAATTCAGTTGTTTAAGTTTAATATTTTTAAAAACTTTTTGTTGCAACAAACCGACAGCTTTTCACAACTTTAAACTTTGCAATATTATTAAATTTAGATAATTCTATAATCAAATGTCCTGAAGTCAAAATCCCGAATTTTAAATTGAAACTTAGTATTCTAATCATTCGTTATAAAGATCGATTTTCAAATGTTAATATATATTTTTGACTTCATAATATTTTTGCTTGTGTCGAGACGAACTATCACCTTAAACTTTGAAATAATGCTAAAATAATTTTGGCCACGAAAAGCTGGCTCCTGGACCACTGTGCTGTGGAAGGAACAGGCCTAGAAGGCGTTGCATGCAGTTTCCGCTTCTGTACACATTTCCGGGTATTAGCTTCCGGTGTTACAGTAAAAAAGTGTGAAAGACTTCGTAAAGAATATGTTTCATTTTTAATGTTTAACAGGAACACAATTTATATTGCGTTAGCAGTTCATTTGTAAATATTGCCATTCATAAATACCTTGCAATTCAGATATATGTATAAATTGTACCGTCACTAATAGTTTCATGAATTGTTATTAAGAACGTGTTCACATGGATGTTTTAATCACAATTTCAAAAACCTATTCTTCGAATCGGCACGAAGCTGAAGCCGAATCTTGAAAACTAATAAAAATCGGGCGAACACATTAAAACTTAATAAATTCGTCTTGAATACATTAGTTCCATTTAAAAAACGAAACTTCACCATCATATCTTTTAAATTATTCACATAAAAAAATGTTCGTTTACGCCAAAGCATAGATCCCATTTTATCCTGCAATTTCCATCTAAACAATTTTTCGTGTCATTAATAGTTATTGAAATATCGCGACTGTTACACTTTAACGTGGATACCCTGTATATGAAGCTAAGATAAGTAATCATTTCATATTGTTAACTTCCATTCGAATAATAAAATGTTATAGATGACCATTTACAGTGACCAGATCAATATTTTTGGCTTCCTTTCGACTATAATAAAATATCTGAAAATAGAATTTAACAAGTAACGAATAGTAGCGAGCAGGGAGCAATCCTACAAGAGGAGACGTGCTCATCGACGACGTAGCGGGATTAGTTGATTAGCTGTACTAATCGTGTTTACGCTTCAGCTGATCGATGTGCGGTGAACGGAGGGTGATTATCTACTCTCGACTAGTTTCCTGCGGAGACATGTGAGAAATCACTACCACGACAACGACGAGGACGAGGATGAACCTTCAGTGATATATTTTGAAACTGCTTAAGAAACTAGACCTATTATTAGACAAACCTTCCTACGTATTGTGTCTCCTTCAACTTTAAAATACTCCGTTATGTTATTTCTTGATTTTCATAGATTTTCATTGTATTTTTCATCGGACGAAATATAAACTGTGCTGTCATAAAAAAAAAGAAAAGATGAAGAAAACTAAGTTTATTAACATATTTATGTTTATATTGAAGTGACTGGTTCATATTTACCTAGTGAAAAATAAAATCAATCGCATTATTTTATAATGAGTTTATATAAATATTTATTACTTGGCAATACGTTTTTATTTTTATTTCTATATCAGTGCTACAAAATATTGTTGAAAAGGACAATGATGAGAAACTTTTATTCTTTCTTTCCATTTGTTTATATGTTGGTTTCAAAATTGTCAATTTTAGCAATTAAGTATAATTGTTGATGAACCATTTATTTTGTATTGATGCACAGACTGTTGCTGCAATTTTGTTTATTAACACGTTGGCTGCCACGGGGGTCACCGGTGACCGGCACCCGAAATTTTTTACAATCAAATAATTACCAACAGAAATGATAAAATAAACCAGGGATGGCGTTAACATTAAGCTAATAATGCTAGCTATCGAACTGAAAGGTTAAATGTAAAAATTAATTGATTGTATTCTTAATAATTAGGATTTCAGCGTGTCTGACTACCCACGTCCGTTTTCACTGTGGCAGTCAACGTGTTAACTGAAACATGTGGTAGCTGCTTTTAACAACATCAAGATACATAATATTAATGATTCATAATTCATATTCAAGTTTAATATGGTTATTTTTGCAGTGGAACGAGCAACAGTGTCTGAAATGGCAATTTCGAACATCCTCTCTAAACAAACCGAATATTGTTTCTATTCCTCTGTAATTTTGCATTCATTCAGTTCAGAGTAACGTTTAAAATTTATCTCCTTTGATTTTCTCATTATAATGCACTGATAACATAACATAAATTCAACATAAATAACAAAAATTCGAACGATAAATTTTTGTTTAGACGGAAAAATTATCGTTATGTTTTTCATTTATCATTAAAATTAAGATTTGAGTTTTTCAAAAATTGAAAAACAACTTAGTATTAATTTTAATTAACACTAAACCTACCGAAGCGGTCAAAATGGCCGATCGAGTGTTTCTTATTTTAACTCACAACATTTATTAAGATGCTTTTGTTAAAATGCGTGTTAATCTTTATTACGATAAAGACTTACTGTATATGTTGGTACAAGTTTCATTATTTATTTATTTCTCTATTTTATTTTCAACTTGAAAGTAAATGCAAATAAAACGTCGGTAGGTTTGGTGTTAATTTTACTTTCATCCAATAAATTGATGGCAATACAATATTTTCAGTCTCAAATGTGATAAATAAATTACAAATAGGAAACCAATTACGTACATAAGAAATCGGTTGTGGGATAAATTTACCGCAGATATGTTTTAAATGCATGCGTAACCCTGGATCGAATGCGTATTGTAGCGATTAATGAATTTGACTGAAATAGATTGAAGTGGTAATGGCAGTGGTATATGTCCGCGGTCGTGGATGGGTTGGTACTATATCGAAACGCATATCAATTGTTTCATGGAAATTTGATTGTTACACTTCCCCTTATTACTATTCACAGAATTATATGATTGCATTGAACGTACACGCGCAATGCAGACAAGTTGATTTACATAATTCGTATTGATCTCGAAATTGTGTTATTAACTCAGTTAATTGTATCCGTCGCTTCAAATGTGATTTCCCGATAAATTCGACTTTAATATCTTCTTATATTGCGCATTAGAGATAAAATCAATTAAATCTGAGCAGAAAATTATTAATTATACAGGCTCGTTCAAAAGAGAATGTCGATACTTTAAGCACGTACAATGTTACACTGCAAATGTTAGAAAATGTTAAAATTATCTGAAAATTTTATTGAAATAGAATAAGAAGAAAAACTTACATAAATTAATTATGATTTACATTAGTTCAATTTATACATTTCTAATCAAATATAATAAGATGTTAAGGAATTTGTGTATTGATGGAGTGCTCGAATCTTAATCCTTAACCCTAAAACATCGAAATGGGTTAAAATATTTATTTCGTATTACAAAATTTATTAAGACACTTCTGTCTTAACATTAAGTATTAGTTTATGTTCCACTTTGCGTTTCCTCCTTTATTTATTTCGTTTTCTACTATAACCAACTTCAGTTTCAATTTAAAGGTTCTAGTATTAATTTCTACAGTGGCTGACGATTTTAAGTGTCGATGACAATTTTCACATAGAAATTATAAAGAAAAAACTTGGAGGTATTTTTTCAATTGATTAAATATTGTTAATTTAGGGAATCTAATTCATTCGTTATTTGATTAGTTTTAACTATCTAAATCGCTCACTTTCTGAAGCTAAAGGTTTCGAATTTAAACGACGGGAGAAATAAGCAGTTCGATATCGTAGAAAGCCACTGGTTGGAAATTATAAATTACCGATCACTCGTTTGGAGTCGTGTACCGGTAAAAGCGCGTCATTGTCGGCACGTCTGGTGTCATGAATGATGAAAGCAGAAAGCTGTGAGTATTTCTTTGGCCGGCGCCACATAAACATCTTGTCCTCGTCCGCATAGACAGAAAGGGGGAAGACTCGGATAATTATACAGCGCTCTCATCTCTCACCAAACCGTATCCTCTAACTAGCGCTAATAACGCCGCTAATGCTCTTCCATGGAAACTCGCTCGTATCTAACAACTACTCAGCTACCTTCTCTACCAGGAAGATAAAATGGGAATAGCTCGGTCAATTTGTAGCCCCTTTTCAACTAAACTTCGATTTAAACTGAACAAAATTGTTAACATATTCTGTTGAAGTATACGTGTAGCAACTACGCCTTTTTATAGACTGCTGATTGCTGTTGACTTATTATTAGGTTGTAACACGTGAAATGTTTGATTTTTAACGTAAATTTCAAAAGTACATAACTTTTCTTACATAAAAGTTAGTGATTAAAATTAGAAGTGTTAGAATGTATACATCTTTTCAAGAAATTGGTAGTTCTTTAATTCCATTTCGTTCATTTTTGCGAAAATCACATCAATTCGTGTTTCACAGAAATCTAAAAGAAAGTGTATTTAAATATTATAGGATGATTAAATAAGTACATATTGAAAAATTGAAATTATATGTATATGTATGGTATGGTGCCCGCGAGCGGTCAACAATCTTTGTTGGATAGTTTGGGTATTGGACCGGTTAAAGAATCAGAATTCACCGGATCTCGAGTATAAAAAGAGATATATTGGTTTATTCGAAGTGTCGTGGTTACAAGTTTATACTGTTTTTATAACCCCAGCTTCTCTTAATTTTACCGCAAGAATGACCATACATAGTCGTGTCGCGCAGCACGAATTTTGCTTACCCGTGTTTGATTTGACAATCGACGGATCCTCGATCCCACGGTATGACACTAAAAATTATAAGAAAAGTGTTTCGACGTACTTTAATGTTGCGATTCAATTTTAATTACTGAAATTTTGTAGAGGTCTTAACAATTCCAACCTTATTACATATGTAAGTAACTTGTTGCATAACTTCAAACGCCTTTTTCTCGAAACCAAGTTTTTTAAATTCAATTTGCATCCGGTTAGTCTCACATTTTAGGCAACAGTTTCTAATGTTTTCTTTAATTTCGTAAATGCTGATTTTTTTTTCACTGATTTTCTATACTTATTTTTTAACAATCTACTCTCTAGTAGTAAATTATTCTTTTTGAAAATTTACACGTGCAACTGAAACTACTGTCTTGTGGTTAAAAAAAATCGCATGGTTCTTAATCCCAGACCTTACAGTGGAAAATTACTCGTCCCTCAGCTTTCTATAATTTATATATTTATATCGAAACTTTAGAAAAAGCAATTAAAAAATGTTTTTTTTTTTGGAGGCATTAAGAATTATTAAAAAAAATTCAGTTTAGCCAAAAAACTCTCTGAATATGGTCTTTTATATTTATCCACTATCGTCATTTTCCCCCACAATACACGATATGTACGATTATTAGCACGGTTGAAGTACAATTTACTAAATAATCCATTCACCATGACTAATATACACAGATGACATTTTCAAACGTACATTCGTACAAGTAGTGCAACTTTTCAGGTTTCTCAGGTGTTTACGTTCACCGCAAGTAGCGGTAATCATTCACTACTTTTTATTGCAGCTGTAAAGCTGTAAACTCGATATCTGGATGGTTAAGATCCCTCAAAATAAAGCTTATAAGTTATATTGCTTAGTTCTGGCACGCATTTCTGACAGACAATCAGAACTATTCTCATAACCATTTAGCACAACGGTGACGTTTATTACTGTGGCTAAGAACGACAAACTTCATACCTGTGCCGCCTTTCCTTTTATTACAAATAACGTTTTACTGTGCCACTCTGGCAAAAACGTACCCTGCTAATGACAAAGGTAAGGGTTTCTTCCGATTACGCCTCTATTCTTTGCTCTGTTTATTACATTAGGTTGTTTTCATAACAGATGTTGGATTTTGTTCGTAAACTTTCAACAACGAAAGTTTGGTTTAGGTTAAACATTTCTAATCGAAGTGAAAATCATTTGAATCAATACATTTTACCATTCCTGTGAAAATTTTATTATCCTGTGTTTAAAAGGATCAAGGATTTTAGGAGCGATTATCAACTTTCTGAACTGCTTTACTTCAAACAATTTTCACAACAAAAATATTGTAAATTTTTAAAGAAGTGATAGTTGTTGACAAATCGTTCTTATACAAAATCCATCTTTCACCACAAATAATTATTCGATACAGGAAAGAATACAGAACAGATAGAATATCGTAAAATTTGCAATGGTTAGAGCACGTGGAAACCATTTTTCCATTGTTTTCGTCGTCCTAAATACTTGCACTTATATTTTTGAATAATTAATTCGTCGTTTCGTAATTGATCGTAATTGCTAGATGTGATATTAATTTTCCTAATTATTTCAAACAGCGTTTAAGCTTGTTTGAGTAAATCACATTTCTACGTGTTACAGCGATTCATACGAATAATTTGTTGCTTTGAAAACATAAGTCACAGAAATTTCACCATACTCCAGATATCAATATTTTTGGTTCAAAATTCACATGAACGATAAATGTCTGTACTATCGAGTACTAAAATCTGAAGGAAACAAAATTCGTTATCATAAATCAACAAATAGCACAAAATAAATGTATCTTTCCTAAATTCACAATGGCAGTTACGCTTTCGACAAACTTCGGTTGCGTATGATACACGCGAATAATAGTACGAGAAATATGAAATAATACACTTTTGTTGGCCAGTACTGTGTACATAATGACTCTAATGGTTTTTCCATATGAATAGGTTAATAGCATTTTACAGTGAATGATTGTCTGTGTTGATTTATGCATTAAAGAATATAAAGTCCCATAAAAAAGAAAAACAAAATTAATCTTCATACGTTCACGACACCTCCACCTACACAAAACTATATTAACAACGAATTATGTTATTCGAATCATTATTCGGCATTATAAAGAATTTCAAATCGATTCGAAGGAATTACTCCAGATGGAATATCCTGTGCAAACAGAGTAAAACTGACTGAACAATTATAATATGAACAATTGAAGGTTGTGAGGCAGTAAATCTATGAACATACAGTATTTTCGAAATTATGCCACAGGTGCAATCAAAAGATTGCAATGAATAGTAATTTCAGATTATCAGTCTGGATGCTGTAAATGATTTTCGAAATGCGAACCTTTAAACCAATCATAAATCTAAAGAATTGTTTGCTCGATATATTCGTTGCGCGGTTAAATAAGTTGAGCAAAATAGCGGTAATAAATCACGCGAAAAGGAATGCAATTATCGTGAGTAACGCACGGTTTAATAGATAGCCCTGTGAAAATAAAACGGTGTAAAATTATCAGTGTGGTGCAATAGGTTTTGTTGTAGAAAGAAGAAAACGGTGTAGCCTATTCGTTCATAAGTATTTTAGCTGTGTTTTTTTTTTTTGTCGCTTGAACGTGCTATGCGTTAAAGTACTGTTAATTAAAACAATCACTGGAAGATGTTAACAAACAGACATTTTCACACCGCGTGAATATACAAGAATAAAACTCTGCAGAGGCAAAAAATGTAAGTATTTATTCAAAATATGCTGGATAATTATAAACAACGAATATGAATTTAAAAACGAATTGGCAGCGGTCGAACTTATTTTCAGAAAAAAATTTCCACAATAAAATCGTAAGAGAATCTGCAAGTTAAACGATGATTGTAATCTAGAAACTAGTCAAATACTATGAGATCGTTTCTATCATGTATAATAACTGTTCTTCTTAATATGCATTTATATTTAAACAGTCAATACGAACAAACTTGAAAAAATAAAAAGAAGGATATCTTAAAATCAAATTAAACTACTGAAAGGAGAATGATATGCTTTTTAATTGTTGGAATACATGAAATATTTTTCTTATGATGCACATTACACATTCGATGATTTTACCTAAATACTTTTCAAAAAGGTTAAGAAATGCTTAATAAAGATTTTATACGATATAAAATGTGCATTATATTATAAAAATGTTCTTTTTTTTTTCTTTTTTTGAGGTCGGTTCATATTGTCTTGTTTTTTGCCGAACCAAACCATCTTTTCGTGTTCAAGGAGCACGTGCAGATATTTCAGGGCACTACGTAATCGAAAATTATACATAATGAATTTATTTAACAAAGAGAAAGTGTACTTTTTATAGGTTATTTACATTACAATATTATTAATGACATTTTTCAGATTTGTTACTTCTGTGCATGAAGTTTTATTAAAAATAGACGAATAGAAACGCTTATTTTAGAAAACAACAATTTTTTAGGATACATTATTTAAACAGGCACATAACCGTGGCGGGACACATTAATAATTGGGGACGCACAAATATGGACAAGGCACATTAACTGGGCGCATAATTAATGTATTCAAAGCGTTCGTAAAGGCACACTAATTGGAACAAAATTGTGTATTCTTATTTTGATTAAATTGTGAAATACTGACATTTGTAATCTGACAAAAATATTTTAATGAGAGGAGAGGGTTATAGAATCAATATTACATTTAAACGGGTGGAATTAGAACCAAATATTTTATTCATTGATTCGTTAATTAACAAGTTAGTTTAATAACAGATAGTAATTGGATCCAATATCGTAATAGCACGTTCGCTATTTTTGTTAACTTCCAAACTGATTTTATTTTCTTCGATTAATATATAAATAAAATACTTTAAATTATTTCACTTCCAAGAGTACAATTTTTTTTTTTTTAGGCAAAATGTTATTATTTGTATGTACCTACTTAGATTTAATATTTTTTGATAATCAATGGAATTTGATACTATTACAACTTCAATTTCGAAGTTCTTATTTCCGTTATTGCGATCTGTACAGATAAATTTAATCAATCATTAACGTACTACTGATTGCTATTATCATATAGCGGTCATTTTATTTTTGATTAGTTCGATCGTAATGTTTGATTGATTTATCTCTAAATTTATTTAAAAATTATCTTAGAAATTGATCAGTACCTAAAAAATATGAAGATAAAACGTAACGCATATTTGAATTTGATCATTGTCAATACTTCACGTGCAAGTTTTTATAACTTACTTTCAATATTGAAGGTAAATGCTTAACTTCTTAAGAAATCCGAAAATTTTAGAATAAAACTCACTACAAACAATTATTTTTACTAATTTTTCATAGTAATTGTTGTTGTAATTCTCGTCTATAAAGAAAATTACATAACATGACGTTTCGTTAAAGTTAAAAAAATATTTACAATAAACGGCAAACGTAATATTACGGAACTGAGCCTTAAGGAGTTAAAACATTGTTCGTTTCCTAAAAAATACTCTTAAAGGAAATACTCGTTATTTTGATTTCAAAATATTGTTTTAATATTATTATCCCTTTATGTTTATTAGTCGTGAAAAAAAGCACATTGCAAATCGATTAAGAGGATGTCCTTATACAACATTTAAGAAACTAAAGACAGGGATCAATTTAATATTAAATAGAAAGTACTAAACTTTTAACGAATTAATTAAATGTGTACCTACTCAAGAATGTTTAAAATTATTATACATACTAGAAAATGCTAATTACATTTTAAAAAGAATTGTTTCGCTTTAATTTACTTCTTTTTCATATTTTGTCTTCACCAAATATGGACAGCTGATTTTAATTTTTTTAAGTTTCACTAAAGAAAAGAAGATTCGGTATTCATAAATGTTTTTACTAATATAACTGACAGGTAGGTCAATGTACGATAAGGCAACTAATACCTTAAATACCAAAAAGGTGTTAAGAAATTTTTATTTGCGGTTTTGCAGATCCATAAATTGTTAAATTAAATTAGTTTTTACCCGAAAAAAAGTAGATCCTAGCATTAGCTACAAATACTGACAAGTGACTTCTAATTTATTCTCCGCTTACAGTATATACCACCTCTAATTAAAATAGTTGTCTTAATTAGTGGATAAATAAATGCTGTTTTTAAATCTGATTTCTTATAACTAAACTGTAAGTTTGTATCATTTGATTACAGTTTTTATATTTATACGTATATGTACATATGATTCCGAAAATTAAATTCATTTCATACATATAACTTTTTCTGTTGACTCTTTTTATGGCTTGGAGTCATTTTGCCCAAGATTTGAAGTAAACTAAAAGTAAATTTTAAACTTAAAATAACAATGATGCAAACGCAGTTCACTCCTTTGCCGATTCTTCTATTTAAAGTCTACAGATATTTTGATTGCCTTCTTGTCATAAAATAAAAATATTTTTATTATTTTCTGTAGAATATTATTAGATGAGTTTAAAAGAACGATTATGTACTATATAAGTGGAGGAATATTTGCCATAAAATGAATTCTTTATAAATGATTTTAAAACGAAACCATTTTTTCATTCTCAAAATTGACAGTTCGATTTGGCGTATGATGTACGGTTTTGTAATTATGAGAAACTATTTACTTAAAAAGAATATTTGAAGATTTATAAACTCATTTTTTCTTATAAATTATGTTAATCGAAGGGCAGGTTCAAATGTTAAAATTAAAACAAAACTTTCATTAGCCAGTAATGCGATGAATATGACAAAAAATCACTATCACGATTAAACAGTTTCTGAAACCACTATTTGAAAATGTAACAAAATTTTAAGCCAGTTACCTTAGCTAATGGTAATAAATATTTGTACGGTACATTTGAATTAAATTGTATATTTTACGATTTACTTTGAAGAAATAGCGTGTAAAGAGCAAAGATTCTGGTTACCTGTTAATCCTTGTGCTTCTAATTTATAACTTCATGGTAAAACCCTAAAATTCGCCGAATTTCTCGTACACTATTTTAGAAAGTTTCGAGACCTGTTTCAACTTTGTTTTAACAATCGAATAATTATGATATATCGAACTGATTTATACATTACGATTGTTTACATTTATATTAACCAAAGTTGTTCGAATAAAGTGTACATTTTGAACCGACTTCGAAAAGGAGGAGGTTACTCAATTCGATCAGTATATTTTTTCTCTGTATATACAAAAACCAGTCGTAATTGCTCCGTGTAGCGATATTTTTTATTTAAAAGTAAATTATTTTTAGTCATCGTTCTTATTTAAAACACAATATCTATTTGAAGAATGGACCAAATGACTTGAATTTTGTTCAAGAGCTAGAAAGATTAGTTTATTAGATGACAGATAAAAGAAATTATGAGAAAATTAAAATTGCTCGAAATTATAAAGAATAGTGACAGTTTTTTTATGCGACTTTTTTATTTGAACCTGTACTGGAACTTTAAAATATACATTTTGTAAAATTTTTGAAAACTACATCGAAATCAGGACAAAGGGTTAAAACCAACGAAAATCACATTTTTGTTGCCTAATATCATGATTAATTACGTTCTTATGCAAAAAATTAATAAACTACAGTTGCCAAAAAGAGAAAAATTAATTTTTTCGATCGTTATAAACATTTCCAAATAAAGGCTTATAGCCATGTTATTTTAGATTCAACAAATAAGTTTCAGTTGTTTCTTTATGCTGTATAAAAATTGTTTACCTCATAGCTCTGATTTATTATTCTGATTACATAAACGTTTTTAATTTTGCAGATACATATTTATATTACCATTTAAATGCTTCAAATTGCAGTTGTATTACAGGTATAAAACAATAAATTTAACGCAACAAGTGTTTATTTAATATAATCTAAAGTACCATTGATCCTCTGAATCTATTTTTCTCGAAAATATTCCAAACAGACGTACAACATTTGTGAAATGAACTATCGATTATACATTATCGGTGGCGTAATGATATTTCAATCTTTTCCAACATAGTTGCTCTAAAATTGAAAAAGTTACCAACATTCGCGTTGAAAAATAATCGTCCAAACGTGGAAGGTGAAGCGTGATGGGTTCTGTTAACATTAAAACGTTTACAAGAGAAAGAGTAATTGAAAAGGGACGGGGCAGAGAGGAAAAGAGAATGTAGCTGACGGCAGGATAGGTCGGAGTAGAAATCGTGGGGGCACCTTCGCACAAGTTGACAGGTCGTCGGTCAGGTCGCTCGCACCGGGCAAAAGTGTCGGCACAGCGAGAACCGACAACGACCACCGTGTCGCAAACGCCACCGCCATAGCCACCACCGTGTCACCTTCCTACTCTTTCATTCGTATTGGTTAGTCGTGCTACTCTTGGTATTCGCTCTTTACGTCCTTTTCCTAGCAATACCTCTCACCAGCCCTGGGGACACGACGATCTGTCGACTAGCGATGGCTACGAGTTCGCCTTTTTTTTTCTATGGAACAAAGGCATAGTTAACCACTTACCGTGTAATAACATGCCATAATTATTGAGAAATATTTTAACTAATAGTTTCAGTACAAATGGATTTTAAATTTAATTATGATTATGATTTAATTACGATTATGATTAATTTTCTTTATTTATATTAACATTGAAACAGTGAATGTTTAGCTCTGAATGTCGCACCTGACGAAAAAATTGTGCGGCAAGGGGTTAATCATAAATGAAATGATTACTTTCGCTGAATCAACAGCAATTTAAAATCATTCTAATGGGGAAGATTGTTATTTATTAATGTTTGGACGATGGACCATGGATTCGAATTAAATTTTGGACTATTTTTTTCTTCGATTTTTGAAATTTTAGAACATTCCCTTAAATATCATTTCGCTCGGTATAATAAGGTCTTGCATTTACATGGTTTTATTTCTGAACAATCAAACTACCGCGGTATACATTTTCGAGGCTTGGGTCGTGTTTGGCCTGGTTTCGTTGTTCCACGGTTAAGGGCTGTAATTGTGTTTAGAAATACGAAAACTAAAATAGCTTGACAGGAATATTTTTGTTTAATATCCTAAATTAATTTGTTCATAAAGAAATTGGCTACAATTACAATGTATTAAAAATATATGTACCTACATATAATCGTTCGTATTTCTGTTAATCTACAAATAGCAAATGCATGTATAAAATAAGGTAACTATAAATCATTCTTTATTGAAAATTCGAACAGTTATTTAGAATTACTGAAATAGATAAATAACTTGATGAATTTATCAAAACTTTTGTTAATTGTATACAATTAAAAATTATCCAAGTTACGAAATAGTATATACAAAATATTTATAAATTTTATCAAAATGGAGATTGAAATTTTACAAAAATTAGTTTTCTGAATATTTAATCGCAAATATGTACAATGTATTTTTTTCTCACAATTTATGAAGATACAAAAATCAATGTTATCACTTTTATTCTAGTCATTCCTTGTAGCACTATTAGAACTAGTAGTTCTAAACTTTCTTCTAAACTTCATTATAATGCTGAAAGACATATGTATATTATATGTTTTTGTACTAAAAATTACTTCTTTATAGTTATCCAACCTTTTTCACGTTTCAACTGAAATAATCGAATAACTACTTCACTTTAGGAATTAACTCTTATGATGAATTATTTTCAGAAATAAAATTTGTTATGTCCAACTGCTTTACTATCAAGCCTGGTCTTTTCCAAAAATATCATCAAAAGTTGTCGTGTACAACAATTTACTCTTATTCCTTTGACTGTGATGTACTTCGACAAAAAAGCAAAACAAATTTTTTCTTAAAATCAAGGATACAATTATTATATTCGAAATTGAGTTAATTTTTACTCGAAATCTTAAAATTTACCGATGTATACGCCCAACGTATATGTATATATTAATAAATAAGTGAGAGTGTACATGTACACCTTCTGCAGTCAAATGGATAATATTTCAAAAATTATAAAGATAATTTTTTTTTAATTGTGCATAATAATTTCGATTAATCCAGCAAGTATTATGTTTTGCTAAAAATATGTTTAAATTTTCAATTTAAATATTCATAAACTAAAATCCATAAATATCTCCAATTAGATTAAAATAAACAGCCATTTTTGAAATTATACATACTTCTCATTATCAGATACATAGTGATGAATATTCCTAGAACTGTTACCAATAAAACTACCAAAAGTGTCAAAATAACTCGCTTGAGATTTCCTATTTTAAATTACAAAATTGATTAAAACGCTTTTATCGAAATGTAAATTGGCTTTTATTGATATAAGATATTATTAGGTATTTACATTTCATCCTTTACTTATTGTATTTTCTATTTTATTTCCAATTTAGAAATATGGGTACATGGAATATCGATACTTTTATATAGTTCTAAAAACATCAAATAGTATTCGGTGCAGAATAGAAACACCGATGCTGTTAAGAAAAGTTATTTTCAAATAAGAGTATGTACAAAAAACCTAGACGGTTCCATATAGTGTTAAAAACATAAAGTACCGTTCATTGGAGAATAGAAAAAACCGTTATTGTTAATAAAAGCTTTGTTTTAATCGTTTGTATGAAAATTAAGAAAAAAGGAAGGTTACCGACCGAGCGTCGAAGGGGTAAGCTTCCCCGGGGGAGCATAGCGTGGCAGGGTAAGTCAGCTGAACGCTCATCGATAGTGGAGTGGTGGGGGTAACGGGAGGCTCGGTCGACAGATGAGCAGACGAAGTGGCTTAGTTGTGATTCGAAGCCGGCCGTGTAAGGTGAATGTCGTGGATTTTGTACCGCGTACCGTCTACTTCCTTTTTGTTCGTTTTCCTTTGTATACGCGTGTGTACATACGTGTGTGCCTCTTATCCATCGAAAGGGAATTCTGTGTGTGCGCAAGGAATATACATCGTCGGAAGCCAAATGGCTTCTCATCTGTGCGCCTTCGTTGTTTCGTTACGACGGATATAAAAGAAAATACAACAGTGTTTGCACCGATCCGTCAAGGTTACGTTCGACAGTCCTCGGTGATCTGTTGTCGCGAGTGATCACAGTGTTATTTGTTTCGACGGGAAGTTGGTGCAAAAGGAACAGGGCGAACATTTTTCATTACGATGCTGACGTCCAGTGCGAATCAGTATCTCCGTCCGGAATATCTCACGCCTTTGCCTACTACGGTTAGAATCATGTTTTTGTTTCTTATTTTACTCTCCCCCCTCCCCCCCCCCCCCCCTCTCCTCGTATGTTTAACGTATACAATCAATCAAACTTATATGGTATTAATATTAATCTATCGGTTGCAAAATAAAATTATTTGAAAGGAAAACTTGAACGTGATATTTGAATGTTCGTAGTAGATTAAAAGAATAGAAAAGTCACGGACTACGAAAATAAATCAGTAGGATAGACAAAAGGTATTTGACAAAGCATTAATTTAAGCTGTCGACTTTTCGTTAATCGCAACAGGAATGCATTTCACGTCTTACGCTTTAACTCCTGTAAACTATTTTGAGGGCAGCGAGTGCTGGCAAAGTTTCTGCTTGAACGTTCACTGATTTACGAGTGTCGTAAATCAAACCACGATTCGGTAATATAATACTGTGAGGATAGGCAGATGGAAGAGTTAGGTGTATGCTAAAAATGAACTAAACCGCGATCCCTTTTTCCTTTTCTTCTTTCGTGGTACATATTTCCACGTTTTCAATAATGATAAATTGCGTTGGACATTATTTGTTTTATTATTCATAATAAACCGCACATATCGTTTCGTGTACAAAAGATGCTTCTCAAGTATTTTATTAATAGGTGTAGAAATAGTTTATATTTCATACCGTATGAAAATAAATAGAATGGTACTTTAATTAACAATCTATTGTTTCGGCGACCAATTTATGCCTTACAGAAGACGTTTTTTAACGATGTTTATGTTTCTCAGTGGAGCAGATGGAATTACTCGAAAAATAACGCGTGTCTTTCAATCCTTTTAATCTCCGAAAAAAATGAACGGAAATAGTTAAATTTTAAATACTAAATATGTATTATTATCCGATGTATATATATGAAGACAATAAATATTACAAATATGTAAGGAATAATAGCGGATAGAACAGCAACTGTTTCAATTTCAAAATAATTTATTTTTCTTTTATTCACAAGAGAAATAATTGTGCCTTTATGTACAAATACACAAACAATACATTTTTTGATAATATACTTGATGAAACTTTTAATTTATCTAAAATTTCTTAATAATTTTTCAAAAATATAAAGTCAAAGTAGTATCTTAAATATGTTTTTTGATGTACTATTAAAAATTTCAAAAGTATTAAAGAATTAAATAATCGAGTTACACATTTAAACATGCGATTACAACAATATAGCGTACATGTTCTCTTTGAAATTGCACGGCAAAGAGCATGCGTGATGTTTCAAAGCAACAAGTAATTTTCGCTGTTATCAAACGTCTTTTCAGGAAAATTCGATATTTCTTTGATAAAATTTTACCTAAAAAAAAAAAAATTTCCAACGCTGTGAGATTCAATTTCACACGAGAATTACATTATCCGTTCGTAATCGTAAGTTGAGCCGATAATTTCAGGACAGTTAGACATTGAAATTTTCAATTCGATACGGAATAGAAACTGAAAATAGTAATTTACCGTTGTCCCTTTTCCTGTATCGCAACATATTTTCATTTTAATGGTTCAGTTCAGTAACTATTGAATTGTTAACAACGTAAAAATAGTGTTTAACCCTCGTATGATGAAGCATGGAGAGAATTAACATTTTTTTTTTTT
The DNA here is from genome assembly GCA_943735885.1 of Stelis phaeoptera. Taxonomy (NCBI): domain Eukaryota; kingdom Metazoa; phylum Arthropoda; class Insecta; order Hymenoptera; family Megachilidae; genus Stelis; species Stelis phaeoptera. The sequence continues at coordinate 6,544,977 of OX030930.1, forward strand.
TTTTTTAATATTCGTTCAACCAATATACAAAAGTTTTGCATTTGAAAATGTTAGCATTTAAAGATCTAAAATCTAAATACCGTGGTATACGTTTTCGAAGGCTGGATTATGTTTAACTATAATATGTAAAAGTTTTTATCATCGTACAATTAACGACAGATGCATTTGAGTGAAATTTAAAATGAGTTATTTTTAAAAGTCATATTTGTTGTAACAGCTGATTAATTATAATGCCAATTGGAAACGCTTATAATGTATGTGATCAATAGCGGGTTCAATATTTCATGGAATTTCTATACATTTTCATGGTCAATAACATTAATTTAAAAAGGCTACAAGTCCCAAAGCTTTATTAAAGAAAGAAAACATTGAAAAGTGTCTTTTTCTAATATCCCATCTGAAATCACATACTGTACGCAATGTCAATAAATATATCCATGGAAATAACAAGTTTTTAATAAAAATTGAAAATTGAAAATATAGGAAATTACGAGTTTAAGAAATATTCTTTACAGTTCTAAAGAATGTTATGTCAGTAATTGCAAATGTATTAGTTCATATTTTCAATTGTTAATTGAAATGATGACAGAATAGATGACTTCCTGTTTCTGATCAAAGAACCGAGATAAATGCATACGTATTCGATGAAATTTCAAAATGGTTCCAAATGAAAAAATCTTATTACTATTCTACTGCTTCTACAAATATATGTACCGTAAATTATAACTTGTCCTATATTGCGTTTTGAATCAAATATCTTTGGAATACATTGAAAAACTCATACCACTTTTAATATTTGTCTTACGTTTTGTGAGGAAGTAATTCATTGCTAAAATAATTCCTTTATGCAATGAACATCAGATGAAATAGGAATAGATTGGAGTACAACTGTTGTAGAATAGTGCGATAGGTTAAAAGTGACAAAATTTGTATCATTTAAAGTGGTGTTAATTATTTTCAAAAGGAACGTTTCGTTTATAGTGATAATTGTTATCGCAAGTTGGCAGATACGCAGAGCACCTTTGATTTTACAGCTAAATTTTATGCATATGAAAATTATTAACATGCTTATACTTTTGCCTTTGTCAATGTTTTCTTATTCAAAAATGAAACATACACGTGTTATAATCTATTTAAAAACATCCTACTTAAAAAATAAAGATCCTAATCTGTTGACTTCGATTTTAATGCGTTGACTGCTACGTTGAAACTTGAAAATTATCACTAAACAGTAGTTTTATTTGTAACGAATTTTATTTATTATTTTTACAATATTTCGTTATTTCTGTTATTTATAATTTCAAGTACTTAATACGAGTATTTTGAATGAATCCTTCAAAGTTATCATAAAATATCACAGACGAATTTAATTATTATAGCTACACCAAAGTATCTACTTAAGGAAACTGAATAATTCTGTAGTAACATTATCTTTATTGACAAAATTGAATAAATACTTGAATAATTGGTGTTATCAGTTCTTATATTTTTTAATACCTAATATTAAAATCGTACGGGGTGAAATTTCACTCGTGACCGTCTTTAAGGGTTAATTAAGTAAAGGAATTTTTAATAATAAGGGTGACGAAGTTTTGTGGCAATTCAAATGTCACCCGTGTATAGGTAATAAGGCAATCTGAACATCAATAATTTACGTAAAATATTAGCTGTAAGTTATCCGATAAATTTAAAGATATAAATAAATTTTCACTACTTGGAAATGCGTTGTTAAACACAAACGAGACTTATCGTTGGCAAAGTGAAATGATTGCGTGACGGTAGGTAATGTATAGAGGTTTTGGGATCGATTTCCTACTTATTCTTTTATTTTTAGTTCAGCTATAGGAACAGCGTACATGATTTCCGATAATAATTATCTTACATACCATTGAAATATAAAATAATTTTGCACTAGAAATACACAGTAAATAGTTGTTACATTTTTACATTTCTTTACTATTTCAGAAGTTGATTTTGAATAATTTAAATTTGAACATTTATTAAATGTAGTGTGGACTGTATTTTCATTTTAATACGTGCACATGACAATGAATTTTTGTATTTTAATTGTGTATGATAATTATTCAGAATCGTGTATGCTATTATTATGTATAATGAAACTATAAATTATTTAGTAATGAAACGAATTTGATATTTGGTAATGAAACAAATTTTATTTTACTAACGGAATGTTTATTTATTGTATAAACAAAGCATTTTTTATTATTTTTTCTTATTTTCAAAAAGTAATGTTGCAATTATCGGTAAGAAACAATAATTCATTTAAACAACTTATACAGCATTTTGATTTACGATCGCTTGACCTATTCGTGAGCAGCATCATTTCATTCTTCCAGAAATTCTCATCCTTTTTTTTTTTTTTTTTTGACAACAGATCTTTCAAAAAATAAAAGAAAGTCTTACCCTATTCATACAAGAAATATTGTTTTTTGCAGTTAATTAAAGCGCCTTCGTCGTAGTAATTTTCGTAGTAATTACAAATATTATTTATGATACCTCTGTCTCGCTGCCATTTGGGGAATTTAACAAAGGGATGCTAAATAATTTATTTTAAGTAAACACAACTTTTTTGAGTAAGAAAATTTTTCAGAGATTGAAACTGATGCTAAACCAGTTGAAAATGATTGATGTTTGAGAACGTTACAAATTCTTGTCTCTACAAAAATATGATAAATACAAATATGTACTCAAATCCATCGTCTAGTCCAGTGGTTCTCAACCGGTGTTCCGCGAGCTTCTTGAAAGCCGAATTTTTCTTTTAAATAATTTTATAATATAGATATTAATTTAAGCGTTATATATAATAAATAAAACGTGGATAAGAAGATTTGATTTAACACGTTGGCTGCCACGGGGGTCACCGGTGACCGGCACCCGAAATTTTTTACAAATCAAATAATTAATGACAGAAATGATACAATGAATCACGGATAGCGTTATCATTAAGCTAATAATGCTAGCTATCGATTTGAAAGGTTCAATTTGAAAATTAGTTGATTACATTCTTAATAATTAGGATTTCAACGTGTCTGACTACACACGTCCGTTTTCACTGTGGCAGTCAACGTGTTAAATCCAGTTTTCGTTAAAGAAACGTATGTGTATTAGCACCCTTGCTGAAGCCCTCCATCGGCTTTTTTCGCATGTAGCACTAAATAATTTTAGCCTCAAATAAATTTCATTCAAGAATATATGTATATTTTTAATTAATTTTATTTATTTTTGTTTTGTTTTGTAATAATCAATTTAATTTGTAATAAAAGTCATGCCTGTATATTCTTTTTCTATTTATAAAATATATTATTTTTCTATTTCATCAAATATGTAAACTATATATTTTAAAACATATTAGATATATTTAATAATATATTTTCTAAAATATATTTATTTCTACGCAGGATGTTTTTGTTTGTTTTTTGGATCGTTAATTTTAGTGTTTCGAAAATTGTTCATATAATCAAAAATGTTCCCTGACTTGAAAAAGGTTAAGAACCACTGGTCTAGTCAGTCATGAAAACTGAAACAGTTCAAGAAAATTTATTCGAACGTGACAACTTTTTTGTATTACGTTTTGAAGCGTTAATTTTCGGGATGTTCTATAGATCAGGAGCAATGTGGCCTTCTATTTTAAGTTCGACGTTAAACATTTAACCTGTCAGCTGTGGCGACCTCTTTTCAGAGCGCTCACCTATGTACGTCGCGAGAATCAAGCGATGACGGATATAGTCGTCAAAAACAGCTAACAGGTTAAATATATGCTTCGTATATTTTGATTTGACAATAAAATGCCGGATGCGGAAGCATCATACGTCGCGTGAAAAATGGTTTGAATTTAATAAATTTTCAACGAATCGTACGTTAATGTTGAGAATGAAAATATTATACGTTCGAGTTTGTTCCGTTAACTTGTACGAGGGCAATTAACATCTAGCTTGAACCCATAATGCTGTAATAGCCTGTGTTGCAATTCACGACATTAATATCTGTCGACGTCGTGCCATTAGCCGAAGCAACCGTACACGCCGGGTTAGTTGCACGAACGTTGCATTTTAATTACGGTGAACATCTGTTCGACGGACGTATCGGCCGCGAGAAATATCATTCCTTTATACGTTAATTACACCGACTATATCATCACGGCTACTTCCAAACGGAAATCTTCGATGATATTCAATTCTTCCACACATTTTTTTTCTGTTAATTATTTTCTACGGAACCATTTATGAACCCTTATGTGGACAGCAGAATACCTCAGCACCTATTTCTATGTTTCTTTCAACAATTTTTTTCTAATATTCTTGAAAGGATACTGCAAAATCACGCAGAAAATATATGTACTGTTCTTTGAACACTTATTCGTTGATTTATGTTTTCGAAATCAAAGTTTTCGTAAGAAGTTTTCAATATTGAAGTTACAATAGATACTTCGGTACTTGGTTATTTATACAAGGTGTCCCAGGTTTTATTGTGCAAACTTTGTCAGTATATTCTATGGCACTAAATAAGAAAGAAAAATGTTAGGTAAACATAGGTCACATAGAGCTTTATCAAAAAGTTATAACAAAAAAGTTACATATAAAAAGGCAACACAAAATTACAAGAACCATGAATGCCATGAAATGTGTGATCTTTGATATGTTAGGTTGTAACATATGACACGTCCGATTTACAATTGCAACTTTAAATAAACATACATTTATTATATTAAATGACAACAGTCAAAATAGGAACTATTAAAATTTGTAGATTTTTTTCAGGAAACCAAGTTTCCTGCATTCGTTTCATCAATTTTCGAAAAAATCACGATTATTCGTGCTTCACAGTAATCTGAGAAAGACACGTTTAAACACGTACATCTTAACAAATTTCAATGATAATTTATCACAATAAATCATAGTCTTATTTTAAAATAAAAATCGTTGAAATCTGCATATTTTCTTCGACGAATCAAAACGCTTTACAATTTTCGCAAAAATCACCTTGAAACATATCTCGTAAAAATTTGAAAAGGATGCGTCAAAATAGGTAAATATTGAAAAATGAAAATTATCTGTGAAAGAGGAGATTCTAAGCTTTGAATCGATATATAAAACACCTCAAAGGCACGAATGTTCATCGAGTAATCAGATTTAAAAATTGATGAAGCAAAATCGGACGTTTCATATGTTACGACCTAATATTAATCCTTTGCACTTCGAATTATTTTTCAATTATTTCTTTTCTTTAAACTGGCAATTTAAAAATGTCAAATATGACACGACATAGAGCACGACATCCCTGTGATTAAAATTAATGTCGAGTCGCACTCGACACAAGAATGCAAGGTTTAATGTTACTTAAAATTTTCTTTAATTCTCTTCTTTCGGTTATTTGATGATATTACAATACATTCAGTGAACTATGCTAACGTTTACAGCATTAACATTTTAATGTCTACGTAAGTTGTTTTATATTATAATTCTTCCAGTTCTATACAAATTTTACATCTTCGTAACACATAGTTGAATAGTTTTAAAAAATTTATCAATTCCATTCAAACTCCTTGGTACACATGGCCAAGCATAGGCTTCCCTAAGGAAAATGACAATATAGGGGAAGAAGGCTCCATCATTTGTTTTATATACTTGAAAGTTATTGAACCACTTATGCTCCTCGCCCAAGCAATTCGAACATGCTTCGTGAAAAAATATTAAATATCTCAGCAACGGTCGGTTTTAGGACAGATGCACCTTAGTGCTTTTATACTCAGAATACGATGTTAATCAATCGAAATCGAGCATAAAAGATTAGGCATTCCGTTTAAAAAAACAAAAGTGACCGCTATATCTTCTCTACGCTTCCACTTACAAGAACATCATTTATATCACATTATGCAGTTTCTTAAGCCCCATAACTTTTGTAAGTAACATTTTCTCGTATTGTTTGAAATAACCAAGATATTTAAGTGGACAGAATTTGTGGGACATTGTATTTAAAGTCTCTAGAATACTGATGCGAGTTTGAAATTTGTTCATTATGGTAAAATACTATTATCTAAAGCTATACTAGTTTCATCATATTCATGCTTCTTGGTAATCCTTGTTATCATTCATAATTGTGTAAAATGGTTGTTTGTTCTTAATTTTCTTCTATAATAATTTTCTTATAATTATTTGACTAAGGTATCATACTTAAGGACACCAAGTTTGGACATTTTATAATTGCATTAATTTTCGGACTGTAATAGGCAATTGTAAAATAAACGTAATTCGTTATAAATAAATTTTTAATTTAATATAATAATTAATATTTCTCCCTACTTTACTTTCGAGCATAATTTTAATACTAAAAGCAGAAATTGTTATAGCAGGAATTTAATTAGTGGTATTTATGCAATTCTCTCATACAACTCCTAAGTTATAAAGATAAAACGAAAATATTAGAATTTATTCGCAAGATTGGTTCATAAAATACTTATTAAAAATATAAAAATTATTTGCATATTTGAATAAATTCGCATATAACGATTTGAATAAGATGATTAATTATTTGAATAAAGATTGTGAAAAAAGTTTATCCGAATAACATCCAGGTAGTTGATTTCGTTTAAACACTTAAGGGATTAATGTCTCAGGACGGATGGTACAAGCGGGCATGGAGCGACTCTATTTGCAGAAATAGGCTTAAAAAGCGAATAACATTTTTTCAGTTGACGCTTTGTTTGCGAGAAAATCAAATTTTAAATTTGGATAAGTGCTAACGCCTAACCTGAACGCGTTCTGTTGTTGCTGTCTCCGCGAATACCATGAACTCAGGTATAAACAATAATACATATTTCGAAACGTCGACGGCTCTGCTTTTTATTCGCGGCTGATATTTAGCCTCGTGTGTCATTAACCTCTTGAGTGTTTAATTTCATTTTGAAAGTGCGTACACGTGTGCTTAATTATTTCTAAGTGATGACGAGTATACTCGATGAAAACAGAGTAAATGCATTTGCTATAAAATTGAAACTATATTACACAAAATTCTTCTAATTGTCTTTTTCTTTTTGGTTTATATTATTTATAGAATTAAAACAAATGATCAATATTTAGAATTTTTTTTATTAAAACCATAAAAATGTTGGAAAGAAAAAGTTGGAAATTAAAAATTTAATTTATGTTTAGAAAACAGTAATATTCTTTTTTCGAATTTTGGTGTAAAATTCGGGAAATATTTTCTGATGATGCCTATGGACTTATTGTTAGTTTGAGACAGTTTTCCATCATTTTATTATTATTGAAATTCTTTTTTTTTTTTTGTTTCTTGGTTATTTCGGTTTATAGCACACAAATGCACACTTTCAAAATTGAATAAATCTCTTAATTATTATATCTAAAATGTGTTAACAGTAGGATACAAAATGTATTAAATAGCAATTGCGAATTTATTTTTCTACGACCAGTACACTCGCCATTAAACAAGAAATTGCCATTTCATGACGACTATACTTGACATAAAAATCGAAAGAGTTAAAAACGAGGAGTAGGGTGTAACCCACCCCTTTTAAGCGAATCTGAGCTCCTCCTCAAGCTCCGTAACCGTACTCCCAACCGGATGGGAGCGCTCTCGTTCCATTTGTTATTTGCGGCCCATGGCTGATCTAGATTCATTTATCGAAACTGTCAAGTCGTCAGTATCATGGAGGGTTAATAGTAGGGTACTTTTATAGGGTACTCAATATTTTAATACATACAAATTAACAAACAAAAATGTTTATATCTCAGAAACGGTTGATCTTTCGATCTATGTTTACTAACAATAAGCTTTTTTTACTCAGTACAGTGTGCTCTATATACCATATAAATATTGAATGGTTTTTTTTCAACATCCTGTATGTATTTGTGTGTTAGTGCGAAATGAACCTGGAATATATCGAACATACGCCGTAAAGATAATAAACTTACAATTAATGACAGAAGCATCTCGTAACTCCGAAATTATTATTGGTTTTTCAGCTGATATTTATTAAGACTTTTTTTGCTTGTTTTGATCAGTATCACACGCTTTTGAAATTTGACGCCAACTTTTATAAAGTGTGTATTTCAACCAGTTATAAGTTAGTAATAGGAAAATTAAAAGCATCTGAAACTTTGGCCTAATTGAAAAATAACATAAAGCAAAAAGATAAACAGTGCTCGTTTTATAAAAATAAATATAAAAGAGTTATTTTCTGTTATAATCTAATCAGACACAAAAATCACAGCATAGGAACAATCGTTGAATGTAAATATCTTTTAATCGATTGTTCTGGATTCTAAAATGTCACGTTACGTTTTGTATTTTCAAAACTTGCTAAAACTACGCAAGTGAATAAATTAAACGATGTACTTTAGTTTTAACATATTTTTATGTATGAATTTTCCTTAGATTTATTTCTCTTTCTTCAAGGTCATATCAAAATTGTTTGAAAATTATTGAATGAATCAAGACAAATCATATTATTGTAACAAATATTGAACCGCTCGAAAACCTTATCCTACAAACTTTAAAATCTTAGCTCACTGTGATTCGGTTTTGTTATTTTAGACCAAGAATTATAAAGTACAGAAAGTTTTTATCTAATAGTTTTGCCCGATAGATAATTTTTTAAAGTAGTTCTGAAATAATTTTTACAGAATTTCGCCAATAAGAAAATAATATTTAAATAATGTTTGTATCCATACCTTCCCCTCAGTAATACAAAAATGTGAGGAAATTGATGTTTAAATTATATTAATATTAACCAGTTAACTGCGGAGTTTAAATGAAGCAAAGACGTGTATATGTTGTATGTGTACACGTCGACCGCAGGGCAAATGCTCTCATTATAAATTGTGAGAAAAATACAAAAATACAAAATACTATACAACAAACTCTTGTCTAAATCGTTTTCACCCTCCTCCCTTTCTCTACACATCGAAAAAAAAAACTTTTGGCAAAAAAAATACAACCGACTTCGGAATGCACTAAAAAGGACGAAATAATTTTCATTTACATTTCGGAGACGGCGCAAAATTAAACATTTTCTACATTGGAAATTGTCAAAATTCTTTAAACCTTTTACATACTTTCACATTAGCAACATCTTTCATTTACACAATTTTTAATTTTGCGCCGTCTCCGAAATGTAAATTAAAATTATTTCGTCCTTTTTAGTGCATTCCGAAGTCGGTTGTATTTTTTTGCCAAAAATTGTTTTTTCGATGTGTAGAGAAAGGGAGGAGGGTGAAAACGATTTAGACAAGAGTTTGTTGTATAGTATTTTGTATTTTTGTATTTTTTTTAATCTTTTGTATTTTTGTAAATATTAAGTATCGACGTCTCGTTCGTGGGGAGAAGATACTCGACGAGAATCAATGTCCGGTTAACATATTACCGAATCCTTCGTGTCACGTGTATTAATATACACATAAATATACCGAAATATATTACAGTTCAACTGGTCGATGATATTTCAAGCATTTAATATTTTCGTAGTTTTGAAACATTCACAGCAGAGCAGTTTTATGAATATTCAACTTCCGCCAACAGATGTCACCACGTTACCGAACCGAAAAATATAATCTTCAAGTTTGTATATTACTTTTCCTATCAACTAATGTTATTTAAATCTAAATTAACTGGAAACACTTGACGCAATAAAAATCCCACAGGTCAACGCGAAACATTCAACGACGCCGAAATTCCTGGCAATAAATATAAAAAAATCATGCCTAAATTTTACGCAGTAGGTAGCTCAGAAGATAGAGGAAAGTGCGTACATAATAACGCAATTTGTTGCAACGCGATATCTTAATTAGTTCCTGAGATATAGGGCTTCAAAGTTTGTATAGCGGCCGGCGCGTACGAGGGTAATCCCGAATGGGCCGCAGACTTTTTTCTAGGAAATGCGTCTGGCGCATTTCCAGGAATAGTAAAGGGTTAGACGTAAACACTGACCACGTGACCGCTACGCTAGACACCCACTGTCTGGGTCCAAGCGTGAGGCGGCAGCGAATTTCTATAAAAATTACGTTTGTCTTCACACGACGATATCTCAGGAACGGATAAAGATATCGATGTAAATCAAAAACCGAATTAAAGTGGAAGATTTCTACTTTCTTACGAATCTAACCTTTTACCGAAATTCGAAACAGAACTTTGTTGGCAGCCCTTTGAACTTTTAGTAATTTTAATACGCGTTTCTTATGCAATTTAACATAGTTTCTGACTTTCAATTGCTTCTAACAATAGAATATTATTATGAATATCTATCACACGCATTATTAACGATTCTTTCGTTTGTATCGTAAGTCGTTTGTATTTTTTTTTTCCAAAAATTTTTTTATTTCACATTTTTTAGTGGCGTTCGGAGCATTCCTTCCAGAGTAGCATCAAAGAATAGGAATTTTGCTATGGGAATAGTAATTAACAACAAAGGGATGGGAAGGGAAGGGTAGTAAAGGGAAGTGCAGGGAAGGGCATGATAGTGAAGGGAGTGTTGCAAATGGTATCATCGTAGAAACATCCCCGGCCGCAAAATGTAATACTAGGTTTCATCGATATCAGGCCGAGTAAACGTGAAATACCACGTTTTTTGCGATAAAAGCGGAAAAAAATGAAAAAATCCAAAATGGTTTTTTTACGGGACTAACTGTTGGTCATACCCTACAAGATGCAAAAGGTTTCGTTCCGATTGGTCCATCCATCTTGGAGTAATCGATGACCATACACAACGCGGACGAAATCGTACGCTTTTTTGTAATAAAAAAGAGGCAAGCGGTGATGAAATGCAAAAATTTTTTTACGGGACCAACTGGGAGTCATACCCTACAAGATGCAAAAGGTTTGGTTCCGATTGGCCAATCCATCTCGGCGTAATCGGCGAACATACATTAAAAAAAAAAAAAAAATTAACATACATGTCGAATTGAGTAACCTCCTCCTTTTCGAAGTCGGTTAAAAAAGGTAACGCAAATCGAAAAAGGATTACATTTTTATACGATACAAAATTAACGATACATTGTTGAAAACGTTATTATTATTAAAAACTTAAAAATTGTAAAAAAAATAATAAAATTTATAAACAAGAAAAATGAAAGAAAAAATACCAGATGCATTGAAGAAAATAATCCACTCAGTTTGTAAATAGTAATACATTGTACACCAAAAAGAATAATCAACTTTTATTTCGTAAAATACATGTAAAATCCATTGCAGTTCCATTGGTGATACAAAGGATACATACCGCAAAAAGACATTTTTATTTCATCTAATTGAAATTTTGAATTTTTTTATAGTCAATGGTGATTCTTTATTTTACAAGACGTGTATACACGTCGACCGCAGTAAACTGGTTAACGCTTTCTTACGCAGATTTCTTTGAAGAACCAATCCGTGTGAAAAAAAAAATATCTTTCTGTTTAAAAATTTGAAAGTGACCTGCATAAAACATTTCAAAACCATCATAGGATCAAGTAAATGACAGTCCAATTTGTATCTCTTGAAACCACGCAACTTTAGTTTAAAACTTTATATTTCAAGATACATATTTAATTTTTATAAATGAACCATTGGTATTTTATTGACTTGTTGCATACCAAAAGTTTACACATTTACTAAGGTATACAGGCTGATTTTTAAAGCCGCTCTGATTAAGTCAGAAGAAAAATATTTATTTATCGTTAACGTTTTTAGATTTTTTGCTCTCACTGATACAAAATGCAAACTGTTGTCACGATAACAAATTACATGGTGGGCTAGACATTTATATAAACATCGACTGTAGGCGCCATGTATTGTACAATATAAAAATTAAAGGCAATTAGTCAACTAGCTCCGATCTCCCCTACTGTTTAAGGGTAATGAATTCATCGGAGGAAACACCATCGAGTGGTCCGAAGGAAAATATATGGTTTCATTTTAAAAAATGATCTTACCCTTCATATACCTTAAAATCACAATGTAATAGAAAATTCGCCTCTACCAATAAATATTCTCCCTTGCCATGAAATTTTCATGTAAATTTTTTGCATTTTTAATACGTTAGAAAATAAAGGGACGTCTAAACTTGCCGCGGAAATTGTCCGTACATAAGCGCTTTATGAAATATTTCAAATTTCAAATTAAAGTATTTGTATATAATAGTAAAGTATTTTACGAAATATTAATACACTGCTTTAAAGAATTGGTTCAACCATAAGGAACAAGGAATGTTGAAATGGACTACAAACACGCTGTTTAGAAAAAAAAAAAAACGAATAATTCCACATGATATATGTATGAGGTATTTAAGAACATCAGATTGTTGAACAGAGATCAAACATAATAGTTATTTTGAACATTTATTCAAATAAAGTTATTGAGAAAGAATTCATTTTTATTGAAATGGATAATGTCATAGTTAGATTTTACTAGGCTGATAGAATCGAATTATGAATGAGTCGTATTTTTAAAAATAAGAATAATTGCAATTTCTGCGTATTGTTATAGTGTGTATCGATTCTGAATATCACTGAAGGCAGTAAATATGAAAGTAAAAAACAACAACTCTTTCCGGTAGCAAAGTTAATTTTTCTTCACCCTGTATCACGGTTGTTGTGAAATTTTGGAAAATATGAATCCAACATTTGACCTTAATCCATGTGTTGTTCACATAAGTATAATTATCTTACGCTGTCGTCGATACAGCGCACTTTGTATTCGCGTAGTTCTATTTTATAGTTACACATAATTTATTCATTTCATTACTATACAAGATGGGACAATAACTATTAGGACCTTATCCCCTTGTCGTGCCATTATTTCGGTAGGTGCGTCAGAGACGGATAAATATTTCTTGCTACAGTATTAAAGGAAAGCAGGAAAATTGAAATATTACATGCAATTTGTTATCTCAATTACAGTTGGAATTATATTATTAAAAGTCAACGGTACTGACAGTACGAGTCAGATTTGTAACATTTAAGTTGCCAATTGCGTCACAAGTCGGACTCGTCAAAGCACGGAAAGGGGTTAAATATCTTTGAATCTATAAGGCTGAGAGGAAGATTTGTGTAACCAAAATTGCACGGTACGAACGGGGCTATCATATGGCGATAATAATTTTTGTCCAGGTGGAGGCGCTTCGAAGATACCAAGGTTATCAGATATGTTTTTTTCCATAATATGTTAAAGGAGCTCGAAACAAGTTCAAAGCTCACGACACAAGATCATTGAACAAGATTTAAAGTAAAGAAAAATCGATAAAAGTATACATGTTTATTATTGAATGAAATTTACGTTTACGAAAGATGTTCGAACGGATACATTGTGCACGATTGACCGACTTTTATTTTCTTTTTATTTGAATCTTATTTCAACACATTTTCATGTGTAGTTTATCCTGAGAACTTGCGTATTATCACTTCAATGTATACAAACACTCTTTGAAAGACATCGTAATGTAATTTTCATTCAATAATAAAAATGTACTTTTATCGATTTTTCATTACTTGAAATCTTGTTCAATGATCTTGTGTCGTGAGTTCTGAACTTGTTTCGAGCTCCTCTATCATATTATGGAAAAAAAAAAAATATCGGATCCATTTAGAAAAATGATATCCTTGGTATCTCCGAAGCGCCTGCACCTGGACAAAAATTATTATCGCCATATGATAGCCCCGTTCGTACCGTGCAATTTTGGTTACACAAATCTTCCTCTCGGCCTTATCGATTCAAAGATATGTAAGGTCCTAATAGTTATTGCTCCACCCTGTATTCTTGAAGAAATAAGTAAATACACAAAGAGTGCGTCAATCATTATCCTGCTATTATTAAACCGTTTAACAAAAACTGTTTACTTTAGAAGAACAATTTTTAAGATTTCACGAAGAAGAACTTCCCGAAGAAATTGGACTTCACGACTAAGGTTTTAATGTTTAATCCAATTTTTTTATAAAAATTCACTTTCGTACTCATCAACTCCTCCCCTCATATTTTCAATCGAATATTTTACTGTTAAAAAGCCGAAGATTACTTTGAAGCGTCTGTCAACCAAAAATAAAATATCCTATTGTATATGATTCCGCTGTTAATTGTATATCAATAAAAAAATAAATAAATTGGAATATAAATATGACGATAGTCTTCGTTTATCAAATAGAAAATAATCTTAAAGTTGAATTTTCTCAAAAATTAACTCATCCTGTCTTTAGAATAGTCTTTATTATAATCGTATTAAAATTGTTCAGTGATCCATTCTTGTTTTTTCAATTTCAGTTGGATGCAAAGAAAAGCCCGCTCGCCCTACTCGCCCAAACATGTAGCCAAATAGGAGCCGACACGCCGTCCAATAAATCTCTGTTAAGCTCGTTGGATAAAGCATCGGGAAACAAATCATCGAAATCGGATCAGTCGCGTGAAAAATCGTCGCCGACGGTCGCACCATCGCCATTAGAGTCCAGCAAGACCAACTTCAAGCCGTATGATTCGTGTTTATCGCGGGAGAAAACGTCAACGCCGGATGAGCAACGATCAGCCTCCAGTCACTCCATTTCCGGTCGATCAAGAACACCCGGTAGCGGTAGCAAACGATGCCCTAGCAATCAGAGTGTCTCCTCGGTCAGAGCTGTGACACCGCAAGGTCGAAAAACGGCGACGCCGAATGGCGATATGGCTAGAGAGTCACCCGTTTCAAGGATCTCAGCATCGGCGAATCTTTCTTCGAATCAGCTCGAGTCGTCGAGCTCGTCGTCTCAACCAGTCGTTGTCAGTAGTCCGTCATTGCAAGCAAAACCATCGTACAGTCCTGCCAGCGTTTTAGCCATCACAGATCCGTCCATCAAGGATCTTCCATTGGGCACTTTCAAACCAGGCGTCAGTTTAGCTTCATCGACCTCGGGTTATCTAGCTTACACCCCACAGTTGCCCATCGATGTAATGGCCAACACATTGGTTTCTCAACACCACGCCGCCTTAAAGAATGGATTAGTAGCTGGAAATCCTTATTTCAGCTACGCTAGGTTGAAAAGTTCCTCTGGTCCTGACACGTTGATGCCCGTCTGCAGGGATCCCTACTGCACTGGCTGCCAATTGAACTCCCATTTGTTCGCAAACGGTAAACTGACGTCTAGCACGGCTAACACACCAGTTTCCTGTCCCGCTGGCTGCGCCCAATGCGATCACAAACCTGCAGCCGCTTACGGAGCATTGGGTGCTGCAGCGTACGCACACGCACAGCTGGCCGCTCTGGCAGCCGCCTCGCAGCTTCCTTACGTCTGCAATTGGATTGCTGGCGACACAGCCTACTGTGGCAAGAGGTTTTCCACGTCTGAAGAGCTGTTGCAGCATCTGAGAAGTCACACGACCGCCACGACCAGTGCCGCCACGGATCCTTCAGCGGCCGCGTTGTCTTTGCTGTCGCCCTCCGTTGGTTTGCCACCGAGCCATCCATTGTTTTCCAGGACTTACCCCACGCCACCGTTGAGCCCGCTAGCAACCGCACGTTATCACCCTTACGGGAAATCTTCTCCATTATTACCACCGTCCTTATCGTCGTTGGGTCTACCATTTCCACCGCCACATCTGCACACACCTGCGGGATTACCGCCATACTTCTCTCCATATTCGTTGTATGGGTCTCCTCGTCTTGGCGCCGCGTCTGGTTTGCCCCAATGATTTGTTTAAAACACCTATCGACAAATATCAACCGTTTAACTGTGATCCATGTGCGAGTAATGGGAGAAGCGAACACGAAATAGCAAGGTAATCTCGTTAAATGAACATATTGGCCGGTTAATTCTTGCGGGATCGCACCCGACATCTTGATGCAATTCTGTGCTGTGTGGTGCTGCGACGTTTTCCTTTCTTCTTTGTTTTTCAACCATACCAGTTATTTATTTCACACGTTACGAGTGTTCGTAGGGAGATGCTGAAAGAAGTGCGATCATTTGCGTATCAAACGTTTAACTGTGATTCCTATGCGAGGGGAGCAAATCTGAAAATAACGCGTGCCTGAAAGAACCATGTAATGGCTGCTGTATAGAATTATCAAGTACGGACGCTCGTTTAAGGGGGAAGCCTTAAGAAACTCGCTAAAAATAGGATGACTTATAAGAATTTTTCTTAAAGAAATAGATCGATGGAATTTTTCGAAACTTTGAATGTATTTCACTATACGTTTTTACAAGGAAATACAATTTTTCTCATTGCAAAATAACATTTTTGCACAAAATTATCGATCAGTGCGTGTAAGGCACTTTATGTATTCATCTGAACTGAAAGTTGAAGTGATTTTGATTCTATTATACGATCACGCTATGAATGAACATATTCACAAAGAAAAATGTAAAATTGTAGGAGAAATAGGACTTCAAAATGAAATTGCTGTCGTGATAACAAATTTCCGTATTAATGTTGCAATAACAATAGTTTAAGGGAATCATGTGATCAAACAAATAGGTTTATCTACAGAGGATTAGTTGAATATTTTTTTATTTACATTGCACGCAAATAAAAAAAGAAACTTAATTTTTATAAAAATGCATCTAAAATTTAAATTACTGACGAGCAACTGTTCTCGCATATTTGGCTCTCTAACTTTAATTTGTTATTCTAGGCTTATAAAGTAGGTCTTCTATTTCTTTGTAATACCTTACATTCAAAATCCCAAAAGATATAAAAGCAGTGATTTCAATGACTTTTTTGCCGGAATGTAGACATTTCGAAACTGAACGTAGCGTCGAAACTCTCATTAGGGTTTTGCATAATTTTGGTATAAATGAGTAATAAATATTCAATATTGTATAGGTGTTATGACTGCAAGTGGTTTAAATCCTGCTCTAAGTGTAATGATTTATGCAACGATAAAAAATCTTTATTCTTCTTGATTATATCAGGCTCTCCCCTTAAGCAGCTGTTTCATATCCTTGTAATTACTCTGTTTGCCTCTCAATTGACAGCCACTTGTCTTTTGTGATTTCAGTTGCGTTTAAACATTTTATGCAATACAGGGTGTCGTTCGAAAAATATATGCATATCTAGTTTGATTATAAATTTAATTTAACGGCTCAATGATTTGATATAAAATAAGTGAATAATCGAACAAGGTAATACTCGAGACTGGGCTATGAAGTCGGTGTTTGTGTAATACTTGTAATTTTCTTTTGCATCTTGTGACTTATTCTATTAATCATCAAAATCTTTCAAGTTTTCGTACAGCTGAAACATCTTTGGATAAGCAAAGTATGACCAAAGTATATGTATGTTTATCTGACAATACACTAAGTTATATTGTAGATTTCTGGTAACATGTTTATCAGTATCTTTTTAATTACATTTTCCATCATTTGCTAATCTAATAACTTATCTTTTCTGTTTTGTATGTTTAGAATGTTGAAAAATCTTTTCTAAATCTCCAGATCAAAATATTTTCCATATCAGCAAAATATTTAAGTTTCCTACGAATACTTAAAATACTTACAAATATAATCTTAATATTCAGCTGTTGAATACGTTATACTCATCTCCATGATACA
This sequence comes from Stelis phaeoptera, assembly GCA_943735885.1. Lineage (NCBI taxonomy): Eukaryota > Metazoa > Arthropoda > Insecta > Hymenoptera > Megachilidae > Stelis > Stelis phaeoptera. The sequence continues at coordinate 6,562,496 of OX030930.1, forward strand.
TCAAATTATAAGATTCTATATTTTATGATAAAATAATTACAGACTTCAACTTTATCTTAATAATTCTTTCTGAATCCTTTATATTTGTATTTCTTATGTTAACAAAATTTTTAAATTGGAAACATTCGAAATACTTCAAATTTCATTTACATGTTCATTTTTCCATGCTCATTCTATTCAGGCATTAAAAACAAATTATTGTACTTTCTGATTAATAAATTTAACCCTTTCGCGTATAAGCATTTTCTGAAAATGTCCACAGCTTTTGAATAAGCTTTGTATGATAATGTAACAAATTTTTTATTGTATTATATGTATATGTTGAATTGCATGCTTTAGTGGGTACAGTGTATACTAATAAGCAGTCTTTTCTATACAGTATGTCTGGATTGGATGTAAGTACGTACACGTTCATATCTCCAAGTATTAAAAATGCAAAAAAGTATTTCAGATTTACGTTGTATAGTTTCAATGGTAATATCGTGATGATAACACTGTCCAACAAATTTAAACTTTTTTTCTGATCTGTAACATCCACTACGTGATTCTTATAGGATTTCTCGTCCAAAAACCGAATCCGCAAGCAGAATTGCTCTATCACGTATAGTTTTTGAAAAACACGAGCTTTTGTAAAAACGTGTGTTTTGCGGGAAAAATGCGCTATTACGCAGAAACTAAAAACACTAGGACGTTCGAGTTGATTTTAAAAAATAGAGGAGAGTTGCCCGAATCTATTGATATATATAGTTGTAATATTACGTCATTCTGAATAGACGTAAATATCGATGAAAGTTTAAAAAACGGCCGATGTACGCATTTCCTACGTATTACTTTTGTATTTTTAGCAAAAGTTCTGTACCTAGAGCGAATTCGCTGTACAGTACCGAATTCTGTAGACATTTCTGAAGAAGAAACTACGCGGAGTAAGTGTCGAAGCAATATACAATTCGAGTAAATCGAAAAAGTATGTGCCGGTGACGCGTGCACGGCGTTTTGCCGCCAGGCGGCCATAGCTCGCTCTCCTCGCCGAGTCAGTGCCGTAGCTACGCGTAATAATTAGCATCAATGATGGGAATCAATAGACATCTACTTTTTATATGTATAATGTTTAATGTTTTGTTGTTATTATTATTTCATAATTATTATTATTAATCTTTCATTGTTATTCAATATTATTTTTAGGTACCAACAATACAATGATAAAATACTTGCAGTAAGCGAATTTAAAAATGTGGAAGTTTATTTATGATGGAAAGATAATTTACTACTCTATACTTCTCAAGAAATTATAAGATGGTTTCTTAAAAACAGAATACACTGCTTTTTTCAAGTTATTGAGTTTTACCGTGAAAGTGCCTATCATCAGCTTTAATTTGAGGTCTTAACAGAAATAACAATGAAAGATTAATAATAATAATTATGAAATAATAATAACAACAAAACATTAAACATTATACATATAAAAAGTAGATGTCTATTGATTCCCATCATTGATGCTAATTATTACGCGTAGCTACGGCACTGACTCGGCGAGGAGAGCGAGCTATGGCCGCCTGGCGGCAAAACGCCGTGCACGCGTCACCGGCACATACTTTTTCGATTTACTCGAATTGTATATTGCTTCGACACTTACTCCGCGTAGTTTCTTCTTCAGAAATGTCTACAGAATTCGGTACTGTACAGCGAATTCGCTCTAGGTACAGAACTTTTGCTAAAAATACAAAAGTAATACGTAGGAAATGCGTACATCGGCCGTTTTTTAAACTTTCATCGATATTTACGTCTATTCAGAATGACGTAATATTACAACTATATATATCAATAGATTCGGGCAACTCTCCTCTATTTTTTAAAATCAACTCGAACGTCCTAGTGTTTTTAGTTTCTGCGTAATAGCGCATTTTTCCCGCAAAACACACGTTTTTACAAAAGCTCGTGTTTTTCAAAAACTATACGTGATAGAGCAATTCTGCTTGCGGATTCGGTTTTAGGACGAGAAATCCTATAAGAATCACGTAGTGAATGGAACAGATCAAAATTCGTGTTGGACAGTGTAATTCTTTGAGTTTATAACGACTTTGGGAAACTCTGTGAAGGCAACGTTTAAATTTTTCAATGAAACCCTACTTCTTATTACACATGCTTGTAGCTGATATCGAATTGTTTTCAAATTATAACAAAGCAAGATATAGGATTCTGTTAAAAAAATTTAAACGTCATCTTCACGAGACTCTGCAAGGTTATCACAAAGTGAAATAATTTGTCTGAAATAATTTTTTGCAATTATAAATACTGCTAGAAATAATCGTGAGTACCCATACACTTAAAACGGACATAATGTATAATATTTTGTATTAGTTGATAAAGTAATGGAGTATGTAATATATGCTAAACAAAAACTTAATTTTAAGCGTGATTCTGGATATTCTTCTGAAAGGCACCGATGGTCGATTAACTTGAAATTGAAGAGGACTGTCAGGATGGCAAAGTAGTTCTTAAATATGAAATTTTAGCCTAAGGTATTTCTTAGTTTGCGAAATATTAATAACAATCTTTCAGGAACTAATAAATGTCCAAAGCAAAATTTTATGGTTAGGGAACCACTTTTCCACCCCTACGGTCCTCTTAAATTTCAAGTTAATCGGGCATCGGTACCTTTCAGACGTACAGTCATGATTCGAAGCTCATATTTTAAAAGATTTTGTATTGTATACCTCAGAGCATGGATACACGTACGTAACATATATAAATACATAATAAATATTAAACGAAAGCATAATAGATGACTGTGTACATTTTTGTACTTTATTTGGTCAGAACGAAATCGGTATCTGATATGTACGAGTCTGACCGTACCTATACGACCGTATACGTGGAAGGGTTAATGAGGAAACGAATATTGAGTGTGTATAAATTTGTTTAAGACACCCTGTATGTACAATTTTCGAAAAATTTTTTAGAGGACGTTTGTCAGTTGATAATCATTTTCTGACCTGTACAGCCGAAATATTTAACACCACTTATTGTTAGTTAAGAGAAGAAAATAAAAAATGAAAAATACAATAAAAGTGAAACGAGGGCCACGGGTCACGTCGAAAAGCCAATGTACAACTGTGATTTCCGAGTGAGAACGGATAACGCATGAGTGAGATACGTCGCGCTTCCGTTACAGAGAATTATTCGTGTGTACGTGTATGCGTGATTTTTAGAATTTCACAGGTCGATATGTCGTGAACCGTACATTATTTCTTTCAAAAAAGAAAAAAAAAAGAAGAAGCTACAGGGCTGTTTCCAATCAGAGTTGAACATTATTCGAATAACTTTCGAGTGGAGAATGACGAATACTTTTGTATTCAAACAAAAGTTTATAGAAAGCAACGAATAAAGATATTACGTCAGTGTTGTATACACCTTCTGCTCAAAAAGTATCCGTAATTGTTAAATAAAACGCAAATTGATATTTAATCGGATAAATTTATTTTGTCCCCTTCCACTTATGTTTCCATTATTTGAAACGCGCATGCATCAATATTTTATCCTCTTTTGAAAACACGTTTTAACACTTTTAGCGAATTTCTTTTCAAGATTTTTGTCGATTAAAAACGCTTTAAATGAAGTGATGATTCAAATTTTAGAAATAGAAAAGAGTCACTGGGACCTAAGTCGGACAAGTACAGTGATCGAGGAATATTTATTAATTTTTTGGACAAAAGATTGAATTAAGCATCGTTTCTCCACAAATTACGGCTATTTTTGAAAAGCAGATTCTCCAATAAGTTTTCGTTGGAAGCACAACATTGACAAACTCTTTGTTTCTGATTTCTTAATTGTCAAAGGAACTAAATGAACTAATTGTAAGTGATACGTCGTACAAAACTCAAGTATACTTGTGCTAATTTAGCGACAGAAGAAATGTCAATTATTTCAGTTGAATCACTTCGTTAAAATAGATAATTCCGGATACTTTTCAAGCAGAAGATACAAGTATATCAATGCAGTCCAAGGAGTGGAACGAAAAATGAACACTATTGGAATAAATTTGCATTTAATAGATTGTTCGGGTGATGTTTTACTCGTTATTGCGTTATTTGTCATTCACAAATATGCCCAGTTCTGGCTATAATTACATTGTTGGTAATTATAGTTTTATAGTAATAACTGCAATATAATGGGTAAAACATAATGGGTAACGAATACTGCAAACAACAGATAATACAATAACGAATAAAATATTCGATTAAACATTTAAATTAATAAATTCTAATAATGCCTAACTCTGCCAGCAAGAGATGTTCAATTCACTTCTTACGCGTTTACATACAAAGGGTTCTAAAATTCTCAATATTCATTGGAATTCTTCAATGTCGGTAGAACTGAAATCAACGATTATTTTGTGCAATTGCTCATATCTCGAAAACAAATTCTTAGATAGCAAAATGATAAAGGTATTTTCCAATTTTACAGATTGTCTATGAAAATTTGCAATTTTCGAATTGCACACTTATTTTGAAGCACCCTGTATACGTGTACGTATTGTTGGTACATACTGATAACACACAATACCTTTGTTCGCCGTTTCGAATAAAAAATTGAATAATTATATTTTATTCGCAATTTTCATTCAAAGATTGTTCGAATAGAAAAATTATTTATTATTCATGAATATACCTAACTCTGTGTCTGACAAAAATATGAAGAAATTGTCATTAGACACTATCTGAATTAATACAAAAAAAAAAAATAGAAGAAAAATGGAATTCCCGGAACACTTATCGCACCTATTTTTTGTTCCAATTAGTATTAGTAGACCGTGGATGTTTATACAAATGTACTTTTGTAAAATATTTGATTTCGTCCTCTTGCGCGTGACCTTTTGAGGATAATTACATAAACATCCGCAGTTTATTGATAATCAGAAAACACAACAGAAATACTATGATATAGAAATGAACATAACGTAATCAGTCTGTGTGTAGTATTTATGAATCCAATATTCATCGCTAACCTTTACTGTAACTATTGTACATTTGTCCATAGGCGTGTAGGCAATAAGTCTGAAGAGAAAGAAAATGTTTTTTTTTTTTTCGACGAAGCGGGAATGCTTAGTGATAAAATAGATGCACAGACGTATGTCAGACGCGGGCAGCAAGTAGTACATCGAGCCGGAGCGCTCACGTTTGCTCGGGAGCGTGTTACCGAGATTCGTTTGAAAACAAAGAAATTATACCTAAACCAGACCTGTGTAACTTCTTGTTCACGAGTAAATTTCCCCTCCCCGACCGAGACGTCCATGCACGAGATCTCCCGTGTCCTCTCACCGCACCTTGCGCTCCATTGTTTCGGTCGGAGCGGGGGTACCTCGGGAGGGGAAATTTACTCGCGAACAAGATGTTACACAGGTCTGACCTAAACCATCCTATCTTTATAGCGGTTTTGAAACTGTCCATTGGGAGTCAATCAGTAGAGCAAACGGAAGCTTCCAAAGAAGTTGCTCTCGGGGCGATTTCGTGCCCATGCCTGGTATATGTACAGTGCCGAGCACGTTAGTCTTCCCTAAGGAAAATGGCGATGTAGAAGAAAACACTTGTCTCGTTACTCGCGAATTATTACTTATTGTATTCGATTTAGTATTTATTTCAAAGGGACTTGGTTACTCGATTGTAAAAAAAAATTTCAGGCTCCGATCACCGGTGATCACCATAGCAATCAACGTGTTAATTTAATAACAAGGTAAAATAGACGATGGATCGAGTAAATCATCGTGTTGTGGCATAATTGTCAGTAACTTTTGTATATAACTATAGTAGCATTTTTTTCTAGGGAAGCCATTATGCCCGACAGTGTATAGTGTATACATATGTAAGTTTAACGAATCCCTGACTAAGTGGCGAGTATCGCGTCTATATTTTTGCGTAACCAAAGTTGTAGTAATCAAATCGATCATTTCGTAGCGTTGCGAGTTCGTGTGTAACAACAATGTTATATTTGCCGATGAGAAACGAAACACAAATGGGTTTATTTTATTCTGTGTACACTGTCGTTGAAAAGTATTTGCCCGTTGTTAAGTACATGCTCGTTCATCGATATCTACTTTTCGATCGTTGTAAATTTTAAAACGAAAGTAATTTAATGATAAATTATCTGCGAGTGGCACGGCGTGCTTTAAGATAATTTCTTTGATAATTTGGGGAAGAAAACTGTCGATGTTGAGGATACAATTATTGATCTTCAAGTGTCGCTGATTTGACAGATTGTATGAGAAAATTTAACTAAATTGTATAATTTGTCTGTTCAGATTTATGAAATATTACAAAGTGACAAATACTTTTGAACGGTGATGTATATGCGTCTGCGCGTGTATGAATGAGTATGTATGCATGTGTGTGTGTGTTATTATTATTACTGTTATTATTATTATTATTAATTGTTAAAGGCATTCTAAATGCTGGGAGAAATTTTTGTTTACGAAAGCAATTCAGACTATTCATTAAATTTTTAACGATTAATTTTTAGTTTAGTGGATTTTTCTTTTTTTTTTTTTTTTCTTAATGCACACACACACGCAGTGAGGTACGTATCGAATTGTTGACTTTACTATTGTTGTTCTGCATTACGTAACGCTGTTTCGTATTCAGTAAGATGAAATATACCAGAACTTATTTCTTATCAGAACGTGTGTTTTTGTTTTCCATTTCCTTATCTGAGTCACAAAGTTTAGTAATAATAATGCGATAATGATTAAACAAATGTAAAGAACGCAAGGCGATCTTATTTAACAATTAATATTCGATGCACCTCAATTTTGCACTGGTAAATTTTGTAAAGTTTAAACTAAATTTGTTACTGAATTGACACTAATGACGTAAGGTTTTCAAATAATCAGTTATGTAATTAGTGACTAGCTTGTCAACTATTACGTCCGATTATTTAGACAAATGTAATGCTATTATAAATTCGCTATGAATTCGTTAGAAATAATAATTATGGATCAAAACGCGAGAAGTTATATTCTTCACGTTTCGATCATGGTTGCTTATTTAACCCTTTATCTGGTAATGTTGACCTCAAGCAACATGTGTTTCTAACAGCTTGCATGTGAAAGAAATTCCATTTTTTGTCCTTTTCTGACACTGATCGGCATAATTTGCATAAATTATGCTAATAAAGTTTTTCAGCACTTCACACTCTTAGAAAGGGCATATATACTTAACTTAATAACTCCCAACTTTATTCATTTGAAAAATGCTTGCCAGATAAAGGGTTAATATATCACAAAGATACTTATAAAAATTGTTTATTCAGTTCATCCTTACTATTACAAAGTTCTATTTTAAATATACAAAAGTTCCTTCTCGAGAATTTCTCGAGAAATTTTGTAATTGCTTATTCCTCATTTCACGAGAAACTTAGGTTTAAAAACGGCGAGACACATTCTAAGTAGGATTTTCGGGAAATATCATAATATATATCCATGATTCTACTGAAAATACCGAAACACTTACACATCAAAATGAGGAATTATCATTAAGAAAACAATTAAATATTATCAACTTTATCCTATAAATATAAAGTTTGCTTAATTTATTTAAGATCTCTTAAATTCTTGAGAATTCTCGAGATATATAGTCTAATTTCTTGTTTCTCGAGAAACAAAATATGTATATCGAGAAATCAGGAACACTAACTGCACTGTGCTATTTTTATTTTCCCATAGATGATAATTCATGGCGGCATTTCCTTTTCGTTGCCCAAATGGTACATCTTACATTGGTGTCTGTCAGTTACTGTCAATTAGTTGTCTTCTAGTGGCATTCTTAAGGGCAACAAGAAGAACGTTCTGCAGGCAAAGCGAGTGGTTCGTCAAGAGTTTCCTTCCGGTGCGGCGCAGCGATGCAAATACACGACAGGGTCAGAAACGCATGGGTGTCTTACAAAACAGACCAGTCTTCACCTAAGGGTGCTTCAAACGAATTTACTTGGCGCCAAAGAAGTCGATGGCACTCGTCTAACGGGTGGCAAACCAGTTTCATGCTGCCCTGTTATTAATCACCGACACACTACGGCTTGCATGTTTCGTCTTGCGACTTTTCTTTGGTGTCAAAGTTAACGTTTTAATGTTTTTGTTTAAGGTAGTAATAGAGAACAATTATACTTGCAATTATTTTACATTTTTTCGATGCTTGTGCGGATAAAATGTCAGCAAAAATTTTCGATTGGTTACATAAGACTTCAATTTTTCGTTTGTCTGTTGAAATCATATACGTATAAGGTAATAGTACCAGTAGTTGACCAGTTAAGAGAAATCTTCCACGTGAACAATGGTAACCGCTTGCTCTGTCATTAAATAGCGTGAGTCGATGCCTGGAGACATTCTTTAAGCATTCTAGATTATGTAACAAGACCACTTAAAAAAAAAAAAGTTAAGTATACAAATTTGAAAAATATATTTAAAAATTCGGTAAATGCTTCAGAAGTTTACCACTCTTAAAACTTAAAGAACTAGTTGTAATTGACTAATGAGAATTAAATTAAATAATTGTGAGAATTTAAACAGTAAATAATTCATTGGGAAAATATTCACAATGTATGAATTTTTTTACTTGAATCGTACAGCTATTCTTAACAGAAACGTTAAGGAAATGGAAATATGATGGCACATTACTTACCTTAATGAATTTAGATGTTCCTTATTATTATAGTAAGCATACTTCACTTTACATGTAATTGTTTTAAAATTTAACTGACAGAAGTCGTGGCATCTGAAGTTCACTTTCATCAAAAGTGCACAACTTATAAAAACCTTATTTTTTCTATGTTTTCTAAAAAATGGTCAACTACTGGTACCTTTACCTTCCTGCTGTTCATAAAATGATACTTTATTATGTAATTGTTGCGTACTTTGGTGAATGGTATTTTTGGGCAATCGTGTAGGAAGAATCGAACAAAAAGAATATTTATATCACTAAATTTCTGGATTATTACGTTGTATAAGGTGCTTTATATTTGAAATTGCATTGCAGTGTGGATTTATTTTCGAAAATTTGATTTTCAAAAATCAAAGAAATGAAGTTTTTAAAGAAGCTAAAGGAATAATTTATGGACCAGGCATCGTTGATTGAGGGTAAGAGGCTTTTTTTTAAGTTTTATGCACAGTTTTACGAAAAACAACGTTTAACGACCTTATCGACGTGATTTTGAAACAACTATTGCACCGATTGACCTCAAATTTTGAGGGATTATTCTGTGCATGTATACTTTTCGTTCGTACCTCGAGTGCAAATATTCATTAATATTTAACCATGTTTTTAAACAATTTCAGTTGTAAAAAAAAAGGTCGAAAAATGAATAAGTACGCCATTTTGTTTTCTCCTATCGGGGGTGAAAGTTTTAGGTAGGGACTATAACTACACCTCCACTTTGTAATAAAATACTCGGTTTTTTGTTTTCAAATGCTCCAAAGTCCAGATTTCAAATTTCTGATACGTTCTGGAAATGATCTCCGGAAGATTCATACCGGAAGTTGAATATTTTAAGCGAAGAATAGTAATTTTCACTGCGGTTTTCGCAAAAAAAAATGTAAAACTTTTATCTCAAATATTCATTTTTTTGATATTTCCATCGATCTTGAAATGATTTTATAAGTATGGTTTACGGATAGTATACACCATAGGTGAGGAACGTGCAGCCTCCGTGAGTTTCTTGTGCGGCTTTCATAAAAGCTACTCTTGTATTAATTTTAAAATTATTTTACGTATTGTTGCTATGTTAGTTTTTTGTAACTTGATAGTATTATGTTTCTATTGTATTTCTTTAAAATTCAATAAATTTATATAAAAATACGACTACTAATATCATTTTTATTTGAAGTGGTATTTAAACATGTAGTTGTTTATTAAAATTTAAAGATCTGGATGAATATTTATATATACGTATGCTTAAAAAATTATAGCGGCCTCCTTTGTTACTGCCTAATTTAAATGTGGCCTCTAATGGTAAAAAGGTTCCCCACCTCTGGTATACACCTAAATAGGTAGAAAACGATTTATCCAGATTCGAAGTTGTATTTTCCGAAAGAAGAATGGTTCCCTTTATTACAAACTCTAATTCAACATGAACTAACAAAGAAGTTTTGTTGACACACTCATAGGGAGATAATTAATATTAACACATTCTTTCGTATTTAACTAACAAGGTTTTTTACGTATAAGGTAAAAGGTTTTATGTTCCCTGTACGAGTATTATAGAATATCCGCTATAAGAAAATTTAAAAATAGCGTGGTTTATCGTTAAAATCTAAAGGTATCGTTTGAAAACCGTTAACATCCAGTAATAAACGTTATTGAAACTTCACCGTTTATACAAAATTCCGAAATTATAATAAATATGAAACGTATATTAAAGATACTTTTGAACAGTATTGTATATCACGTGCTTAGCAGCTATAACGAATAATTGCTGTTGCCTTGGCAGCTGCCAATCAACTCGTTTCTCGACCCGGTGCGACAAGAAAGCCATCGTTGCTGAAAAAGAAGATTAATCGGTGCCCTACAAAGGATCGTCGTTCGATAATGGGTTGTTTGCGCAGCCGATGTTATTGCAACAGTCATCCATAGAATGTTAAGCGTTCACGCAACGCCGTCTTACCAAGCCAACATGATTAATTGGTTGTGTCGATGAACAAACCGTGTCGTGTAATTTCCATCCATAATAGAGGCGTTCCTGGTTTCCACGAGAGATTGTGAGTGATGATTATTAAGAAAGAAAAAGAATAGTATACAGGGAATGTAAGCGAACAAGCTATAAACATTGAAATGAATTGTAAGTATTGACTTGCAGTTAAATGTACAGTGTGTACGTAATTAGCGACAAATATATTTTATACTTCCGAATTTGAAACAAATTAAGGTAAATGTCCCAACTAGCGACCCAGTCCTAATTATTATTGACACTTTATCGTTCTTATTTAACTAGTACATTTTGTATGTTACGAATAAGCGTCGGAAGCATTTAATTTGATTCGTGAATATTTGAAGTATGATGCAGATAATTTTATCAATCTGCACTGTTATTTGTAATTAAGTAATTAATAGGTTTTTTCACGTATGTCAATTATGAAGCCACGATAGAGCAAATTCCTTACTATCGATCTTAACCCTTTGACTACTGTTGGCGCTTATTGGCGTCTGAAACATGTTGGCTCTGCTGGTACTGTTGGCGCCAATGGGCGCTTGACTTATTTTGCTCCGCTGGTACTGTTGGCGCCAATAGGCGTCCGGATCAAATTTCGTCTGTTTCGTGAATAATTGCCGATTTAAAATTTTATAATTGCTCTTATGATAATGTAAGCCTATAGTGGTAATGTAGATTACTTATTTTAATTAACCTATTTTGATTAATTACCACGAGAGACGCCTAACGAAAAACTTTGCTGTTCTCGTATTCATACCGTACAGTACGGCAGGTGCGTGCCAAAGTCTGCCGTAGTCAAAGGGTTAAGAATGGTAAAATTTTTAATATGAAATATCTCTTGCACGAATATATTAATGTACCTGATATACATTGAAATAAGCTCAGAAATATTTGTGAAGTTACTATTAAAACTAATTGGATCGAATTTTTTTGTTAATTTTGTAGTAATTATAGAAATCAATAATCGGTACTGCCAAAACAATACGGCAGTGTTCACTTTTCGCTGTATTCAAATTGCAAATGGTTGCTACTTCAATTTGTTTAAATGATCGTAACCTTCACAGTAACAGTGTAAGTATATTTATTCAACTAATTAGACCCTTGTAATTTGTATAAAAGCGAAAGTTATGTCAATGAATAAAAAAATACGTAAATATTATAGTAAGTAAAACAAGATTTAAAGTCATTAATTGAAACATTACATTGCATGTCCCGGTCAATATTTTGGACATAGAGGAATTAAATGGTGAAAAACACGTACATCAACACTCTATTACACTCAACTTTATCATATGAAAAGGACACTTCATACTATTTACAATGAAACCAGCAAATAAGTATTTTCAGTAAATAAATATGATAAAGCGCATACCTAACCCTTATAGAGTCGCTAATTGGGACATTTACCTTATGCGTTCTCGTTGCTGTCCAATAACATTCTTCATTCGAAATTATTGTTATATAAAATACGTACAGTATAGAAAGGAATTGTAATCTAGTCTAACAAATGTTTGTAAGGATTGGATTGTTCGAAAATTTTCGAAAGTGAAAGAGTGTTATACAAACTTAGTAATAAATCCATTTATTTTAGTTACTTATCATTGCCAACAAATTATTATTACTGATAATTTATCAGACAATTTTTATATTGAAATTGTTCGTCAAATACATAATCTAATAATAAATTCTTTGAAATATTCAATTTTGTTTAAATTACTTAGATTTTATTTTATTACATTTATAATTAAATATCAAATTAAAAATATTTCAAGTACTCTTTAGTATATCATACTACAATTTCAATATTCCGATTGAGTAGCAATAAATCATTAACAGTTGAAGGTATACCATCGAGCGTCGTAAGCTTCTCTAGAGAAAATGGAACCGCAGGGGAAAAATATTACGTATTCGGGTTAGTATTCGTTTGAAAGAGAGTTGGTTGATTTAAGAACGAAGTAAACTGGATAATGGATAAGGTAAATTATCGTGTCAAGGTACAGTACCTAAGAACTTTCAAGTATATAGCAAATGGTAATGCTTGTTTCCCTTATATCGCCATTTTCCTTAGGGAAAACTATCGTGACCAACAGTAAACCAAGTTCTTCAGTTATTAGAAGTTTCAAAGATAAATGTTTCCAATATTGTATAGTGTTAGAGACCATTCTCCTAACACGCCATTTTTCCCTAGAGGAGACTATTATACTCGATGCTGTATGTTGCTCTCGTTTCGTAAACACGTTAAAGTGTTTATAATATCATTGACTCATAATTTCACATACTACCTAGAAGAGCAATGGTTCTCAACCCGTGGTTTGCAACCATTTAAATTTTAAGGGGATCGAAGTGCTATCTTGGAGGTCGCTGTAGCTATTTTTTGTTAATGATTTCTACCATTTATTTATTTGAATGCGATTAGATTGTCATATTACATTAATAATATGATACTGATTTTTCACAAATTAAATGAAGAAAACATAGCAAACTTTCAATATCTTCTTTTTTAATACATGTATTATGATAGTTAACACGTTCCGTGCCAAGCCCTTTTTGCCTGACTTGTCATTCAGGCCATTTGATATTTCGACCCAATTCGCACCAATTTATGTTCAGTATTTAATTATTGTAAATATAACAATTAAACAAATTTATGTACTTTGTTCTATACTGCATTTTTTACAATGCCTCATCCTTTTGGTGGAAATATATTTTATAGAATCAAATTTGTCATAAAATGTATGTTTCCAGCGCTTTAAATGAATATGTTTGCGTCAAGTTTAACGTGTACCATAAATGGTACACGTGGCATGGAACGTGTTAAATGTTACTTTGATAACATTCACTTTGGTCACATAAAGTTATGTTCTAAAATATCTATTCATAATGTGTTTCCGTACCTTATGGATATGGGATGGAGAGGCAGATTATTTGAATACCATGACAGGTAGTCGTAACTCAAGAAAGATTGGAAACTGCTGATCCAGAGGTTTCAGACGTTGCACATTTTTTCTCACAACTGGTTTTTGCTCAAATCTTTGTAGTTGTAATAACAGACTACGTATGACTTCAGTTAGTCGCATTTTTGTTAAACTCATTGAATACTATTAGAAGATCTGTCGTTCGTGTATTGAACCAGTAGTACTTCTTATCATTTATGCTAGAGGATCATTTTTAACCGCATAAATAAATAAATAACAGATAGATAACAACTAAAATGGCAGCGCTATTTGAATAATTATAGATAATGGTGTACGTGTATATTTTAAGGGTGATTACTACCCATCACTAGGGATTGGTCAACGGGGTATATGTACATATCTCAGCGGAAAGGAACAGAGAGAGAGAGAGAGAGAAAGAGAGATGTCGGGAAGGTTTCTCGCAATTAGTCAAGTTTTCCCGTGCCCGAGCAACCGTATCCGGCACCGTAACAGCTTATTTATGGCCTCCGGGATACGTGTAAACACGAAAGTAGACGCAGAAGCAAAGACTCGTTGGCTTCTGCGGGTCCCCTCCTTGCTGCCTTATACGTATTTGTCTCTACTTTTCTTTGCTCGACTTCACTCGCCTTTATTTTTCTTTAAACATAGCTTACACCGGTAGAATAAATGAGGATGGTAAGAAAAATCAGTTTACTGTGAAAACCATTGAGCAAGTGATTGGTGGAGTAATAAATTTTGCAAAAATGAAATAGTAAGACTTGAAAGCAAATAACTTACGCTGGTATAGTCAGCCATTTACTTTATTAACCCCTTGCCTTATAATATATTTCAAATGTAGTTGAATTTTAAGTTTAATTCTTATTAAATATAACTTGCATAATGAAGAATTGTTTAATGTAAATTAATCATTAAGTGGAAAAAAATCAAATTGTTGCCCCTTAAATATTTTTTAAATAAAGGTACATATTTTTTATTTTCAATAAAAATCAAGAATATGCATGTTCAAACAAGTTCAAGCAGCGTCCTTTACAAATTCTGCGTTAATCTTTCAATAATAGTATAAATAGTTTCAGTTTTTAGATGTAAACAATGTAAATACGCTAGGCACCGTAAATTTTTAGCGAACGACAAAATCGATATGTGAAATTTTCTATCAATTGGGTATTTAATATTTAACACATCAATATTTTTCTTACACAGTTACAGCCAAAATGTCGCTGTTAATACAAGCCGTACTACTTTTTTCAATAGAGTCTGTTTTTTTATCTCTCCTGTCGCTTATTTGCTTTAAAAATATTTCTGTTTTTATTTCCATAATTTTAAGATTACGAAGCATTAGTATATTCAAATTTGAAGTTTCAAAAAGTTAAAAGATACAAATTATTTAAATCTTTATCTTATGCCTTACTTTTTAAATACATAGTTTACCATTATCGATAATTGATACGGAACTAAATACAGTTGTTAAACCAGAAAAGAGATACGAATGAATAATTATTCTTATTGTTACTAGTAGTAATAATTATGAAATAAGTAAAGCAACGTTCAATATTTTAATGTTGAAATAAACACTTCGAACGTAGTAGAATAAACGTAAATTTGATGGTATCATTGATTCGTTAGATTCGATTTCGTGGTTACTCTGCAGTTCTGAACCGGTCGACGATGATTTCTCTTCCTTTCAATCGCGGTAATCGATTATCATGGTGAATATTTCCGTTCTAGTCGAGCGATTCCAAGCTATTGTGAGACGTGTTCTTACTGTGAAATAAATTCTGTTGTATATACACCAGAAATACCCGTAACGAACATGAAAAAGTTTAGGGAAAAAGAGGGAGAGAATTGGTTCGATAGCATGCGGCGATATTGCGCGATCAGTTGAAAAAGTTCGCTCCGGGTAGCTAACTAGTTTTCGATCCCTTTGTTCTCTAATGTCTAACGGGAGACGAGAAGGAATCACGGATGAATAAATTTAAAGACTTCAAAACGAAATTTCAGCGCCAGTGAGCCTATGTTTTAGACCCTGAAACTGCTGTCACCCTTCGTAAAATAAATTTGCGTATCCTAACGGCGCATTTTTTCGATTGTAACCAATGAAGCGTATTCTGATCTATGAGAAGGGTTTGTTTGTTTAACACGTTGACTGGCACAGTGAAAACGGACGTGTGTAGTCAGACACGTTGAAATCCTAATTATTAAGAATATAATCAACTAATTTTCAAATTTAACTTTTCAATTCGATAGCTAGCATTATTAGCTTAATGTTAACGCTATCCGTGGTTTATTTTATCATTTCTGTTGGTAATTATTTGATTGTAAAAAATTTCGGGTGCCGGTTACCGGTGACCCCTGTGGCAGCCAACGTGTTAATAGAGAATTAAATTTTTATATTTACTTCGTTTATATAACATAGGTGTACAGTTTTACATTAAAACTAGATATGAAACTATCAGTGGGGGACCCGTAAGGATCCTTGTCCCTCCAACGGTGCTGTGACAGAGAGAGTGATACAACAACAGCAGGAGAGACGAAGACAGAGTGATAACCAAGCCGCTTGCATTTTCGATTTAGTTTAGACCACTTTTTGCGCCGAAGAAACAGTATTTTCTAATAATTCTTTTTTAAAAATATTCCACGTAACATTTCGAAGGGACGTACAGAGCCCGATTTCGCAATTTAGCTTCTGAAAATTAAAAAAATATAAAAATGTATGTTTTCACAGAATAAATTTTTGTATGGACACTTTTTCCAAAAAAGGGCTCAGTATTTCCCTTCGAAATTTTACAAGGAATATTTAAAAAAAAAAGAATTATTAGAAAATACTGCTTCTTCGGCTCCAAAAGTGTAATAAACTAAATCGCAAAAGCAAACGGTTTGGTTATCGCTCTGTCTTCGTCTCTTCTGGCTATGACGTATCACCCTCTCTGTCGCAGCACCGTTGAAGAGACAAGGATCTATCTATCCTTGTTCGGGAGTTTCTTAATTTGTCCGCAACTATCGCTGAAGTCAGCTCGGAATTCGGCCGTGGCTCCTGCGCACCCTGTATTTCAAAAATGAAAATAAAGTAACATTGAGCGACATCTGTAAGGTGAATATGAAACTTGATACTGTTTCTTAATAACCATCAATTGATACATTTCATTTTTTATAATTACTCACGTGTCTTGTTATGTTAAAGGCAAGATACAGTCACAGATGAGATATAAGATAAATCTATCATGCAACGCAAAATGTCTGCTCAATTGTCCATAGACCACGTAGTCTCTTTACCACTTTCGTGTCACATGCGACATTATCGGTTTAAAACAGAATAAGATAACAGCAGCGATACTGTAAGCTGAGATATCTTTAGTTAAAAATTAATTGACATCTACCCATGTCATCCATATGAAGGGCCACGGGGAAGAACGATCATAGTCACATTTGTCTAAATTTCCAGAATTTAGATTTTCAAGTTTCAAGTCGGTTATCTAACTTACAAAGCACGGGTAAAATTATTACTTTAACTCTTTACACAGCAGTATACTTTATTTATTATCGATTATGCACAAAAACATTACATTTAAAAAAACAAAACGAAGGGTAAAACCAGCCTTCAAATATGGTAAAAGATAGCCCGTTATCCAATATCTTTTACCATTAAAAAAGTTGGGGGCTTTCCTACGTGAATGTTATCACAGATGCATTATGTCTATAATAAGCTACCCAATCGCGCTGCAAACTTAGTTTCGTGAAAAAATGGACTTTGATCGTTCTTCCCCGTGGCCCTTCATATTAATTTATCAAATATAGTACATTTTTGAAGGTACACATAAATCTCCTGATCCTTTCTGCCCCTCCTTGGTAGTTCGCATTTCTAAGAACAAGTTATTGTTAGTAGAGCGAGAGTTAAACATATTTGAGCATTTATAATATATTAAAAATTCATATCAGGAGGTTCAGAAAAATCTACAGAATTTCTCTATCTAAAAAAAAGATTGAATATCATTTACAGTTATGTCACTGAACTAGTATCTCAAAATTAGATTTCTTAAACACTGACAATGACAACACAAAGTTTTGACAACCAGTAACCGATTGAAATTAATTTCATCAGAAAAATAAACTGATAAAATGATATTTCATGCATTTCGAAAATGCATAAAGTTGTTCGTTTAAAAATGATTTGACAAATTGCAACTACAAGAAACGTAATTTTGAAATTATTGTTTTGCAATTATTGTCTATACTCACCTTCTATAAGCCTTTTATAACGAACTTATAAACATTATGCTGTATATTATTAAAAGACACGTATAAAAACGGAAATTTTGCTTGGTTTTACAGGTTTGATTGAAAAATGGTTCGTCGATGGTGAGCTTGATTATAGCAGTTCGAATAATTTATTGCTGCAACGTTATAATTCTATTATAATCTCAGCATATTGGAGGTTATTAGCGTAATGGTTGTCGTCGAGCTAGATCGTCAGTCTACCCTGAAATCTGTGATCATTTCCGACAACCCTTGGTATGCATCGACGCTGCATGATTACACGTTTATCTGATTCCTGTTATTTTCAATCATTATTTTCGTCGGATCTCTGTTCGCTCTTTGCCGTTCCTCTATCAACAGGTAATCGTTATAACGAACAGCGAAATGATAGGTTTCGCCTGTTCTGCCTTGCGTTTTGTTTGAAAAACGTATGGACCATACGATAAATCAGAATGGCGGAGTAATTTATTGAATTTACTTTATTTTCGCCAAGATTTTCCATCTTCTTTAATGTAAATTAATTTTTCCATGTTTTTGTTTTCTTCTATTGATGTTTTACTTTGATATTGTAAGAAAGGTTTACAGAGTGATAAATTAATTCTTTACATAGTTGAAAATATGAAAGCAATCCACGGATAATCTTAAAATTGTTTAAACAACGTGTCAAATTATTAGAAATAGAATAACATTATTCATAGTATAATTTCTTTTATCGGTACTGGTAATTGTTGTTATGATGGAATATTCATTGCTAGTTATTTTCTCATTATTTCTAACTAATACAGATTAATCAAAATGTTATTAGAAAATTTGCTGTATAGATTCAAGAGTCTTTTGCGAACGAACGAAACTTCTGATATCACTCTTATATTTTAATCAAGTTTTATTTTTCTAAATAAATTATTTACATGTATTTTCTATATCCTTTGCAATTATAATGAGTATAACAACGTCGGGCACCTCCCAATGCAACAATATCGTCTGATTCATTTAACAATATTGATGCAATAATAATTGTGTTTCATATTCTTCTCCCCGTACCTTTTCTTGTTGTAGGTGTTGTACTCATAAGTTTATACGTAAAAAATAACATAAGTATGTATTCAGAAATGAACAGTCATCATTTTGAATATTTAATAAAATGAATTTTATTTCAGAACGTGTCGTGTTAGTTTATTAGAACGAAACCATACTCCAGGATTATCATGTAAATTACATTGGAAAATAGATAATCATCACCCGGTATAATACCTTTTCAAATTTTGATTATTTTGATAGTAAAAAGCGATCCAAATGCGCACAATAAAATAAATATGCAAATTGTTTCGGCTGCAATTTATTTCAAACAAATCCGTTTAAAATATTAATTTTGTTACGAATAGTACATGTTTTCATTACACTACAACTGAATTATGTAAATGACATTAATCGAACATCGCCAGTAACTCATCCGAACTATATGCAGAACTATATACTGAGTCGGTCGGGTTTGCACACCGCTACATGTAATAGAAAGATTTTTCCTAATTTTCGAATCGCTGCACAACAAAATTATGTTATACGAGCACCGTGTTATACAGGGTGTCCTGTAACTAGTGTAGGAATCGGAAATGGGAGATAGCCGAGACGATTCTGAACAACAATTTCCTTTGCAAAAATGTCGGATGAGGCTTCGTTTTTGAATTATCAACGAAAAACACTGACCAATGAGAGCGCGTGTACTGGGCACGCTCAGCCGTGATTCGTTCTAGTCCGACGTCCCGACTCGAAGTTACCCTATCATGGCTGAGCGCGCACTCTGCACTCGCTCTGATTGGTCAGCGTTTTTCGTTAATAATTAAAAAACGAAGCTCCATACGAAATTTTTGCAAAGGAAATTGTGATTCAAAATCGTCTCAGCTACCCAGGACACCCTGTATAAAAGATACCTATACTTCCGTTAACGCTGTTTGAATCATTCTCTTCAAATGATTTCGTTATACAGGGTGTCTCATTATAATCTTTCCACACGATTATCTCGAATAATAAATGCTTGCAGGCAAATTACCAGGGAAACTTTAGAACAAGTTGAACTGTCATTTAAGGATAGAATCAGGTGCTGCATAAATGTTCAAGGTCGTACTTTTGAATTTAGAAGATAAGAAACATTTTTTCCACGTGCAGTGAAGACATTTCAAGGTCAACATAATGTAGATCAATGGATTCTTCTTGAGGTAAGCTATGTGTCTAGCGTGAAAAAAAAATACGTTTCCATTTAAAAAAACAAAGGCGCCTCCACTCAGAAAAAAATAGTGTACACCATTGAATGTCCCCCGTCAGATAGAGTATAGAGCATGTTTCGTTTAAACATTTTTTTTTTTCGAATTATGAATATTTTGCGAGATAATTATGATTCAAACTGTATTGTCAAAATATTGACCAGTTTGCGTTAGATCGTTTTTAAGATAACCGAAGGTTCGTTTTAAAATACATGGAAAGTGGCATAGGTGAAATGTTCCGAAGCAACTTTCAGGTGTAAGTTAAGCTCTCGATAAAAGCTACTTTAAATAAAGCGTTATACATATGGTAATCGTGTAGGAGGGGTGTGTCGATAGAAGGATAGCCAACATATTCTATCAGTTTGATAGCTCTCGCTGGGACACTCGATGGCGGATGAAAGCTAAGGCGGATGCCTTGATATCTAATATCGGTTGTGCACCTTCGCGTCGTCGGTATCGTTTTATGTTGTCATGGTATTCTTCGCTTACCCGTACCCAGCCTTCAACTTTTCACACAACTAAAGTGCTGAATGGTAAATAAAAGCGTGAAGAGCCACCATCGAAAGGAAATCCCACGAGGGTAACTGTTTCTTACATTCGTACCTTATAATATTACAGTTACATGTTTTATATTTGACTGACTGACCCGGCAAACGTTGTTCTGCTTAAAATAATTACTTTGAGGTGATCAAGTTAGACGACGCACATTAGAACGTATATAATTACGATGGTAATGTGTAGTTCATAAAACATTGCAGAATCTACTGAACGTAATAGAAAGTAATAGGAATTCGTGAGTGTGAATATGTTAGTGGCTATCTGATACGACAGAGTAGAATTTAGGGGGAAGCTACGACAGCTATTTAACATTCCACTTCATTTCCTGCCTCCTGCCTCCACAGCACACCACCACCGCTATCCATCTCGACCTATTTCTCCTTCTTCGTTCCGGAGGAAACGTTCGCGCTCGATGCGAAAATTGCCTCGCCAAGAATTATTGACTATAAATTACTCGTCTCGCTACCCTAACCTTTCCTCGTTCTAGCGTTACTCATGCAAATGACGGCGAAGCCTGCGGCCCCTTAACACAGGTACACATCAAGCTCTCTCTCGTCTCTCTTTCGTCCCTTAAACACAACATTCGCCTCTTGCTTGCTGTTACAAACGGTGAAGTGTTTGGAGAAGGTAACTCCCGATATTGGTCGCGAATTGGCGTGCATTTACATTTTATTGCGCGTACCAAAGAAAAACTGCCACCTCACACTCTTATCCGACTCTTTTATTCGTTCCTTATTCGTTTCGATCGGTACTCGTTTTTTTTTTTTTTTTAGAAGATTCTTCTTATTTTATTGAACCCCTGAACGTTAAATGCTGGTGTTTAATCGTGAGATTGAACCGATACCGATCAATTAGGGACGAGTGAAGGATCATTTTGTAAAACTTGTGCTATAACTTTTCTTTTATTTCGAACGTAATTTGCGGTTTTTAATTTTTAGCCCGGTTCTTTTTTTTATATTAGATATCAATGTTTTGTTAACACCATTACAACTAGCGCTTAATTGGAAATTGTTTTATCATAGATTATTTTTTTTAATAAAACAATATAACTTCATATTGTACTATTATTATTTAAATTAGACGATAGAGTTTAATTTTCGACTTTTTCAGTACAAATCAAACAAAAGATATAAATGTTATATAGAAAATCGTAGGTGTCGAAATGAAAATCAGTACCGAACTTATTAAGGGAGTACACTCCTTCGTGGCCTTCTCCGAATCAATCGAAACGCCCTTTTAAAAAAACGAACGTTAACGAAAATGCATAACTGGTAAATGGAATATTTGATAACGCGACATCCAACGATAGCACCTACAGGCTGTCTGTGAATATGCAGACACATGTCTACGAATAAATGTCGATAATTCTGGACGTACCTTTAACCCTTTGTATATTACCTATGATCGACGTATACAGGGTGTGGCCGGACGGGTGGTACAACCGTGCAGGAGGTGATACTACATATAAAAATAAGTCGAAAAAAAAAGGAATAACATTTTTCCGTTTGACGCTTCGTTTTCGAGAAAATCGAATTTGAAAATTCTATCCAGTACGCGTTCACTGTAACTCTCCCAGGTTTAAATATGTATTAATAAATAAGAAATCTTAATGCATGGATAATGCATTTATTAACTTTATCGATATTACTAATGTTAATGTGGGATCGAGACCTCCAGACCCAATAGAGAAGAGGAATCGTGGATCGGCAGACGATGTTTGCGTAGGCGGCGTAGGGAGTAGCGTAGCCGGATACAACTCTGTGAGAGTCCGCTTTTTTCACGATTTTCTACATTAATTACATAACATTATTGGGTATACTGTTCAAAGTGACGTCCTTGCTGACGTGTACATATCATTGTACATACCGCCCAGCTAGAGGAGATACAGTGCACGCGTACGGGACAGAATTTTCAAACTCGATTTTCTCGAAAACGAAGCGTCAAACGGAGAAATGTTATTCCTTTTTTTTCGACTTATTTATACATATAGTATCACCTCCTGCTCGGTTGTACCACCCGTCCGGCCACACCCTGTATGCGACCAAATAGAATTGTTATATTGACTTATAAATTCATATATACATTCGACAAATATTAAAGTAGAGATTTATAATATTTACATACTTCAAAGAGAGGAATTATTATTCCAATGTAAATCAATAATATTCTGTATATACGCTATGTCAAATTAAGAATGGTTCATGTTGCAGCTAACAATAACCGCTATTATAAAATACAACACGATTACTATGAAATAGTTTGATGTGTATTTAATTTATATATAAAGGAACAAAGAAATGAAATGTGAATGGTGAGGAAAACTCTTGAAGTTTTCCGTATTCGACGTTTCTTGCTTGTTCAAGCCAAGAAAGCGAAAATATAGAAGGAAGAGGATAAGAGGGAAAAGGATGCGGTATACTGACGCTAAATTGAATTTTTTTCAATTCATTCCACTTGCCGCGAGCGAGACGCTCAAACTCGATGAGTATCTGTACGCGACAGCGGCACCTATTCGCAGTAAATTCTCATTATTTTTAAATTGGAAATGAGAAGTGCACGCGGCGGGTGTGGTTGAAAGCACCTTTGCCGCTCGGGAGAAAAAAAAAAAAGGATAAAAAGAAGGGAAGACAGGAGGGACCAACGGTGTATTATTCCAGTCTACCCTAACGGCGGAAGAGTCGCAGAAATTAATTTAATTACCCATCTGTGGTCAATAACAGTCCTTTGTTCTTTATTTACACAGCTATTTGCCAGATTATCCAGCTGTATGTTAGATATATGTATAACATCTGATACCCTATTTATTAGTTTAAAGAAAACAATCAGTTTGTTCGTTTATAAAATACAAATTTTGACGAATTTAATATCATAAAAGTACTAAAGCCACTGGTCACTGAATTAGGACCATGTGTCAAAATTTCAGTTTCTAAAGTACAGTACGATGTCATAAATGGTAAATTATCCTTGGCTGTTCAGATTATTATTACTAAATGATTAATATTGTTACCTGCCTTTGAAGCATTTGAATTTTACCAACTATAATACATTCATTTTTTATCTTTTTATGGAGGGAATTTTTAAGTGAAAATAAATGAATATGTTGAAAGTTTTATACAGGGTGGCCCGTAACTAATGTGGGAGCCGGAAATGGGGGGTAGGTGAGACGATTCTGAATAACAATTTTCTTTGCAAAAATGTTGTATGGGGCTTCGTTTTTGAATTATTAAAGAAAAACACTGACCAATCACAGTGCGCGCTCAAGCGCGTGAGCATAACTTCGGACCCTGGGACATTCGAACTAATTTATTAATTATTATTTGTACTCGTTGTTTGAAAAAAAAAAGGAATAAAATGAGGGAAGATGCTCTCGGAATTTTTCTGAAACGAATAACGCGTTGAACCCTTCCCATATTTTTATCTTACTCGAAAAACATATTCCATGTATTGGATAAGTTTTTACGATTTTTTTTATCAGACACACATGGTGTGTCATAGATTGCATTGAAAGACGCATATGATGCGTCATAAGTGACATTGAATATGATAAAGGGAAATTAGAAAGATAAATTGATTTTATAATATAACGTAACATAACCGTAATAATTTATACTGATATTTTTATATAAATTGATTTTTCACTTGGAAACAAATTTTAAATCCTAAAAAAAAAAGATAACATTTAAGTACTTTAAAAGTAGCTTATACAAATGTCAAATATTAACAATCGATTGTATGCACATATTTAAAAATTATATAACAAAATACGGAATATTGCATAAAAGCTAAATAAAACTTTAACCATATCGATTCGAAAGTAACAATTGCAATATATCTATATATAGAAATCATAAACATTTGAATATTTACAACTATACAACAAAAAGTCAACAAAAACATAATAAAGTAAGCATGAACCCAATGTCAATAGATTTCGATACAATAGCGTCACGGAGTAATGAGCATTATCGAGTCAATAGGCAACGCCAGCCCCTGTTATTATTTTTTTGTTTCTGTCGATGAACTTGAGAAGGACTACCTGTCAGTTCTATTACAACCGCGTCGGAGTGAACATCTAATGTCGAACACGTACCGGTAACCGAGCTGATAGCTAGAGGATTCATACATCCGACCTCACTTGTGGTTAGTGTGTTTTACCGTGTGTGTTTTATCGTGTTTTTTGGTGTGTTTGCACATTTACTGGTGTGACACCTGAGGTGGTTGGACATGTACATAGCATATGTAATCGTGTGTTTTCTGGTGTGGTTTCTTATGTGATTGTGCATGTGTCCACATGTTTGCCCATGTGTTTTTTTATGTGGTTCCCTGTGTGGTAGTGCATGTGCTAGCATATTTAATTACACGTTTTTTCAAATGATTCTTTATGTGATTATGCATGCACTCAATACGTGTATTGGTGTAGATTTTGATATAATTATGTATGTGTTAACATATTTAGCCACACATTTTCTCATCACACAATTATGAGTTCACAATGTACTTGCACGTGTTCGTAAATGTATTGCATGAATTTAATTACAATTGCCAATAATTGATAAGGAAATAACCTCAAATTTTGCGATTTCAAATTACAGATTGTGGGTCAGTCCAATGAGAGGTGTCCTTCCGGCGATATCCAAGGAAAGGGGTGCCCACAACCTTACAAAAGCTAGACTGGTCAGCCATGCATCAAATCCTGGGTCAAATCTTGGTTGAATCGAGAGCTGTAACGAGATTCTGCGAACGGTGAGTCGCATGCTTTACGGTTCCTCCAGTTCCCATCATGTCGTAGGACGAATGGTCCGAAACGACACGGGGACTGGTTGTAATTTTATCATTTGAAGCGAGCATAGTGACCACGAATATCGTTGTATAAAATTATACAACGACATTTGTGCAGATTGTTTTTCCTTTCTTAGATCAGGCTAGGGTTTTCTTGTACACTTAACTCATTTTAAATACAAAAATGTAGAGAAGTCGGATGACCCTCCGATTTCAGAATACATTTTTTAACTTCCAAATTTCGAATCGAAAGATTGAACAAACCATGCGTACAAGAATTTCGCGATGAGTAGATTATTGATATCAAAGTACCAAGTATGAATATGTCTTTGATTATATTTAGATCATTCACTTTGATATCGAAATCGCTCTTGATGTCGAAACTGTCTTTTATTTCTGTGTTGTTAATCATATATTTTAGCTTAGGATTTTTAGCAAACATGAAGAAACACAGTAAGTACAGATTCTGTTGGCCGTGTACATTTTTATGCCCCAAATTCATGCGGGTACTTAGATGTACTCGTTTGAGCGAGGGCAGGTGGACACGGTTTTAAATATTTTTGCGACTGACAATCTGATAATGAACCAGAAATCTCATAAGTTTCACATATGTGTGTGTATGTGGTTAGGTTGTGGAACTTGTATGGGTTTAAAACAACTCAAATCTATTTCAAAGTAACAAAATTATTTGTTCAGTTATATTTAGAATCATTTTATCTTATTTTATGTTTGGGCAACTTAGATCGAAAATTCATTAAATTCAGATTTTTGTACAGTGTTCACTACCGATTGTTGGTCGATTTCAGGAATATATTTAGCGTGTGTGTGTGTGTGTGTGGAAATTTGAACTCGGGTGTCGGAAACGTCCGGGACGTTCTCCCTAGGTTTAGACTTTTTTGCACCCGGGTGGTGTGTGTGAGAATCGTGGAGTGTTTGTGTTGGTGTACATGATTTTTGCCAATTTTTTAAATATAGCATCAGGCAGGCAGGTAGTTTACTTCTGGTATGATTATTGATCTTAGTTTTTAAGTAGGCAGGGCCAGAGCAAGCTTTCTATCTGTATTTTGGTAAAATACAAAAGAAACTTGTATCTGTGGTTTGAAGAAAACGAAAAATCGAATGAAAACATTCAAATGCAAATTGATTGTGTTTAAATATTCTTAGTCTCGATTCTTCGTAAGGCCAAGCCTCAGTTTGTAAGTCGTAGTCGTAGTACTAGACTCGATTACAAAAATGAAGTATTAAAGTGAAGTGTAAAATTAAGGAAATACATTTTTATGCTTGAACATTGTTTTACTTTTGTAAAACATGAAAAGAGCAAACATTCGTGAAAACTGAAATGTTAGATTGGCAATTAGATTTGCGATTTTTACATCTTTTTCCTACAAAATTAATTTTTACGAGTTAATGAATTGAATTTTTTAGTCAAATTTATTCGCGAATTTAGTTGCTAATTTAATACTTCAGGTTCACAAATGTTTGCTTATTCTTTCATTTCACGAAAGTAAAGAATGTTTAAGCGGGACGTAAAATTTCGCGAGTGATATTTGTGAGGCTTATTTAGCCGAAGAGAGAAGAAGCTGTATGCTGAAGAGCCCCGGCAAATCTGCCAGAGAAGAGGGGAACTATCAATGTCACTATGCTCGCTAATTTGTATTATTTTTGTCTTTGTTTTACATGTTTTATCTCGTTTCATTTTGAAACGATACCGCGAAATTTCGAGCTCGACATTTTTCGAGCTCGTCGACCATCGAACCACGATTTTCTTTCGTGTTTCTTTTTTCTTTTTTATTTTATTTGAATCAACTTAAAGATTTTCGTAGGTATTTTACAATATTACACTATGTATATATATTGTTATTTTGTTCATTTCTTTTCTGAAATTATGATGTTAATTACATTTTCTATTTCAGGAGTTTGTTATTTAAGTTATCATTTCGTTCATTTTCTATTTGATTATCATTATCAAGTAGCTTTTCCGTTTTATGGTTTTATTCGAAATAAATTATTCCATGTAATCCTTCCTGTGTTATGATGTTAATATTCCACATTTTGTTACAACTTTATTTCAAATAAATTAACTCATTTATTTCTTCCTGCATTATAGTGTCAATGTTTTCCATCTTTTTACAGCATTATTTCAGATAAATTGTTTCGTTTACAGACACACAATTATCTTCATTGACTGATTTATATTCGATTGAAATTTTTCATTTCATCTTATACACTACCACCAATTTGTACAAAAATAATTTTTGCAAAAAAATATACAACCGACTTCGGAATGCACTGAAAAGAATGAAATAATTTTAATTTATATTTCGGAGACGGCTCATATGTAAAAGGGTTCAAGAATTCTGACAAGTTTAAATTAATGTAGAAAATTTTTAATTTTGCACCGTCTCCGAAATATAAATTAAAATTATTTCGTACTTTTTGGTGCATTCCGCAGTCGTTTGTATTTCTTTTCCAAAAATTTTTGTTGAGTAAACGAAAGAATCGTTAATAATACGTTTAATAAATATTTCTAATAATATTCTATTGTTAGACGCAATTGAAAGTCAGAAACTATGTTAAACTGCATAAGAAACGCGTATTAAAATTACTAAAAGTTCAAAGGGCTGCCAACAAAGTTCTGTTTCGAATTTCGGTATAAAGTTAGATTCGTAAGAAAGTAGAAATCTTCTACTTTAATTCGGTTTTTGATTTACATCGATATCTTTATCCGTTCCTGAGATATCGTCGTGTAAAGACAAACGTAATTTTTATAGAAATTCGCTGCCGCCTCACGCTTGGACCCAGACAGTGGGTGTCTAGCGTAGCGGTCACGTGGTCATTGTTTACGTCTAACCCTTTACTATTCCTGGTAATGCGTACTACGCATTTCCTAGAAAAAAGTCTACGGTCGCGCCCATTCATAATTACCCTCGTACGCGCCGACCGCTATACAAACTTTGAAGCCCTATATCTCAGGAACTAATTAAGATATCGCGTTGCAACAAGTTGCGTTATTATGTACGCACTTTCCTCTATCTTCTGAGCTACCTACTGCGTAAAATTTAGGTATGTTTTTTTTTATTTATTGCCAGGAATTTCGCTGCCGTTGAACGTTTCGCGTTGACCTGTGGGATTTTTATTGCGTCAAGTGTTTCCAGTTAATTTAGATTTAAATAACATTAGTTGATAGGAAAAGTAATATACAAACTTGAAGATTATATTTTTCGGTTCGGTAACGTGGTGACATCTGTTGGCGGAAGTTGAATATTCATAAAACTGCTCTGCTGTGAATGTTTCAAAACTACGAAAATATTAAATGCTTGAAATATCATCGACCAGTTGAATGTTAATATATTTCGGTATATTTCTGTATATATTAATGCATGTGACACGAAGGATTCGGTAATATGTTAACCGGACATTGATTCTCGTCGAGTATTTCTTCTCCCCACGAACGAGACGTCGATACTTAATATTTACAAAAATACAAAAGCTTACAAAACATCGACTACTATACAACAAACTCTCGTCTAAATCGTTTTCACCCTCCTCCCTTTCTCTACATATCGAATATAAATTTTTGGAAAAAAAAAATGCAACCGACTTCGGAATGCGCTAAAAAGGACGAAATAATTTTAATTTATATTTCGGAGACGGCGCAAAATTAAAAATTGTGTAAATGAAGGGCGGGTCACTGTAAGATCATGACTAATCACGTTCTTAGGTGAAAAACAGCGATTCTCATAAATTTCAATAATTGATTTGTAGTTTCTAGATGCGTTAACCGATTTCGATGAAACTTTGTGTATACATACAACTTACTCAAACCTACGAAAAGTATATTTTAAATTTTCATTATTGGCTCGGATAAAAAAGTTGAGAAAAGTGATCCTCACTGCATCCTTCATAATTTCTACGGACTGGGACTTTTTCGACATTTTTTTTTATTTTAGTTACCTAGTAAACTAGTTCTTCTAGCTTCTCAAAAAAATTCAAGTCATTTGGTCCAATATCAAAAGAGGGAATTGTGTTTTAAAAGGTGTCCGAATAATTTTGTCCGACACTGTATGTATAATATATAAAAATAAGATGTTCTTATCCTATAGTAACCGCATAACTTTCATGCTCTGCTTCAATGTTTTGAAGCTCATTTGAACCAAATTCATTATCCTGGAACATTCCACCGCCTATTTTTACTTTTCACTTATAATTCCTTACTGCAACGTAATATGTATATTGTAGCATAAGCACATTTCAAATAATTGATTTATTTTTATACGCTTGCAACTATCAGCAGATATTCACTTCTAATTATTATTTCAAGCGAAACACAACAGCTGACAATTTCGTTCCGCATTCTGAATAGAATAAGGCAATAGTAAGCAGCCCCCTTTCGCTTTCATCAGGCAGCCGCGTATCTATCCGTATTACCATTTCTGTAGAGGAAAAAGCTGCTATAATACTGACCTGTCAAATCGGCGAGGCCACGTGCCGTGTCTACCCTCATAAGGATCGAACACGTATAAAATATGGTGATCAATCGGTGCCTACCATTGTCCGCACCTACCCTCTCCCCATTTTGGGTAATGTTAACACGTTCAGTCCTGGGGTAACATGATCCAGCTCAGTCGAGATAAGGAAAAACCATAAATCATAAATTTAAGGATGCGACGCTCTTTTGATGTCTCGAGCGCTCAGGAGCGCATACTTTGAGCCGGGCATCAAATTACACGTTTTGTTCACGCTTGAGTGATTTTTCGACCTCTTTTGAATCTCGTCGGGTGCCAATTTGCTCGGTCCCGGACTGGAAGTGTTAAAGAACTCCAGTTAAAGAACTCCTTCACCATGTAACCATTGTACTTCACTTCAGGCTGGTGGTGACTACACGTGGTACTAAGGAGACTTGGAAACAATAACAGATAGTACTATTTTATAAAATTTCCTATAAATAGTCTATTGAAAGAAATAAAAAGCTAGAAATATTTTAGAAAATAGAATTCATCTAATATGCACAGCTCGGTTGAAACTCATTTATTAATCGGAGCCAAGATACATCTGTCCTCGAGGCAGTAGTTTTACAATAACGTGGTATTTAGATCTCATGAAAAATAAGAATTGTACTAGATTAGTAATAGTATAAATCGAGAGTATTAGATTAGATTCGCTGCATCTAAGGACAAAATTTCATGTACAATAGTAGATTTACAGATTCAGGCCACAGCGTCAAAATAGCATTAGACAGAATAGACAATGAATAATATTCGATAACGAAGGAGACAGCAAATACTGTTTGTTACTTTTTTTTTTTCCTTTTCATTTTTCTTTCGAGCAGCTGTAACGATGGATGAGCTTATAAAAACAATTACAGCAGACGTTCTCATAAAGAAACGTTCTTTTTTTTTTGCTCTCGAAATAAGCAACAACAAGTTCTTGTTTTGTACCTTGATAATTGATCAGTGGAAACAATTAACCATCTGATAAATTTGTACAGTGTATGAAAATAATTCGATCGAAAGTACAACTTCTGCCCTGTATATGTATATATATTGTTTTTTTCGGAAGAAGCAGAACGAAATGAATACCTCCCTTCTGTTTTTTACAATCAATTACTTTCAAACACATCTCGACCCGTCTGATATGATAAACAATTCAGAATCACATAAACGGTAGTTTTGTTTTTTTTTTTTTTTATACAACAAGTGTTAGAATATGTTATATTATCAAACACTTAGATAATAATGTATCTTTTTGCATAGTTTCTTTGTCTCTGCAACTATCGTACATTCAACTACTATTTCTATTGTTAGAGCGGTAAACAACTTGTTCGTTCGAAGAACATTTCTATAATATTATTATTATACCGTGCATACATATACACATATATGCACAGTATGTGTACTTCTTTCTTATTAAATAGTAACACGTTTCTCTGTTTCGCCTTAAAATCATTCATTTTGTGTTTTTTTTTTTTTCAAGAGCTTTCTCGATCCAAAACGATTAAAAGTTATCACGAAAAAGGTGTATCGATAAAGTGAAATTCACAGTTGGAACTTCTTTCCTCTTTCTTCCTTCGTTATAATGATAAAAAGGGTGTGATGGCGGTTAAAAGATTATTTATGTTATATTGTCCGAGGAAACTCATAATTCGAGAGGTTGTGACTCGACTCGAAGAAATTTGCAATCTAAATATCTGCAGGACACGTTGTTAATATAGTGTTTAATACAGGTGGATTAGTACCATTAACATCAACTATACAGTTATTGCTATGGAAGCAGTACGATGATTCAGAGCCTCGATAAATTCAAATGAACTTTATTATCGCATACACAAACGTATATACATATTTGTGCATGGATTTACACAATCTAATCTACGTATAATTGTTAAAAGTTTACTGCAGCTTTTGCCCGTCCGCCCCCGTTTATATACCAAAAATTCAATTGAATTCATCATCGACACTGAAGTAGCGTAACTCATAACAGGTTATATTATACAAACAGCTCTTTGTCAACGTATAATATTTCCTACTGCATTTGTTCCTTTATATACATAGCATTGTCTAGCGTTAACTACAATTATCAATAACAACGAATATACAGTTCATCGACGATGGGACGACAAAGATCTTCACAAAAGTCCCATATCGTGGATAAATTATATATTTATACTGTGTATTCGACGTTTATTCGGTATGCTATCGTCTCAGTTATTGTCAATACATTCGGAATAACATTTCTGCGGCTTTCCAACAGCAAACATTGTATCGTTTCCGAATGGATTAACGAGCAACGTCGATTAAAAGGCAAATTGTTTACACATAGTTTCATATATTGACTCATACCGTAATTGAATGACCCTATTGTTGCCTAAGAACTTTTGCTTTCTTAAAACCTTACACAACTATGCCCGCTAACATAATTCATTGAACTTCAATTATAGCATCTGCCGTTTTATCCGTTTATAATAGAAGTTTGTTATACAGTTTGAGAAATCGCGCGTACTTAATTTTACTCTTGTATATATATGTATATATATACGTGTATATTTACGAATTTTTCCAACAGTTTTTCTCTTTTCTTCCATTTTCTTCAAATATGTGCGTGTGTATTTTACCTGCTTGTAAAAGTTTCTCTCCCCTACTTTTATTCAAAAACGCATACATACATAAACATACATAGTTCTCACTCTTTTCTTTTTTATTTATTTTTATTTTTTTATTTTTTTATTTTTTCATTTTTTATTTGTGTAACATGTTTCCTGTGTGTGCGTGTAAAGTTCGCGATATAATTTCATTTTCCTCCGCATTGGTTAGTACGATAGAACTCACGGGTGAAATGTGAACGCTAAATTACAGTAGAGTTGAATAAATTTCCAGTGATGTTCTCATAGCTGATACCATTTCTTGTCTTTGTACTTGAGCATTAATCCATGAGCAGACTGAGAAAAGTTGTCTGCCTCGGTCATCATACGCGCCGTTCGTTCTTCCAACTGAGAGAGTTTCTCGCCTCGTTCCAACACCATTTGATGAGCCATGTTCACTTCTCCCGTGGCGGTTGTCACACGTTCGCGAAGGCTTTCCGCTCCAGCGTTCGGTCCTGGTATATGTTTCGCTACTGCACGAGACGCTCTACCACTCGACTCGCCGACTGAAAATTACAATTGCGTACAGGATGTTTAATTTTGTGCCAGGTTCGCTTGATCGCATAAGATTTAAACACGACAATCTAGCAATCTATCGTTCAAACTTGTCGGTTTGTTTTGAAATGGAACATTTTTTTATTTTACTAATGTATGCGTTGTAGGGGTGTGCGGGTACCATTGATATATGTAACTGGTACAGCATAGGATGTCTTAGCATAGCTACTAGACTGTGTGATCCTTTCAGCATTCGTCATCTTTGACGATAAACCCTGCGTCCTCTGTCTCGATATACAGATACGAAGGTGTTCCGGTTGACAAGTACGAATCTTTTTTACGGATTTGTGATCGATTTATATTTTTACACCTATCTTTTATAAGAAATTTTTGTATTGCTGTGTATGGATCAGAAACAATTAATATTAAAATTAACACACATTTTAATAAAAGGATGTTGATAAATTTTGTAATTTAATTTAAGAAACCCTCAACCAATCATTTTGACTGGTTCGGTAGTTCTAGTGTTAAATTAACGGTGATCGATGAGACCTCAGATTAAATACGAAGAAAAACAATTGATATGCATCGGCATCGAGAAAATTTAAGTTACAAGTTACTTGCGACAATCTATTATGTATAAAATTATAAATCAGGACACCCGTAATGTGTAGAACTTTTTTCGAATTTTGATAGAATATTATCAGAACTTGATTTTATTTAATTATTACTTAACACGTTCGCGGATGTGAATGCTATAGCATTTATTTTCATAGTGATGCAAAATGACATGAATGCTGTAGCATTCAAATTTTAAAGCCAATTTTTATTCATTTCATTTTATACAAACTTAAGTTTTTGTAATTAATGTACATTTCGAAAAAATAACCAACTGATTCATTTGCCTGTCTATTTGTGCAGCTCACTGAATTTGTACTGTCCGTGAACGTGTTAAGTGTCTTTGATTTTCATATAACAATGTGCTGTTCATAATTTCATATTCGTAAAAAGACTTACATAATTCCTCTCGGTCAAGACTTCGAGATCCTCCGCCAAAAAGTCCCTTGAAGAAACTTTCTTTGGGTGGTTCAGGCATATCATGACCAATAAACAAATCTCCCATCATTTCTGTTAATTCTCCGCTGAAAAAAAAAGTAATGAAAATAAATGCTTTAAACATTGAACAAATTATCCTTAACGTATCTCCAATTTTCTTTTGTTCGATTAAAATAAAATCCGCCTTACCATCGTATACAAAACTTTAATAAGTAAAAAAGTTTCTACAATTACGAAATCTAAAGCATTCAGCGTTGATACAATATAACACTAAACGTACAAGGGGGGGGGTCAAATGACACCTTTCAAAATTTCAAATGTATGAAGGAGAAACCAGTCATATGTAAAAAGTGTAATTAATTGATTATTTTATTTATAAATCATTTTTATTAGAAATCAGAAGTTATGTTGCGAACTGTTTCCTTTAATAAATTAAAAATTTCTAAAAATCAACGTTTATTTCATAAGAGGTCAAATGACTCCTTATGGTACGAATAGGTACAATATGTAAAGTGCCAGTACGTTTAGTGATAAGTATCTTCTTTATTTTCTAAAATAGTTAAAAAATCGTACCAGAATTCACTGGACACGGAAAACTTCTGAATCTCAGTGGGTGATGAAAGATAAAGACCGTGGCCCCTATTGCTGAAGCAAAGTGTCTTTGCAATTCTGTAAGAAATATACAAACCAATGTTATCATAATATAGGTTTGTTTCGCAATGTCTGCATGAAAGTGTAAAACGTATGCAGGAGAAAATGCTAGAATTCAATAAATGTGCACTTACGTATGCAAGCGTAATGAAAATAAAAGCAAACGATCGAATGAGGCTTGAAACAAGTTCTTCTTTGATGAAGTAATAAAAAGATCGAGGGAGATGAATGAAATGATATGTTTGTTATTGGGAGAAAAAAAAAAAAAAATTAAAATATAAAATGTAGAGAAGGCATTGCATATTATCGTATAAAATACAATTGTGAGAGGTGTATTTTATAGATCTCACTTACTGATCGGTATCGCCATTAACAAAGAGTTGATGACCCCATATGGACAACATGGGGTCTACAATGCCATCTTTTGTAGTCTGAAAACTGTTAGAGATTACAGAGACAGGAGAAAAGTGAGCGTTCAGCCATACACGAGTAAAAAGAGAGTTCTTTCTTTTTTTCTTTTTTCTTGTTTTGAGCAAACTTAGTAATGAGCATTAACCCTTAAAACATCAAACGTTTTATGTATAAACAATTTTCGCACGATTCCAATTTCATCAAATTTGTTGACAAGGCGATGTATCACGGACGCACACTAGGTAGAAAAAGTCTGCATACGCTAAGATATTCGGAATTGTTTATTATTAAAATATGAATACACCTGTAAATTCAGTTCTTCCAAAAACACAAAACTTATTTTCAACTGGAAAAAGTTGCTTTTAAGGACTTCCGGAATAAAAGGGCGGAAGATGATATGGAGAGAACCATAATACTATGGGGATGTATGGCAAGTAATGGTGTGGGGCAATTAGAATTTATTGACTCTACTATGAACAAATATTATTATTTAAACGTTTTAAAACGGAATCTAAAACAAAGTGTGGAAAAGTTAGGTTTAGATGATGTATATTATTTTATGAGCTACAACGATTCTAAACATACGGCCGAGAATATTAAGCTATGATTACTTTATAATGTTCCTAAGCATCCCATAGGACATCTATGGGATCTATTAGAACGTAGGATTCGTGAACACAGCATAATTTCGAAGAATATGTTCAAAACAGTTATAAAAATAGAATGGGAGAAAATTAGTCCCCAAAAAACAGCTATACTTGTGAATTCGATGCAGAAAAGATTACAGGAAGTTCTTAAAAGAAGAGAATTTTCATATTAATTCATATTATATTTAATTTT
Organism: Stelis phaeoptera; assembly: GCA_943735885.1. Taxonomy (NCBI): domain Eukaryota; kingdom Metazoa; phylum Arthropoda; class Insecta; order Hymenoptera; family Megachilidae; genus Stelis; species Stelis phaeoptera. The sequence continues at coordinate 6,598,558 of OX030930.1, forward strand.
TCTATAGCTGTACGCAGAACTTTTCTGGTGAATTTTCAGAACCTTTTTCGTTTCGGCTTGTTTGTTTCAGTTTTGATTAATATTAATCTTGTTAACCCTTTGCACTCGAAACAGTAAAACTTCCAAAATCCAAAAACACTATTTCTGAAGAAAATTGCTACGAATGCTCGAAAGTCTATTTAGTCTTATTTCTTTCGTTAACTTTCTATATTTTAATATAAACAAAGGTTAAATTTCACATTTTTAAACATTCTGATAAATTACATATGTCGCCGCAGAGACGCCACTCGAGCGCAAAGGGTTAAATCGACATTCCTCAAATCGTAAATGTACACAAAATATGTGAAAAATAAATTTTGAACTGAATTTACAGGTGTTTTCAAATTTCAATTAAAAAAAAAAAACAATTCCGCATATCTTAGCGTACGCAGCCTTTTTCTATCTAGTGTATGTATTAAATAATAATGTAAAAATATTGGTAACAATAAGAATTATTAGTGATTGTGACTTTTCGGATTTCCATTATGTTGTATATATTTGTAAACGACGAGAAAATAACAACAAGATGAAAATCAAAAAAGTTACAACAATTAATTCAAGTCATCCTAGAAGTCTAAACTATGCCAGTAACAATGGTATAAATGTTGTACTACAACTTTTTATATTTAATAAAATATAATCACATGTGAACGTACTCATACTCTGGTTAGTAGAATTATAATTCAGGATTGCACAGACTTTACAAAAAGTATGTAACCTGTTCAAAATATTTCAAGTGTTGAACCCAAGTGAATATAAATAAGTTATCACAAAAATTATCAGTTGATTGGTTCACGTTGGTGAATCTAATTTGAATAGAAGATACTTTAATAGTTATTATAAGGTGTCTTTCTAACGGTTAAAAACAGACAAAAATGGTACAGACCAAAATTAAATCGTACATCTTGTTTGACAGATCATTTTCTGATGTCAACGAAAATAGTTAATAGTGAAATAATTATTGTTCTATCTTATCAATGTTTGGATACACATAATATTGCCAATATTTCTTTTTCGTATAAAGTGGAAAATTACGCTAACTGACATATCTACACCTATGGAGCACTATTTAAAGGAAAAGGACAATTTTTGATAATGCATAAAACAATCTTAAATCTCGGCACTGTAATCCAGTAATTAAAAATCACGGACCAATTTCTGGTATTCCTCAAAGATTTGAAATCTCAATTTTTCTACATAATTTAGAAAACGATGACTTCCTAAAATTTCACAAATGAATGCCTTATGCTGCTGTGTAGTTCCTAATTGATGAAATGATTAAATAATGAAGAAACCATAAATACTGAATATTTATTGTAAAACTAAAACACTAAAGAAGAACCGAAATATTTTTCTGTTGAAATTAAACTGTTTTTTAGGAGATTTAATATAAATTTGGAATTTTTTAAAAACGAATCCTATAACGTGGACAGAAAAGAAATACCTTGTAAATATTTGAATACTATATTTTAGGACAATCTGTTAGGACTATTTCGATACTGTATCGAACAGTTCCGAGATAGTTCAGGCAAAAAATTTAAAAAATTTGTTGAAGGACTTAAGTTTCACCTGACAGATGAAATGAGAAGGGCTAAATAAAACGTACAGGATTCAAAATTATATTACTAATCAGAATATGAATACTCTTGGCATTCACTATGAATATTATCCTCCAAAAGGTATTTGGTTCACATGCAAATATAAACTGAAAATGTAAAATAAAATTTCATTTTCTAAAGAATAACGTCATCTAACTCTATTGATCAATTCATCGTATTTTAATACTTATTTATCGGACGAGTATAATCTTGTATCAAACAACGAAGAAAGAATTAAAAGGTAATTATTCAGAATAGGGTTTATTTCGTCGATTTCAATGATTTTGATAGGTATAACTGTAAAGGCCAGTGTCCTGATTAATTTCATGTATGCATATGTACAACTGCCGCTGAAGTTTAGTTTTAAAGATACATATACGCAACAATGTTTTTAATACTGTGTTGTTTGAAAAGAAAAAGTTATTGCAATACGGGTTAAAATTTATAGTAAATCAATATCATTGGGTATTGGGCAATTTTCAGTCATTACATAAAAATAGAAGAAAGACAGAAACAAAAAATCAACTATGCATACTACTAGTTTACAAAGTGAAATTGATTTCATGTACATTTGATAAGAGGTAACTTTTCTTACGGATTTTCTCCCGCTGAATTTGAAAATCAAGGTTGAACATTTTTTAAGAATTTGTAATTTTTTCAATTTTTTTTTACCTCTTTTCACTTTAACACTATTCCTACCGTGGGCGGTCAAATGACCGATGTAAAAAACAGATATTTCTTAATATAGAGCGAACATTATGAACAATTAGATAATGAAAAAAAGTATTTTTTTATATTTAAAAATAAATAGTGTTTGTTTCAATGTTTATATAAGAAAAGTCGTGAAGTTAAATAGCGATACAATAACGCCGTATGCAAGAAATTCTAAACGAAATTTTAAAAGGGGTCATTTGACCGCTCGTGGTAGGTTTAGTGTTAAAAACCACATCTGGAGCTAGATGTGTCCGATTTGGTCGTTCTTGGTACCAAATAAAATGAAAGGCATTGAAATGATGAACAAATATGTATAATAGGATCTTTAATTGGGTAAGCGGTTCAAAAGATATTGATGAAAATAGTCCAGATTTAAAAAGAAATTAAATTTTTAAGCTTATTCTGTGGCCACGGAAAAATACGAAAAAAAATCGCTTAATCCATTAAAGATCCCATCAAATGTACATGAAATCAATTTCATTTTGTAAACTAGTGTAATCAATATATTATTCCTCTCAAGTTCTATACCATAAAATGTTTATTCTAGTTTCTTGCCAAGCAGGTTGTGTGCGTTGAATATGCAATTATACAGGTAAATAATTATAAAAGGGTAAGAAAAATTAAAAATCTTACGATGTATGATTTACACGTTACAATATTAGAGCTATGTATTATGAAATATATTAAAATAATATAATTTGTATTGTTGAAAATATGTTTTGTTTGCAATTAATTACTGAAACTGTAACTGAAATACGTGCATGCAAATGTTACATATTACATCAAACTCATTGGTATTAGTGAACTGGATCCTATTCTGTATAATTACCAAAGCAGATTCTCAGTGTCACTGAAAATACATTAGTGTTTTAATGTAGGAGAATAATACATCAAATTAAAAAGTTAATTTTTAATATCCTAAATAAATTCATACTATGTTACGAGTTAATTAAAACAGTGATGAATACGTTATTTATTCAAGATTTTCCCATCCTAACACTGAAATTGTTTATTTATTTAACTACTCAATTCCACAATACTGTGAGAGCAAACGACAGATTCTATCAGGTCATCCCATAAGTCGTGTCGCCTCTTACCGCACTTTATATAGGGTGTAAACGATAACTTTGGCAAAAATCATAGGGTAAGTAGAGGCCACATAGGCAAGTACATTTTTAATTAATGTTTCAACTAATATTTGCATGTGTACTTTAGAATTTCTCATTTGTATCATTAGTTTAACAGCGTGTACACGGAATAGCGTTTTAATCGATTAGAGAGAAACAAAGAAAAGAAAAATTAAATATCGCAGAAAGATGCAAATTTGATATTAATTTTTCAAAGAGAGATACCACCAATTCAGTACAGCGAACTATATAACAGATGTATACAGTAAATAGTGCAATAAAAGTGCTCATGTAAAGAGTACTACACAAAACATGCTATAAGTGTATTAAGGGTTAACGAATACACGTTACTTATAATAAAGAAGAAATTACATGCTGTAGATGTTAAGACATTGCTTGTTTTCGTTTTGTTAATCATTCTATGTTTATAACAGCGCAATGAACTTAACTGTTGAACAGCATCTACTCAACATCCATTCAACCATGTAATACATAATGTGCTCGCGATATCGTTACCTATACGTCTGTACAGAAAAATAATTTTTAATTTACAACAATTCTCCAGATAATAAAATTTACTCAAACATATTGAAAATAATTAATACGTTAATAACTCGATTTTTGCGTTAAGGTGAACTTATAATTCGATATATTCTTATTGTTTAAAATAATACGAGATTGTTTTTACATTTTAATAACAGTTAAATAACAGGAAATCACATGCACAGTTAATATATTAGCTGAATCATACATTCAGTAATAATTTTAAAATGTTGACGATGTTCACACAATGCGAACGAATTTATAAGAAATAGAATAAATAATCAAATTATTCGTTTCCTTATCTGAAAATTTCAAAAATGGAAATATCAAGTTTCAAGAATTAGTAGTATTTCTGAAATTGTACAATTACACAGTATACAATTATAACGATGTTATATTGTGTATATATATATAAAAGAAGAAAGAGAAAGAATCAACTATAAAGACAACTATAGTGTTTAATTACTATACAAACGTATGCATTATAACACGTGCGCTGTAAAATGAGTTTAACTGATATATTAATGCAAATAATACTATGCATTTACTGCAAGAAGGAAATAAATCTCTAATAATCAACTATACTCTCGCAGAACAATTATTACGGATGATTAGTAATATTTTAAGGAAATATCGAAAAACTGTTTTTTTTTGTTTTGTTTTGTACGTTTAATAAGATACAAATGTGCATACTAATAAAACTTGTACCGTCTCGAAAACCAAATTTCCGCAGATTTTACGAATTTCAAATCAAAAACTAGAATCTGCAGCTCAAAACTGTTAGTTATGTTATATTATTAACATTATTCAACAATTATTAGTTAAAGTTTCGATTGAAATAATGTACACATTGTTAGTACGAAGCGATCTTTACGCTATTTTTAATAATATACAAAACATTGCAGTGTTGCGGTAGAATATGGTGCATTTAAATATTTCTGTGCAATCATAATAATTAGTTTTGCTGTAAAGCCAATTGAAAACGAAATACTTAGTCTTCTTACCTCAAATCTATGAGAGGTAGGAAATCGACGTCTATCAGCACTCTCAGGCTTGGTAAACTGTACGTTGTTACGTGCCCATTTGAAACGTAGCATACCAGACAAACATTATCTGAAACAAAAACGATGTATATCTTCTTAAATTTTCTATATAGCTTGTTTTAAGTTGGCAAATAAGATTCCCAAATGAATTTTGGGCGACGCGGCCCCCTCGCTCCCTAACCCCCTTCAAAGGTAAAACTGTTTTTGTTAATTGTTTCATAAAGTATTAATTGTACAGAAAAAGTTGTCGAACAAAAAATGAAGCTCGTAAAAAGTTCTACCAGTAGAAAGTATGCAATATTACCGCCCCAACCAAAAACTAACTCAAAACTACTTAGACAGTATATAAAGGTTTGCATGGTTTTAAATTGGCTGAAATTTTGAGAATAGGTTTCGTGGTCACTCATTTTTTTCTTGTGACAGAATATAAATTAATGCGATTTATTTTCACAATGGATAGAACTACGTGTTACATTTTGGGTCATAACAGCCAAAATAATTGGTTTATGTAACAAATGTATACAACCTTTTTTGTAGAGCTTTTTATAGGCTTTATTGTTTGTACGGAAGTTTTTCCTCTAAAATCAATATTTTCAGAAATACTTAGTAAGAACTGTCAAAACTTTGAAGAGGGCTAGGGAGCAAACGAGGCTTTGTCGCCAACAATATTCTTTTAGGGACTTTCGTCTCTAATCAAGGATAAGTTTTGGCCAAAATTTCAGCAAAATTGGAGGGTTGTCGCTTTCGGAAGTACACCCACTACATTTTTAATCAAAGTAAAATTATAATATTACCGTTCATTTTATACTAGCCGATATATTGCGCCATGGGACTTAGAATTTTAAGAAACCACAGCTACTGCCTTATTTTAATGAGAAAACTCGCACAAATATGGTAATAAATATTGAATTATTGGCCACACCAAGTTAACCCATTCATACCTACTAAACAAAACTGCGGCTCCAATTTGTGCCAACTGCAATACTATACAAACTGTTGATCATCTCATCCTCTTTTGCACCACGTATTCAGACGAGAGGATGAGATGTAACATTAAACAGTGCATACGAGAAAATGTCACTGACAAAAAGAGAATACTGCAGCTTCTAAAATTTCTAACGAATACTAATCTTATGCAAAAACTATAAAGTCCCACAGTTGTCGCTAACAGTTCAATTAGTGGTTGATGCGACTTGAAATAACAAAAAAATGAATTGAAAAAGAAAAAAGAGTTGCTAATAAGTTTCACTTCCAACGCGAAAGAGCTTCACGCAATGACTTTTTATTCTTGTTGACTGATCTATCTACCAATGTAATTGTGGCGGTCGAATTTCAAAAAATCACTTCTTATTGTTAGTGGATGTTTATGTCTTAAGAAGCCTTTCCTTAAATTTCAACTTTCTATGACCAAGGATTTCAGCTAGGCGTTGATTATTATCTCTAAGCCAGTGATTTACAACGCATTAATTTGTTATAACAAAGAAATTTTGCCAATAGAAGTGTTACAAAAATACATACCCTTCAAAGTTGTAATTTCTGCTTTGATTACAATATGAGTTTCAGCTAACTGCTGCCTGTACAAACAATTCTGCGATGGGAGAGCAACAACTCTTGCTTGTTTTTCAGATGCCAATACAACGAACTGACGATCCTCGAAGCCGTCTCCTGTAATTACTTGTGTGTTCATCGACGGCGACATCCGGCTGTTTGTACATTTACCCTGGCTCCCTGTAATAATAATTGGCAAATTTTTTTTTATATAAGCAACATATTCATCTATAAAGGGACATAATTTCCGGCAAGATTTCGAATTTTCATAATTTTTTAACAATTCATTCTATAGTTTCTATTATGACTTTACAACAAGTTATGGAACTATTCTAGGAGGTGCCGCGAACAAAATTTTGAATAAAATTTTCGCCAAGAATAAATAAGAGTCACCCTAATATACATACATAGGCATAAGTTACTCACAAGGAGACTTACGGAAGTGTAACTCACCGATTTTAACGAAACTTTGCATACTTGTCGAACATCGAAAAATAATCGATACGTATTTTTTTATTTCGGCAATGGTGCGGGTTTAAGGGTAGAAACCACCCTTTGAACGTTAGGGGTGGTCTCCAGGCATAGACAGTAAACAATCATTTAATTTAGATGAAAAAAATATTTCTAGAGAGGTTTCAGTACAGCTGATGCAGAATCTTACGTCAAAATCACAAAATTCAAAATTGCGGAAAGTGTGGTTCTCTCACTATTCGGAGTGCTTATTTATAGTGAGTCGCCTCGCCTCTCGCTATTTCAGAAATTTATATATCCTCAATTTTTGTAATTGTTAATTTATTGAGAATAATTTTGACAGTAATGATATTCCGTAAAAAAGTGTGTGATCCATAAAAATTTCTTACACCACGCACACCTTAGTACGGCAATAACTGTGCACAAATCGCAAAATGCTACACGATCTTTGAAACAAAATTGTACGGGATTTTCAAACTCAGATGGTTTTTCTTCCAAATAACCACTTTTGTAACACGCATAACTAATAAGATATGAAAATCTGGGAGAAGAAAACTGATTATGAATCAGTGATTGGTTCTTAATTATATTATTGCGGACTCTTTTGTACTTAAAACAGGTTCAAAAGTTGATGAATTTTGACCATTCCACGATTTTGATTTTGACGTCAGATTCTGGATCAGCTGTACTAAAACCTCCCTAGAAGTATTTTTTCTTCTAAATTAAATGATTGTTTCCTGTCTATGCTTTGCGACCACCCCTAACGTTCAAAGGGTGGTTTCTACCCTTAAACCCGCACCACTGCCAAAATAAAAAAATACGTGTCGATTATTTTTCGATGTTCTACAAGTATGCGAAGTTTCATTAAAATCGGTGAGTTACACTTCCGTAAGTCTCCTTGTCAATATCATGTTCCCAGTGTGTAGTTGTAACTAATTGTTCTTGTAATTAACACTAGAACTACCGACGTTTTATGTATACTGACTTTCAAGTGAAAAATAAAATAGAAAAATAAATAAATAAAGAACGAAATATATATTAGTATATACAGTAGGTCTTTATCCTGATAAAAATTAACACATATTTTAAATTTTATGATTTTATTTAAGAAACCATCAACCAGTCATTTTGACTGGTTTGGTAGTTCTAGTGTTAATTACTGAAATTATAATTGTATAATTATAACGAAAAAACATACTATTGCGTTCTTTGCTCTCCACGCTGTCATCTCTCCATGACTCGTAAGAGTACGGAATCAGAGCACCATTACAATCCAAGAAGGATATCGATAAAATACACCCTTTCAGCTTAAAAGTAGATCCATCTGAAAAATGTAAAGTTCAGGCTTTATCGTGTAAATCATGTACGTGCATATCGGGTGTAAAAGTTGACGCCTTGTAAGTAATAACGAGCTGTCCACATTAATCACTGACAGCAGCACGAATTTGAATCATGCAGCATGACAAATTTGAAACATGATTCTCTGCAACATTTCTAAACACTACAGTTTTATTTAGTTTACTAATTGGATACTTCTGTGATCGTAGTTAAGGAGTAACTTTTCCATTATTGAATACAACTTTTGTTACTTTTAAGTTGGCAGTGTGATCTTGACACGTTGACTGCCACAGTGAACATGGATGTATGTAGCGAGATACATACATTAAAATCCTAATTATTAAGGACGCAAACAATTCATTTTCAAATTGAATCATTCATTCTGGTTGTTAATTAATGTAGCTCGTGCTGGTGCACTGAGCCGCTTGAACTTGTTTATCGAAAACAAATCTTGAAAATTCTAGTTAACCCTTTCGCTACTACGGGTGACTATAGTCACCGGTCACAAAAATTGAGCCAAAAGTTAAAACAAGTACTATCGCTTAGCTTACCTCTGTTTACAAACAATTATGAACACAAATCATTTTGCTTCTAAAAGCAGTGTCACGACGACGTTTTTGAGACAAAACTCGCCCCGCTTTTGGCACGGCGCACCGTAGCGAAAGGGTTAACTTCTCGTGTCGTATGCTTATGTATTAGAGGTGGCTATGAGGGTGTGTCCTATTTCGAAGAAAATGCAAAGTGGGGAAGGTGGTTCTGTCCAATGAAATAAGTGAAATTGTCCGGAAGTCCAAACGTCATGTCAGGTATCGTCAGTAAGGGTGAAGTGTACCGTTATGGTGTCGCGAGGTGCTGTCGTCCTTTGTCTATTGTCTTGACTGTGCTGATTGCCTTTTTACGGTGCGTCTATTTGTATTGTGCAGGGACGGTCAGAGTTTTCGGGCGGTAATTAGATATCGCGATTTTTCTGTTGTTATAAACTGTAATGTCCCTTAGCTGCAAAAGGTAATCCTACTTTTGACTAATAAAAATATGGTGTGTGCTTTAACACTGGTACCTTGAATTGTTAACTTAATATTAGCATTATCTACGGTTTATCTTATTTAACCTTTCATTAATTATTCGATTTTACAAAATTTAAGGTCACATATCATCGGTGACCACCGTAGTAGTCAAATTGTTTTCAGAATCTCTTTGTTTAACCCTTTCAATAACAGTATTGCCGAACTATCGACCCGAGAACGAGACTACATCTGGACTATTATTTCAGCGAGTAGACGTTTTTCTTTCATTGAATGCGAATGAAAAATCGCAATATCAATTCCAAAAAAACTAGCGGAAATAAAGAAGGAACTATTAAACCATTTTGGGTCAGTCAGCGGAATAATCCGTGCACGATGACTGTCAATTATCACCAACTGCGGAAAATTTTGTTTTTCTCCGATTAATGATGTTAGTAGCGGATTTAGAGATACGATGCAAATTGGTTAACTCGATACAGCATAGCAGTACTGCATTTGATGGAATTAAATATGAGACATTGGTCACTGACAGCTCGAATGCCAATCAAAATGGTAGTACTAAGTTTTACTTACTGCACGTTAAAACAACGACTGGATGAGCATGTCGTTCTCCTCGAGGTGGTGTATTGAATATCACCGTCTGTATAGATCCCAGGGACGTACCAATCCACAATGTTGGCACAGGAACAGTATCTTAAAACAATGAACAAAACAACATTAATTGCTTAAATATAAATAGTTTCCGTCTAAGAGCACCCGCAGACTGCAGACTTTCTATCGGCCGATAGTTTGGTCAGGTTCTTAATCAGTATGAAGATGTGTGCAAGTGCATACATTACAACGATTTGGTATCAGCCGATAAATAAGTTTGATGGGCTACACGATTGCATTCAAACTAAATTATCGGCGAACTATCGGCCAACTGCTAATCAGTATGGCGGCGTGAAGCCGCGCGCACACTTGCCGATTGTTTCTTTTGCCGACTTGGCCGATAGTTTAATTCGCTCCTCGCAATAATCTATCACTGTGGATGGAATGAACCCAATACTCTCGGTTTTTCTTCTTGATCTTTCTCCTCCGTTGTATAAAAGCAATAATAACATTTCTGGACAATATTCTATCAACTTTTACTAGAGCCGCCAACTAGCAAATTGTTCAAGAGCAATCGGCCGACTGTAGGCTAGTCTGTGCACTCACCACCAACCCGACTATTTAATTGGCCCAGTATGCACGCTAACAGGCCAATCCGATCAAACTATCAGCCGATAGAAAGTCTGCAGGGTACTCTTAAATATTAATAACAAATCTTACCAGTTTTCTTTGTATAGGAATCTGCAAAGGTAAGGCAGCTGATGGTTTCCGTAGTTATGTTCTCAAGCGATGACATGCTAGAGCTCCTTGACCGTTGAAACGAACTGTCGTATTTGTCTACCCGACCAGCAGTATCCGAGAACAAATGGACAATTAAATACCAAACACACGAGAATCAGCGAAGAATTCTGGCGAGCATGCAACATCTATCATCAAAGTACAACCCTGACACATTTAGCGCTCTCTTGTTAACGGAAGTCGCTAAAAAGTGATCAGTCAGAATGTAAAAAAAAAAAAAGAAAAAGAAAAAGATATATCAAATAGTGTATCAAATAGTGACACATCAATGACAAGACCAGCGATCACAACAACAACAATAATAATAATAATAATAACAGCGACAGCAACAACAACATCTATCACGACTAGTATCTCTCTTGACAGGACAGTTCACAGAGTAACATCTTTCATTCGTTTCAACATTCATCAAGTTGGCTAGGTGTACAGATAATTATTTTTTCATCGAATCGAAGCGAAGGACAGAATTGTACTTTTATTTGAATGTATATCGTGGGCACCATGTGTTATTAAATCGAATTAAAACATGAATGATAATCCCATTTTAGTTTAACCACAGCGCTGAGCAAAACTATCGACAGTGTCAATCTTTGTACAGGATGGGAAAATAACTATTAGCACCTCAGATATCTCCGAGAGTATAAGTTTCACAGAAATATTTGCTGGAATAAAATTGTACAGTACGAAAGGGGCTATTTGGTAGTGATAATAGTTTTTTTTGCAGGTGGAGGTACTTCGGACATTCGAAGGTCACCTCCATTTTTTTAAATGGATCGGTATGTTCTTGCTTCCGTATCATGGTATAGGATCTTAAAACGAGTTCAACGATCTATTACATAAGGTCATTGAAGATCATAGAAAGTACAGAAATTTGAATGGCAACATCTATGCTAATTTTATTAAGGATACATAAGGGTCTTTTGCTAGAACAGTTATCTTTACTTACACGACAAATCATGTGGTATCAATACGATGTATGTCCAGCACATTATTCATTGATTGCGCGAACGGAACTCGATGAAAAATTTCGAAATCGTGGACTTAACACCTCTAGATTTCTTCCTGTGGGGAACACTGAAGGATAAAGTGTACAACGAAGTGCCAACTACATCTTACGACATGCAACAGCGAATGATTGCAGTCTGTGCGTCAATCAGTTCCGACGCTGTAAGACTTGAAAGTCAATCAAACGTAGAAAGAATCCAATGTTGCATTGACAGTGACGGTCATCATTTCGAACATCTACCATAAACGTATGTTTCATTTACTACCAAAACCGTAAGTATTATCGCCTTTCGTTGAACTCATTTTAAGATCCTTTAGCAAAAACATTCAAATGTTCGAAGTACCTGGGGATGGCCCCCATCGAACTGTACAATTTTATTTCAGCAAATGTTTCTGTGAAACTTATACTTTCGAAGGATATCTGAGGTGATAATAATTATTGCCCCACCCTGTATATAGTACATATATGAAAAATTTCAAGAACACGATTTATCTCCTAATCTTTCGTGACTTTTGTTATCATCCGTTTCAAGCATAACTTGGTTGTTAGAATTAAGTAAATATTCTTCGTAATCATTTTTATTCGTTAAAATTAATTACTTTCATTTCTGTTGCACTCGAGTTACAGAAAAATTATTATGGACGACTGCTTATGCTGAAATATTGTCTATATGATCATCGCACGTTCGACACAATCCCACACTCTCAAGGCGCTTTAAAGCTAGAACATAATCCTTTGCCTTTAAAATTCAAAACATACGGATTTGAAATTAACATAGACAATTCACACTCTATAAGAAATTAAATTTTCAGTAGCAAGATTATGCAGTTTGCATTAAAAAAGCATTCACCAACATCCCTGAATTCTCTAAAAGTCGTATATACTCAGTGTACGAATAAGCGCGCGTACAAATTGCAAAAGATTTTAATAAAAATTTAAATATATCTCTTCAATATTTAACTAAATCGTGTCTAATAAACTGTATCGTATTGTACTGATCTTGAAGAAATAAAATTCGTACTTTGATTAAAATCTTATGCACTCCGCGTCTGGTATCATCGTACACCGAGCAAGAAGGAAAAAAAAAAAGATAAATTTTAGTGTATCGATAGGTCACATCTATTAGAGGAAAGAAGCCAACTGAAAACATTAGGCAGACAGATGGAAATCGGACAAAACACGGAAGAATATTCGTCGCCAAAGGTGCAGAGTGAAAATCAGAGATCACGCAAGTTGAATGATGTGCCATTTCGTGTTTTTGGAGAAAGTGGTTTGATCAAGAGCGAAGTAAACAAAAGATACGATGCAGAATAGTAGTCTGCAGAAGTGTCATGTATTCACACTGAAATCAGCAAAGACCAGACAGTATTTGTCTATCAGACACAGCGAAAGAGGACACGACAACAAAGACCAATCTTGAAAACAACAGATAAGGGTGAAACGTATAAGAATAAGCAAATAATACGAATATGAATCAACTAATTTTTCAATATTTAACTTTATGACGAAAAAAAAAAAAAGGAAAAACAAATACGCTCTTCAAAAGGTCTCCATTGATCGCAGCGAACCTATCGATAGAAGAATGGTTCTAGTTGAGAATGAAATGAAACTAATAGCGAAAACGAAGAAAAAAGCGTTCAGAGAAGAGAGTTAGACTGATGTCATTCAGTAACACAAGAAAAAGAAAAGAAAAAAGAAAAAGGTGGTCGCCGATCTACGGTTAAATTAGTAATAGTAATTGTAGGTAGTAGTAAAAGGTATAATTCGTTTAGTGATACTACCAAAGCTGTTATACTGTCTGGTGTTGGAGAGGATATTCTGGTAGCTCGAGAAAGGTTGCGGAGTGGTCGACGAATAGCTTCGTATCTCGCCGCTACGGTGACTAGAGAACAACGACGAGGTCGTTGGAAAGTTGTTCAACGACGAAGAATCCAGTTCATAATGGCTGGTAGTTGTACTCAGACACTTCTGGAGCTTTCTGATGCCCTGAGCACGAGTCTGACGTGGCTCTATCGCTTGGGATTTGCGGGAATTTGCGTTAGAACCATTGTATGTGTCATCGGTGCTAGTCACTGTACTGCGAACAACTGATCGAGGGGTGCTGACACCACTAGCGCTACTCTCGTTATCGCAACCACTATCACCAGCAGCGTAATCACAGCTACTATTATCGGCGTTGTCACCTTTCTCACCGCAACCACTACCACCAACCACCACCGTACTTCTTCGCGTTATCGGCAACATGCACAACCCGTTCATCTACAAATGAGCGACAGATCAAAACTACGGAAGAATGAATACCATCCACCTGCTCTCGAGTTCTATTCGTGTAATCAATATATACGGTTAAAGAAGATTCTTTTATATTTTCGTTGTTGCATCGTTAATTTATCCCATTTTTTCGGGTCGCTCTGTTGATATTGTTCTGGATACGTTGACGAGCATCGATGTTACCCGGTAAGGGGAAGTAAAACTTGATAAATGTAGTCATTTTATTAAATGACCATTATTGTGCATCCTAGTTCTATGGTTAAGTTAAACAAAAGTGGAACTTCTTTTTAGCTCTGCATAGTACATGTATATAAAGAAAAGTAACATTCCAACAATGCGTATTCGCCACTATCTGATAGGTGAACAATTTCATATTTATTTATTTACTGTATTTTTATAATAGGTTTGTTAAGGACCGTGAAAGAAAACATAGGTTACATATCCTCGTTATTATTATCATAAATTTCTGAAGTTCTACCAAAGCAGAGAAATTTTACAATTTTTTAAATTGTCAAAAGGTATGCTATTCGCAGGATCTTTAGGAAAAATAGTTCAAACTTCTTATTAATATTTTCACGTTTCCAATTTGATGCGGTACTTTTTAAACTATTTAAAGGACTTATGCTACGTACAACTTCAAACTAACTGATTTGTGTTATATTTTCTTAAAGAATATTCTGTTAATAATGTACTTGTAAAACGATATGCATAAATTAACAAAACTGCTATAAGCCCACCTTTTAATGATAAAGTCTTGGAAGTAACAAAATCTCCTTACGAAGGTTTAACAAATTAAGATTATCAATCTATTAGCGAAATCTTTAGGGCTAATGAGGACTTGTTATATATTCTGAGAATTAACCTCCCGATAAGAGTTACAATTGGACGACAGACAGAAAAGTTGATAATTTCATGTGACAAAAAATAATATATTATTCAGAGTGGTATTCTACGTATGCCATCTAATTAGATCTAATAACAGAGTGATATTCTACGTATGCGTATCTAATTAAGCAAGCGACTTTCTATGGAAATTCAAGTGTCACTCGAATACGGATGACGCGGCAGTCAACGTGTTAAATAAATGAAATTAAAAAATCTTGGGTAACACGATGAAAGTATAATAACAAGATTTACAAGGCTTCAGATTCAGTAATTTCATATTTTTGTATAGAAAATGCTAGAAAATTAATATTTTTCTTTTACTCAAAACAAAAAAATGTTCTCCTTGATAGACATTTAAAAAATAGTATAGTATGAATAATAACAACGTGTAATATGAACCTCGCTTTTTCCTTAAATCGCAAATTACTGGTACAGTTGTTACAGAAGAAAATTGTTTAATATAATAAATTCCTCTGCAACTGAAACTACAAGGAACTTTAAATTTTGAGCAATTTTTATGGGAAACGTGTCTTTAGTATACTGTTCGATATCTATTAATCTATAAACATTTCTGCTCTATCTCTAATTAATTGCCGTTACTTATTATTTATGTTGATTTGTATGTTTATCTATCTAGTAGTGTTTTAATTGTAGAACGCATAGCAAGAGGCGATTAAAGAAAGACCATCGTCCTGCACTTTTCCCCTTACCGAGAGAGGCCATCAATGCTCATCGATGTACACCAGTAACCTTTGACAGAATTATTACATACCTCAGAAAGTTCGTGCGGTTATTATTCTATCATTTATTGTGCAGACATTTTTTTTTCACTGTTTCATCTACTTACGTTTCTTAGAGCAAGAAAATGACAGAACGAGTTGGTTTTGTATATTCAAGATCGCTTAAAAATATTTGTATTTACTATAGAAATATAAATTTACCGCCTAAGTTTTAGATGCAAATACGATATCAGATGTTTAAAAAATCGAAAAACATTGATGAAATCGTTAAAAATGAAGCACAAGAAGGAAAAACAAGCCTTTTAATGCATACAGTGAATAACAAAAATTATTCACTTTAAAATGTTATTAAAAAGTCAAATCGTTCGCTATAGCTTCGGTACAGCTTGAGGCGGTATGCAAAATTGTTTTGACAGAAAAAGCAGGATTGGTAAATGGTGTGCTGCAAAATGGACTCTGCAATAAACTACCGAACTTGATTATAAAACTTCAATTTATCTTCCATATTCACTTGGCTCTTTTGTTTAATTATTGTCTATCTTTATTTCTATCAAAAATACAGATGATGCAGCTTTTTTACGCAAAAAAAAAAAATACCAAGTATTATGTGAAATATAATTGAAACCGCATAAACCTTCTGGATTGGTTAATAAATTATTTTTATAATTTATGTTGAATTGAAATTTTGGCTAAAAAAATGAACATAAGAGGTAATAATATTATTATACACAATAGCACAGGAAGTATTCGATATTTCTGAACGTGAATCTATTATGTTTACTAAGGCTAGAATATATTTGTATAAATCCTGTATGGCACAGGTTTCCTCAAAACTCCTTGGCAGCGTACATAATTAAAAGCCCTGTATGTATAATACTTTTTAGCACTTTCTCATATGAGACAAGTCCTGATTATACCTGTTTAAGGAGATAAAATCAAAATAATATTTATAAATTTGTTTTTATCGAAGACGCTCCTTTGACGTTTTCTTTTGTATTTTAATAAAACATAAGTGTTATTTAAATACTAACTTTAACTCAATTAAATATTAGTATAACAGTATTCGTACTGGAACAATAATTTTAAATTGAATATATACCTTGTACTTAATAAAACACTAAGATAACAAGAAATAAATTGCTGGAACTCAAAGTGTAATAAAAAAATTTAAATATTAAAAATAAAGCCAATTTTCAAATTAAAATTATTCCTTCGTTTAGCCAAGCAAAAAAAGAACATAACAATAAGATTAACGATCAAAGTAATTATTATCATTATCAGGTGTATCATTTAATTGGTGCTTCGAGGGATTATTATCTGAAAAATAGAATAATAAATTTTAAATCAAATTAGACGATCGGAAATGTATAACTGGATCAGTCAAAATGTTGAAAAAAAGAAACCCTTAGCTTGTAGTTAGAAGGATCTGTTTAATTCTAACGTTCGCTATGTGGAATATTAGCATGTATTATGCAGAGTCCTTTATAGCAGTCAGTCAATACCGGAAAAAGAAAGATTTTCATCAAAATAACTGGTAAAGCGTTATCAGCTACACCATCACAGACAAACATTATATTTTGTCGAAAATGAAAGAAACAGAAGAATGATAAAAAAAGAAGAAGGTGATAATATTCCCGTCCTGTTGTTACTGATGATGCCGTAACCATCTGTGTCGTTATTATTATTACTATTGCTACTGCGTGCAAGGTATCAAAAAAAAAAATATCCAAAAGCTTAGAGATAAGCGATGTTATACCGAGAGAAAGGCGTTAAAGACAACGAATCCTATGATATAATGTTAATTTGTACACATACCAGAATGAGAGTAACCAGTATTATACAAATGTGTTTTGTGCAGAGATGACAAGTTGGTATCCGGAACGGTAAAGACACGAGACGGTCATATCGGTTAACATAGTCGTAAAATTTTGATATAAATGTTTGTGGTCAAATACGCGTGGAACAGTGCATGGCTATAAAGATGCCAACGTCATTGCTTTGAACTACGGTGCTCGTTATCGCTTCATTCCCCCCGATTTCAAGGTTTCTTGTTTTCGTTCTTCGCCAGGATATATTAGTGGATGTGATCGTTTCGAAAAATGGCAAAAATACGTATATCCTACCTCTTCCTACCTTTGCATTACATGGACCTATCCCAATACCACTAATCGAACCCGCAATATTTCTGATACGCGACCTTTTACTTCTACGCTGTACATGTCAGGCTTTCTTTGATTAAGGAAATTAAAAAACGAGTTTTCCACCATTTTCTTCTTCAGCCGTCAGAATTCGGGAGGTCGCTTAAGGAGTATTCTAGCTAGGGAAGCAACTGGCTCTACTAGCTAAGCCAGTAATTAGCTCGAACAGCTGAATTTCTTGCATTACCTGTACCAGCTGTGTCGTGGAAAAAGAAAATGGTTCTTTTCTTTCCTTAACAACTAACAACTGGCGTTAGTTCTTGCGTGAACCGAACAGGCCTTCACCGTGGGGAGATGATAATGATTTTAACACTTGATGATATCCACGCTGTTTCTTAAAAATTCGCTGGACTGCTTACTATCGCTATATCTAATATGGTATAAATGTATTCTGTTCACTCTTTTTGTCGCACTTTATAGTACCTTAGAGAAAGTGGGTCTACAATCTACATGTAGGAATATTATTCCTTCGGATGTGCCAATTTGCCACCTTTGCACAATATACGTATGTACGTATACAGAGCGTCCCAAATAAGTGTCGACATGAAATTTCAAAACAATTCTTCAATTTGACAGAAATATGTTTCTAGGTATACCTTTACGTCACTTTCAGAGATCATAATCTGTGTTTAAATTACATTTTGTTCGGAAAGATATAAATATATATTACTTCATTGCTTTTGTAAATCTTTTTAGAGGATAAATGTTCGGAAGATAAGCAGAGCATTCTGTATTTTTTTTAATGAAATTATAATTTTCTTTTTATATCTTCTAACATTATCTGAAATGAAACGATTGATTATATGTATACGTATGTACAAAACATACTAATGGCGTCATACTTTTCAACTACCATCTATTGAGTTGAAGACAAACAAAAACTATGTATAAAGTTCTTTTCAACTTGAGAAGACGTATTTGCCAACGCTATTATTATTTTCTTAGCAACAACTTTCTAAGATGAAATTTGATAAAACACGCGTAATAAAACTATGAAACAAAGTACCTTTAATAGTATTCTCATATTTTCCTTTTTCACATACTTTATTGCATTTTACATTGGTAATATGTGGTTTTGAAACTAGTAAAGTAACGCAACACTGAAATCACGAGACAAAATATGCTGTTCGTAAAGAATTCCCTTTGTTAAAAAATATCTAAAACAAAGGTCTCTAAAGTAAAACTGCACAAATTCTAACTTTCAAAACTTACATGCTTAAAGAAATCGGCAAACTATTCTTTTGTAAAATTGAAGAAAAGTTATGAAAGTTTCACGACGACACGCGTGACACTTTGTACACACGAGAATGGAACGATCAGGGTCAGGAATACTGTCAAATATAATATTGTCGGTGTTGGATCTAGTAACGACTAGCGAATATAATACACACACACAGACGCAAGTGAACAGATATGAATAACTCGAAGTTACCTAAAAATCTAAATAAACTGTCAAAAGGAAAATGTACTTTTCTCTCGGTGATAAAGACAACTTGTCAAAATGTGAAAAACCTTGTGTTTTACCTGAATCAACCTTGCTGTCGGGGAAGACCGCAAAACTGATTTGAACCTGAAAAAGCGTTAATGTAGAATCTCTTCATATTCGTTAACAAACTGCTTATGCTCAAAGAATAAATTGATCGATTTCGTGGGCTTTGGTATCGAAGAAAGTATCGAACGCTGTTATCAGTCGTGTTGCATTCGAAGGAACACTTCTTTTTTTTTTTTTTAAATCAACAGAACAGTTGATGTCCATACAAGTTCAAACGAATTCAACACAAATTGGGTCGCAAATAAACATATTCGCACGATGGAATACTTTAACTACGCATTCCAAATACTCGTTTCGAATATACGGATGCTGTTACACAAACAAGGGTATTTTCTACAAACGAACAAGGCGTGTGGGGTACAAGCTGTAGCAATACAAGGGGATCGTATATGTATATCGTCCTGTATGATTCAATATACAATATACAGTGTGTCCCAGAAACTCTGTCCACTTAAATATCTTGGTTATTTCAAACGATACGAGAAAATGTTACTTACAAAAGTTATAGGGCTTAAAAAACTGCATAATGTGATATAAATGATGTTCTTGTAAGTGGAAGCGTAGAGAAGATACAGCGGTCACTTTTGTTTCTTTAAATGTAATGCCTAATTTTTTACGCTCGATTTCGATAGATTAGCATATTCTGAGTATAAAAGTACTAAGGTGTATTTGTTCTAAAACCTACCGTTGCTGAGATATTTAATTTTTTCTCGAATACGTTCCATAATGAAAGTAGTGGAATGAAAAAAGTTAGATATCTCAGCAACGGTAAGTTTTAGGACAGCCGCACCCTAGTGCTTTTATACTCAGAATATGTTAATCTATCGAAATCGAGCATAACAAATTAGGCATGCCATTTAAAAAAACAAAAGTGACTGCTTCATCTTCTCTACGCCTCCACTTACAAGAACATCATTTATATCACATTATGCAGTTTCTTAAACTCTATAACTTTTGTAAGTAACATTTTCTCGTATTGTTTGAAATAACCAAGATAGTGGACAGAGTTTCTGGGATACACTGTATATATATAATGTATATGTACCCACCATATAAAACTATCGTTACGTGTGATACATTATATGTATAGATATGTGTATATTAAACTTTTATCGCTTATTTTACAAAAACATTGCAAGAATAGTAATCTGAATCTTTCGAATCCCATTTATCATGGCCATTCTGAACATCTGTCGCTATTGGAAAATCAGATTTTGGAAAAGAGATTCTCACCATGGCGAACGCCACCCCCTAATTTATGATTTATAGCTTTTCCTTATCTTGACTGAACTGGATCATGTTACCCCAGGACTGAACGTGTTAACTAGGGCCCGGCTGGTCAAAAGGAGCACGCCATTGGATTCAGAATGACAAAATCTATCTAATAAACCCAAAATCGCACAACGATTTTTGTGCAGAAATTCTTAGGTACATGGCCTATGGGCACTTGGCGTCAGCCTTTATAGTTGTTAAATTTTAGATTAAACCCTCATAATGGCGAATGTCTCGTTCGTGGCATAGTATTTAATTTAAATATAATAAGATGAATTGTAGTTAGTGGAACAGTCGAGTTTTAACACGTTGACTGCCACAGTGAAAACGGACGTGTGTAGTCAGACACGTTGAAATCCTAATTATTAAGGACGCAGTCGATTAATTTTTCAAAATTTACCTTTCAAATCGATAGCTAGCATTATTAGCTTAATGATAACGCTATCCGTGGTTTTGTTTCGTCATTTCTTTTGTTAATTATTTGATTGTAAAAAGTTTCGGGTGCCGGTCACCGGTGACCCCCGTGGCAGCCAACGTGTTAATTAAAGTTCCAACTGTAATTTAAAAAATAGAAAATTTTTAAAACGTTTCTTTAGTATTCAAAGAGTAAACTATGAATTTTAAAATATTCAACGACGAATAAAAATCATAAAATTAAGGGATTAAATAATTAATTTAAAAGAAAAAGATCGTGGCCCTTCTGTGCGAAACATGAAAGTAGTGGTATATTATTGCGCCTCAAATTGATCTAATTTGTTAATACGAAGAAGAAACATTTCATCCTAGTCCTGATGAATGCAGGACGACAAATTGCTCCTTCTTCGTGTTTAAAAATTGAATCAATTGAAGGCTCCCATTCTTTTGTTTTACACAAAAAGGCCATAATTCTTTTTTGTTGGATTAATTTCAATTCTATAACAGAAAGGTGGTTGTGATCAGTCTTTGATAATTAAATTACTAAAGCTAACAACTATGGAACAATCTTAAAGGTGACGTCGAAGGAAACTTTTTCTATCATATGTGTACAAAAATATTCAAATATGGTCATGACAAATGGTACACCCTGTACATGGAACGCATTAGCATTAAACGAGCATAAAAATATATTTCGTGCAGATAAATATTCAAACCCTATACCTTTCAGATACGTTCTTCGAATACAGATTCCTCCAATTTCAAACTCCTTAATTTGTAAATAATTGTATCTTAAATATTCGTCACTCGTCGAGTGGAAACTTATTTAACTCAGTTGTATAAATGCAGTGAGTCTGCACTGATCTAGAATTTCGTCAATTTTTGTATTCCTTACGGTTCCACAGTGCGGTATCGAATGATTTTGATACAAATTGACTGACTCTTATATCAGACTCTACAGTTCCCAAGAACTATTGAAATTTGACAGTTTATTCCACATAACCAGATGTCATAAACGTGAAGATGTTTGAAATGAATAAACGAATAACCAAAAATGTTTTACGTTAAAAATAAAATTAAAAAAAATAAAAAAGAAAGAAAGAAAGTATTTTTCCGTCAGACATTCAGTTTAAGTTTATCCATTGTAAGATTAATTTTTATGTGTTGATTAAAAGTTGTTATATTAATTTGCGATGTTACAACCGTAATTTTGTTTCGTTTTAAGCCGTTTGAAAGGTTTGTCACTTTACATGATAACCTGTTTTGTTATGATTTCTACAAAATAGAAAATTAATAAATAAAACCTGAATTTACCAAGAACCTGTACGTACATTTCAATTCGATTCAATGCCGCGCACGGATAGATAGATGGTACATGCTCCACAAGAAAAAAATGGGAGAAGGTGGGGGTTCTAAGGTTTAACCCTTTGCTCTCGAATGGCGCCTCTGAGGCGACCTATTTAATGTACTAGAGTATTTTGAAATGTGAAATTTAAGCTTTATTTCTATTCAAATATAGGAAATTAACGAAAGGAATAAAAATAAATAAATCCATTGGCATTTGCAACTCTTTTCTTTTAAAATAATGTGCTTGATTTTCGGAAGCTTCGCTGGAAAAACGAACTAGATCTGTACGTATCGAAAGATGCCTCGACCGCAAAGGGTTAAAAACTTAAAAAAAAAGAAAAAAAAATCAGATAACGATACCTCTATGTGGTAACAGTTGCGTCAATCATGCATAAATGGCGAAATTATTCTAATCGATACGAAGGAAAAGCTTAGGATCTAACACCGCGATTAGCTTTAATCTGACAAGCTCTTCCATGTTTGAGATTTATGTGATTCAACGACGATACGATACGCACACTGTCACGTACCATTAAAACACTGACCAGTCGGTCATTGAACATGTTAAATACGAGAAATCGATGGTGTTTCACATAAACCTTTGATTCTGCCAACTTACAGTTCATAATAGACACTCGTCGATATCTCTAGAAAAATTGATTTTTACAAATGAATCTACGAGCATCCTAGGCCTTCTTTTCAATTCAAATAAAAAGATGAAAAGCATGGTCGAAACGTAGCAGAGCTTTCATTGCTATTAATCGAGTTAGTTCTGATCAACGATATAATCGTCGTGGGTGTCGATTAAAATTTCAACCTACACGCAAATAGAAACAGTATCTGTTAATTGAAATGCTCATTCACACCTACACTCTCATCCGCATGTTACATTTATACTCTAACACGTATGTCACGTAACTAAATGCACACGGACAACACAGACTCTCTTCTACACTAATTTGAAACACTTACTGAATCGTCTTATTAGATTGCAGGTGAAGGATTCGGGGGCGGTGTTTTCCTCGCACCTTAGGTCACAAATCGTCGCGTCGTTTTTCGGCAACTTTAAATTCGGCACCGACAACAATCGACCCTCTCTTTTTGCTTGCTTCATCTTCACGATTTTCTTCAATCTCGGAGGTTTGGCTTCGTTTTCGGGTAATATTAAATTACCAGGGCGTACGGGCTCCGTTCTTTGTAGGATGTTGTCGTTTAATGATTTCAATAGTTTCGTCGCATTGTCTCCTTCGATCATTGGGCTCTTCGCTTCCTGATTATTCGGGCTCTCCTGGCCAGACATCGAATCTTCTGACGTTATCGCTGGCTCAGACTCGACTGGTGATAACGAACTCGCGGTTTCGTCAACGTTACAGTAAAAAACAGACGATTTCTGACCACTATTATCACTGTCTACCTGTTAACAATGGGGTACTTGTGTACACTTTTCTGATTCGCGGATTCGCAGCTTTTGTAACACTGAAGATTATATTACCGATTTTAAAACTGTCAAAATAACTTGCAAGATTTGAGCGTTTAGATTTATGAGGGAGAGACACGAGGTATTACGCATCAACTTTACTACGTTTACAAATTGATCAGGAACTGAAAAGTATTACATCCATGTTCGACAGTTTTGTGTCATGATAAGTTTTCTTATTTAGAGTTAAACGCTCGTGCTAAGATTAGATTACACCTATCCCCCAATTTACACGGAATACAGGTTCCTCAGAAAATCGTGTAAATCGAAATCGTAGATTTTTATACGTAAAACCGTGTAAATCGAAAACAAACTAAAATGTGCATAATTCAGGCATTTATTTCAACGTGAAGTAAAACTAAATATATCTTAACCCTTTCACTGCGGAGCGCTCAGAAAAGAATTACTTTGCTGCTATTAACCCTTTCACTGCGGAGTGCTTAGAAAAGAATTAATTTTCTGTTATTAATAACAAAATGACAAACAAATGCACGGCACCTATAGGCGCTGTTCGCAGCGAAAGGGTTAAAAAACATAAAAAATAACGGTATCTGACATCTCGATTAGCTTTTTGAAAGCTTACATTACAACACTCCACAACCCTAAACTTTATACCCGCTAGGAAGACGGTCGCTTCAGAATAAATGGAATTAAAAAGTGACTAGAAATATAAGCGCCAATGTTACCAAGCGAACGGAATAAAATATGACTGCAGACATTTTTTTGTTTTCTAATCCTATATTTTAAAAACCGTGTAAAAGTGAAATCGTGTAAATAAAGTACCGTGTAAATCGGGGGATAGATATAGTTTCATAAGGTTCGAGACCACCGTAAAGCTAGAATTTTTTTTTCGAAAAATACACGTAACGTATAGTTTTCTTCACGTTCAGTGTCCGTTTTCCATCAATTTTCAACTATAAAAATAGTAGGTAGTATTAAGAGCTCATATGGGTTCAATTTAAAAAGAATCTTAAATTCTTATTAAGCTTTGCAGACCATACAATATGTTTAATTACTATTAACCATTATTTTAACATTGTTCGTTGCACTTTCATTCTCTCGTTCGCGTTTAGGGGCTACACCAGTGTGGGAATTTTTTTTTTTAAGGAAATATTACCGCCAATGTTTTTAAACTTTAGGGATGTGTTTAGTTAGAAATGAAATATCTATAATAATTTTTTGGTACAAAAATAATAAAAAAACAAGCGACTTGGGCTCAAAAAAAAAAGTTACTCCACTGCTGCAGTGATTGCCGCCGCTTGAGTGCCTAAAATGAAAAATAACAAAAACGCTATTAAACTAGAAGGTATTCTCCGTACCATGAACTAGAATTTTTGAAAAATATCAAAATCTGACAAAATGGCGAAGTTTTGAAAAAAAGTTTGAAATTTAGCCTAAAAAAATAGTGGTCTTTTTAAATGCCAAATTGACATTTTTCATCCAATCAAAAAAATCCTAGTTCATGGTACGGAGAATACCTTCTAGTTTAACAGCGTTTTTGTTATTTTTCATTTTAGGCACACAGGCGGCGGCAATCACTCAGCCACTTTTCTTTTGAGCTCAAGTCGCTTGTTTTTTTTATTAATTTTGTACCAAAAAATTATTGTAGATATTTGATTTCTAACTAAATACATTCCTAAAGTTTAAAAACATTGGCTGTAATATTTCCTTAAAAAAAAATTCCCGAAAATCACCGAATTTTAGAGCGGTCACACTGGTATAGCCCCTTAAAACCCAAAAAGGCCAGATATTCCCTTTGTCAGAATCGAAACTAATTCTATCCAATGCTATTCATATCTGTTTTATAACTGACAACAAGAGTTACTGAATTGCATGCAGAATTACATTGCTAGTGAATGTTTTTTCTCTAATCGCGTTTAAATATAAACAGACAATAGTACTTATTGTTATTACTATTTTATGTATAGGATTATTCGGAAATAAATTGCGACTTTCTGTCGTGTTGTATTTAGAGCAGCGGTTTCCAACCTGGGAGGCGTGGACAATTATTGTCAGAGGAGGCGCCAAAATTTTTTAATAAAATATTAATTTTCAATCTATACATTGCCCCCAAGATTTGATAAACTTTGTGTCAATAAATAACAACATCCCTCGCATTAAATTTTTATGCGATAGATGTAGTTGGTTTAAATGATTAAAATGAATTTAATATAAAAATAAATACACATGTACGTATATGTATATTATAGCAAAATCTTGTTATTATTCTGTTAATAGTAGTTTTCAGTTGTTGTTTTTTTTTTGTAATAAAATTTTATTATTTAAAACGTGTCTATATTATTATATCTATTAAAAAAATTGTATTGGGGAGGCGTACTTAGTTGCATAAACGTTGGAAACCGCTGATTTAGAGCGTTTGTACACCATATATTTTTAATTCATATTTATTATGTAATTTATCATTCGAAACCGCAAATGTCGCTCTATCGATTCATTTGTCGCGACCGTAGCCAATAAATATGACGATGGAAAAATAGTAAACCCGTGAAATGTTTTTATACGAGTTTAAATGGACGTAGAACATCGAAGATACTTCGTAATATAAAATGTGAAATACTGTATCTTTTGCTAAATGTGTCCTAAATATTGAAGTTTAAAAACGTTAAATATATGTACTTTAATTCCTGATCCACTTGTAAACGTTTAACAAAATCAATGTGTAACATCTCACATAATCCCCTTAAAAAAGAAAGTTGGAAAAAATACTAATAATTTAAAAAAGAATGACGAATACCGAACAAATGAAATTAAAAACAATTTATATTACATTATTCAAATCACAGCTCTTTTAGCAGTTGTTTAATTGCATGTTATAGAAAAGTTATAAATGTTATTTAACATTAGAACTACCGACGTTTTATGTATACTGCCTGTACTGATATCAATTAACACACACTTTAATAAAAACATCATGAATAATTTTGTAATTTAATTTAAAAAACCCTCAACCAGTCATTTTGACTGGTTCGGTAGTTCTAGTGTTAATCCGGTTTTAGTTACTTATATTTTGTAGGATAAGTAAAAAAGTAAATTGTTTCTTTAAAACAATAACAAGTAAGAAGGAATGACATGAATGACGAAAGATAAAGTGAAGTTATTGTTTTGTCTGAAATCTTTGATTATACATTTCTTAAAAACTAGAATTATCAGACCTTCGACCATTCTCGGTTAAAACATAGTTAAAGTTTTTCATATAAAATCAATAAACATTTTAGATCCTTAATTCATTTATATATAACCATGAAAGCAACAGTATAAAAATAGAATGATTATTCGACTATCAACATTTAATAATAATCGAAATGAATTTAATTCGAAACTTTTATTTACATATGGATCAAAGTCAATACCAGTGAATCTTGAATATTCATATTTTTAATATGATTGATGGTCCAACAGAATTAATTGTAGAATAAATAAACTTTCATCATTTTTCAACAAAACATAAAATTTTGATACATGAGAAATAGTGTAATTTGATTAAAATAAATGTATTGAATAAAATCAAATTAATATGTTAATTTAATTAATATATTAAGAATATTTAGAAATTAATCGTATAATTCTTAAATCTTATTTAAGTTAAATAAGTAAAAAATATTAATTTTTAGTTTCACTATGTAAAATGTATGGAATTCTGGCAAAAGGCTACATTTACCTGAGATAAGTAAAAAGTAATACTTTTCAAGAATTTATTTTCATATTGCACCCTTGCAACAAAAAAATGACACAACTCGAAACGGTACGTTCTCTAATAAAAGCGAAAATACAGATCGTATTAATTATTATTATTTATTATTATGTATAATCATTAATTAATTAATTATTTCGATCTTTGGTTTTACACGATAAAAATAGTATCGCAATGTAGTTTATTAATGTAGAACCGTAACCAAGTTTGAGATTTTTTTTTAATTGTGCCACTATTAATGCTAACAGCGATATGATAAGACATACTACACCGGCCAAAAATTTGGTATCACTTGCTGATTTTTGTCAAAATCAAATGTCCTGATAAATTTTGTATTGATCCATTGTAAATATACTAGATATTAGTCTACAGTTTCATATTGTCAAATCTTTGCAAATATGATATAACAATTCGCAAGAGAAAAAACCAGTACAGTATTAACACGTTGACTGCCACAGTGAAAACGAACGTAGGTAGTCAGACACGCTGAAATCCTAATTATTAACAATACAATCAACTAATTTTCAAATTTAACTTTTCAATTCGATAGCTAGCATTATTATCAGCTTAATGTTAACGCTATCCGTGGTTTATTAGTGATGACCCCCGTGGCAGCCAACGTGTTAACAATTTTTTATGACTTCTTTAAAAATTGATATTTTGAAAAGCTGTTTGCGCATTTAAATCTGTCACAAACAGCGTATCATTTTTGTGTAAATAATTTGTTTCTAAAACAAATAGTTTTGGAAATATTAAATATTCAAAGGCCACTAGCCTTTGAATAGATCATAACGAACAAATAATATTTTGTAATATTAATATGGAACTATCAACTGCTTCATCAACATTGCTTATTTGAAAAATTGATTTTTCAACCTATTTACTTGTATGCAGCCCTTCAAAATATTAAAAGAAAACTAAACTAGTATTAGTGAAGCATTTAAAATACCTTTTATTGGAATAGAATTTTTCAAGAGATGTATAATAAAAGATATTTGCATATTTATTCAATAAATTTACACGAAACGATTCTAGTTTCTCAAGAAATAATTTCACTCTTGTACTAATTTTTAAAAGTATCAAAAGGTATACAAGTACCCCATCCTGAGATGTGACCAAACTCGGCGTGAAAGTACTTTTTATTTTCAGATCAACTCTGCTCAGTTGTCTTTTTAGACTGAATCCTTTCCATCCATGATTCTTCATGTATTCTTCCTCGTTAGTCGTACCGCCGGCTTTGTTCGTTTCATTAACTGATTCTTCCGTGCTTCCTTTTTCGTTATTGCTTCCGGTTTGCTGATGCTCGCCTCGAAGTGAACATTGCTGTTGCTGAGAATGTTGAGCACTGTCCGCTACCATTGCTAACAAGCCTTCAGATTCCACGGTAGAGTCTCGATACGTCTGACGAATTTAACATGGTGGATTTTGCATAATCAATCAATACTAAACAACCCAGAACCTTAATCTAATATCCTAAAAGCAGATTATCGTAGGAATTGTGCTATATACACACACTAATAGCCAAAATTGTGGGACAGATTTGGCTGAATTGTTAGTCACAAATGATGATTCTACAGTACGTAGCTTCAAAGAAACACAGGGTGCGGCAATATTTGTAATTTAAAGATATTCTTCTTAAATTATTGTTACTACTACACTCAATGTTCTGTATTTGAAAAGTATTTTTTTTTAAGCCTTCGCAACAATCGAATGTCTAGTTTTACTTTCACCCTTTCACAAATTTAACCGTTTGAGTGCCAGGCAGCGATTTTCCGCTTCTTCTGTTCTGATCGAGAAGTGTACCAGCGCTCTAGGCTGCGAAGCCGACAATCGTGACTTTACGGCTACCGTTCCATTTTAGGTAGAAATGAAATTGGAATAATATTACACTTTGTAGGTGTACACCTTTTCACTGAATTAAAAGAATTACAACTTACCGTATATGAGCAGAAAACAGTGCAATAGCATTCCTTGGCATTTGTGATTGGAGACAAGCGCTATTGCACCGCTTAGCATTTTTGAAGGGGGAATAAGACAAGCGGTAAAGCGCTCTTTGGCACTTTTGGACGGGGAAACAGCAAAGACCCGTGGCACTCAAACGGTTAAATCGAGGTTTCGATGTTTATTCTGAAAATGTAGTTTGACGCAAAGTGTCTGAAGAATACAAATTTCGAACGGTTTAATTCCAAAATGGATCGTCAAACCTTGAACACTCTAACTGTATTTGTGTCATGTTCTTAAGTACCAAGAGTAAAAAAATGAAGTGAAGTCTGAAGTAAGTGTACCGAATATGAGACCATATTTATGTTTAACTTAGGAAAAATGTAATGGAACAAAATTAGAATTTCCCTACTACAATCAAAATTATTACATAGGTATATTACAAGTGAGAACAATGTTAACATTTCATTAAAACATTACTTATTAAGAAGAGTAAAAATCAAGAAAATACACTACCGGCCAAAAATTTGAGTACATATACTAATAAAAAAAATATTCTTAAATATTTTTAACCGACTTCGAAAAAGAAGGAGGTTACTCAATTCGACATGTATATTTATTTTTTTTTTTTTTTTACTCTTACTAGAAATACGCACGGGGAAAACAGCTTGGTTTGTAACGTTTCACAAACTCATTTCTAACGTACAAAACTATACCTCTGCAGCTAAAGAAAAGTTAATGTATACATTTTTGTGGTACTAAAATCACATGGCACTCGTTCCAAAGTTAAGAAATGATGAAATGTTGCATGTTGCAATTTGTATTTAACACTTCAAGTATCATGTCACCCATATCTAGGTAACGTATAAACTTTTATAAGAATTTGTCATCTATGTTGATAGGGATTTTAATTAATCAATTATAAACAATATTTTCAAATACTTGCAACTTTAATCAACCAAGAAAGTAAAACGGTATATCAAATTTATTCCAAATAAATATTGAAAATAAAATCACTAACTAAAAGGATTTTGTACAATTGTAGAATGAAAATATAGTAGATGTACCCAAACTTTTGACCGGTAGTGTATTAACGAGTACGAAATTAATATTTATGATAAAGAATTCCTAATATGAGACATTATCATTTTGAATCAAGAGTCTTTCAAAATCACCTACTTTTCTCTTTTTTAATTAGAGTAACTCGGGTATATAAAATTAATGTCTGTGGGGGGGGGGGGGCAGTGCTAATTAGTCTATTTGTAACGTTTGTTGCACTAAATCCGCCGTTCGTCACAGTGATAATTCAAATAAAAGCAAAAAGGAAATAAGCATTCTGCATTGTTATCATTATTTCTCATATTTGGAACTTCATGCGTCCAAACTAGAAAGTAAAATCAATCTAAGCACAGTTTGTTGGTGTTTCATCTAAACAGTGAAAGAATTAGTTGATAATACTAACAATAAGACTCTAATAAGGAAAGTTACGGAAGTGTCCCTTTCCGATTTGCACGAAACCTCGTACGTTTGTTGAGCAGGTAAAAATAAGGAACACGAGTTTTATATGATTGAACTTAAAATCTATGCTGATCAAACACTTTCACTTTTCTATTTGATGATATATTGCGAAAATAGTTGTCTTTGTTTATGTACGTATAAATAATAGGTGGATCCCTTGGGGACCGATGGAAGTTTATAAAAATAGTCTATAGCAACGGTTCTTAACCTGGGGTCCGCGATAACCTCACAGGGGGTCCGTAAAAGCTCGAAGAAATATCGGAAAGAACACGAAGTTTACGAACCTGTTGTGTAATCATCATTGGGGGAGTAATGTAAAAACAATCATATGAAGTATACATGAACCGTTTATCTCAGGCGTTTATTATAATTTATTTTTAAAAAACTTAAATTTACATTACTTAATACTTTGAGGGGGGGGGGGGGGGGGGGCTATGAAAATAATATGATAAGAAGGGGTCCGCATCGTGAAAAAGGTTAAGAACCGCTGGTCTATAGTATTCCAGGAGTCCATTGGGAGTCGATGATAAATTTTTAATTTTTAAAGAATGTAATTATTACATAATAATATCCGTTTTAATATACATGTATAAATATAATAGAAATATAATAACGTTATAATTACATATAAGTCAGTAAAATTGAAAAATTGTTTAATAAAATATATATTTATACTTGTTACGTTTGTTATAATGACTATACGATGATAAGCAATTTCAGGTCAAATATTAAAAAAATTGTATCAATGCATCAAGCACAACCACCATATTAATTGAAATCGAATTAACTTGAAACAATCTATGCTTCTGAAATCTTGTTTACATCTGTCAAATTAAAAATGAGTACAAAAATAATAAAACATAAATCTAATAAACCACTTTTTTCTAATCTTCTGTTCATATTCTTAGTGAAATTGTTATCTTGATGATTTTCATGTGCAATTATTAGTATTATAATTATGTTGTATGGTGTACATTATAGAGAAAAATGTAAGGCGGTCGATGAAGAAAATCATTCATTTAAAAGAGGTCGATATAGGAAAAAGGTTGGAAACTCCTGGTGTAAAATGTAGGGATATAAATAATAAAAATCTGAGGAACTGTAAGACTCAATTTCATAAGTACACGTATAGAGTAATGTCCCTTTTTGTCCTTATGTAAATAAGAATCTCATAAAAAAATGTTATTGTCGGAAACAAATTATATTTTGAAATTTCTTTGCACCATATTATTGTATGTATACGAATACAAAGTTCAGTCATTAGAAGCTTTCATATATCTCTTCTAGTTTTCGAGACTGTACATTGTACATTCAGGCTAAAACTTTGGGTTTTATAATAAATAAAATATGTGTTCCTTATTTCTGCCTGTTTAACAAATGTATGAAGTATCGTTAAAATCAGACGGGAGTTTCTTTCGTGTTTTTCCTTGTAAATTAATGATGAAATTAAATAACTTACCTTTAATGGTACATAAAGTTTCGAATTGTACAACTGCAAAATACTAAAACGGGTAAAAAACAAACTTAATGGTGTTGTCTCAAGATACTTTTACGAGAATGTCAATCTCATATAGACCGTGTTAACCTGTGTGTTATTAAGTTCGAAGACTGTCATAATATCTAAGGATTTCTTCATGGAAACATGAGATCTCGTATTCGGTGCTCTTACCTTATACAGTGTGTTTAAAAAGGTCTCGATCAAAATTACACTACGTATCAATCGGGTCAAACAGGTAACAAAAGTTATATAAAGTTGTTTAAACTTATGTCCGAAAATATCTTATTGCAATTATAATTAATTTGTCTCCTAGGTCACGTTATCTAACTCATCTGGACTTTTATTTATCAGGTCACGCAAAATAATTTATTTATGAAAATGTGATAGAAACAAAATACCAGCTTTGGGAATGTATCCAAAATGCTATTACTAGTATCTCTACGACAGCCAGTGTATTCAAGAAAGTTCCACAATTAATTTGACAAAAGCATGGCTGCATTCTTGCAGATGAAAGACTTTCTATTCGACCGGCATAGAAAAACTTGTTACGCGGTATGATAAATGTTTAAATATAAGTGGCAATTATGTAGAAAAATAGAGAATCTCCTCACGAATCTTTTGGTCTATTTTTGATTTTTGCTAACTATATGACTTTTGAAATGTCCCTCGTATAATTAGTATATTGTGTATTAATTATTACATAATTAATTTGACGAGCATTAATCTCATAGGCGATTAATTAAATAATATGATTGAATACCTGGTCTAATCATAAAGTATGCATTTTGTGCTCATATATCGATTAAGAGAAAAATGTAATTTATTGCATTAAATATTGTCCGACACTGCTGACGGATGAGTAGTTAACTGTACCCGTAGTCGACAGTGTGCTCAATATGTGCCACAATTCCTTCACATTTTCGTAGTCGACACTTCTGACACGAATTCACAATTGAAAATCTTTGAATGCTTTGAAATATTTTATAATATTACATTTCAAATCAGTTATTACACACAAATAAAAATTCTAATGATGAAAAATTTGAATGAACGAAATTACTAGCTTCTAAAACGAAACGTTTAACACTTTGACTGCCACGGTAACGGCACTGAAAACTTGGTCAGGCAAAGTATTTATTTTGATCAAATTTTACCTATTATTATTACAATTCTTCTGTAATTTCTATTATTCAAAATTTGGAGTACCTAATAGGACGATTTCTAATTAAGTAATCGAAAATATATTAATAATGCAAGCGACTTTCTATGGAAATTCAAGTGTCACCTACATATGGGTGACGTGGCAGTTAAAGTGTTAAAGCGATGACAATTTGTTACATTATGTTATTAGCTTTAATCGTGTTAATTCTTACAACGAAGAGATGATGAAATACGTATTTGTATGTGATATAAAATAGAACCACGGTAAGAAAGTACAAGTTCGAAATTTCTTTTCCAGAAAACAACACTGCAAGTAAAAAAAAGAAAATGTATTCCATAATTTTTCACTCAAATCATAAATTTTGCCGCTTCCTGTATTATGAATTATTTTATCACTGTACACAGTATGAGCTATGCTGTTACGTTCTCTTTTTTTTTTTTTTTTTTTCTAATAGAATCAAATCGGAAAAGTTAATCTCTGTAATCTGCATATCGACGTATTAAGAAGTTATAATAAGAACTTTGAAATTTTGTCTACATTACCTGAAATAAAACATATTTTTAACATATTCCACAGATTTGCATTTGTAAAGTTGATTAATCATTTATAAAAATGAGTCAAGCAAAGGAGTTAGTTTTTGCAAAATATTAAAACATTAGAAAGCACCTAGTTTACCAGCCTTTATTCAAGCATATGTCCATATTTTTGGCTATTAGTATATAGTAGCAGAGGTTAATGTATTTCGCAGATTTTGATATCCACAAAGTACAATGTTAATATTATATTAAACATAATGTCTATATGTTTGATTATACATTTGTTTGTATAAAAAATAAGATTGAGAATGGATCATCAAACGGAGAAATATCGCAAACGCATGGTCACTTGTCACTTCCCAAAAGAATACAATTTGAACAATCAATGATAAAGAGTACAACGAAGGGAAGACGTATCTGAATGTTCCATAAAAAAAAAAAAACGGCACAGTTGTGTAACGTAAAATTAATAATACCTAAGATGCTCATAGAAACAATAACGTTTGTTCACTGCTATCGCAGAAATTTCATTTTATGCCCAACACTTTGGTTTGTGAACTTTTTAAAGCAATATCTTATAAATTTACGCATCTGCTTTACAGATATTTTCTTATTTCTCCGTAAATAGAAACATTGATTAGCAGATGGTTAACATTTTCAATATTCGATTGGAACAAGTTCATCGAAAACTGCGAAACGAATCATCAACTTAAGATTATAAAGCTTGCCTCCTGATTAAACATTTCGTGTCGCATAAACAACACCTTAGAAAGGGCTTGCACATCTTTTCTGGCGGTAATACTTAAAATATACTTAATAAATAAATTATTTAATATTATGTAGAAAAGGACTAATATCAGTTATAATAGTAAATAATTGGATAGTATATACATATCCGTACAATAACTGATAATGCTGGAATATCATTAGCTACATAGTTACGTAAAATTCAAATGTAAAATGTGAACAACTCACTTCCTTACATCAAAGTTGATTGCATTTCACGAGGGGATGTTCAGGATTTGTCCCTTCCGATTTGAATGAGCTTGTGGTATGTTGTTGACCTACCCTCCCACTAATTACGAGTAAAACACTTTTTGATAACGCTCAAGCATCCACGAGAAAAATGGGTTTAAAGGTTTCCGTGCTTGATAACAAGCACGTATATAAATACCTATTTGTAAAAACAGCTTTCAGTGATCGGTCGTAGGCGAAAGCGTAAGGCGACTGACTACTAATTTTCGCGGAGTATAACGCAAGTTTGAGGCCTGCAAGTTTTTTTTTTTTTTTAATTAGTGCAACATATCTTTAATACATTAATTATTTTCCAATATATATGCTGGTTACACTTTACTCTGGGGCACACAAAATTATGAACTTTCTTTTACCATGTAGGGAAGAATGGGACACAATGGTTAGAAGTACACAGTGAATAATCTCAATTATTTATGTAATATACAAAATATTGCAATACAACTATTTATAATTAACAGCGTAATAGTAAAGTACATTGTGCAATGGATCTTTTTTTCAATTTTGAACAACTAATAAAAGTACAATGTAGAAAAAAGCGCTTTTGACGAAATCCGAAAAGTGTTTCTATCGTAACAATTGCTGTTTCTTTATGAATAACATTATTTGTACTTAAACATGTTACATAGTGATAAATATTTGTGAGCGTTCCGGTGACAACATCCATTTGCAATTAGTACTATTTTTTACGTTAACAAATTATTATAATTAATTAAGTTTCTCGTTCACAATGAATATAAAATCCTGGTGCACAATAAATAGCATAAGAAAAGTGAAGTCAGGTTGATAATACTTATTTCCTCAATTCAATATAACAAGCACGGCAAACTTTAAACGCATTTTTCACGCGAATGCTTAAGCGTTATCAAAAAGTTGTATTTTACCCGTAATTAGTGAGATGGTAGGACAACAACATACCACAAGCTCATTCAAATCGGAGGGGACAAATCCTGAGCATCCCCTTGTCAGACATGCAAAATTTTTAAGTAGACACGTTTCAAGTGCCTGTTGAATAACAATATTCATGAAATAAAAATTGTTTGAGCGTACTTTATTCGTGAATAAAATAGGAATTTGTCGAAGGATCCTGTCAAATATATACAGCGAACCAAAAAAGTAATGGCTTCGTGCTGCTCTCTTGTAACTGCTTAACCCTTTGCACTCCGCTATCTTCACTCAGGGGACATTAAAGTTTATTAGTAATTACGGGGAATTAACTTATTCCAGCACAACTTTTTGAGAAATGCATGTTTTTCTGAAATTTTCTCTTGAAATGACAGAAGAAATGAAATCAAAATATGGTAAAATTACTGAGGTATGTAAAGAAAATTTCAAACGTCATCATACTTTACAAAATTATAAAAAATAAAATATTGATTTCTTTTGCAAATATACATTTCACGATGTTAACCAATTCATATAAGTCCAATATCATTATAATAGGTTACTTGGTTCCAAAACTATACTAAATAATACGAGGGTTCGTAAAAGCACGTTTCTGCCACAAACTGGCGCTGAGTACCTAGTAGCTAACGTCCAGAATGGTTCGGAGTGCAAAGGGTTAATAAAGTGATATTTACTATATCTTGCACTGTTTATTAATTAGAGAATATATTTTGTGTTTTATAAATTTCTGTGCGATGAATACAAATCTATATGTAATTAATTTGCTCTCAGTACTTACATTTTATGAAGAATTTAATTAAGACAATAGAAAAAGAAGTTTTTTAACAAAGTTTCATTTTGAAAGAATTTTGAACTTTAACAGTGGTACTTATTCAGCTGCTTCCTTGTGGAAAATAATCCTATATAAATTATTATCACACTATAAAAATTTGAATATGTTTAAACTATGATCAAAATAAAAAGGTACCAATTTTCGTGAATATTTTTCGATTGATTTTTGAAACTAAACAGGTAGGAACAAATTGAACTATTTTACACGACAAAAGTTTCCATTAAAGAGAAGATGAACGTTGAAAACTGAAGATACTTTTAATGTTTTGGTGCCACAAACATGATTGTGCAAACAAAACAAACTGTTAATTAAAAATAATAGACGAACATACAAAAATATGTTACGATATGACAGAATGGAAACTTAGGAGAACAAACATTGTACGTTTTTGAACGGTAAATTTGGATTAATCTCTATGTTCTGTAGACGCCAATAAAATTTTCTTCAAAAAAATATTAAAGAAAATACAAGCCTGTACTTCAAGATCACGACTGTACGCCTTATATACGGACATTACTATACATATTTAACGCTCCTAAAAGTATTGAGAAAAAAATAAATTTCAGGTTTGTATTTTCCATATAAAGGTCTAAAATCTAGAAGAAACGTTCCACTGCACATCGAAAGTCAGCAAAAACAGTGAAAACTTGTTGAACAATATTATCACAATTAAACTGGCTGTGCCAATACTTTATTGATACACCGTCTATTATTTCTATAAAAATAGCGAAAGTATTTAACCCTTTTGAACAGTTACTAGTAAATTTTATTTCGACATTAACTGTTTGAAAGTTCATCTGAAACTTTTACCAACTATACGCGTTATTTCAATAAAAAAAAAAAAAAATCAGAATATTCATTCCATTTAAAATTGTTATTAAAGAAATCTATTTTAAAACCTGTTATGAGATACTTCAATTGAAATAATAGAAATAAATATTCAAACTTTTGAAACTACATAGCTTATTTAAAAACTAGCAAAATACTATATTTCATGATTAATTTTTCAATGTAATAATATACTACTTTTCGTAAAACAAGGTAATGAAATCTAGCATAAATATTGTAAATAGCGTAGTTAAAAGCGTACGTATCGAAATACTGGAAACAATCGTTGGGCAAAGTTTGAAATCAGAGGCGGCTAAACCGAATCCCGATGACTTTGCGCCGTGCAGATTAGCCTTAAACTTTATATCAAAACCAAATGATGACAGAAACAGTGACATAAGTAGGGAACATCTTATTGTTTATCGACTTCAGATTTATGTTTAATTTGTAAATGTACATTTACCCCCTTTTTCTTTCAACATTCTTTCCGCTCAACAAATTGCTTTGATACTAATCGATGTCAAATAATTAACGCAAACAAACAGTATCATTATTTATTCCGTTAAGATGAAAGATATAAAAAAGTAGTTGCATACTATTAGAGATTTGTCACTGATATTACAATAATATGCGAATTTACAGATATGGAAGAGATGAGTATGCAGTGCCGTGCATGTAAGGCTTCCCTAGGGAAAATGGAAAAACTCGTCGTTACTGGTAATTATACCTTGAATACTAAACCGAATACATAATATCTGTGATAATATATAATAATTCTCGTGTATTGAGGCGAGTGGTGGGTCATTTTTTTCTTACGACGAAACTTTCCTTTCCAATAATGTAGCGGAAAGTTGCCTATATTGGACCACGTAAGAAAATAGCTCCATAAATCGGAAACTTGTTCGTTATTTTTTAGCAGAAAAATTTGAGAACAATTTCAAGAATCTACTTGTTACATAAATACAATGAAATGGGCTAAAATGTTATGTGGCTGAACGTAAAGAAATATTTTCATAATAGTATTATTAGTCCAATTTAGGTAACTGGTTTCTTAAGTTGGACCAGAGATATCCTAAATTGGACCATGTTTATTTTTCATTATTTCAAGTAAAAGCTTTTATTCAAAAATCTACGTACATTCTACAAAAAGATAAAAAAGAACTCTGGGAAACAATTGACGAAATATGTATGAGTTTACAAAATAATCAGTCGCTGTCAGACTGACAGTTTGTGCAGCTCAAATAGACCCATTTTTTTTTGCAAGAAGTACACTGAATCCACTGTTCTCCCATTACCGATTCCGAAAATACTGCGAAACAAACGATACAAAGGTCCATTTTAAGAACCATTAGGAGGTTCAATTTAAGAAACTAACCCTACTTGCCACGTTTAGATGTAATAAACGAAAACTAGCGAAAGTATTAGACGGATGTTTTTAATTAACAGCACCCATAAGAATTCAAAACTTACTTACCAGTCAGAACTTAGAGCTCAAATAAAGTGAAAATAAAATTACATTGACTGGCATCGTAACACAGTACTCATCACCGCACAGTTATACGTTGGTAGACAGTGTTTTGTTTGTGAAAAAAGACTATGGTCCAATATAGGTACATTACACAAATTCCGTACGAAAACCAATATTTAGAAGAAGGTGGTCCCTCCGTTCAGCTTATGTTCAAAAGTTAATAGGTAAGTTGATAATATAATTGATCTGGCCCATTGTCCATTCCTAAATTACTAAATTACTAAATTACTAATTTAGTAACCATTAAATACTCAAAATAAGTTGGATGATTTAATAATAGTAATTACTAAATTGCTGAAGTATTACATTACTAATTACTAAATTATTCAACTCACTTTGAAACAATTACTAAACTAAATACTCGTCGTGTACAACTTAATCCAAACTTGATCTAGGTTTAACGCATAGCAATTTTTAAGTATTGAGATGAGTGATGGGATTTCCTTCCCTTGTGACGTCACTATTCCTAGAAAAGCCTCTGAGGCTTGTCATTGTGAAACGGAGAAAATATAATATACAGGGTGGCCTGTAACTGGTGTAGGAGCCGGAAATAGGGGGTAGGGGAGACGATTCTAAGCAACAATTTCCTTTGCAAAAATGTCGTACGGGGCTTCGTTTTTGAATTATTAAGGAAAAACACTGGCCAATCACAGCGCGCGCTCAGGCGCGTGAGCATAGAGTTGGGCCCCCGGATGTTCGAACTAGGCTAAGGTTCTACCGAGCAACGAATACGATTAATTAAAAACAGTTCGATGGAACCATCGAGACAGAAAAATAACACGACGAAGCACGCAGAATGAATCGGCAGAAGGGCAGTAGCATGTCGGCAAGGGGACGGAACACTCGTCGTACGACGTTGTTTACTCAGCTTTGTTTTGTATCGCGGCTAGCTGGAATTTCCTGGACCTTTATTACGCGGTCAAATGTGCGATTGCGAAATAGAAACTGTTTTTTCGGAAAAAATTGTGAACTTACACGATACATTTTGTATTTCGCGATATAAAAAAAACCTGCGTAAATAACGTCGCACGTCAAGCGTTCCGTCCCCTTGTCGACCGGTTACTGCCCTTCTGCCGATTCGTTCTGCGTAGTTTGTCCTCTTTTTTTTTTTTCTGTCGATGGTTCGATCGAACGTGTCAACGGTCGGCCATTTTCGGGATCGGTTACGTATTTCTTAAACTCAAACAATAACCTGTTAAGTGTCTACAATCGAGAAAGGAATAATGTGTTTATTTTAATGTGAAAGTGACAAGTGCCAGGGATTGTGAAGTGAAATAATTTTGTGGTAAATAAAAGGGTTCAGTGACCGGACCATTCCGTCAACTGTTCTACCGTGGGGTGTTCGTCCATCCTTGGTCAGGATACGTACGATGACCATTGTCAACAAATAGGGCCAATTTGTAGGTGAATGGGTAAGTCGAATTCAAATTATTTCCCAATTTTCATAACATTACAGTCGCCTTTTTATTGCGCAATCGTTATTTATTTCCAAAAAATTCCGAGGGCACCTTCTCACATTTTATTCATTCTTTTTTTCAAACAACGAGTACAAATAATTAATAAATTCGATTTAGGGATAACAGTTGCGTACGTACTGTTTTTAATTATTCGTATTCGTTGCTCGGTAGAACTTCAATTAAATTTTTCCGGCTTTATCGACGCATTAGTCTAGTTCGAATATCCGAGGGCCCAAACCCTATGCTCACGCGCCTGAGCGCGCGAAAAGCGCGCGCTGTGAGTGGTCAGTGTTTTTCCTTAATAACTCAAAAACGAAGCCCCGCACGACATTTTTGCAAAGGAAATTGTTACTTAGAATCGTCT
The DNA here is from genome assembly GCA_943735885.1 of Stelis phaeoptera. Taxonomy (NCBI): domain Eukaryota; kingdom Metazoa; phylum Arthropoda; class Insecta; order Hymenoptera; family Megachilidae; genus Stelis; species Stelis phaeoptera. Next base: position 6,639,866 of record OX030930.1, read on the forward strand.
CCCCTACCCCCCATTTCCGGCTCCTACGCCAGTTACGGGCCACCCTGTATGTGTTACAGCTCTGAGGATCGACGAAACAGAAAAAATGTTGAAAGAAAGGGAAAATAGGAAGCTGGAAGGCGTATTCTGACAGCACCGTAAGTAAACCAGTAAAAAGTACTGGATTCGCGGAAAGATCATTTTAAGTATGCATCTTATGGAATATAGCCACAAGAAGCAAAATTCTGGCCGCCTCTGTTTCAAACGTACTCAAAATATTATCTGATTTGAAGCAAGAAGATACAATTTTGGAATTCAATATACTGATCAAATCATTTTACTATAATACATGTTTTTCTTAAGTCACCTGTTAAGATCGTCATAATGCTGTCTATTGATGCGATAAATATACGTAGCTGAAACATTTCGTAATTCATCGTTACAAACGTACAGTTATTTATAATATTAAAATTTTGTAGTTTAGAACATTAATCTTCTACTCAACACAATAATTTAATACATTTTAATGATACTTTTGCTAATGCTGCAATAATATTTATACATATTTTGAATAAATTTAATCAATGGAAAATTCCTTTACATAATTCAACAACCTAAAAAATTGCAACTAATTGTAATAATAATTTCTGTTTACACCAATTGTTAAACATGATGAACATACATGTTATCAAACTTACTGATAGATACCATTAAGATAATAACATAAGTATATTTCGCCATTTTATCCCAGTCAATGAAAAAGAAGAAAAGAAGTTTTACTTGAAAGGGAAACTGTTTATGCAAAATGTCAAAGAAATACGTCAAACCGTAAATAATAAGAAACGCTAAAACAAAATCTACTTAAACAAATTAAAAATATGCTGGATTGAACACTTTTCTTTTTTAATGAACAAGTACAAGTAGTAGGCGAATAAAGAACACCAGTTCTAATGACAAATATTACAAATACTATACAGGATGGTCCACATATCTCGAGACAGGTAAATATCTTCTAAACTACACATTTGTTAACAAAATGTTTCAAGCAAAAGTTGTCACGTGTCAGGGGACAAATTGGATGGTCGGAATGGAGTTTTTCAGTGGGTGATCTTGAAGGTCATATGAAGATCAACTTTATTTTTTTAAATGGAACCCCCCATTTTTTATTATACCATCATATTTTGTAGGAGAAAATAGGTAACTTTTGTAGGAAAGATTTTTTCGTGGGTCGTCAACTTTCCGAGATAAACCATTAAATATTTAAGAGGATGTGATTGTGTTGCAGATGACAGAGTTTATCTGTTGATATTTATACAAACATTCCTGATTCTCTCCTGAATATTTGCAAGGGTGGTAGGAACATCTCGATATACTTTATCTTTGATCGACATACGTGTTTTTACCCATCACATCCTTCTAAATATTTAATGGTTTATCTCGGGAAGTTGACGACCCACGAAAAAATCTTTCCAACAAAAGTTACATATTTTCTCCTACAGAATATGATAGTATAATAAAAAATGGGGGGTTCCATTAAAAAAAATTAAGTTGATCTTCATATGACCTTCAGGATCGCCCCACTGAAAAACTCCATTCCGATCATCCAATTTGTCCCTTGACACATGACAACTTTTGTTCGAAACATCTTTTCCAACAATGTGTAGTTTAGAAGATATTGACCTGTCTCCAGATATGTGGACTACCCTTATACCAGTAAACTAATAACGTGTGAATTTATTGATTTTTGCGAATTACATATTATTTATAGATAATAAAGGTCCAAAACATACTAGAATATAATTGTAACTCTTTATTTACCCACTATTTGCCATTATCAATTCGAAAAAAAAAAAGAATATTAAATCGAAAATATTTTTAGTTGTTACATCTTCCAACCGATGTGAATTCATTAAATGAACCGTGACTAATATTCACTGTTTACGAAGAAGTATTAGAATATGACAGGGAAACACATGTGTTGTGTATAAGCATGCTATTAAACCTTTTCGGTCGGTATTCAGTTACAATATTAATAAATTAGTTATACCTTCTCCTAGTCGAAAATCTAGACGAAGGTTTTGACGTAAATCAACAAATTCTTCCATTGGTAATAAACTAATATAATATTTGTTAGAACTTTGTAATATTGGCAACAAAAATTTAATTTCAAGCTTCTAAACTTGAATGTAATTATCCAACCGATCAAAAAAGTAAAAAAGCAAATACATTTTGCATACAGTCAGTCAAAATGTTTTCACACATTCTTTAAAATGTTACAACTTTTTCAAACTTGAACCAAACAACTTGAATTGTTTGTGAAAATAAGAAAATAGCTTACTATATGACGTGACTGATTTTGTGAGTGATGTTGAGAAACTGCTAGTTAGTCAAAATCATGAAAAAAATTATAGAGGTTGCTTGTTAAAATCTTTTTTCTGAGCCTCTATTGAATATTGAAACAGTAGTCCAAGTTTTCAACAGTTGTGGGCCCAGAGTTATGAAAGGTGACAATTCTATCACCTTCAACCTTTTATAATGAATTCTTTTATCAATTTTATAATGTATTCTTTGAATTTTTATTACAGACTCAGAAACGAAAGATTTTAAAAGTTGACCGTCAATATTTTTCTTTTCTAAACCAACTTTTTCAAAATCACTCAAACATGTCATTCAGCAAACTAATTCTTCCAGTTGTATGGGAAAGCTTATGTGGTTTGGCCCAATTAAAAAAATGTTATTTTGCTTTAAAGAGTGCCAAAAAAATTATTTTGACTTTTAGTATACATACGTAGAACGTCCGTACTAGTTTGTGACAATCTCATTATTCTTATAGCACGGTTAGACCGAAAGAATAACACGAAATTTTATCTCTGACTTCCTGAGCTAACAACATTTTCACAACTGTGATATGATGAGGTCCGAAAAAAAAAAATACTCGAAACGTACGTTCTATTGTAGGATTTCACTTCAATATATTGCATAAAATGTATGAAACCCTATGAAATACATTTCTGTATGGTGCTTATTTCCCCATATAGTAGCTTCAGAACTGGTGCCTAATATTCACTGTAATCATCTTATCATTTTACAACCTATTTGTTTAATTCATCAGGTTTCTCATCTTAAAATATCAACCGGTCTAAACATGTTAAGAATTGAGGATATAAAACATTACTTACATAAAAGTTGTACGATGCGAGGAGACAAATACATTGGCCGAAATGAATTTCCTTCGCGCTTCGCGCTTTTCTTTCAAATGAAATTATTATATATAGGATATTCAATCTTCATTTATAACTGTGAATTATTTGCAAACTATCCATTGTACGAAAAGCAATGATTGAAAGAGGAATTCAATTAAAAGGATATAACTCGCTGTAAGTACCGATTTGTCATGTATCCGACATGTCGTTGTCATGATTTGACATGTACCGATGTATCAACCGATTTACGATCACTAATATGTTAAAGATTATTTAATAAAAATATGTATGTAATTCTATTTTAACAAATGAACCCGATTTTAATGTTTCCTAACATACCAATGCGAAAAAAAATTCAGTTCTACCGGTATATTTGTCACTTTATACCATACAACTTTTATATTAATACGTTTACTGGCATTGCTATTATAGGTAATAATATAAATTAGATAATAAGAATAAAATATTAGAAATTTTCGTTGTATCTTCAGTACTTAAAAAATCAATGAAGTTATTACAAATTAGCTCAGGCATTCCGTACATATGTATGGAAACCGTTAACTGTGCAATAAATTATGTATTGGTAAATGTTTAGACAAATGCTTATTATATGAATTCGAAAACGTTTTATTTGGTAAATACGTTAATTACTGGCATTGTTTCGTTTCATTTGCTTGATACTCGTCTTACCATTAATTCCTCCATGCATTGTTCAATTATAATAATAACTGAATGCACTGTTGAGTATACCATTTCGTGGTATTGTTGTATACATATGTACATGCACAGAATCCATCAAACGTTTATGTGAATAGTCAACGGACACGTGTATCTGAACGAGTTCATTAAGTAATATACCATGATAAATAACAACAATTCTCTAATACTCTGAGCTACGTTTCAATCATGTTACTCGTCTGTTGATTAATTCTACGTGTTCAACATCAATCGAATTTCTAAACACGAGTCCAAAAGCTAAATGGAGGGACTGAAACATCATTTACTAAAATTCACTACATACATCCGCGTCGAGTTCGTCGAGTTTGTTAACAAAAATAATGTCATATATCAGAAAAGGAATAGAAAAGGTCTAGCTGTCTTTTTCTAACGAGATAAGGTATTGCTCTTACTTGTTTCAACGTAGGTAGACACATAGTTGGCTAAACATCAAAGATATACTATTTTATTTGTTGTTTTTCTTTTTCGAGTAAAATGTTTAAGAATACACGATTTCGAATATGTGATATATTCTAATATCAATTATTAGAGATTCAAATATGACGACAAAAACTTGTCTATAACTAAGTTCGAATCCTCGGCACCTGGAAAATGACAAGTTTGACCACTAGTTGCCGATAACATTCTCGTTTGTCATTTAAAAACTGCCTTATTTACTTTCCACTTATTTATTTTTCTATAATTCTTCTTTCGCTATATCTCGAACTTCTCAAATTCCAAGCAGAAAATGTATACACTCTGAATATTACGCATTTTATACACGTAGGATGGTAAACTAACTTTGATCACCTAAATTATTTTCATTACTTTCAGAAACATGAAAGAAGTTTATTCACAAAAATTACGTTATCTTTGATAGGGTCATAACATATCGGTAATAATTTCTTTTGGATAGAGGAACTTTGACGATTTCAAAATCAGCTCTATTTTTTTTAAATAACATACTGTATCTGCTTACAGTATGTATCGGCTGAGTATTCCGATACCTCCTTTTGGGCGTAGACGGCCAATAGTTTAGGAGATATTAACGATTAAAGTTAGTTAGAATTTAATTTCTGTATTATAATACACTCACACATACAAATGGTTAGTCTCGCGGTTAAACGCTTGTTTGGAAATCCAAAGATACACGGTTCAAATCCTCCGTTCCTTACCTTTTCTTTTACGTGCTGTCGCCATTTTTTATATCTACTTATTGAAGCTATGCTGTAGGTTTTGCATCTGTTAATAATTTACTAAGTATTTTTGATTTTATTATTATTAAAGTCTAACTAACTTTAATCGTTAATATCTCCTAAACTATTAGCCGTCTACGCTCCAAAGGGGCTATCGGAATACTCAGCTGGACGAACTCTATAAGATGGCAAAGTTTCATAAATAAGTGAGCGTAACACTTGGGTAGCTCCCCTTGTTAGTCCTAGAGGAAGTAGCAGATATTTAAACGCTGAGCACAGATATTATAAATCGCTGCAATTACTAATTTCCTAAGAACCAGAAATTATAGTAAGCTGCTGAGAAAAGAAGAGGTAATCTTCAAATCTTTGAAGAACCTATATCCCAAGAAAATGTACATTACTATGTCTGGGTACTACCTAACTTCTGTGAATAAACTTATTACTTATCTCGAAATATAACGCGGATGATTAAGGTGATTAAAGTTTAAAGTGTTTGTAAACCTTACACAAATAAATTTTCTATTAATTACGGTTAGTACGATCTTACTAATTTCTTTTTCTGGTAGTTAAAATGACAGTCTGGTAATTATAAAGGAACCACGCTTTTATTTGAACCAGAGTTTAGAAATAACATAACTATATTATTTAATATTTTACAAAATACGTATTTACGACTGATACTGATATACAATTTGTAACCATTGTGATTTGATTCTTAATTCTAACGGAATTAACTCTTTAATTGTAGTGTTATATTCACATTGCAGTTGTGAAGGCTTGCCAAAACGTATTGTTATTATTCACTGTTAAAATAAAGTATTTCTTTATTAATGAGGTACAGTGTCAAGCATATCAGCCGTCTTTAGGAAAACTAGCGATGTAGACTAAAAAATTACTAAGAGTTATGCCTAATCTAATCGTACTAAATTAACCTGTTCATCTAGACATGATTAGAAAATCAGCCAATCCTATACTTTAGTAATTAATAACACTGTCCAACAAATTTTAACTTTTCCTTCGACGTTTCGATTTCTGTTAAGCGATTGTTGTAGTGTTTCTTGTGCTCATTACGAATCAAAAAAACACATTTTTCAAATTCAAATCGATTTTGTGAAGTAACTATAAAAGATATTAAGATTCTGTTTGTATAAGAAGATTCTATAGACTTTGCCGAATACAACGGTATCTGCTTTTTATGCATTCCGAATATTTAAATACGTTTAAACAATTATTGAACGCGGAGAGACACCGATTTCACACCAATTTTTATGTATATTTTTCAATTTATCTTAAAAAGTAAGGGTCTAGTGAAAAATCGAACTGTATCATGCGATAGAGCAGACTTTCACATGAGGCGATGAAAGATTAAATTTAATAGACATATATTCAAACTGTAAAATGCATGAATAATAATGTTAAACAAATAATACAATCAAGCTAATAATATAAATGGTATATAGCAGAGGTGGGGAACCTTTTTACCATTAGAGGCCACATTTAAATTAGGCAGTAACAAAGCAGGCCGCTATAATTTTTTATATTTCACTGTTGGTATTTTTATTTATTTAAGCATACGTATATATAAATATTCATCCAGATCTTTAAATTTTAATAAGATACATATTTAAATACCACTTCAAATAAAAATGATATTAGTAGTAGTAATTTTAAATAAATTTATTTCATTTTAAAGAAATACAATAGAAGAAGAATAATATTAAATCGTGATCTATATAATTAAATATTAATTAATACAAGAGCTAGCTTTTATGAAGACCGCACAAGAAACTCACGGAGGCTGCACGTTCTCCACCTCAGTATATTTGAAATTTTGTATTCGTTAACGTTTATTCAAAGTCATTTTTAATTAGTTATATTAATTAGCTTTTAAATAAACAGCAGATAAAGAAAGTATATCTATTCAAAATTGAAGGATTATAATCAATCACACGGTTACAAATTAATTATTCTATAAATCATTCAGAAATTCGCACGAATGCTTACATTACAATTTATATGGTTCATTTATAAGTTTCAAAATATTTGATAATCAATAAGATCATAAAACGTCGATGCAGTACGTTAAAAAAAATAATTAATTTAAATATATTATAATATTCGTGGATAACATAAAAGCCAAATATTGTTGTATAAAATAACTCAATGAGAATTATTCGATTAGTTTAAATAATATAATAATTACCATAAATGGTTAAAGTGTTTATTAATTTTCTGCTCAGAATTTACGACTCTAATGTCACATACTTACTGAACTATTCGTTTTTCTATCTACACGACAGATTCGGTATTTAAGAGCACATTATGTATTAAAATAACGTATCACGGTCATCAGTTTATGAGAACAAAACGAATGATAAAGAATGCAACTGTAAATCAAACTGTTAACTGTCCAATATTAAACTGATATACGTAAATTAGAGATTTTTTTTTTTTAATTTTACGCGTTTAAATGTTAAAGTATTGCAATTATTTTTATTGTTGTCTTTGTTATTTTTATTAGAACCAGCGCAGCGATTAATTTGATTTATCGTTAATTGTTTAATGTAACATTATAGTTACCACTTTTATTCATGCCCATTTAATATTTAATATTTCTATTTTATGAAACGTATAAGTTAGTCTAAATAAGACGTAAACAAAGATAACGATTTTTGTTATGTAATAAAAAATCAAATCATTTATGGAAGTAGGTAAGATCTTTATTAGCATGTAATCCTAAAGAAAGTGAGATATGTTATTTGAACGCTATTCACGGGACTATTATTACACGACCCACAACTATGTGATAAAAAAAAAAACCTACTCTTAATACTCCTATAAAAGCTGGAGTGTTACAACGAGATTATTCAGAATTGGAGTTTCCAGTATTTACAAAAGAAACAAAAAATCCATAGTTATAAATTAATCATACAAATTATGTAATTTTCTTTACAAACATGCAAGAATGAAAACCATTAATTTCAGTGTATAGTAAAAGCGGAATGCATAAACACTGGCTGTCTCAAAAGAAAAATACACACCATGAACACTGGTGAAGAAATTCTGCGTGTCAATTGAAATCGAAAAACCTTTACCATTTCACAATCTATAGGGTTGGTATCAAGGTACAAACGATTAAATATTGGCTGCCTTAGTTCCAGGATACCGTATTTAAATCTTGGAACGATCAGCTGATAACATAAACTCGAAATAGTTACACGCGACGTAAACACAGCAAGCATTATCGAACGGTAACAAATTTTGGGAGACATAATGGTGCATTAGTACCGACAGACCCATATTTCAAACAATTCATAAATAATTCGTTTCGTTGAATACACTTCCCTGATAATGATGTAACTTAACCTAGCCTGAAGTATGGGTCCATTCGTTACATTACAAAGAGGGTCACAACTGTGTGTACGCCGTCGATCGTATTTGCTGGGTGTACATGATCGCATATTTAAGTGTGAGTTACTATAATACTAGACTCAAGGAGATGTACCCTTAAAGTTCATGGTCAACATCTTTCATCGCTGATGTTACGAAAACAACGATCTGGATTATAAAACAGTAGAGGGTGTTTCAGTTTCTGTTGCAGTTTTCACAGTGTACATGTGTTTCTTTTTTATTTGAGTCATCCTGTATAAAACTGTTAAGATCCGTTCGGGCCAGGGTTAGAGGAGGACAGAAAAGGTTACAATCTGAATATTAAAACGACTTTAAATGAAAAAGAAATACATTTTACCTGATCGGTACTAGGACTTCTTGCTTTGTCCTCGTATTCTCGTTTTAGTTCATCCTGTCGTTTGGGACTGCGTAGTACGCGTTGGCACGGGTCCGTACTGCCACCGATGTCAGCAGTGTACAATACGATCAACGAAATCTTCTGCACGATATCTATTATGACTAGACCGGACTCGTTCCCATAAGCCATTCTGAAACGATAAAATCATGCTGTTATTGTCTGTTTTTAACCGACTTCGAAAAGAAGGAGGTTACTCAATTTTAACACGTTGACTGCCACAGTGAAAACGGACGTGGGTAGTCAGACACGCTGAAATCCTAATTATTAACAATACAAACAACTAATTTTCAAATTTAACTTTTCAATTCGATAGCTAACATTATTAGCTTAATGTTAACGCTATCCGTGGTTTATTTTATCATTTCTGTTGGTAATTATTTGATTGTAAAAAATTTCGGGTGCCGGTCACCGGTGACCCCCGTGGCAGCCAACGTGTTAATTTATATTTCGGAGACGGCGCAAAATTAACAAGTTTCTACATTGGAAATTGTCAAAATTCTTTAATCCTTTTACATATTTTCACATTAGCAACATCTTTCATGAACACAGTTTTTAATTTTGCGCCGTCCCCGAAATATAAATAAAAATTATTTCGTCCTTTTTAGTGTATTCCGAAGTCGGTTGTATTTTTTTTTTCCAAAAATTTTGTTTCGATATGTAGAGAAAGGGAGGAGGGTGAAAACGATTTAGACGAGAGTTTGTTGTATAGTAGTCGATGTTTTGTAAGCTTTTGTATTTTTGTAAATATTAAGTATCGACGTCTCGTTCGTGGGGAGAAGAAATACTCGACGAGAATCAATGTCCGGTTAACATATTACCGAATCCTTCGTGTCACATGTATTAATATATACAGAAATATACCGAAATATATTAAAATTCAACTGGTCGATGATATTTCAAGCATTTAATATTTTCGTAGTTTTGAAACATTCACAGCAGAGCAGTTTTATGAATATTCAACTTCCGCCAACAGATGTCACCACGTTACCGAACCGAAAAATATAATCTTCAAGTTTGTATATTACTTTTCCTATCAACTAATGTTATTTAAATCTAAATTAACTGGAAACACTTGACGCAATAAAATTCCCACAGGTCAACGCGAAACGTTCAACGGCAGCGAAATTCCTGGCAATAAATAAAAAAAAACATACCTAAATTTTACGCAGTAGGTAGCTCAGAAGATAGAGGAAAGTGTGTACATAATAACGCAACTTGTTGCAACGCGATATCTTAATTAGTTCCTGAGATATAGGGCTTCAAAGTTTGTATAGCGGCCGGCGCGTACGAGGGTAATCCCGAACGGGCCGCAGACTTTTTTCTAGGAAATGCGTCTGGCGCATTTCCAGGAATAGTAAAGGGTTAGACGTACACAATGACCACGTGACCGCTACGCTAGACACTCGCTGTCTGGGTCCAAGCGTGCGACGGCAGCGAATTTTTACAAAAATTACGTTTGTCTTTACACGACGATATCTCAGGAACGGATAAAGATATCGATGTAAATCAAAAACCAAATTAAAGTGGAAGATTTCTACTTTCTTACGAATCTAACTTTATACCGAAATTCGAAACAGGACTTTGTTGGCAGCCCTTTGAACTTTTAGTAATTTTAATACGCGTTTCTTATGCAGTTTAACATAGTTTCTGACTTTCAACTGCTTTTAACAATAGAATGTTATTATAAATATCTATCACACGCATTATTAACGATTCTTTCGTTTCCTCAAAATTAATTTTTGAAAAAAAAAAAAATACAACCGACATCGGAATGCACCAAAAAGGACGAAATAATTTTAATTTGTATTTCGGAGACGGCACAAAATTATAAATTGTGTTAATGAAAGATGTTGCTAATGTGAAAATATGTAAAAGGATTAAAGAATTTTAACAATTTCCAATGTAGAAAATTGTTAATTTTGCGCCGTCTCCAAAATATAAATTAAAATTATTTCGTCCTTTTTGGTTATTCCGAAGTCGGTTGTATTTTCTTTTTCCAAAAATTTTTTTATTAAAGGATATAAAATGAACATCCATAGTGGTCATGCATTAACACGTTGAGCAAGACGTAGCGTCGGTCTCTGGGGATTGACAGTGAACTGTCCGCTTAGCCGGTGTCAGTCCCTGAGGACTAACAGTGGAATTTCCGTTTGGATATTTCCAAATTTTAAGTTTCCAAAGTTCCAAATTTCGAACTTTCAAACCTCTAATTGCTAAATTTCCAAATTTTCAAATTTCGAACTTTCAAATCTCAAATTTCTAATTTTTAAATTTCCAAATTCCCAAATTTCGAACTTTCAAATCTCAAATTTCTAAATCTTAAATTTCCCAATTTCCAAATATCGCATATCTAAATTTTAAATTTCCAAAGTTCAAACTTTTCGTACGGGCGGCGTCGATGCGTTGGAACGGCAGTGTCAAGATTAAAAGATAAATGTTCTAATATAATATAATATTAACATAATTGAGCGCTCGCTGTCAAGTGCTCGCTCGCTGCCGACTGAACGGAGAGGACAGCAAACTCGACGCCGCGCTCAACGTGTTAATTCAAAATTCAAGAACATAAAAACAACGAAGGCTGATGTATTTCCTTTCTAAAGAAGTATTATGTATCAAAGCAGAATTTAGACACTTACAAACCATAGGAAGAATTCAAGCTTAAAGCTGTTATGTTCTCGGGTTGTTCTCCAGTACCGCCACTCGTTAAGCAGATCAGAGTTGCTTGAAAACCTGCAGCCCTCTTCTGTAAACCAGTCTTCACTTTAAGCGATTGATTTGACTCGTTAGGTTTCGTCTCGTTGTTCCCAACCGTATTTCCAGCTGGTGAATCGTGATCCGAGGATGTCTCCGCATCTTTTCCTGGATCTGCCGTCAGTGATACGTCCAAAGTCTGTAACACATACAAATTAATCATTACTCAATTTTTATAATAAATAATAACTCATCATGGAAATGAAATTAATCCAACATTTGTAGTTTGCTTCATAAATCTTTTGTTTATTAAAGTAAACCATGAAAAGGTGTTTCCAAAGATTCAACACCATTACAGCTACATAGTCTCAGGAGTATGAGAACACACTGATAACTAACGTTCGTCAACATTCTGACAAGCTAGTCGGTATTTAATTAATCAATTAAAAAATGGGAGAAGATTGTTTCGAGTATAGTCACAATAGTAATCTGCAGCTTTGTTGATATTATTAGGGGTTTCACTTATATTAGGTTGTCCAAAATGTTTCTTTCGCTTTATTAATAAATAAGGGATGTATGAAACTTTATGTTTAACGTCACGTTATTGAGTTACGTAAGATTCACCATGTTTTTTTAACACTGCCAGACAAAGCGTTGTGTGCAAATTGGGAAAGAAACTTTTCGGACAACCTAATATTTTCAAGGAAAGTAACTCTTACGTAGGTAATCGTAAAATTGCTTCCTCGTAAGAGGGAGTGAAGATGAGGCTGCAACCTCGTTTCTTACTATTTAAAGTAAAGGTACCAGTAGTTCACCATTTTTTAGAAAACATACGAAAATAAGGTTTTTATAAGTTGTGCACTTTTGATGAAGGTGAACTTCAGATGCCACGACATCTGTCAGTTAAATTTTAAAACTAATAAGGAACATCTAAATTCATTAAGGTAAGTAATATGCCATTATATTTCTATTTCCTCAACGTTTCTGTTAAGAATAGCTGTACGATTCAAGTAAAAAAATTCATACATTGTGAATATTTTGCCAATGAATTATTTACTGTTAAAATTTTCACAATTATTTCATTTAATTCTCACTAGTCAATTACTAGTTCTTTAATTTTTAAAAGTGGTTAACTTCTGAAGCATTCACCGAATTTTTAAATTCATTTTTTCAAATTTGTACAACTAAACTGATTTTTAAAAGAGGTCTTGTTACATAATCTAAAATACTTAAAGAATGTCTCCAGACATCGACTCTCGCTATTTAATGACAGTGCAAGCGGGTTATCATTGTTCACGTGGAAGATTTCTCTGAACTGATCAACTACTGGTACTATTACCTTAGGTGGGCCTTAGTTTATAATTCTATAGGTTATTACAACCTTTTCAATAAATACTTTTAATAGATTTTCTGTATAAAGGTATTTCAATAGGCTGATTCGCAGCAATATCAATTTATTCTTAAATTACTACGTTTGTTAAGTTAGCGGTAATACTAATAAAACGTTGAAAATATAGTATTCCTTTCTTAACAGACGGATCTTTTCCAAACTTATTAACGAGAGTCCGGGTTATCTCATTTCACATTCCGTTGTGAAAGTTTTATACTTCAGTCTATTGTTTATAATTTTTATAGTTCATTTCGCGATTACTAGCGTGCGTCTATTAAGCGAGTAATACAGTATTTTCACGATATTCTTATGAAGCAACCAATTGAGTTTTCTCTAAAACTAAAAGAGATATGAAAAAATTGATTGGACAGAAAATGTTGCAGCGACAAACATCGCTTCACATATCGATATTTAACTATAAGTTATTTAGTTTATCTTTAACACTTTGAAAAACATAGTTTGTGTTAGCTACGTCAAACGTATATACCAGAGGTGGGGAACGTGCGGCCTCGATTATTATTTTTCTATTGTATTTCTTTAAAATGAAATAAATTTATTTAAAAATATTTCCACTAATATCATTTGTATTTGAAATGGTATCTGAATATGTAGTTGTTTATTAAAATCTAAAGATCTGGATGAATATTTATATATATGTATGCTTAAATAAATAAAAATACCAACAGTGAAATATAAAAAATTATAGCGGCCTCCTTCATTACTGCCTAATTTAAATGTGGCCTCTAATGGTAAAAAGGTTTCCCACCTCTGGTATAATACGATAAAAATTGTGAAGATTTTCAATGTTCTTTGAAACTAATTGTAAAATTAAAAGTATTCGTTAAAACAATAATTGATTACTCACCACTACTTCAGACATACTCTCAACTTTCTTGAACTTAAATAAAACAACGTGTCTTCCGCTTCCGGCGATAGCCAGTTTCCGACTTTCAGGACAAAGGAAGATGAGCTGTATCGCCAAAGGATCTTCTTCCGAATCTACACTACGTGTTCTACTTTTTTCAAAAAGTTTCGCCGTTTTTAATTTGTACAAGACTTGCAACGTTCCCGCAGATGCGTCCCAAAATTTTATACTACCATCAGCGTGTCTAAAATCAAATTATAATATGTATTGTATTAATTCTACATGTTGAATGTTTCAGGATATTAGTTGAATGTAGGTCATTTAAGGGGTTATGCCACTCTAGGATTTTGAAAAAATCGTAAATCTTTTCTTGCTTACAAAGTACTCTAATGTCTAAGTACTCGAATTTCGAAATCTGACCCAGCCTGAAAACAGTGTTGCCAACTTGGAAAAATTTCTGCAAAATCTGGTAGATTGAGAAGTCCATCTAGTGACTGAATTTGGTAATTAGTGATATAGTAGAAAATCTGGTAGAATTATGTTTTTCCCTGAGAGAAATAATACATATTTATTGAAATAATACAATATACGTATATTTTGATTATAAGTATAATTCCATTAAAAACGTTGAAAAAAAAAATGAACCACAGTAATAGACCCTCCATTACCGAGAAACAGAACTATACCTATGTATGCATGTTGCTATGATAGGTAGTAGGAATCTTGCACTCAATTTCTCTATAAACTTCACGATTCTGACATCAATTATGGTATATTAGATTTGTTTTTTTAAATTACTTGTTCAAAGCATTGCGTGCCTCGCCAACGGAGACGGCCCAGTACGTTTTACATTAGAAGCGTCCTCAAATAATTTTTAACACTTCCAATACAACCATTTTAGTGAATCCTACACCACCCGATTCCTATGCGTAAGAAAATCTGGTAGAATTTTGGTAGATTTCAAATGGCAATCTAGTAGAAACCACTGTCTGTCTGTCGGCAACACTGCTTGCAAAGCAGCCACGAATCAGATTAAAAACGCTCAGAAAAGAAACACAGGAGCAGGACATTAACACTTTCCGTCCTGGACCGAGTAAATTTACTCCCGACGAGATTCAAAGGAGGCACCGTGTAATTTGATACCCGATAGTCTCAAAACGTAAAGTATCCGCTCCTGAACGCTCGAGACAAAGAAATCAATGTAAATTAATCGTTCAGTGTTACACTATATCCTTCTAATTAACAAACTTGGGAGAATATATATTTCTAGTTTAAAAGTTCTTTTTTTACGCTGTACTAGCACGTTATAAATATAAAATGTTAAGAATACGATTTTGAATATTCAAATAATATACGACGGTGTAGTAATTTTTGTATTAGTTATTTATTCGTGCAATAGTAATTACTTACCCAGTCAAAATAATTTCATTATAACTACTTGAGTTCGAACTCCATTCTCCACCAGATATTGGCCAATCCCTTTCGCTAAATCCGGTCTTCTTTTGAGACTTGGAGCCAACTGAATAAAAGGCAGGTACTAGGTCCGAAGGACAGTCAGCGAAGTATGCACAACACGTCACAGGTGATTCGTGTATGTCCATTGGATATGGATTTTCGAAACATGGAAAGCCAGGAGTTAATAAATCTATCACAACCAAATCATTTTGTACGAGAACCACGACAGCGTATGGATCTTGATAATCTGTACAAATAAAAAACGCAGAATTAATTATCCTAATTACTTCAGACAGATTACGTGTAACTAGAATTATTACGATAATTACAATCTTAGTAAATTAACAAATAAACTTAACACCTTATCGACACTGTGATGAAAACTCATAAAATTGAATCGCAATTTTTATTTTGAACAATTAAAACATTTGAAAACAAAATTCTACTTTAGACTTCTCCTTGTTTTCAAAGGAAGTAATAACTTTTTAATAATGTGTTCAAGAGCCTGTGTTGATACAACATTTTTTCCTTAATTTTGTTCATAGAATATATGGGTAAGGTTTTTCGGGGGGGGAAAACTGAGTATAATCTTTATAAACTAATTTTTAATTTAGACTATTATCAAAAAGAAAAGTGTGACTGAGAGTGATTAATACATTTGTTTGGTAGGCGTAAATACGCTCACTGACAATGAGACGTGTACTAGACCTGTCGATATCGTCTTTAAACCATATTGGAAATAATGTATATGTATATGGAAGTAACATATGTGTAACATATATCAATGGTGCGAACAATCGACTGTAATAATAGAGCAAGGTTCGCTAACTCTTTAGTAGAACACTGCCACGTTAATTTCAAAGATACCATTATAACAAAAGGCTTAATTTATAGACAAAATGTTGAGAAATATCATTTGTAATCTAGAAACAAGATGAAATTTACAAAATAAAAATTCCTCTGTAATTTTTAATATTCGTACAGAATCAGTTTTCCAAATAAAATAAAAAGAAAAATCTATTATGATATGTCAATCCTATATTAACCCGAATACAGTCGACACAGCACTCGAATACAGCATGATACGTATTTCGCTAACAGTATCCATCTTACGAACGAAAACTTTTCGAATAAATCTCGTAAATAGCAATGCTAGAACTATTAACCCTTTGCCCTCCGGGCATTTTTAGATACGATCGAATCTAATCTACTTTTCCAGCAAACCTTCCGAAAAGCAAACGTGCTATTTTGGAACGGAAGCGTTACACAAATGCTTATGAGTCTATTTATTTTTTATACTTTTCCTCAATTTTCTGCGTTCTAATATAAACAAAGCTTAAATGTCGCGTTTGAAAATACTCTGGTAAATTAAATATGTCTCCTCAGAGGGGACAGCGGAGTGCAAAGGGTTAAGGCTGCTAATTTAAAGATACAATTGTTATAATATACCACTTGTCCAGGGACTTTCACATAGCGTTATGAAGTCTATCACATTATGTTCCATTTCTAATACAGTGGTAGTTTTTCCGTGTATCACTGTTATGCTTGGAGTTCGGCCAGTTGTGTCGTACGCCAAACCACCAGAAAATATAACGTATGCCTCCCTGAATTGATAAAATAGTACAGTGTAAACAACGATTTGCAATTACTGTTATGAATAATAGTGCGAGTTAATTATCTTTTTTAACTGAAATACTTCATCCTTTAAACCAAAAATGAATTTAGCTTGCAGTTCAATTAACTTTAATCACATTTGTTACGAATTTGTGGAGACGAGTTCAAAATCTTCGACACTTCATGCACGGAAGTTATTCAATTAATCGAAGGAAAAGTAAGCTGCATCTTACCCTGATCTAGAAAGTTTCCATTCAACCTTTTGAATCGGTTTGCAAGGTTCTGGTTCGCCACTCTTAGTTGTTTTCGCTGTAAAAAATGCACAAATATATACAAGGTGTTCGGTAACGGGTGGTACAAGCGAAAAGAGGGTAATTCTACATGAATAAAAATAAGTCTAAAATATAGAATAACATTTTTTTATATGAGGCTTTGTTTTCGAGGAAATCGACTGGATTTTCGCCGGATACGCATGCACTAGATGACTAGATTATGTCATGGTTGAACGAATCCTGATACGAATCATATTGGCCGGTATTTTTAAACAATTTTTCCATTAATAAAATAAATTCTTAAATATTACATGCTGTATTATTAGTCATAAATCTATGACATACGATTTGTATCGAGATCCGTTCAACCATGTCATAGTCAAATTTACGCGTACTCGAAGCAAATTTAAAGTCGATTTTCTCGAAAACAAAGCCTCGTATGAAAAAATTTTATTCTACATTTTCGATTTATTACTTCATGTGGAATCACCCTCTTTTCGTTTGTACCACCAGTTACCGAACACCCTGTATTTTCTTTTATTTATACAAAGAGGTGGGATACAAAATTCAGACAACAGTACTTTTATTTAATGTAAAATTTGCACTATTTGGATCCAAAAAGTTACGAGTTCTGTATGTTTCTAAGAGATATCTTTTTCATAAATCGTGGAATAAAGCGGAGCTTACTCGCCGTAGCCAGCCACGCTACTCCCTAGATCAATGGTTCTTAACCTTTTTGAAGTCAGGGAACACTTTTGATTGTATGAAAAATTTGCGGAACACCAATCAATAATTAATGATCCCAAAAACAAACAAAAACATCTCGCGTAGAAATAAATATATTTTAGAAAATATGTTATTAAATATATTTAATATAAAATACATAGTTTGTATATTTGATGAAATAGAAAAATACTATATTATATAAATAGAAAAAGAATACACAGACATGACTTTTATTAAAAATTAATCTGATTATTACATAACAGAAAAAATAAAATTAATTACAAATAGAGGGTTTCTCATTATAATCTTTCCACGCGATTATCTCGAATAATAAATGCATCACAGGCAAATTACTAGGGAAACTTTAGAACAAGTTGAACTGTCATTTAGGGATAGAATGCAAGTGCTGCATAAATGTTCACGGTCGTACTTTTGAATTTAAAAGAGAAGAAACAATTTCTGAACATGCAGTGAAGACATTTCAAAATCAACATAATGTAGATCAATGGATTTGTCTTGAAGTAAGCTATCTGTCTAGCGTGAAAAAAAAACTACATTTCCATTTAAAAAAACAAAGGTTACCTTCAAATCTCGGAAGCGCCTCCACCCAGAAAAAAACAGTATACACCATTCAATGTCCCCTTTCAGACAGAGCATGTTTCGTTCAAACATTTTTTCGAATAATGAATATTTTGCGAGATAATCGCGTGGAAAGATTATGAGACACCCTATATTATACAGGATGGGCAGGAAATCGTAGTACAACCGGGCAGGGGGTGATTCTACGTTAAAAAGGAAGAAAATATTGTACTAAATCGTTTGCAAGTCGAACAAACTTTTAAGTCGATTTTCACGAAAACGGAGCTCCGGATGGAAAAATGTTATACCGAAATATTGTCTTCTTTTTTAACATAGAATCACCCCCTGCCCGGTTGTACTACGATTTCCTGCCCACCCTGTATGTATGTAAATTCTTGAATGAAATTTATTTAAGGGTACAATCATTTATCCACGATTTTCTTATCCACATTTTATTAATTATAACATTATATTATTTCAAAAAACAATTCGGTTTTCATTATTTCGCGGAACACCGGTTGAAAACCACTGCCCTAGACGTAGACCAAACATCGCCCGCCCTATATTCTATTTTTCCACGACGCCTCTTATATCTTGGAGATGGTGGTTCTGACTCCACAATCATTTAAAAAGCGAGAATAATAAGTGACTTTTTGTATTGTCATTACATTTTTCCTAACTAACACTAACAAAAAAATTGAAGAAAATTCTTTTATTAATCACAAATTTCTGATTTTGATAACAATTTTGAATGCTAACGATAGTAATACAATACTTGTATACAGGGAGTCCCGTAACTAGTGTAGTAGTCGGAAATGGGGGGTAGCTGAGACGATTCTGAACAACAATTTCCTTTGCAAAAATGTCGGATGGAGCTTCGTTTCCGAATTATTAACGAAAAACACTGCGTAGAGCGCACGATCAGACGTGATTCGTTCTAGTCCGACATCCCGGCTCGAGGTTATCCTATCACGGCTGAGCGCGCGCTCTACTCGCGCTCTGATTGGTCAGTGTTTTTTGTTAATAATTCGGAAACGAAGCCCTATCTGACATTTTTGCAAAGGAAATTGTTGTTCAGAATCGTCTTACCCCCCATTTCCGACTCCTACACTAGTTACGGGACACCCTGCATAAAAAAGGGAAATATACATAGAAATATAGGAGGAATCAGAAGAGAGAAATATATAATTTTACTCACCGTGAGGATGCGTAACGTTTGTTGGTTTCAACTGACGCACCGTCCACGTTGACAACGAACCGTCAGTGTGACTGCACATAAATTGTTTACCTTCGTGATGCCACGATATTGATCTTAATGGTGCGTCAGCGTGACATCTGTAATCCGCGTTCTTTGTCTTTAAATCCCAAAATACTATCTGCCCTGATTCGTATCCTATAAGCATCTGAAAAACAAAATTGAAAAGTATGAGCGACGAACTGGCCTGAACAATGAAAAATATCTGTTTCGAAAACTGGAGCTAATTCTAAGGGATAAGGTGTAATATATGTATAGTAATGCTCGGTTATCGGTAGCAGGCTTGAAAATTGCTCGGTCCTCTCACAAACTGGCTAACTCATTTCTTAACGAATTGAGAACAGGAGTGAAACATGCCTATTCAGAACACATGGGATAGAAATTATTTAAATATGATTGATTTCGATGTCACGTTCACTGTACAAATCTCGGTCGTTAGATTGAAGTTAACTTTTGATTAAAAAACGAAAAACATAAAATTTCAATGTTCTATTTTTTTTAACGAGAGATATAATTAGATGAAGCAACTAATTGATCCAGGAATTGGTGAGAATTATTCCGCGACTAATTAAGCGAGCAACGTCCGTGATAACTAACTGGGTATTACTATACATAGATACAAGGTATAATATGTATATATACCTATACATACTTTTTGTAATAAAATGTAATTTCATAATACACTGATACAATTTATCGCATAAACAAAGAAATACAAGTTACGTACACACAAGAATAAATATGAAAGAACATAGTGCAGAATGGTTCGCAACAATTTTACATTATCTTGAATGTAGAACGATGTGGTTACTTGGTTACAACTGTGTATTGGAATCGTGTGAAATCTTGACTCGTAATATGGGTAGTTGATGAAGTTCTGGTTAAATTATTGTGAGTCTTCTGAAGATCCGGTATTGTGCTTATGCTTGTTATGAGAATGCGTAATAAACAGATAAATGGTTGTGAACACTTTCTGGGTTTTTACTATTACTAAGGAACAGTTTTTCAACAACCATGATATGTTATATATAGAAAAGACATTTATGTTTATTAATGAACAATCTAACATCGATTAAGAAGCATAATTATATAAGTTTAAATTACTAGGATTAATTGGTATAAAAATATATAAGAAGGACTTTCTATACTTCGGTACACCTGCTTGCGTAAATAAATGCGAATTTAATGGAGGGAACAAGCGTAAACCTACCAGTGAATGACCGAATTGAATATACTTGAATATATTTCTTTATAACATGGACATAACTGTTCAAATTACAAAATCTATTTTTCCTGAAATTTTGATAAAAATAATGACTTATTTCTGTCGTAATTAAGAAAAAAGTAATTATAAAATACAAAACGCACGAAACCCCAGTAAAGGAGCTCGTTCTTTAAATGTTTCAAATACAAATTGCACTTATTGTTAGTAGGTATTAAAAGTGTAAATATACTTCAATTATAGAAATTTAATCATTTTTAAATTTATTATATGCATTCCTTTGGGTACTGATCATTAACTTGTGTGCAGTTAACCCCTTAACGCACTAATTAAAAATTCAAAAGCAGTCGTTTTTCCACCAAATCTTTTATTCTCTATTTTCTTAAAATACAAAAGAACATTAACAAATCTTGAGAAAAAAAAACTGTTGTTTCATGCAAAAAGAAGACTAAAATTGCACCTACTTCGCTTAACCGAGTTAACTCGGGCAGCGAAAAAGAAAAAACTTGAAGGATAAAAAAAATATTGAAAAATAAACTTTTAGTCAAAATTTACGACGGTATGGTAAATGTTGTATCGCACAACATTGTCTAACGAAAAACCAAAACTGCAGATTTCAGGAGTTAACTCGGGGGCGCGGAAAAAAGTCGTTTTCTTAAACTCGACTTAACTCGAGCGAGTGCGCTAAGAGGTTAATTACTGGTTCGTTTATCCTAAATAGTGTACGAAGAGAAACAATAATTAAATACAATTATTTTCTATGTGAAAAATGATAAAGCTTTCATGTATCTTCAATTTTCAAATAAAGTACACAGGTGTTGAGTAACAATATTTTTAATCGCAAGCTATTTAATGACTTTAATCTTTATATCAAATGCTGAGAAAGGGATTCTGAATTAAATAGGAAAAATTAGTGTAAAAACTATAGATTTTGGGATGTATTATGTACGTACGTAAAAAATTTCCCATACATACTTATTATCATATTTTTTTTTTCCAAACAACTATTTTGTGTAGAAACATAATTTGTTAGAATTTGTTGTTTACTGCCTCGAAATTTCGAATACACGTCTTACCTTTAATATCGTTTAAACTTCAAATACCAGTAATATGAAGATTAAAACAAAAATTTCTTTAACATTATTGTTCTTTAAATTACTATAATGGAACATATACCTATTTAAAATCATCATACGCGAAAGAGATATTTACTTAACATTTGTTATGCAAATTTTAAATGCTTTATCACTCAATTGTTTATATTTCAACTTGAATTTTCCACAGATTCAGTTAAAATTGAAATCTGACATTTTGTTTAACTTGAATAATAAACCATGATTTGTTTAATTATTTCTACTTATCTTTATTATTTACAGTACTGTGCAAAAGTCTTAGGCCACTGCATGAAATTTGTTTCATATTTGAACAGATCTATATCAATGACACTTATTTGTTATCATGCTGTGTATCTTGATAATGATCAAGTGAAAAGTTATTTCACAGATTTAAAAGATAAAGAAACATTAAAAATTATGATCTGGCCACCTCAAAATCCAGATCAAAATATTATTGAACATGTTTGGGATCATTTGCACAGAGCACGAAGAAAAAGTCCAATGGAAATAATTAATAAATTATACGAAAGCTGTATAAAAATAATTGATGCGCTAATTAACACGTTGACTGCCACGTCACCCATATTCGGGTGACGCTTAAATTTCCATAGCATTATTAATATCTTTTTAATTGCTTAACACGTTGACTGCCACAGTGAAAACGGACGTGGGTAGTCAGACACGTTGAAATCCTAATTATTAACAATACAATCAACTACTTTTCAAATTTAACTTTTCAATTCGATAGCTAGCATTATTAGCTTAATGTTAACGCTATCCCTGGTTTATTTTATCATTTCTGTTGGTAATTATTTGATTGTAAAAAATTTCGGGTGCCGGTCACCGGTGACCCCCGTGGCAGCCAACGTGTTAACTAGAAATCGTCGTATCAGGTACTCGAAATTCGGAATAATCGAAATTACGAAGAACTGTAATAATAATAATAAGTAAAATTTGATCAAAATAAATGCTTTGCCTGATCAAATTTCCAGCGCCTTTAGCGTGGCAGTCAAAGTGTGAAGGCGAAAGGAGGCCACACCAAATATTGAAGCTTTAACCAAATTTATAACAAAATTACATTCTATTATTCGCACACTGTATAATAATGTTAGTATAAGAAAATATACATATATGCTCAACCTAAATGTGTGTTCGTGTTTCAACTATCAAAGACGTAAAACTGTAACGTAATATAAGTAGTCTAACACTTTTGCACAGTACTGTATATGTATACCAAGGTTGGTCAACTCGGTGCCCAGTTATTTTATCGTCCTAGTAAATCGCTTAGCTGGAGTGTCTAAATCAAGTCCCAAAGTTAGGTTAGATGATCAAATGTAACAAATATCAGAAAAAAAGTTAACTGTAAGAGAGTAGAAAAGGAAGTGACCAGCTTTTCCAATCTTCTCAATAACTTGGACTCTGCCCGAGGATAATCGAGAATAGCTGTAGATTAAAGATGGAAGGCCATGAGTTGCCAAGGCTTGATGTACGCAATGAATTAAAATATTTATACATTTGGTGATAAACACATAAAAGAATTCAAATTTCTGACTATCGAGTAGCTATTAATACCTTTAGAAACATGTATTCGTACAAATGCGTGCGAATGCGTATATTATTAATGAACTCGTGTACGAAGTATTAAAAAAAAAAAAACGAGTGATTATGATTGCGAGACAAGATTTTTATTAAGCTTTCGACGAACTCTGTAATCTAACATACTGTGACATCGCTATACTTGTTAAACCGATACAAAAGTAATGGGATTTTTTAAAGAAAATAAATTAAGATGAAATTATGTTAAATATAGGAGAAATATAATTTTGTTATAATATCACAATATACAAGCTATTAGTTTTTGTTTTTAATTACTTACAAGTATGAATGAAGTCAATTATACATAAAGGAATAGAGAGAAATCTTAATAAATAGTTAACCTGGAACGTTGAATCGGCAACAAATCAATTAATGGTTGTTTAAATTTTATTAGACATACAAAACGATGAGATTTCATTTAAAATTCCAAATTAAATCATGAAAATTGAAAACTTCTAGAGAAAAATTACATACCATACCTTAATTGTTATCTTTAATACATCTAGCGTTCAAATGGCAAACAGTCAATTCTAAAGTACTTGACTGGCGAAAAATACTTAAGGTAAGGAGTTGGGATTGTTTGAGTTAATAAAGAAAAGCAGAAAGTATTAACCGTTTGAGTGCCACGGGTCTTTGCTGTTTCCCAATTGAAATGATGCGATGATACTGTTTTCTTATTTTATAATTTTATAAATTATTTTACCATTTATATTCTAAATTAATCAGTTTGTAAAAAATATTGATGTTCGATCATATATTATTAACAGTGTACTACGACAGGCGTAAAGCTGATACCGTGACACTATTCGACATGAAACAGAAACGGTTAATACTGAAATAATAATCCCATTACTTTTCCATCTGCGTAATAGTAAGTGTATCGGTAAAAAAAATTGAATCGTAGAATTCGATTAGGAGGGTTGTAACTTCATTAAAGATATTTTTTGCACGACAATTAGTAGCATGCACGCATGCACACACACAACATGCAAGCACACATGTCTGAGTTTTATTACGATCAACACGTTGAGAAAAAAATTACACTAAAAAGAGAGAGAGAGAGAGAGAGAGAGAGAGAAAGACAAAAAAGAAATAAAAAAAAAAGAAGGTGTTAGAATGAACTTTGAAAATATTATCCTAACATCTTGATTTCGTTTCACAGCTCGATAGGAATTTAAGAGAATAGTAAATAAAGGAATGTCACGTTATGGTAAGGATGGAGAATAATGCAAAATAAAACGTACTCAAAAACACGCGTACCTTGCTCAAATCTAAAGGATTATCACTCAAGTGTACTACAGCACCAGGATGGGTCTTTCTAGATCTGAAAAATATATATACATATATAATATATGTGCGTCTATATACGTGTAGTGTTGCTGAATAATGTGTATCATTGTGTTTATGTACGTCTCTTTATCGTGTAATTATGTAATATACGCAATTAGATTTCAGATAAGTTCGATCATGATTTCATTTTATATTGTAAAACATTCATATACTTTCATCTGAAACAGCCTGTATTCGGAAAAAAAGTTATTTCGACGTTATTCAATTTCTGAAAACAATAACAGAATTAGAAAGAAATCAAAAGAAAAAAGAAAGTAAGACGGATGCACTAAATACAGTAAAAGCTGTGCTTATGTGCATAATGCAATAACACGCACCATAAATGTTACCCAACCAGATCGTGAAATAACATTTCGAAACAGAAAGCAGAACTAAAGCAACCTATAATTCTTTTATGGTATCACATCCATTAAGAAGACCGCATTTTTATTTTTAAGCAAACTTATGAAAAAAAAAAAAAAATGTATAAAATCTAAAAATATTTGAATTTACAAAAAACGGAAAAATTGTTAAGTAATCCACCATAAATGTACTTCTTTTTAAGGAAAAATCATTTGAACAATATCGGCTTATTTATAATAAAAATATTAAAAAAATAAATAAATGCAACTGGGAAGTGCGCGAAATGTTGCATATTAAAAGCGTGTTCTAATTTGAGAAATTTTTTAAATTAGATTATTATTTTAATCTTGTTATGTGATTCTTTAACGAACAACTTTTTAAATAGATTTTTAAATTATAAACTTTATTTATTCATAGTAATTATAGTGAAAAATCGGTTGAAATAAGTAACTTATAACTAAGAAACGCTTGTATAATTGCATAAACATATGTATAGCTTTTCAACCAAATTTTTCAATCATCTTAAAGAACAAACTGATAAAAATTGCTAAAAAAAATAATAGCAAATCAATGAGCTTTACGTAAATTGATTAAAAATATACTAATATTTACTTTTTCGCAATTTAATGAAAAATCTTAGTTCCCATAACAATAATATTATTAATAATAACGATTAAAAAGAAAATAATATTTGCGGAAAAAGGAAATATTATAAAAACAATGCCTCAAGTAAATCTTAAAAATTATACATATCGTAGTTTATGAGTACATATTCGGCTTATTTAATGCTGAATATTGATCATTTTTATAAATATTGGATACTACCACCAGGACTTTTGCCTCTATGTTTTTCTCATATTATACGCATGGAACTAATATTTGTCTTATTCAAACAGAAACATTATTTCCCATCCTTCCCAAATAATACAAACAACTGAAAAAAAAGACTGTTATTTATAACGTTTATATTGGTAATTTTGTTGCAAAGAAACCCACTTCATTTTTATCTGAAAAACAAAATCACTTGCTTTTAAAAATAACCCACTCAAAGTGTTACACAGCTGTTATTCCATAACTATCAATGATATAAAAAATTGTAAATATAGAAATTACATGGTAAAATGGAATGCACGTTTTGATCAAAATGATTTTTTTTTTTACATTGTTATTTCCGAGATATGATGGTCAAGTTTCGTTTTTTTAAATTGAAGCACATATTTATTTTTAAATTATTTGATAGTACTTTTAAAAACAAATTCAATAACCATTAATGTATAGAACCGATTTTAATTAGTTTTCAAGATATAACGCTTACAAATTAACTGATTTTCAGAGGAAAAACGGTTCGAAAAGCGGCCTTATTGTTGTGGTAAGTACCACATGTTCGACACGCCTTCTTGAAACCGATACACACGAAGTTTTGCCTGTAAATCAGTAAATTTCTAACAGTTATATCTTAAAAACTAATTAAAAGCTCGTTTATACATTAAAGGTTAATAAATTCGTCTTAAAAAACACAATCAGGTGATCTGAAGATAAATATGTGGTTCCATTTGAAAAGCGGAACTTGACCATCATATTTCGAAAAGTAATTATGTACAAAAAAAAATTCCTTCTACCAAAACATACTTTCCATTTTACTATGCAATTTTTGTATTAACAATTTTTCATATGACCAATAGTTATGGAATACAGGGTGCACAGAATACTGTATACAGAGTGTTCCGTATCGAATATGTACAAAATTGTTGATGGTATACAAAAATATGTCAGATAAAAATTGAATAATTTTGAGGGATAAATGATTTAACAAATTATATATTTCTTTTTAGGTAGATCGATTCATCGACACAATCTAAGTAAAAAAGTATTAAAGCACAACGTTAAAAATGTTAAGTTAATAATATTCATGAATTGTTCAATTTTTTTTAGATAATTCTTTCACTATGGTAGAATTCAACGTAACACGCATATTATAGTAATGTCACGCATTCTTAATTAAATTATTTTTCATGAATGAAAATTCCTGTCAAGAATTTGAAAACGACAATACTTTATAATTAGTTTATTTGAATTTAGTACGAGACGCACGATTTTCAAAGACGTCTATTGATGCAACTAACAATGAAAGAATTACTACAAATAAATGTACAATTTCATCAGACCGAACATCAGATACTTTCAAAGACAGGCTGTCCCAGTTTTTCTCCACAAAACTTTACCTACATATTCTATGAACAAAATTAAGACATAGCAAACTTAGAACATAGGTTCTTAAACGCATTATTAACCCTTGATTAACATACGTGGATTAGTTTTATATATTCTCCTTCGGTGTCGATGAAACAAGCAGGACGTTGTCATTTTGTATCTTTGTTTTATAACTTTTTAATAATGCGTTTAAGAGTCTATGTTCGCATCAAATATTTTTTCTCGTAGAATACGTAGGTAAAGTTTTGTGGAAAAAAATTAGGACACCCTGTATGTATGTATGAAATTATTCATATCCGATTACATCCCTTGAAACCATTTAATCTTTAGCTGAAATTTTTCAGCACCATCGTCAATTTCATAGATATTTATATGGACTGATTAAAATTAGGTAGGTAATAATAATTATTACTGAAAGTTAATACCTTTACATACATTCACACGTTATGCATATGCACGCATTCTAATAATAACACGCCTGTGATTGCGAATTAGATTTAAAAAAATCTAATATCTCTCATCTTTTTGTAATCCATTTGAAAATGACCATAGTTAAATATATCTGTATCAAAATATTTGTTTCTCTATAAAATTGGAAAACAAAATTCAGGGTTGTGTGACAGAGATTTTTAAAAATTATTTCTGTTTTCACGTTAAGCCTTAATAAATAGTTTATGAATTTGCCAACATTTTAACATAACATTTTATCATAAATACAATGCGTGGATTACAATACTAATTTAAAGGTGATTTTGTTAATGAAGTTTCATAGCTCAACAAAGCAACAAAATGATAAATTTTATCTCAACTCAGCTTTTCAGATGATAATACGTTAACTGTGAAATTCTGTAATCTAAATTTTTATATTAGTAACACCAGAAATATAAGGAAACAAGATCAAGTATTTGGTTATTCGAAAGTATCACATTAAAATCTTTTATTTTTCATTATATCATCTTAAATAAGCAAATAACAAAATTTTATTTAAAGATTTTGTGAAATGATAACCCAACTTTGTTCACAAAAAATAATAAAATAGATAGTTACAGGCTATTGCAAAGTACAAGATGAACAAAAAATAACAATATCACGTAGAAAAATTAATCCTTTTAATTTGGCGCTTATTCTCAGAAAACTAGATATTTCTTTTCCTTCCGATTATCGTATTTTTATCATTTATAAACATTATTATTCAGGTCTGTAAACTACAATTTATTAGAGATGACAAGTTAAAGGAAAAATTAACATTTCTCAAGAAAAGCACTTTTTAACTGGGAAAGGATATTTCTATAAAAGTTTTAAATAACGGAATTCCAAAACAGTGTTTTTATCTTAATAATTTTAAATAAACGTGTATTTTTTTATCGTCCCTATTACCTCTAATAATACCGGTAAATTTTAACACTCGAGTTTATGAATATTTTTTCCATTACTGATACAATTTCATATAATTTTATGCACCAAAGGTAATCTTTCTCTCATATTTCTTTTCAGTTTAATAAATATAATATTTTAAAAATCTTATGTTTGTGTTTATTGATTTATACCTAATTAAATCTGTTTTTAATCAGATATTCCACATACGTAATTAAATACTTTCAACGTATACTGCGATGGAAAAATCTGATATTCGAAAAGGGGTGTCCCAAAATCATTTTTAAAAGCTTTATGATTTTCTTTTTCCTGGAAGTAAAATAATTGTATTTTTGGCGTCGAAAATGAAGTTTATACACTACTGATTAGCTTTACATCAATATCGCGATTTTATGCACCAAATCAAGTTTAAACATTCATTATTCCGATATACAATTTTGACAAATACACCCCTATTCCGAATAATTTTCTAATTCCTATCTTGTATTTAATTTTGTTCTTCAACTACGATTAGATAGGCATCTATCTGTGCTTATTCTGATCATTCTTGTGTATGGTATTATATCAGTGCTTCATCTATCAGTTCAATATAGTATCATCAATCCAGTATAAATCATTCAACTGAATAAATAAAATTTGTAAGCATTCAATGTTTCGTTACAATAATTAACACATTCAACAAACTTATAAATCCCTGTGTTCAGATTTTCGGTGAGTGTATTAATTATGTGTAATAGGAAATTCAGAATGTGGAGCTGATATGTTTCCTCGATTTTGTTGCAAAATTTTCAAAGATTTTTAATTTTAGATACACCACAAAAATACCGGTTACGAAATTATAAAGAAACTGGCTGTATATATTATAATTATAAACATACATTTATTCGACGATTCGCAAACTTTTACAAACAGGTAATTGAAATTTTAACTTATTTTTGTTTCAGGAGAGATTCTTGTTGCTGGGCGAGTCATTTAAATCGATCCCCTCAAATATGTTCGAAATTATTATTTATATAAAAAATATCTCGAATGAAAGTTGTGTGGTTTCTTAGAGCGACACATGTCTTATATGACAATTTTTTTAACATGGACGTATAAATGATATATGAAGATCATTGATGTAATTTTAAAACGTTGAGCGCGATGCCAGTCCCTGGGGACTGACAGTGGACATTTCGTTTGGAAATTTCCAAATATTAAATTTCGAAATTTTAAGTTTCCAAAGTTCAAACTTTTCCGGTGGGACCGGCAGTGTAAAGGTTAAAAAATAAATGTTGTAATATAATATAATATAAATGAGCGGGCTGAACAGAAAGGACGAATAAAAAAAAATATTCAGCTTTGTATACTGAAAAATAATTTTTAACAAATATTTGAATTGCAACATTACAATACACTGGGAATGCATTACAAAATTAATTCAAGCATAAAAGCGATCGGATGTCGCGTATAATATACTGAACACTGTAATAATAGAATTCAAATATCTCCTCAACAAACGATCTTTTGATATACACAATTTAATACTTTTTTATAGGAAATGACAAGCTGGATCTACTGGGGTATTAAAAAATATAATCCTGTTTTAAAAAATGTCCTCAGTGCATCCATTTGTACGAAATTTTTGTACAGCAAATTATTTCCCCCCAGAAACCGGCAACTTTCATTCAAAACATTTTTTTTATATTATAAATACAATTTCGATGATATTTGAGGGGATTAATTGAAATGATTCATCCCGTAGATGTTTCGTTCCACAGTTAACGCGTTAAGGAACAGGAGTCGAAAATGAAATCAATGGCGCTCCGTTGCACTCCGAATATGTGTGTATATCGCTTTACACTATTTCCTCTACACACGTATCTAAATGCATTGTTTGTCGTTTATGAATCGTATCAACAAGTTGCTGGATCAATAAGCATCTGCTTACTTACATTTCGATAGCCTTGTTCCAATTAACTACATATCCAGAAAGGACGAATGTCTCGATGTGGAGTACATGTATGTTTCCTCGTTCGGTGCCGACGTACAGCCATTTACTTTGCAGTGGTAGATGGATGCACGTTATTCTGTTTAAAATAAGACAATACACCAATCGATTATTTCAAGTAAAGGAAACGCTTCTCAAGTGGGCGACGTTTAATTTTGCGATAACAACAGTCTCTGATATTCACGAAGGAAATGAATATCGAAGAATATTTTTAAACGTCGATTAGAGATAAATTAATATAATATCGATTAATTATTTGCACAATGGAGAATCGACTGTTCATTGCACTAGGAGGCACATCCATTTGGTTTTGAGTATCAAAATAATAAATTTATCAGGTATTGGATAATTCGTAACTTAATGCGAAAAATTAATGTCGAGTTAGCCCCCCCCCCCCCTCCCACCTTGCAAAAATAAAGAAACAAGTACATGAAAATTATGAGCTTTCATATTCTGCAAATTAAAAATTTCGAGCTAGTCAAACTAAGCAGGAATTTAAAAATTTCAGTGAGGGTGCTGTGTCGACGTCGACGTTGCAGAATATGAAAGCTCATAATTTTCATGTACTTGTTCCTTTATTTTTGCAAGGTGGGAGGAGGGAGGGGGGGCTAGCTCGACAGACGTATGCGAAGCTATTATTGTAGGAAAAAGAATAAATATTCGTTTATAATTGAACAAATATTCAAATGACCAACTGAATTGTTGATGGATCAAGATTCGAATGCAAATGTTCCACTTTCCAGTTGGCGATTCGAAGTATTAAGATATTTAAACCGTCGGCAATATTCTTTTCCTAGCTTTTATCCTCGAAAGGCGAAACCAGGTCAATCATGATTTTGATTTAGGAAACGTGTGCAACGGTGCTTCGACTAAAACACAAAAAGTTTCTTAACAAAAGAATTTCATAGATTGGAAAATAATATATGAAGGAACAGTTGAAAGTTTGGAAAATGAAAATGAAATAGAGCTTGAGATAAAAATGAGATCAACCTTTTATTCCATAAAATAACTTCATTTCCTCCTCAAGCAGAGGAAAATCTAATCCAAACTAATACGAATGTACCACACACGTTGAAAATGTCATGCATAGTAATAATATATTTTTGCAAATATCTCGAAAAATAAAATTAAATTATATATGTTAATGAAACAGTTATTCAAAATGATAAGGTTATTGAAAAAACGAGGTTTCTCCCTTATTTTAAATATTTACCTTGGTTTAAACAAAAAATAAAAAACAATTGTAGCACCTTCTTTTATGTGAATACAGGATAAACCTTCTATAAACTAATCTTAATCCTTCCCACATCTTGGAATTCCTACGTTAAATTCTTGCTGTCCTGAGTGGTTCGCCATACAAGAGTAATAACTAATAACTTAAATAATAGTATTTACTTTGTTTGATTGTTATAGCAGTTATCAATATGCTACGAACTTGTTTTAGG
The DNA here is from genome assembly GCA_943735885.1 of Stelis phaeoptera. Lineage (NCBI taxonomy): Eukaryota > Metazoa > Arthropoda > Insecta > Hymenoptera > Megachilidae > Stelis > Stelis phaeoptera. The sequence continues at coordinate 6,672,261 of OX030930.1, forward strand.
GTAATGATTACAAAATTGAGCAAAAAAATGTTAACTTATGTTAAATATCTTTTAACATCAGTGTGCCCAATAATAACCTAGGTATAACATAAGTAGAAACTGTTATACTTGCGTATATGGTATTTATATGGTATGTTAAAAAAGAAACCGTACTTCGATGAAAAAATATTTATTACCACACGAGAAGAAAATAAGATAATGAGTCGTCTACGATTTTTTTTTTTTTTTTAATTTGTTAAAGAACTATAGATTTAAGTAAATTATGCATGCAACGAATAAAAATCTTTCAGTTTATTGCAGTTATATTTCGATGATCATAATTTTTACCACCTTTAACGGTTTGTAGTTCATGACTATGTGTTGGAGTTTTCGTATTAGCGCGCTCTACTAGAGAATTCGCGGACCTCCGATTTTTTTTTGTACACTTGGCAGGCGTTGCGTTGGCGCGGACACGCGGATGCACTCGCTTCCGTCTTCCTCTCTCGGTTCGTTTTTCTTTTCTAATACGTAGATCGCATAGTTATAATATTCGTTTTCTTGTGTTAATTAAATTTATTCTTAAACAAAACTGTATTCAATATTAAAACCCATCACTATGTTAAAACATCTTTTGCGGGTGCGGTTTGGACTGCGCGAACACCGAGAGCGGGCATATTTGTTATATTTGAAAAAACAAACAAAAAAGAAATATTGACACTCACGATTTTCTGCATTTTCAATATTAAAAATTCTGCGACTGTGATCTCAGTCTCCCGATGAAATTATGAAAACGCATCGTTTAGTAAGTGTGAGATTTGTTTTTTATTGAGTAGGAGGTAAGAGTGAATGGAAAATTTTTTAAATGTTGGTATGAATGGATGCAAGTTGGCAGAAGTGCGAGAGTTGGTATGACTGAGTGCGTGAGTGGGTAGAAGGAGATTCCGGGGGAATTCCGGTGAGAGGTGTAAAGAAAAGAATCGAAAAGCATAGCGCCACAATGTGTACAGATAAAGTTGATATATATTGTTATTATTAATAAAATCAGAATATAAGTTAGGATAAAGAAAGAAAGTGTTAAATGTCTATAATTCCCACAAGTTGGTCCCTCTAACTTTTGAAATAAAACAAAACTCAAACCGTTCGGTTCAATTTCAACAAATATATTTTTGAAATGATCGCTTACATCGGAACAATTTTCATGAAATTAAATGTTTCTAATTCGAGTTTGCTAACGTTGAAAATATTAAATGAAGCAAATGCACTTTATTAAAAGATTGTACTGAAGAATTATCTACTAATGTAGCGTGCTATATATATATTTTCATCATCAGAAGTTCGATTTCTTATCGGGCCGCTTACATATTAATGTATTAAATTAACTACAAAACTGACCTTTCTTTTTGAAATTTAAGACTCTGCACAACCTGTGGTATTTTTTGCCGAAAATTCCATAGATGTAAAGTGTCGTTCGCAGTGGCAGAAACCAATGCTCCTTCGTTGATTAAAAACTGTAACTGTATCACTGCCGTGCATCCCTCGTGCTTTACGTGTGCATCTACCCCTGGTCGGCCAAGACTATTTTTTTTTATTATTATTATTATTATTAGTTAAGGAAAATAACAAGAATTCGTATATTATAAAAACTTAGTAGATTTATTTTAACAATTACCAACATCATGATTTTGAGAATCAGAATTAAAATCATAATTTAATGAACAGGTAATACGTGTTTCTCTTTGATATAATGGAGTACCTTCCTTAAAATGAGCAGAATAAAAAAATAATTAACAACAACTATATATACATATATAATTATGTAACAGTAATAATTAAAAACAACTTGATATTATTATTTTTCTATTGTATTTCGTTAAAATGAAATTTATTTATAAATACTTCTATTAATATCATTTTTATCTGAAGTGGTATTTAAATATGTAGTTGTTTATTAAAATTTAAAGATCTGGATGAATATTTATATATGCTTAAATAAATAAAAATACCAACAGTGAAATATAAAAAATTATAGCGACCTCCTTTGTTACTGCCTAATTTAAATGTGGCCTCTAATGGTAAAAAGGTTCCCCACCTCTGGTCTTTGCTAACAAACCACAAACATCTGCTGAGTTGAAAACAGAAATCCAACGTGTTATTGGTGAGATTAAGCCAACTGACTTGGAAAAAGTCTTCGAAAATTTGATCAAAAGGGTTATGCCAGCACAGTCGCGGCGTGCATTCGGCCAACATCATATTCCATAATTAATCTCAACATGTCTACTTTATAAATCAATAAAAATAGCCCAATTAAATAATAATTTACTGTGTTTCATTTTAAAATTAAATCCGGCATACCCGATGAGCCACCCTTTATTTAAAAATATGATATAATATTTCCAAATGGAGGTAAAAAGTTAAAATATTGGTAATTATCTAACATTATTAAATATTAGGTATTTCATACTAATAACGTTACAACTGGTATTTATATTAACTGGATAGATGTAATTCGGTATGATATTTGAATAAGAGTAAAATCAATACAACAATGGTGAAGGCAGGGAAATACTTTAATTTCTACAGCTTCAGCAGAGCAACGAGCTTCTTCCACTCCACATCCTTTTCCCTCAAACAGATTGTGACAAAAGAGGATAATCTCTTTCAGTCCGTTTTCCTCAAATAGACTGTGATAAAAGCGAATAAACCCCTTTGTCACAATCTATTTGAGTGAAAGAGACGCGAAGCAGCAGAAGTCTGGAACTCCGGTAAAAAAAGCCGGTGTGGACTGCACTCCACGACCTCATCCATTTGTTAGCAATTTTCTGAGTCACAAGAGTAACACATCAAAAGATGAATTATGTTCTATGAGACTGATCTTGTCACTCAGGAACATGAATAGTCGGCAGACAAACAGAAGGATAAGCCGTACCCATCGACTTAGGTAATATAAGCGAAGCGAAAACACGAAAAGATTCAATTCTTGATTAACGATCATTCTCTGTACGCATTAAAAACGTTCCTTTGTAAAAGCGAATTAAAAGAAGTATATGCAAAACAGTTCAGACTAATCATTGCCAGTGTGATTTGACGGCATTATCTATACAGGGTGGTCCATATATCTTGAGACAGGTCAATATCTTCTAAACAGTCAGGGGGCAAATTGGATGATTGGAATGGAGTTTTTCAGTGGGCAGTCCTGAAGGTCATATGAAGGTCAACTTAATTTTTTTAAATGGAACCCACCATTTTTTATTATACTATCATATTCTCTAGGAGAAAATAGGTAACTTTAGTCCGAAAGATTTTTTCGTGGGTCGTCAACTTCCCGAGATGAACTATTAAATATTTAAGAGGATGTAATGGGTAAAAACACGTATAAGAAGCATTGTATTTATAATCGCATTATAATTTTCGACAGAAATTTTTATCTATTATTTAAGAAGGTGCTCAAAGTGTTGATGCTTCCGTTCACGCAAGTACAAATACAAAGAAGTGGCTCGAAGATGACCATGTGGACGTTATGGCCTGGCCATCTCGTTCACCGGACCTTAATCCTATGGAAAACTTATGAGGGATACTTGTATAACACATTCAGTAGCTTGTTCGGTTTGTTTTTCTGAAATTTTTCTCTTACATACAGTGAACACTCGATAAATGCTCGCAATCGTCTGTTCCGTAAATGATACATTTTTATCTCCACCACTAGGGGGACCCCCCTTGAACCAATGAGGCGAAGTATAATTGGAGACGTAGTGGCTTTCTTTAACACATTCAGTCCTGGGGTAACATGTCAGTGGAGATAAGGAAAAGCCATAAATCATAAATTAGGGAACGGCGCTCTTTTGATGTCTCGAGCGCTCAGAAGCGGATACTTTGCGTTTTGAGGCTGCCGTGCATCATATTACATGTTCTTTCGTGCTTGAGTAATTTTACGACCTCCTTTTAAATCTCGTCGGAAGTAAATTTACTCGGCCCCGAACTGAATGTGTTAAAGATTTTTATTGCCTTCGTCGCCTTCGTTTAAATGTCCGTTTCAGTGTGACCACACTAATGCACAGAAGAAAGTTTTTTATTTTTTAATTTTTGTTAATAGAAAGTTCACTATCGTGTGGGGGAGATTTTTCTGATTAAAATGAGACTAAACACGATATAAATCGGTTCATATTTAGGTTATAAGATTGAATGAAAAATAAGAAATAAGAAACTGCAGTGGTACATTTATCGAACAGGGGAAACGAACAGAACCTCCTGTCTCATAAGTGTTTCAGTTTCTGATCATTTACGGAACAGTGGAAGCATCCCGTTCGAGAATTAGCTACCTCCTGTTCGATAAATATAGCCAGCACCTCAAATCCGTCGTTCTTTGATGTTTCCGTACAAAGAAAAGGACAGCACAAGACAGATAAAAAGAGAGAAATACTCGCAAGCACAATATTTAACCCAATATTATGCTTATATCGTGTTTAGTCTCATTTTAATCAGAAAAACCTACCCCACGCGATAATGAACTTTCTATTAACAAAAAGTAAAAAATAAAAAAGTTTCTTTTGTGCATTAGTACGGTCAGACTGACACGGGACATTCGGTTTTCAGTCCCTCTTCCATCTTTAGCTACTGACCCTTTTTACGTTCGACTGCGTCGGCAAGCTACAATCAAATTCGAAAAACGATTCTCTTATTCCATAACTGTTGCGGAGCGGACCCGACAGTATTAATCCTACAGTACGCATTGATGCATCAACCGCATTTCTCTTTGATATTTTATTACTCAACAGCATACAACTATCGTGTAGTCGGAACCAGCTTTAGAAAACACTTCATCGTTTTTCTTTACGTTGATTGTGACGTTCGTTATCAATATATGGCTGGCCGGGGATTCTTTGATTCTTTCGTGGCCTTTCTCGTCTGCGCTTGATGACATACATTCCGCTGAAAGCATCAGCATTTTTGTTACTTTTGCCTTCTTTGTAACGAATTGCGTAATATATTCTAATTTTAACCTCCGTCTGATTAAACCTTGGATCCTTTCAGCCAAATAACCATGTCAAAGATTTACCATCGTATACACGTGTAGCCTAAAATATTGTTCTGCCCAAACAATAGCTAGAAACTCCTATTCTGTAACGCTGTAATTAATTTCAGTTTTGTTTAAGATCTTACTCGCGTAAGCTACCGGTAGTTCATTTCCTGAACGTTGCTGCGATAATATCGCGCCTATCGCTTTTCCTGAAACGTTTGCTGTTAACGTAAAAGGTTCTGTAAAATCCGGATACTGTAGAAGCGGCGCTGTTGTTAATTTTTCTTTTAGTAGGTCGAAAGCTTCCTGTTCCAGATCGGTCCACCTAAATCCCGTTCTCTTTTTTTTAGTAACTGTGTAAATAGCTTTGCAACGTGGGAAAAGTGTTCTATGAAGTTTCGGTAAATAAATAGCTAATCCAAAAAAAAAAAATGTTAGAAGAAAAAGTTATTGTATCCGATGGGGCACATATTCTGATTGGTGAAAAATTTTGCTCAAGGTCATTTTTTTCGAGATTACAAGGTCATCGATGTTTTTTTAAATGGAACCATATATTTTTGTTATCATACGATGATAGCTGAGGGCAAGGCGAGTTCATTGACCTATAACACTACGACCTTCAAATGACCTTAAAAATATATGGTTCCGTTTAAAAAAACACCGATGACCTTGTAATCTCGAAAAAAATGACCTTGAGCAAAATTTTTCACCAATCAGAGTATGTGCCCCATCGGATACAATAACTTTTACTTCTAACATTTTTTTCTACCATGAAAAACAAGCGAGATATTTGAGATGCCAGAGTTAGCTGGGACACCCTGTATATGTATAAATATTCATCCAGATTTTTAAATTTTAATAAACAACTACATATTCAAATACCACTTTAAATAAAAATGGTATTAGTGGAAGTATTTTTAAATAAATTTATTTCATTTTAAAGAAATACAATAGAAAAATAATAATATTAAGTCGTGATCTATATAATTAAGTATTAATTAATACAAGAGCTAGCTTTTATGAAGGCCGCACAATAAACTCACGGGGGCCGCAGGTTCCTCACCTCTGCCACATTGACTTGCAACCATACTCTGTCGGTAAAACAGATTATCGTAGGTGGCGTGTTTTTTTGGGTAAAATAGGTCTACGAGGACTTTGTGACTGCGCTTTTGAACGAATTCGGAGTTGGTTTGGCTGTATATTTTCGATAGAGTCTATCGAAGATCGACAATCAGTTGTGGAAGAAAAAGAGTTTTAACAGATCTATGACAATTCGTGACATTTCCCCCAATATTCTGATAAAGTGGTATTGTTATAAACAAATTGTTGTTGGCTTATGTTTTTTATACTTCGTATACTTATAATGGACTCTCGCCGATGTAACAACATTAAGTTTTTTCTTCGTGTTGGTATCCTCGTCTTTTTATTCCTTACTTTGTTGTGTTGCTGTGTCATGACCCAATTAATAAGACAATTATCTACTTCAAGCACAAGTTTATAGTGCGTATACTCTGTTTATTGACTCTAGTTTTCCTTATTTTTATCTATATAAAAGGGCTAAAAACCCGTTGATAAATAAATAATTAATTTTCCCGATAAAGTCAATAATTTTGAATATAACTGTCCCTCCCATTCACAGCCAACATTTGGTACAATCACTGATTTTCTGCATTTCTCTCACATAAGATCGATTCTTTGTAGCGACTGTTCCACGAGTCGACGATAAAATACATCGGTCAGCTGAAAGTAGTTACTTTGTAGGAACTATCTATCTCGATGGCGACCAGGAAGCTTATCGAGCTGTGATGAGCATCCACTCCCTTGTAACTCTTCAGTCAGGATAGACCAATAGAAGCAATCATGTGAAAGAACACACGGTTGGCAGATTATGAACCAACAGAACAGTGCAGAATTTCGAACACGTTCAGCTTCGTTCTATTCAACAGCACATAACAGGAATGGATCTCCCATCGTTTGCTTGACTCGTTTCTGTTTCTAATGCCTAATGTATACATAATAAGTAGGATCAGATGGGATAGATCCTAACAGGAAGCACAGCATAACGAAAAACGCAACCCAATTATGATATTTATATTCAGGAGAAATTAGCCGAGCGCGCTACAGAGCCCTTTTTCCGAAAAATTCTACCAAAAGAAATTTCTTCCATAAAGACGAGCACTTTTATTTTTCACAAAGTTTTCAAATCCAAATTGCAAAATCGGACTCCGTAAGCACACTGCGGAATGTTATAAAGAATATGAGGAAACAAAAATTGTGAAGAAATATTGCTTCTTCGCTTCAAAATCTTGAAAAACCTAAGTTGCTAAATCGGGCTGTTTGAGTATCGCTCTGTCTTCGTCTCTCCTGCTATTGTTGTATCACCCTCTCTGTCACAACACTGCTGAAAAGACAAGGATCTATCTATCCTTGTTCGGGAACTTCCTACTTTATCCGCAACTGTCGCTGGAGTCAACTCGGAGTTCGGCCGTCACTCCCGAGTAGGTACGCGAAGTTTAAGTATCTGGGCAATTAATGTGTCCAAGAAGAACCTTTTTAACAAACGAGATATCAAAAACTTTTCTCCTGTTCTCCAAGGTTGGTAGGTTAAATTGAAACAGAATAGGATTATAATCATGGCAGTACCGATTAAGGAAATGATTAGAGCGAAACGTGAGAAGACGCAGTTTGTGTTGAACCCTCTCAATCAAAGAAATATAGCAGACATAATTTCTTTAAGAAATGAAGTGCTAAGTTTTAGTCCTTGAGGAGGGTTCTGCATCACGGACCGAAATATATATCAACTTAATATAATATCTTGGCGATTATTAATAATGTTAGACAGATCGATATGCCCCATTAATACGGTACTGATCGATCATTCACATGTTGAACAACTTCAGTCGGTTGCTTTTGCTTAACCATGCATTACCACGTGCGTTCTGCGCGTACTATATCTTACTTTATATTAGTAGTTTAAGTTACTTAATAAACATAATATAGTTCTGGTAATGAGTGTAAGTGTTTATTTAACCTAAATAGATTTAACAAATAATAAGAAATTCGATAAAAAAAAAAGGGCGAACAACTTCATTAAAAATAATGAATTTCTCGACAATGTCTTATTCACAGATTAAGCTTTATTTGCATAATGTCCATCGACATGAAGTAGACATTTTGTACAGTCGGTAGCTTATTTTCGCAAGAAGTGTTTTCGCAAGACAAACTGGTTTTGTATAACTATATGTTGAAATGACCGACATGCATTTCATATTTGATCGTGCCAACGGAAATGAACTGGTAGCACGCCGATTATACCAAGAGAACTTCCAGGAATGTAGAATTCCGGATCGTAGAATGTTTTCACCCCTTCATAGACGGCTTCGAGAAACGAGAACATTGAAGTTACAAACACATGATCGCGGACGGCCAAGAAGAGTATACACGTCTTGCCTCCAAGAAAAAATTCTTAACGTAAATCCCTATCTCTCTTCTGGAACAGCATGTCCCCAAAATCAAGTCTTTTAACAATAAAAGGATGTTAACTTCTTGGCATCTAGAGCGATCTTTGTATAGAAGAATCCGTCTTTTAAATCAAACATAAAGAAATTTCTTTTTTCTGTTCAGTCGATGTTTAGTAAATATTCGATCCTCTGAAGATAATAACGGATAGTTATTACTAATCGTAATTTTATGCAACGTTAAAAAATCTATTGTGACGTGCGTCTGGAAAATGTCAACGGATCGGTCAAGTTTTCGACTGTTAAACCCTCGAACCTCGAGCGTTCGAACGTTCGAGGGCTCGAGGGTTGCCTCGTCATGAAACACCGTTTCCGTCGGCCTTGACTAGGGAAAGTTTTCTAATGCAACTATTAAAGTAAGACCAGGTTTTATAAATATAACACAGTCCATTCTAGTGTAACCTAATACTATGGTTAATATATTTATCAAAGTAAGAAACAAATCAAAGTTAAACGTGTGGTCAGTAGGTACGGCGTTCATAATGCAAGTGAATCTCAAACAAAGAATGATAGCAACAGCAACGTCGCAACTTTCTCTTCGCGTAAGATTTGGACGCGCGTCTTTAATAAATATTTTTGCCACGCGAATATCACCTCGCTATATACATTCGCATTACTAATACAGTTGGCGACGCGTATTTCAATAATACTGTTCACGAGTTATGCATCTGAAATCTTTGTCAGCTTGTACCTTTCGGCATATAAAAGTTTGCACGGTGAACAATGAAACGGCTTGCCGCCGGTGAGAACAATTCTCATTTCGACTTCTATTTTTAACAAGTACTCTCCTCCTACTAACGTTTACATTCTCGAATGAAGTTGGGCAATTCTTCGTTGATATCGGTCTGAAAAATAGTGGATTCAACGGTTCCACGAGTTCTTGTTCCGTAACGTTTTTCACTAATTACACAGGGGTACTCTTAAGGTAGTGTCACGGTTACAATAACGCTTAAACATTAAACACATAAAGCGGCTTGCATACGACGCAGCTTGTCAGGTTTTGTGTGAAGTAGTCTCAGTTATTTGCAAGTTTTTTGAACAAATGACATATTAGCCGATATGACAAATGAGGATAACACTTTTAACTGATACAGTTGCTGATAAAGATAAAATAAACCTTCAGAGCACAATGTCGTGACAGCAATTTCGCTTTGATAAATAATGGTGCCTGAACATCCAAACCATAATTGTTAAAATCTGGAAGATTGCTTTCCTTGCTGACGAGAAATTCATATTTGCTAGAAAATAGATGATCCCCTATATAAGATTTTGCAAGAGACAATTGATACGATCCCGTGAAGGATCTCAGACACTTTAATGTCCAGGCGGGAAAATGTTCATACGTTTTTGTTTTTCTTACAAGACCTTCACATTTAACAATCTACTGCATTGTGTTCCCGCCTAGATTTGGTGGGATGTTTCCTTTATATTACCAATAGAACTGCTAAGTACTTTATACAGAGAGGGGTGGTTGGCTGGTGACCCGAAACCGATTCCATACGTAAGCAGCGACTTCAACAGCGAGTGTTGATTTTCGAAGAAATTGCCTAAACATTTAGCAGTGCCAATACCCTTTGCTCTACGAGGCAGAGTCCTAGACATTCTTGAATACAAGATAAAGTTTTATACCGGCTACTTCATCGAAAGTAAATCCCCTCCGAAAATGTATAGTCTGTTCGAAAAATGGAATCCATAAGGAGTCAAGATACTGGTGTAAGACCTGCAAAGTGCCACTTTATGTGGTACCGTGCTTCGAGAAATATGACGCCGAACTCAATTGAAATTCTTAATATTATCTTCTTTCTGCGTGTGTTTTTCTTATTGATGTATTTTACTATTGTTTGAGAATTTTTAAGTTTATAATAACAATAACCTTTTCAGAAATAAATTGTTAAGTTTTTATTAAATAAAAATGTAGTTCTTCCTCGTTTTTTCATAAAATTTATAATAGGACCATATTGCCCTGCTGTCGACGTGTATACACGTCATTGCTTAGTTTTAACCTCTTCAGGGACGATTTTTTTGTGGTGAGAAAAGGATGACTTAATTTACTTTTTTTTTTGTACGATTTATTCATTTTAGATTAACACGTTGACTGCCACAGTGAAAACGGACGTGGGTAGTCAGACACGCTGAAATCCTAATTATTAACAATACAATCAACTAATTTTCAAATTTAACTTTTCAATTCGATAGCTAGCATTATTACCTTAATGTTAACGCTATCCGTGGTTTGTTTCGTCATTTCTTTGATTAATTATTTGATTGTAAAGAATTTCGGGTGCCGGTCACCGGTGACCCCCGTGGCAGCCAACGTGTTAATAGTAATTCAAAAAGAAAAATAATGGGGAAAACAATAAAAATTCACAAAAAAAAAAAATAACGTCCACATTTGTGGCCGTTATAATTATAATTATAAAAAACTAAACGTCCACATATGTGGCCAAGGGCGTGAAGAGATTAATTTCGTACACTGTGAGGGGTTTTTAAAGCTAAATTCCATGCTTAACTGGTTAAATGAATTTTGTCTTATTTTTATCTATTAAATCTTTCTATTAAATTTAAAATAATTATAACTTATTTCTACCTCCTCTAAATGTCACAACTGGATTGAAATTGATTTTGGACCCATGTTCATACAACTACATAAAGTTTTAATTACGAAAAACATTTTATTTGATAATTTCCTTTCCACGATTCGTCAGAAAACCGAATTCCAAGGAACGTCCACCTCATATAGAAATGACGACACAAGGGGTTAAAGAATATCTATTTAACACACCACGGCCTATAACTGGTGTGAAAAAAAAAAAGTGGCATGATTGATTTAGTTCAATACATTCCCCAAGCTCACCGTTCATCCTTTACATCTCACAAAAAACGTTAAGTAAGATAGATGATACTGGATCTTTGGATTTTCGAAGAAGAAGTGAGCGATGAGCTTACTGTCATCGCGAATGATAATTTATTTCAGTGTAAACTACGTTTGATGTATTTTATTCTGTTCTTCTCTAACGATTTATTTGATAATCGATAAAGCAGTAAAAACATAATATCTACCTTAGCAAACATATTTCTTATTTATTACACCTAATAGTAATTGTCTTCCCGATTTGCACAGAAGTAGCGTAAGTCTGACAATCAGAACCGACCAGAAGAAAGTTCAGTGCATTCGTGACTTTTGGGTAAAAACGGCATTATTATTTTAAAGTATTCATATTATGCATCGTACAGAATTTGTACTTCGTCTCTCAATATCCAGTAATCAACTTTGTTGACTCATGCCACTTTTGCATTAAACGGCTCATATGTACGTATACGACACAAAATGGTCGTTAACTCTTGATTTTCCAATTTCCTGATTCTCAGTTGCTTACATCTCGAAAACGAAGTCGCACATTGCAAAATGATAACAGAACTTGGTCGAGTATGATTATAGATAAAAAATTGTATATTATTATATCGTTAAGTTACCGCCCAGTTGGAAATATTGTTAAAATAAACGTTAAATACGCTAGTATATTTATAGCAAGTAGCAAAAGAAAACTACTGTCTCGTATCGGAACAACGTTCATCATTTATCGTAAATTAAAACGGTTTCAATAGAGTGTTAACTTACCTGTTAAAGCAGCTGTGTGTTCTACGCGATACCATCACGATAAAAATGAACAATTTTTCCTAATATAGTGCGATTTTAAATAAATCATTTTGACTTGCAAAGAAAATCGAATACTGAAAAAGATCTAGATCCCAATTACTTTAGAATGATTTATAACACAACTGATATGTTCTTTTATTATTATTTGATAAACAATATCGTAAACTTTGTTTCGTATTAAAAATAAGAAGGTAAGCTCAATAATTAAAAAAAGATCAACAGTTTAATCGTTCATCCTGAATATTATAAAAGGATACATCCTGAGAGATCCCGATTTAGTGCCAATAGCAAGAAGCCTTTGAACTGGATCAAATGCCACCGCTGTCGGCTGATGTGGAAAGCCATGTCTGAATGTCTGAAACACAAAGATACGTCTATCATTTCATATTTCCTGTTTCACTCGCATTAACAATTTATTCAACTCTATAGAAACTACAGGATAAATGATAAAAGACGGTATTGCTCTTTCGCGTTTAAACACAAGTATACAGGGTGTCCCAGTTTTAATCGATCAAACTGCACCAGTATGTTCTATCAATAAAAATAAGAAAAAAATATTATATAAACATAGGTCTGCAAACGCTTTATAAAAAAGTTATAGCCTAAGCTTAATAGCGAGAATTGTTGGTACATCGGAATGTAACAATAAGTCGAAGGTATTAATGAAATCTATTATGATTACTTTTTTTTTTATGTTTACTATATCAAAATCGTCGATACAGAAATTTCCTAAAGAATTCCTCGCCACCACTTTCACACTTCAACAGTTTATCACTTTGATTGATTGATTCAACTTTGTCAAGCAAAATAATTATTCATTCGTTCGTTTGTTAACAGCTGAAATGAAAGAACATAATTTATATTTATAAATTCCATTTATTGAATCAACTTACAAAAATTTCCGCTGTGAATTAATTTTTAATGTGGAATAAACGTCCCCGTATTAACACTTTGCACTCGAGTGGTGCCTCTGAGGCGCCGTATTTAATTTATCGGAGTATTCTAAAATGCGAACTTTAAGTTTCATCCGTATGAAAATATAGAAAATTAAGGAAGGGAATAAAAATAAACAGATTCTCAAATATTTCTAACACTTTTCTTCCGACATAGTGTATTTCGCTTCTGGAAGCATAGCTGGAAAATTAGATTAGACCCGATTACGTCCAAAAACGCTTCGAGAGCAAAGGGTTGAATGGTGTCTGTGGCGTGATAATTTGAAATGCACGAGAAATGTTTCATCCCCCCGTGTCTGAACATCGAGCGCAAAGTCTAGAAATTCCACAAGAAATGACACTCCAAATAACCCGGCCTAGATAACATGGTCATTCCAGAAACCAGTGTCGAAACCGCTCGTTTCGTGAAACTTCAACCATTTTGGGAAGAAAATCCCATGCTGTGGTATAAGCTAGTTGAGGGCGCTTTCTTCGTCGCTTGAATCGTAAGCAAGAACTCAAAATTCAAATACGTGATAATGAATTTAAAACAGTCAATTTTAACCACGGTATCCGACATCCTCGATTCACCGCCGGAATATGGAAGATATGATGTTTTGAATAGCTTCGTTATCGGAATTTTCGCCGAGTCGAGCGAATCAAAATTGTAGAAGCTCTTCCATGGCCACGAGCTTGATGTCAGGGCACCATTCAGTTTTCTACAACGAATGAAACATCTTGCGGCAGATCAGAGTTATGATTCGGTTCTTCGTAGTTTATTTTTGGAACAGATATCATCGAACGTCCGGGCCATCTTGACAATCAGTGAGATTGCAGACCTGTCGAAGTTATAATAGTTCCTCAGACTGCTAAAATTCTTCAGATCGCCCACTCTGGTAGCGTTGCGGCAATTGATCCAGTATCTTCTTCGTTCAATTCTAACCCTGCTAAAGATTCTTTGTTAGGAGAAGTCGCAGAAGTGAGACGTACAGTTGAAGCTGCAGGCGCTAATTTTCAGCGGAATCAATATCGATTCAGAACGTTTGTGAGATGTCGAGATCGTTCCAACTCGAGAATGCGATCCTCTGAGAGTAGAATTTCTCATCAGAATTCCAAACAAACGTGCTTCTTTCATAGAAAGTTTGACAGTTCAGCTCGAACATAGCAACTACCGTGCAGTTTTGTTTAACAAGCGGAAACTCTGGCGACCACCGCTTGTAGAGGCGGTACATGATAATACTGAATCCAAAAGCCGTCTCGTCCACCCAAGAACAGTTATTAAACTAAAACAAGATGCACATCCACAGCAGTGGAATACACGACAAGCAAATTGTACTAAATCGTTTACAAGTTAAAGAAACTTTGAAGTCGATTTTCACAATGTTATACCAAAATATTTTCTTCTTTTTTAACGTAGAATCACCCCCTGCCCGGTTGTACTACGATTTCCGGCCCACCCTGTATTTGGACCGTCTAAATTGAATTTTTTCTTGTCCTAATAAATTACTGTCTTTCGTAGATCAGTTCAGTGCATATGGTTTTTTGCACGAGCAACCTTATGATGTGCTTTCAACATCAGCTTTCTCTGTGGCTTTTAAAAAACTACGTTTGGATTATTGTGCAGTTGGACACATCGCTTCGTGATTGATAATTGCATTTTCGCAACAATTTCACTTGCAACTAATCTTTTCTTTGTTTTTATTAATGTAGAATTAATAAACTTTTCTTTCAGTTTTAAGAAATTTCGTACAACACACACTCTGAACGATGAATTTCCTTCGCTGTTTTTCTATTTCATTCGCCTCTTTTATTTAAAATTGCTATTGTATCTTTTTTACCTTCGCTAACGAATTTTCCTCTTGGCATTCTTCTCTTTCTCATTAAACGTATCACTAAATTGTAAATGTATTACTAAACACAGTTTAATACTACACAGTTCAACAATATGAAGCACTTACCACTTTTATTTCTCTCGATATTAATCGAAACAAAGCGAACACTGTTATAAACGTTACACTCTGCCACTTGATTCTACAAGTAACTGAAACAAACTAAGCCATTACGTTACTAGTCACGTTCTCGTACTCATTGTACCCTTCATAATTTCAACCGATTGGGACTTTTTCAACACTTTTTCTTTTTTTATCATCCAGTAAACTAGTTCTTCTAGTTTATCAAAAAAATTCAAGTCATTTAGTCCAATATCAAAAGAGGGAATTGTGTTTTAAAGGGTGTCCGAATACTTTTAAGAGCCACTGTATACTGTTTCGAGAACTTGCTGGTATGCACTAACAGACTACAACAGATCGGAAAAGTATTTAAATTTGAAACGGAATTACGAAGCACGAAATATAAAGGCACTGAATTAATTTGTACACCTAATACATATGTATACGAAAGGCGTGAAATTGTAGACATTTAAGAAAAAAGAAAATATGATCAATTTAGCGTGGAATAAGTTTAAGGAAATATCCTAAACTAAGAGTGTGTTATGAACATTTTTCAACAAGTATAAAGAGCCAAATACACCTACAGAGTGACTCGGCCGAGTAAAAATCTCGGCGGAGTGCTCGGTAGATGTAAACCTAGCATAAATGATAGCATTTAGGCACTAAAAAAAGTTCAGAATTTTGTCGACTGCATTGTATTAATAGGTATAGAATAATATTCGTCGGATCAGCCGACTATAATAGCGAACCGCACGGCCCGTCTACCTGATACGGTACGAGACGGGGCTGTCTTTAATATTTTATTACGACGCTAATAGAAATAACACCAGAATAAGACTTAGCTATTTTGTAGAGAAAACTTCAATGAATGCAATGATAATTTTTTCGGATTTTTAAAAACGTGACATCGAGGTTGTATTTGCAAAATAACAATTTATTTATAATTTTTAATATTGCAAAAATCAGACCTCCCCCCAATAAAAATATATTCAGGAAGAGTGATCTCTCCCGATTAAAAATAAAGAAAAAAGTAGGTCAATAGAACCAACAGTACCAGAGATAAAAATTCAAACGTACAACCCATTTTCACGAAAATCAGCAAAAATCGCGATATTTGAAAATTAAACTATCAGCTTAATTTTGTAGAAGTCACACTAATAAGTCGTGAACAATATTCGCCCGAGAAAGAAGGAAGTTCGAAGCTGAAGCTAAGAAATTTGAGACACTGGTTTAAGAGCCAATGGCATAACCATTTATTTTTAAACTAAAATCAGAATTGCTTTACAGGAACTAATACATCTGCCAGCAGCGAGAAAACAAGGAAGGACGACCGGGAAAGTGTTTTAGTGAATTGAGTGAACGTGGAAAACAAAAAGAACAGAAGAAACGCGGAGCACTTTAGAAATGAGTGAATTAAGGTTCGCTATGGAATGAAACTGACGCGAATCGGGCCAATTGGATTTCCGGCCAGAGCGATCAAATTCAGAACTGCGTACAAGAAAAGTTTGGAAACAAAAAAAGAAATTATTATTGTTGAAGGCTTTATCAATATATATGTATAGATGCTGGATTATCGCAAACGCATTATGAAATAATTCGCACTAGTAAGAAGAATCCATGTAGAATTGAGAATAATAAAGAGAACATTAAATTACTGGAGATGACTACCCGAAATGAAAGAGCGAAGATTTCCAAAAAATGCTGGGGGAAATGGAAAAGTTAGACACTAGAGCCCCAAATAAAAAGAAAAACTGGATCGCACAGATAAACATAGAAACGCTAAAAGATAAAAATACATTTATTGACAATACATGAAAAACAAAAAAATTACACAAAACTGACAGAAATAGAATGATAAACTCCTCCTGCAGCGAAATTTACAATAAAATAGAAAATGAAAGATGAGATCAAAGATTATTTACAACCTGCAAATAATTATCGGCGAAAGTTTGCAGGATACAAAAAAGAAACTTTAACTAGAAACCAATATCCGTGAATAAGCAAAAGTTGAAATCAGAAATTTAATAAGTAATTTATTTTCCAATCAATTTATTATTCCTCATAGCACATAATGTATAAATTTTTGTTAAACGTTTATTAAAAATATTTTCAGATCTTACCACAAAGCTTTTTGATATTTAAACAATAACCCCTTTAGGATAGAAAAAGATACTCATTTTTTTAGCCTTTATTGATAAATAATCAATACACACTTTAATTTTCAAAATTGAAAAAAGAATTGCTTTTTGGAAACTTTTTTTTTTCCATTTTTATCAAAAACCGTTCGTTGTACGAAGAAAAGTAATACGACATAAAAGATGCATCTTACTCAAATCTACAACTTTTGTCCAATATATTTTTGCAATAATCAATAATCTAGAAAATAATTGGGAAAAACCGATCTTATGAGTATTTAAGGGCTGGGGGGCACTTTTTCCGATTATCTGATCGAACTCTAATTTTGTGCAGTTGATTTTTGTATTAACTGTTTGCACTCCGAGCATTTTTGGACAGGATCGAATCTAGTCTGCTTTTCCAGCAAACCTTCCGAAAACCAAACGCCCTGTTTTGGAACCAAAGAGTTGCAAATACATTTGAGCTAATTCATTTTTACTCCTTTCCTCAATAAAATTGTCTGCGTTCCAATATAAATAAAACTTAAATGCCGTATTTGAAAATACTCCGGTAAATTAAATATGTCCCCTTAGGAGGGACAGCGGAGTGCAAAGGGTTAATTGAATTTATTCTAGGGTGGTGCCGCGAAAGAAATTTTGAAGCTGAAAATAACAGCCACCCTAAGGTATATATTAACAAAACACGACAGAGTAAGAGTTTTTTACCAACTGTTTCGAGCTGTTTATGAACTTTCTCCAATGCAAAATTATATTCGTTTTACTTCACATTTTTTAAATAATTCTTATTGTTATTTAATAGTTTAAAGTTTAAAGCTTGAAGACCATATCACGCTATTAATGTTGATACATTTAATTTAAAGATTACGCCGCACAAACAGCAAACCTATTCGTTGATTTATACTAGTCGCATCCAACAGATCCAGCCAATACCTAAAATACTGATTCATGGATCATTGGTAATGTAAAATGTACTCATATAAACAGGAAAATTGTCCACAGAAGCGGTAGAGGCACGAAACAAACACATTCGTTCGTTTCGTTTTCTAGAAAACAATAAACCATTGACACAATCAGTTAATAAAAAAATCAATTATTGTTCATTTGTTTTAATTATAAATAGGTTGTTGCTAACTTCAGATCCACTGATTCAGAACACGTGGAAGAAGGTAACAAAATAATCGAAAGAATTTTTATCGTTTCAGAAACAATGGAGCTACTTCTTCGGGAACCAACCTCTGAAGATGAAAATGAAAACGAAGATGAAGATATTGAAGTATTGGATGAAGGTGTGTGAAGATAAATTAAAAGAAATTAGGTAAACACTGGAATACAGCTAACAACCAAATATCTAATATTACTCCAAACATACTGTATAAGTACAATGGGCCGCAAAATTATTCGTACATCTTTTAAAACACATTCCCAAAACGACTTGAATTTTTTTAAGAAGCTAGAAGAACTAGTTTACTAGATGATAAAAACAAAATGTTGAAAAAGTCGCACTAGTAACGTCGACTAGTCACGTTCTTAGGTGAAAAACTTGCTTATAGTTTCTAGATGCGTTAACCGATTTCGATGAAACTGTGTATACATACAACTTACTGAAATCTACGAAAAGTATGTTTTAAATTTTCATTATTGTCTCACTGTATCCTTCATAATTTCAACCGACTGGGACTTTTTCAACATTTTTTTTTTTCTTCATCGAGTAAACTAGTTCTTCTAGCAGATTTAACCGATCGTTAAAAGTTAAGGGACACCGATTTCGTGCCAATTTTTTGGGATATTTTTCAACTCGTCTCAAAAAGCAAGGGTCCAGCGCAAAATCGATCTCTATTACGCGATGGAGCAGACTTTTATCTTGAAAACATTGTAACGTCGAATTTATTGTTAAGCCAGAAAACAAAATAGCTTCACAACAAAGTACCAACAGTGGTACTCAGCGGCAGCATCATCGCGCTAACAGCAGGCGGTACGCCGTGCGACCGTGCTGCCGCTGAGTACCACTGTCGGTACTTTATCTGCCGCGAAGCTACTTTGTTTTCAGGCTTAACAATAAAATCGACGTTACAATTTTTTTCTTTGTATTTTTCAAGATAAAAGTCTGTTCCATCGTGCAATGCAGATCGATTTTACGCTGGACCCTTGCTTTTTGAAATGAATTGAAAAATGTATCAAAAAATTGATGATACGAAATCGGTGTCCCTTCACCTTCAATTATCGTTTAGAGCTTCATAATGTATTAAAAATTTATTCGGGAAAGTTAATATGTTTTATGGTTACACCACAACATTTGTTTAAATGTTTTCCTTCTTCAAAATCAAATTTCTCAAAAGCTGTACATAATATAGGAGAAAAACAGATTGCAAAATTTCATAATGAAATGTCAAGAAAAAAGAAGTGAGAATTGGACAGTGTTACTTATGAAACGGAAATTATTTAACAGATAATCAATTTTGTTATAAAAATACTTATTATTCCCTTGTTATTATTCTTTACTTTTCTACTCTTAAAATCTATAATTATGCTTACCAATATTAAAAATAACTAATATTAGCAATAACAATCCTTTCCAATAATTTGTAAATGTGGTACTTTTATTCGGCTATAGTATTACATGTACGTGATAATATGACCTTCGTTTCAAACATTTTATTTAAATAAATATAAATTAAAAAATTTTAACAGTAAAATAAATCGCAATCGTAATCTGCTTATATGTAATCAGGTCATTTCACTTATAGCTTGAAGAAATACACTTCAACAAAAATATTTTGTTTTCTTTAAATCGTATAATATACATTGATTTTTATAGGTATTGATAGCTGGTACATCCTTACGTATAATTTGAAACATAGCCCACATACGGTGCATGTAACACGCACACACGCACCCTCCCCTCCTCCCCCCCCCCCCCCCCCCTTCGTACACATTTGTGAAGATTGTTTTTAACTTATACATAAGATAATACAATTTATATAGTGGAATTTATGTTATATATGTATGATTATTACTGACCTTTTTTACTTGAAAATGTTCCGGCCGTAAATTTTCGACAATTTCTTGGTCAGGTTTGACAGGTTGAGGTACCGATGACCGGAACCCGTCGAGCACACCTTTAATTGTGAACTTCTTCATTACGAACCGAAGATAACTTCCAGAGGATCATATGTGCAGCAGCAACACACAAATTCAAGTCTTCCTGAGGTTTCAAACCGAAGTACAAACTTTTGAAAGAATTCAATAAAATAAGATAATTAAAAATTTCACAATGATAAGAATTTATGGCAGATTTAATCTACAAGTTCCTTCTTGTGCGGAAAACCACTGATGACATATCTTTGGATATCAATGGCAAATATCACTCATCGATATTTCGAGTATTGCAAGAGGTCTTCTACATTTTGACAGAACAACGATGACGTCGAAAAGACACAGCACATTTCGATATCGCAATGTTCTTAGATAAATATAGACGCACACGTTACCGTGACCGCTTCTCGACACGTTTTTACAAATGCTGCGTGATCAAAGTTGTTTTCGTAGTTGACAGCAATGCAGTGTTGTTTAATCGTATCAGGATCAATAACTGGAAACAAGCTCATGTGGACTCTTGCACGACTACGAACTTACTCTATGCGCAAACGTAAACGAAACATTATGGCAAATTTTTATGTCACTTTAGGGAAATATTTTTATAAATATAATTTTAACATATTCTTAGATAATAACATTTATTATAACAATATAACATTTTACATTACTTGTTCCGCAGTTGAGTTAGTTTTTTAAATGGAACTAAATTAGTAACATATTTTCGAGCACAACGAACTTCCCTAGGGAAAATGGCACTGTAGAGGAAAGTATGCATCTTCCCCGCTTACTATAATATCACAGAATGAAACCGACTATACTGCCACCCATATTTAAGTACAAATTTTGCAAAAAGTCTTTTATTCGCACCTTTGACTTTGTTCTTTTTTAGACTTTGTGGCCCTCTTATTTCACGTTTGTTCTATTTTTTATACTGTGGTATAGAGAATTCGGAGCAAATGAAGTCATTAGATGAATGTAACATTTGTTTCTTAATTATTCTAAAGTAATAAAGAATATATTTAAAAAATATATATATATGTCATATATATAGATGTACTCTGAACAAAATTGAATGAAATTAGATGCTTCGAGACCCAGATTTAAGATTGGTGTAATTGTCCATATTTTCAATTATTTATTACTTTATTTGTTTGCATAAAAAGTTACAGAACTAATAAAATTGTGCTTCGATGTTTGTATTTGTAAAGAAAATATTACATATATAATTTTATTAAAAAACCATAATATTGTAATACATTTTAACAATTTATATACGCAATTAATCTGGAAGGTATTACAACTTCGCAAAATAAATATTCATACATATAAAGTAATATAGTGTTATAACTTTTTAGACCAAATGAAAATAATGACTGACATACATATAATATGCTGTTTAACTCCTGCATTACTAAAAAGGGATACTTTATTTCCATCACATTACAATATTAAGAATTCTCATTAAAATAAATGCATAAAAATTCAAAAGTCTCAAAACGAATGAAGCATTTTATTTACAATAAATTGCTTTAATTTTAATAATATATTATTTTAGACTACTGGTACCAGTAAATTATTACAGGTATTTATATACTGTAAATATTAAATTAAATTGCGAATAATTTTTCTGAAATGAATATAGTCATATGCATTTTGTTATGTTAAGGCTGTTTTTTCTCGCAATACTACATGTGTAACTTGAACCTAATTTACAACAGTTTGCAACCTTTACAATACTTGTAAAATTTCTTCATCCATCTTTTGTATCATATAATTAAACACGTCAAATTTCTATGTAATTTGAAAATATTGTGTGATAACAATGAACTGTAATATTTATAGCATTAACGTATCGTGTCACATTGCTTTATACATATCTATGTTTATTGTCATTATCGTTATTCTCTCAACCTGTGGTAAATTTACTTATAGAACTAATATTATCTTCTTACTTTTTACTTTCTGTATATATATCTTTGAAACCTATCCTCTTTTAATCCTCATTAAAATGTGAAATGTAAATTTTCCCATCTGAGTACAGAAAGGACAGCTAGCTACTCATTTTCTGTTTTGGGTGCATTAAGCTATTGTTTTATTTTAATACAACGGTTTTAAATCCATACAATGTGATATTTGACAAAATATTTGTAGAATCAATTTTCTCTTATGCAGAATCAATCCAAATTTTTAATTTGCTTCCTTCCTACTTTAATGTTTAATTCTGCTATATTATGAAAAATAATAAAAAAAGTATGCTATATTATAAAAAATAATAAGTAACATATTTTTCGGGACTTCGAGCATTTTTCATATGAAGATCTATTTCGCGCCAAATTCTTAATACCACAGACTATACAAAGTATTCTTCCCTAGTGTAGTATTGGTCAAGAAATGCAGCTGGCCACTTAATTTCAATCTCTAATATTTGTGGAGAGTTTCAAAGTAACTCAACAGTCGTTTTATTTGTTATTAAAAATATATTTACTTAGGAAAGTTCAGTTATTGTTGAGTACGAATATGTGTGAACTAAGCATAATAAATTGGTAACTTTCTAGTAATAAAACGAGTGGTGGCGTGCTTCTTCCCTATGTCGTCATTTTTTCTAGAGCAAGCGTGGGTTGTTCGATAATGTAGGCAAATGTAGGCAGGTAATTAATTTCATTTCCTGTGGTTTTATACAATAATAATGAAGAATTTCATGTGCAATTAAACAGAAGCAGATATATGTAAAAACATGTTTTGTATTAGTCATTAATATTCAAAAAACAAAGTTTAATACTTTTTCATTATGACTTTATTTTAATGTGCACGAGTCATTTGGTATTTTTGTACACTCAAATATAGCAGTTTATCAAGTTACACGTTATATTTTGCAAAGCATTGCTACTTCTACTTCAACAATTTGTTAATTCTTTAGTCAAATCCGAGCGTTCGACGTGATCATAGCATTGATTTTGTAATACAGTGATTAACAATAATTATCAATCCGATGAACGTGATTAATTTGTTATTACCAACAGTTTAAACGATGTACCTAATGGATACTCCTATAACAAGAGGGGTAGTACAATTAAAACCAGTCATTCCAAAAATGTTGCTCAATAACATATTTGAATTTAATGAAATAGCAGTCTCTGAAGAATCGTCATTGGATTTTTTGGATCAATTTAAAGAATGTGAGATTGAGACTATTGATGAAGATGATACAGACGAATATTGGTCTGAAGAGACATGTACTGCAGTTTGGTCGCAGCATGATGAAGACGTTAATGTTGATTATAAACGAAACGCAGTTGCGTTTTGAAAAGAGGGAGAAAAAAGACGTAAACTTGCTACTGTTCAGCATAATTTTAAACTTGTTTCTTCTGAACGGCAATTACGAAGATGGGTTCATCAAATTGAAACAAGTGGAACCACAATAGAAAGATTGGCTCAAATGTCCAAGTTCGTGTTAACAAATCTGAAAAAAGCTACTAATTTCGGTTATATTTTGCATGATGGAGATGTTCGACGATGAATGTTGCAGGCATATAAGGACTAAGGTAACGATCACATGACATTTAAAGCTTCTAGAACGTGGCTGTATAATTTTAAGAAAGCTCATCGTATTGTTTCTCGAAAAATAACAAAATTTGTAACACGAAAGACAATAGAAGACGATGAAGCATTAAAAATTAAAGCTACAGGCTTTGTCAATGAAATAAAACCTCTGATTACGAGATACGGACAACAAAATATGTACAATTCAGATCAGAGTGGATTTCAATTAGAAATACATTCTGGACAAACCTTAGCGATGAAAACCCCAAAAAAAAGCAGAGTATGTTGTACATATAATCTGTATCTTCAACGTCGCATAGTTACACAATACAGCCAACAATAACTATGCTGATAGAAGATTGTTGTCTCCCCTTTTTATGATTTTGCAAGAAGCAAATGGACAATTTGGACCAATAGTTCAGAGAACATTATTTAAGCCAACTAACGTATACGTTACTGCATCACAATCTGAAAAACTCACTTCTGGTAATCAATATCTTGAAATTATCTTAAATTGAAAACTACTGATACACATATGTATAATTACTAAAGATTTTAATTTAATATTGTAGCTCATTTTAAAATCTGGTTGGAAGAGGGTTTTTTTTCTAATACTAAAGCGACATTTGTATTGTTATTAGACTCTTGGAGTGGACACTGTGAACAAGTTGTACATAATGCGAAACCAGTGAGTAATGAAATTATAATTAAGACGATACCAAAAGGTACCACTGGTCGAATCCAATCTCTATATGTTTATGGATTCAGGATGTGAAAGAATTATGTTAAGCTTTTCTTCGACGATGTACTGTTACATGATTACGACGTTAATCTTCATTTAAGAAATAATGTAATTAAATTACAGTCACTTGTACACAATCAACTGTCTTCATCAAAATATAAAAATCTAATCCAGTATGCTTGGTACAAAAGTGGATATACAGAAGAAATTAGAATAATTACTTTACTAAATGATGTTCTCTTCGTTTTAGAAGTGTTACAGCTTGCAAAAAAAATAAATGTATTTTTTAAATACCCATTACTGATTCAAAATAAAAACTTGTAAAAAATAACTTTTACTTTTCTCCAATCAATTGACATTTTTTTTTCTAAAATTGAAAGAACAATATTATCTAGTAACTAATCCTGCTAGCTTTCCGAGAAAACTCATCCTTTTAAAGGATGGCGAAATATTTTTAACAGTAACTACAGGATGAAACAAAAAAAAAGAAAGAATAATCCCTAGGATAGTTATAACTTGCCAAATAATTGAAAAAGTCCTAATAAACATGGGTCGAAAACCTAGTAGTTTCGAAATTATGAATAATTTTTTGTTTCGATTGAAGCGACTGACTTTTTCGCTTCGAAAGCTATCGTACCATATGGAAGCAATAGATTACCTTATTAATTCTTCTTTTCCTAATTAAGGAAAATGTTCTACATATATTTGTAAAATGGAAGGATGGATAGTCTATTGTTTCCATATTACGAATTATTTACATTAGGGGAAATTGCACTGTAGAAAATTACACTAGGGAGTAAGCGTTGAACACGTGACGAATACACGAGATTCGTTCGGACAATGTCGCTATATTCCGCTTATGTTCGTTTCTGCAACTTTCTAATCAAACCAAAATGTTAATCTATTATTTACATTATCTCAAAGTGTTCATGTTTTATAATTTATTTTATTTGCGAAACTCAAGTGGGTCACTTGAAATTATCAAATGGGCCACTTGGTGACCCGCGGGTCGTAGGTTGCCGACGCCTGATGTAAACGTTGGTTCAGAAGATTTGCTGCAAGTGATTACGACCTGTTAGACCAGCATCGAAGTGGACGTCCAGTTCAATTCGATAATGATGCCTTAAAATCTGTAGTGGAGTCCGATCCAAGGTTAAGTATACAGGAATTATCAAGAAGCCTTGAGCCCACTATTCAAAGTCACCTAAATGAAATTAACAAGGTACATAGACAAGGAATATGGGTTCCACACCAGTTATCTGAGGCTAATAAAGATCTTCGGCGAACAGTTTGCAATTCCTTGCTCACCAGGCTACGTAGAGGTCCATTTTTGTCTAGGATCGTGACTGGAGATGAAAAATGGATGCTTTATGACAACATAAAGCGTTCGAAATGGCTATCTGCAAACGAGACACCACTGCCGACCCCTAAACTAACCCTATCCCTGAAGAGGATTTTATCGTATGTTTGGCGGGACCGTTCAGCTATAAGTTATTCCGCAGTAAATGATTTACTTTCCATTTTAAAGAAACTAGTTCCACAAAATTTACCTTCAGATGCCAGGGCACTATTAAATAGAGCAAGAAATATATTGGGTTCAGTCATAAGTAATTGCCGTTGCCGATACTGGGTCATAAACTTTTTCGGAAATTCCGAATGACCTGCAGTCCTCTGTCACCATGCTGGGTCCTTTATTTCTAAGGCTTAAACAGTCTAAAAGCAACAGCTAGCGAGTGCGGATTGATTACAATTTGAATTTTCTCGATAGTTGAAACGGAGAAATCAAAACAACATATTCGGTATTAATAATGCGGTTAATACCGCAAAGAAAATATGTTACGTTATCGGTGAAGGTGTGGTGTCAGAACGTACAGTGCGAAATTGGTTTGTTAAATTTCGTTCTGGACATACCAGCCTTCAAGATGAATCTAAACCTGAACGATCAACTGATATAGATAACATGCTCTAAAGGTACTGGTGGAACAAAACCCCACGGCAAACGACCAGAGAATTGACAGATAAGATGGGAACATCCCAATTTGTAACTGTCTTAGAAGACTAATAAAGTTAATGCGAAAAAACGGCAATTACTTATGACTCAACCCAATAGATACAACGTCTGTTGAACCGGGACAGTATTACCATTTCGGATTAAAAAACGGTGTTTTAAATCTCGGTGGTGCGCAGCCAACACTTCCGTCGCTGAGCGTGCACTCTGATTGGCCGAGGGTTTTCATTTATAATTCAAAAATAAAGCGTTAACGAGCATTTTGGCAAAGGAAAAAGCTGTTCAGAATCACCCCAGCTACCACCCCCTGAAATTATACCCACCTGTTATCGAACACCCTGTATGAATACTACAGAGGCTGTATTATATTCTATTATTTTATACAACATTTATCTTAAAAATCTAATTAGATACGTAATACACAAAGCCCATATGTGACCAAGAGACTGAGAATGTGATAAATATAAGTGGGAGTAAGAATACAAAAAAAAACCAAATGAGGTTGATAAAATTGTCGATAAATTTACAAAGACGTTATATCCTAAAGACCGTATACGGAAAAATAGGTTGTAATATGCTATAATATGTAAGAGCTTCATGAAAATAATTTATTGTAAACACAGAGAGATTGACATGTGAAAGATTGATAGGATAATGTTCGTTGAGCAGAAAAGGAGTATACCCTCTTAAGCGCTACCTTTTGAGTGTAAACGATAAGATATACTCCAGAGAAAATAAATACATACATACATACAATTTCGGTCGCCTCGAGTAGCTTTATATAATTCATTTTCGTATGCCGAAATTCTCTTTGGACTCGATCAAATGCTTAAATAGTAAGATATTAAATAAAAACTTTTTTTTTTTTTAATATCTTGGAAATTAAATTTTCAGGTATTATATGAACAACTTGATTTTTTTCTAAATTCTTTTCTTATCTATGCGTGCTATGTTATCAGTATGTAGTTGGATAGTCTTTTATGCATCAGAGATAGATCGTTGAAGTGTTAGTTTCGTCGACATTACGAATACTATCGATGTAGGTCTTTTCGACAGATTTTAATTGGTCCAGGCGCCAGTGTTGCAATTTTTTTAAAAGTAACAAAGTGCTTGCGTTGCCCTGTATTTTACACAATACAATAAAAAACGACCACGGCGTTTTCTGATCACTCTCTTGGAGGGTTAATACCAGTTTCGGTTGATATTACAGAATGTGACACGGAAATGATAAGACAGCTCCAGGGTCCCCAAAACGTAAGACAAAAGAAAAAAGTATGAAACAATAGATTTATTCTTATACCCTAACTGTGGTCAGAGGATATCGTTGGACTGCGTGTAGACAGTTTTTAGCACTCGCATTTAGTAACAATTTTGGGCTTAGAAGCTACTGTTGAAAGGTAGCAACATTTATTTAAAAGAATTGTATGTTTACTTCTGAGCGTAAGTGTTCATTCGGACCTGTATGTTTATTAGGGCCTTTTTCACCATTTGGCAAGTATTATCTAGCCTAGAAGTTACGAACCCCTTGTTTGTTTCACTCTGTATATACAAAGTATTCTAAAAATTATTGTACAGCCGGGTGGATGGTGATTTTACATGCAAAAATTATTCAGAAAGAAAAAATAACATTTCTTTATTTAAGGTAACATTTAAAAAAGAATTAGTTTGAAAACCTATCGGATGCCCATTTACTAACTGGAACTTTCTCAGTATGGAACTTCTTCCGGTTATTGTTACATGCTCTCAATCATTTTGATTATTTGATTAATTTGCATGGTTTCATAAATAAGGATAAGATTAGTAGTTTTTAAGAATCGTTTAATTAATATAGCAGGTTTTCAAAATGTTGATTAAATTGCTGCATACATGTTCATTTAAACACTAAAATGATATTTGCATTTGTTTCCTCAACATTGTTCTTATCCTTGGAGTACATTTTAGATTTAATAAAATACCATACAAAAAATTCGGCGAGTGTTAACAAGTTATAGTACGATAACAAGAACAAATGATGAATTTGTTCATGGTGAAAAATACAAATACAAATACAAAAAGTTTTATACTTATCGAAACTTCTAATTATAACACGAGTACCTGGTGGATTTTCGAACTTATTTTTTTCGAGAACGAAGCCTTAAATTAAAAAATGTATTCTTATTTTTTTTTGGACTTATTTTTGAATGTAGAATCACCACCCGACCGGTTGTACCATGATTTTTAGGATACCCTGAATATAACACCAAATTTCATTCAAACTTTTAGTAAATACGTAGAAGTTAGTTATAATATACATATCTTTATAATACAATACTAATCAGATGATCTTTGGAACACAAATGGTGGGTTATTAAATCAGTGTACATATAGCAATAAAAATATAAATGCAGTTTCATAATATGTATTCAAAATATGCAATTATTTATGATAGAACTAATAATTCGACATTATCTCACCATGGTCATTAAATAAACTCTATAGGCAGGTTATAAACATTACACACAAATTATAGAAAAAACATATAGCAACATTCAAATTTAGAATAGCGGCGTAAGTGACAATTGACTATATATAAAATTTTAACTACCCTCATTTATCACAGTCCACGCATGACTCATTTTGTCTCTTAATATTTTGAAGTCCTAAACGCCAACAACATTTGAGCAATCCTTTGGGTTTTTTAAATATAAAACACCCATCTAACCTATAAACACCACATGACTAGAACATCATAGAGCGCAAAGACGAAACCTGATTTGATGATTAAAAAGCGAAGACATTTAATCAAGCTTGCGTTGTTCACATAATTCTTCTAAACCGCCAGTCTTTCTGCATAAAAATTATAACTCTTTATTTGATATCTCTAGTCATGTAATAAAAATATACTTACAATATTACTAAGAAATACTTACAATGATGGAAGATAAGGGGTACTCGTATGATCTAATCGATGTTTATCTTCATTTTTCCAGCTCGATACAGGAATATGTGGTGGTGGCAAGAAACTTCGCAGTGATTGTACAAGTTGTATTGTATCCACCAATGCTATAATAGAATGAACAATCTATTTTATCTGTTTTATTGGTAACGAAAGAGTTTGGTGAAATTACTGAAATAATCGCAGAAATCATATTTAACATTAATAGTATGTTATATATATAAATATAATGTTGTTTATAAAGTAAATTATAAATGATATTTATTTGTAAACATAATATAAATATAATATTAAACAAATAGCCTATGTATTTCGTTACTTTTTTGTAAAGCTTCTGATTGTTTTCCATATGGTTTGCACATTGCTGGACGCACACAAGCTTTCATTCTTGACATATTTTTCATTACTTCTGCGAAAGCTCTTACTATCTTTTCTTGTCCACCTATAAAATAAGAATTATTTTTTACATTTGTTATATTATGTAAAACTATAAGGTCAAATAATCATGAAACTATACACAAAATAAAATATTATTTATTAATATTATTATTATCATTGAATGTCATTTTTTCTAGATTTTTATGATTACCAGTGTTTTTCTTGGTTACATATTATAGCTAACGTTAAAATGTATTCAAAATGTATAATAAGACATAACCAGTGACTCTCAAAATTAAAACTAAATATGAAGTTTATTCCCTTCAAAATATGGACTCCAGGTCATCGAGGAGTACAATCGAATGAGACAGCTGACGGTCTGGCAAACCTAGGCACTCTCGAGAGCCTGGAAAGCCAGACAGTGGGCGTCCCCTTTGCCTTAGAGAAAAAGTACGTCAAGGAAGACTTGAAAACTCACATCAAGATCACATTATTCCATGTATGCTTGATAGTACATAATATGAAAACATTAGTAGCTTATGATGCAAAAGCATTAATACAATGTGCTATTTATAAAATATCAACCAAGTATTTCATTATTTAAAATGCTAGACCAGAGTTTGTATCCCCCTAAATTTAATCCATTTAGACGAAGGGATAAATGACATAAATAATATTTTTCTGACTAAAGTATCTGACTTGCATCTCTGCACTTAAATTGTCTGGAACTAATATGAGGATTTTCATTAACCTCGACATGGCCATTCTCATGTTTATTTTGCATGTTACAGTTTTAGTTTTCTCATGTTTCTTTATATCAACACTACCAATTGCACTTTTCCATGGGTATTTATATTTTACTTTCACTGTGAATAAAAATTATATAAATTTATGCTCTTTTCCTTCGAATAATTCATTGTAAACAGTTTATACTTGCAGTGAACATATTTACTTCATGACTACCTATGTTGTAAACGTAAACATTGTTTCGACATTGTTGTCGTAACAGAAATTGATTTGTATGAGTAAGCATTTCATCATTCATTAGCAATTTATACATAAATCGTAACTCGAGTACAACAGCCAAGAATTCATAGTTTACGTTTACAACATAGTCATAAAACATTTAAGCATCTTCTTTGATAAAGACATGTTTTGAAAACATCTCGAGAGCTAATAACATTTTTCTCATTGTACCCTAATTATTTTTTAGGTAGAATAAACAGAGAAAGCGATTTGTGCAATAAAAAGAATACTTTTTAAGTATTCTTTTACACTTGCACTGTTACACTTAAAAAAAAAAATCGATGGGCCTACAGATGTAGTGCTCTTCGAGTCAATTCTCTTTCTCTTTTGGTATTTTTTCGTAAATGCATTAATGACGGTGTTATGACCTGAAACAATTACGTGAACCACCCTGTATATGAAAATAAAACAGATTGAAGGGTACCCTATAATAAGGTCCCCTTGTAAGAGTTGTGATCTCAATAGAAATAAACTTTATATTTAATTTTCATTTTGGAAATCAAAAGTTATTTTCTTGGTCATTATACATCTCTGAAAACATTTTCATGTAAAATACAGTATGCAAAGGGAAAAAAGTATGTACATACTTCTAGGCAGAAAAAGAATATCTTTTGCAGTGTATTTGTCTTCTGACACTATTCAAATTGCATACAAAATATTTTGTATATCGTTACAACTGAAGGGGGTATTAGGATGGCTATCTTCGAGTGAACCATCCTATACAGATAGTGGAGCAGTGAGCAGTAACTCTGTTTGCTTTGAACATTTCCGTTATTTGTAATAGTGTATTGAAAAATAATAGAACTATCTAAATTGCATCACACTCTCAGTCGCAGCGCCGTTGGAGGGACAAGGATCTATGTATCCTTGTTCTAGAGCTTCCTGATTTCTTCATAACTGTCGCTGAAATCAGCTCTGAGTTCGGCCGTGGCTCCTGTACACCCTTAAAGTTATAAACTGGTTGGAGTATATGCAAGGCAAATTTAAAACAGTTCGTGACTTCTTTCTCGAGCGATATAAAAAAATATAGATAAGTGTATAATTTCCTAATGCAACATGGAAAAATATTGTGTACAAAAGTTCCATGATATGGAGGCGAACATAATGTAAATATCTTTTGCATAGATAGAGGCGTAGTAAAGATTCCAAGGTCATCCCTCGTTTTTGAGCGAGAATACATATTTTGTTTAGTAACTGGATTCTTCAAAGCCATCCTACGTAAAAAACAATGTTGAGATATGAGATTAAAAAAAAATAAATAAATAAGGTAAAATATAAACTGGGGATTTTTCTAACATTGTAGCTTACTACTTTTTACATTGGATATTCCCAATGACCATAAAACATTTTCTATATGATTAGTGATTTTCAATTCTGCTTTTTCAAAAAATCGATTCTGTGGGTTAAAAAACCGAGATTTTGAACTGATTCTCTGCCAGCTGATTTTTCTGAGAATCGATCCTTTACTCTAAGCGCCCTTACACGTGCGACCAGAAAATAGTGTTAACTGCAAGCAAATGATCGACATTTGATTTCAAAACTAGTCATCATGATATTATTCTGTAAAATTAATTCTTAAATCGATTTTTTAAAAGACTCAAAAATCTAACATCCCTACTTCTATGCCTCCACTTACACATTAAACATCTACATCACATCATATCCTCTCCCATATCGTGTAAACTTTATTACACAATATTTTCTGATGTTATTATGAACAACGGAAATATCCATAGCGGATAAAGTTACTGCCTCACCTTGTATAAAATTAATTTTATAACTGATAGTTATATATAATCTATGAACCTTCTGAATTTGAAAATGATCGAGATCCTTTTTCATTCTCCAGCGGCCAAGCTCCATTATGTAAAGCTAACAAGTCTTTATTTGCATTTCCTATTCCTTGTAGATTTCCTAAACCAAGTCCACTAAGATTGTCCAAATTATCTAAATTTGTTCTTAAAAAATCTGTTAATTTGTGATCAGATATTGGAATAGTAGATACTAGAGATTCATAATGTTGCTTTCCAGTGGTTACTTTTTTCTCTTGTAGTAAAGTTCGATGTGGAATATTTAATGATGGACGGCTGGGGGGTCGTTGAAGATTTATTTGATTTCCCGCATTTCTTATCTCTGCCAAATCGGCTGCAGAACCTCCTCCCATATGAGTATTTGGATTAGCACTGCTTAAAGTCTATAATATACATTACAAAATATTAGGAATATTTTTACATGAATGACAAGTCACTTTTACTTACTGCTTGAAAATCTGTATTATGAGGAAATCTACTACGTAAAAGAGAAGCCGTTTCATTATCCTGAATGTAAGTAGAAGCCATATGTCCCATTTTTTGTGTTAATTCAAGTTGATTTTTATAATAACGGCAAGCAGGATTTGGGCAGTTTTGTACCACTTCTATTATAAATTCTTTTTCCATACCAAAACATTCTCGTCCAATAGTATATGATTCCATGACAGCTCTAACCGTGCCTTCTAGCCCTAAATGTAAGCCATGTGGACCACTTGTATGCTTCATTATCACAACACTTGCAAAATGTTCATAGGGTAATATCATTTTTCCATTTTCTCTAAGAACTAGCCGTCCCTGAGAATCCAAAGCGATCCTGGTTGCCATCATCCTATTGATATATTGTAACACATGATAAAATCAACAAAAAATTATAAATTTAACATTAGAAATTAATAATGAATATTTTGCATATAAATTACAAATTATGCACACGTACTGCAAGTAAGCAACACTTGGGATCATAGATGCATCCTTGAATTCTGAAAAACACTGTAGGAGTTCAATGCTTGGATTCCAACTTTTGTTTTGGAGATAAGCTTGCAATAATGTGTACATTTTTTCAGTAACATAACCAACATTACTTGGTGTGCCAGGATAACCAGCTCCTCCACCTGGTGGTCCCATTTCAGACTGCATACCTTTGGCAACAATATTTTTCATGGTTTCTGCTAAATCCATTCTATATACACACATAAAGCAACCAATTTTAAGCTGTCTTATAAAAAACGTTGATAATGTCTACAGACAAGAAACAAAAAGCAATCAAGTAGATTACACGTTTGATTCTTTTATTATGAATTAAAATGTCATGATTATTTTTTATAGAAGTAAAATGATTTGAAAGCACAATATTAATTATATCTTAAAGATTATGTTACATATAAATTCAAGAGATTATACACTTGGACTAATTAAATTGTACACAAATAACATTTACCAAACTAACGCACATAACAACTGCGAAAAACGTAAGAAAAATATTGATAAACACCCAAAAAAGCAAGTTTATAATTTCAGAAATCCATACCTATTTGAATCTTCTGTCCATTATTATATTGACAGTGAAGATGATTAAAGAAACCATTAATAAAAAGGCACTGATGCGAGCCACCGCCCCCCTTGAAAAACTGCGAAAATGAACATTTTTGATACTCACCCCGCCCTGGGTACACGATTTTCAATCACTCGAAGTGTAATCAGGCACAGTAATAAAATTCGCTAATCACTCTAACCACCGTTTCTTGACATACTCCCATTAATGATTCTCCTCACATTTACAAATAATATAAATCACGATAATTATTTCCGCAAGAAATATTTACGCGATTTGCCACCAGGGGCGCATTGTCTTTACAATTTTTAGGGTTAGCACATACGGATACGGTACAGATAACATTCCAGTGCTTACGCGACGCCACTTTGCGCATTTATCAATATTACTTTTTGTAATTTGTTCCTGATAGTTTTAAAATGCTTCACACTGAATCAGTCATAATAAAATCTAGATTAAATGTTATTTATATTTCAGATGTATTTTAATAGTAATTCAATTTGTACAATCGTTTATAATGTGTTTAACTGTTCCATGTTATATATATAATTGTTTCCTTTTTTGATTATATTATGTCATATTTTATGTACATATGAACAAAAATAAATATAATAATATAAAATTGATAAATTACATTTTAACCTGTTATAGTACAATATCATTCTTATTAATTATAATTATCTAATTTCTGAATAATTCTCAAATTATTTCATGTTATAACTTCTTATATGTAAATACTTTGACTATTTTTTACGTTAAAATATTTGTAAAGTATTTGTAAATATATACAACTACACGCAAACTTTTTTGAAATTGGACCAAATAACTTGAACTTTTTTTTTTTGTGAAGCTACAGAAGAATTACTGCCCTACGTACTATGATAATTTTGAAAAAACCGCAACTCGGAATAAAAAAGAGAATATAATAAAGGTCACTTTTTTCAAGTTTCTTATCGAAGCGTGTATCAAACATTTAAAATATTTTTTTTTCCTATAGATATGTAAGTAAGTTGTATATATACTCAAAGTTCTTTTGAAATTAAAATTTACCGCCGGTCGGCTTTAGTTTTCGAAATATTTGCGAAAAATTATCGCTATTACTATATTGAATTTTGCCTTTGTCAGAAGCATGGCTACGAAGCTATAGGCAGCTTTCGCCGGCTTATTCCGGATAACTGTCGCCGGTCGTGTGTGAGGTGGAGACGGCCGGAAGCCGAATGGTTCTGAAAGTCCACATATTCGACCCCAAACTGTGTGTTGAGGACGACCCCAGCGACGGCTGTGTAGTGGACTCCGGTAACGCTCATTGTCAGCCGCACACACAGCAAGGGGAGCTCGTATGCGCCAGAGCACTTCAAAGTTCGCCCCGAACGAACGCCTAGTGCAGGACGGTCCTCGGCTTCCCGTCGGCCGCCAAGAATCGAGCCACCGGCTAATCCATGGCCAACGAAGCGCTCTCGTACATCGAAGGAACTGCCTCTAGAGAGACCGACCCTCGACGAGGTCACCACAGAGCGAGTGGTCTCAGCAGCAGTGCAGATCACCCCCGTACTGCTGAGGCTGACCCGGCAGGAGGGCCCGCCGGCCGTTTCGTCTGAAGGAAAGCAGGACCAACTTCCACGGGACCGACTTTCAATATTTTCGTGCAAAATGAATTTTCATTAGTTAATAACGTTTCAATTCATGATCATATCATTTTTCTTGCTAATGTTTATCTTAAAATTCTGAAAAATCATAGAGTTTTTGCTTACTTCAAAAGCTTGTATAAAATATGCATTATCAGAAATGTTTCGAAACACGCGAAAATAGATCGCGTCTCGAAAATGTTCTGTCGCTGATAACGCCCAGGGATGAGCTAGCGAAAGGAGATTGAATGGTCCTTGATTGAGTTCGAAGCCGGTGTGACAAAATCAGACAAAGTTTATCAATAACACAACGAGACTATGAACAAACGTCTACAGAAAAATGGATAAATTTGAACGAGACACGAACGAGCGACGATATAACCGTTAGAATTTTGAAGAAGTAATTTTTGAAAATACCACCTGGACGATGGAAACTCAAACACTTGTTGGAGTAGTTATCACAGTAAATGCTTGTGAAACAACGAACATCATCATACGTTTCCAAAGTGTGATAAAATAAATAGAATAAAACCAGTAAACAACCTGTGAAAATAATGTACTTATCATTATTTCAATCACTGTACATCTTGCATTAACCAGTTTCGGTTCCGAACTCGATCCACTACTACTGTATAATAAATATTGTGCATAAATGTGTATATTATATTTATATTTATTATAAAAATGTAATGAATTAAATGTTACTTTGTTGGAATTTTCTCCTACAGAAAATTTATATATTATTAATTTGTATTACAAAAATACTTCAAAACATGTATTACTCTTCTTTTTCGTGTTGTCTTGACACGCGTCTCCAGATTGTTTTCATAAGATAAGTTGTACATAAAATTGTTAATATTAATGTGATATAAGTTACTGCAGGTAGGATAGTGGTATCACCAACTGGTACTGTCCATACATCATATTCCGTATGCTATAAATACAATAAAAGAATATAAGAATAAAAATATATCTCTGTCTACCTTTCAAAAAAATATCAGGGTGAAGTTATAGAAAGACCGCTACCTTAGTAATTTCGCTCATTTTTTAGTATATTGTTTAGGACGTGATTCTGAACAATATTTTCTTATACAGGGTGTCCCAGAACTTGTGTAAGAGCCAGCAAGGAGTGGTAACCACGGACCTAAGAATATATGGACGGAGTGTTCCGTCCAAGGTTTGCCAGGTTTGCCGAATATGAATCGATCGGGTTTTTCCGCCGCATACTCGATGATTCCCGAAAGTCCATACAATACACAACACGTGCACTTCGCACGCCTCGGCTATATTCGGCTACCCGAAGGTTGACGATCGGTGCAAGTTGAAAACAGAGACGACAAGCGAATGAAAAATGACGACATTCTCTCCCCTTGCCGCAGGTTTGGCAAAACCCTTGCCAAAAAGCTTACTTTACGCTGGGTTCATATATTCTTAGGTCCATGGTGGTAGCCGAGATGATTCTGAATAACAATTTTTGCGCCGACATGGCGCAGTGCAGATTTGTTTGTTCGTGACCACAATCAAATCCGATGATTAGCCAACACTACCGTGGCTTAACCCGCGTGCTCTGATTGAACGGTGTTCTTCATTAACCCTGTATGACTCCTACGCCACAGTTCATGTGTCTCGTATTAACACTAGAACTACCGACGTTCAGTGTACCCTTTCACGCTTGAGTGTCTCCTTTGAATCTCGTCTCTGAGTAAATTTACTCAGTCCGGAACGGAAAGTGTTAAACAGTGAGCGGGCCAAACATAGATCCAAATGAAACAGATGGAGAGTGAACAGAACAAACAATGAGAACAAGAAAGACATATCGATGAGTCTTAAGCATTAGCAAGGATAGCTTCGCGAACAATAAGCAGGATAAAAATCCAAACGCTAAGTAGGAAGTACTTTTAATCGATGATGTATCGTTTGTGAAACTGTTACATGTCATAATAGGTTATACAAACTTCCATAACTGCTATGTTCAATTTGTCTTTTGCCATACCTTTCCAGTTCAATTTACGTTTTTGCAACAAAATAAATGTTTAGGTTCAGTTTATGTCGACTGCTAAACAATCTTGTCGAAATTTCGTTTTTTACATGTTCTAAAGAATACCAGTCTCACAGATTGCATATAACCAGTTGTGCAAGAACAATTCACATCGCAGATTGATGATTAAAAAATGAGCGAAGCCTGTACGGGGACGTTCTTCCTACAACATCACCTCACTTAATGTAATTTATTATATACCATAATATATGGAATTTCTCTCCATTTGGATGCAAATTCCGTACATGGAGAACATAAATCTATCTTAGAAATTCTATATTCTTTGATTCTTTTTTTACATCCTAAAAGTAACTTTGGGTTTGGTAAAGTTATATTCATATATCTGTTTTTGGCACTGGCATATTGATAACGTTGATGTATTGGTAGTTTCACAGTACTCTGTTTATCACTTAACACTGAACAAATAGTAATGTTCTGAGTTTCTGCTTTCTCTCTGAATACTTCAATATCAGTTTTTGTATTTGAACATACTGTACTCTAAAAAGTAATCAATATAATGAAAGATTAAATATTTGTTAAATATTTGTCAATAATCTGGGAATTCTTAAACAATTTTAATATAAAAAGCATTATAACTGTTTATAAATCATTACTCCTATTTGATTAAGTACATAAAAGAATTTAAAAAAAATTCAATAATATACTCCAATATATTTTCATATTATTAACTTACAACTCCAGACCTCCTTAAATTATATAGTTCATTGTCACTAACGTAAAAACCAGGTGGAAATTCCATATAAATGGAAATATAACATCCTTCCATTGGTTTATCAAAACTTATTTGATAATTTAAGGATCTGTAAATAAATTATTTTTCTAAAAATAAATCACAATATTTTATTAAGTAGAAGTTATTTCTAGAATCTTCATTAATTGTTCTAAACATCTCCGTTATTTATTGGATACCACATAACGACAGGATAAAACATTTAAGTTCCTTACAGTCTACGAATACAATTGTGAATGTCCCTGGTGGCCCATCGATATTCATTTGTAATCTTTGCAACTTAACAAGTTCATTGCTAGTTTTGTAACAACAGCGTGTTTCTTGACGTTTGTGTTTATTTTGAGCAAGTACAAATTATTCTAAGCAAATATAAAGTACATGTGGTTCGATTATCGCAGTAGAAGATATTTACTTTTAGAAGTAAATATCATATTTACTTTTATATCATATTTTACACTGTCAGCCACCGGTGATTGACGCGGCCTAAACGGAAAGTTCAGTGTCAGCCACCGATGGCTGATGTGGCACTCAATGTGTTAATCAAATTATTGATTGCAACCATTTGCAACATTGTCAGATCCTCATTTAAAAATTCAAAATGAGTGATACTTTATCAACTTTAATGCTACCTCTACATGTTGGACCAACTATACCAACTTTTCAATATGTTTCAATGAGCCTAATGACCAACATGTAAGTAATAGTCTACATCTAAATAATAGTTGATAATTTAATTGATTGATTAATTAACCACGATTAGATATAATGCCTTATTTTTCTTTATGAATTTTATTCTTTAATTAAAAAATATATTGATTAATTTTTAGCCAAAGAAGAATCTGTCACCAATATCTTATTATGACTAACCTATGAAATCCTTTTCCTTCTATAGCTGACGAAATATGAACATTTATTGTTTCGCTAAGTACTGCAACTTGCAGAATTGAAACACAAACTAAATTAACTTTCACGAAATATTGTTGGCTGCGATTTAATATCATTTCTTAAAATAAATAGTGCAAGTTAGGACCACGGAAATCACTACAAACGATACTAAAGAAGAGTGCGCCAGCGAATTTGAGATATCTCAATGTCAAACTACAAAGAAAACTATTGTTAGTACAATCAACTACAAACAAAATACCACTAGTTTCCATAACAAAAAAATCAATTTTTTGAAAGTCGGGTGCCAGGTTCACATGCCAGCCTCGCTGTTTGGCAACACACCGGGGAAATCCCGGCAGGCCAATCGCACCGTTACAATTTCTGAACTGAGGCCGGTAATAATGACTGCACACTCTGAAGGCCCCCCTGCAGTGTGACTTTATGATATCCTTTTCATTAGATGATGCTTCTTTTTTTAATTAATTTCTTTTTTATTTTCCTTTTTTTTATGTTATTCATTCAATGAGCACTCTAGGAAATACCAGAGATTTGTTGAACTGAACATGGCAATATCACACTACTAGATGCGCTATCTTGAAATTCAGCATCAGAATCGAGGCCGCCAAATTGTTATACATTTACAAATTAATAATTGTATCAAATATTGTATATTTTAAAATATTATACATCACTTACACACATACTGTTAACACATTCACAAATTGCGCATGTATATCGAAAAATCTCAATAAATATGCAATAAAATGGTAAAACAGTTTATTAATTTAAAAACCCCTCCAAAAATCCAACAACACAAAAAAAAGAAGCATAAAACTTTGTGTTGAGCCATCTTATACATTTCATGCTCTCCAAATACAAATTTCAATTTCAAGAACATGAATTTCGTTGAGTAGAGAAATTCTTGGAAAATGGCGTCACCAAAATTATGAGAACTTGGTCAATTCTGAGAAATGACGTTAAATTCTAAGAAGCGGCACGAAGAATACCTCCTCGCACCTTATGTTCTCCTGATACAATTTTTCAAATTCGAGCATTTCGGTTTCGCGAAAGAGGTTCTCGGGAATTCCTGGAAAATGACGTCATTTCTCGGAATTGATAAAATTCTTAGAATTCTGATGACGTCAAATTCCAAGAAGTGGCACGAAAAATACCTCCTCGCAACTTATGTTCTCCTGATACAATTTTTCAAATTCGAGCATTTCGGTTTCGCGAAAGAGGTTCTCGGGAATTCCTGGAAAATGACGTCATTTCTCGGAATCGATAAAATTCTTAGAATTCTGATGACGTCAAATTCCAAGAAGTGGCACGAAAAATACCTCCTCGCAACTTATGTTCTCCTGATACAATTTTTCAAATTCGAGCATTTCGGTTTCGCGAAAGAGGTTCTCGGGAATTCCTGGAAAATGACGTCATTTCTCGGAATCGATAAAATTCTTAGAATTCTGATGACGTCAAATTCCAAGAAGTGGCACGAAAAATACCTCCTCGCAACTTATGTTCTCCTGATACAATTTTTCAAAGTCGAGCATTTCGGTTTCGCGAAAGAGGTTCTCGGGAATTCCTGGAAAATGACGTCATTTCTCGGAATCGATAAAATTCTTAGAATTCTGATGACGTCAAATTCCAAGAAGTGGCACGAAAAATACCTCCTCGCAACTTATGTTCTCCTGATACAATTTCTCAAATTCCAACATTTCGGTTTCGCGAAAGAGGTTCTCGGGAATTCCTGGAAAATGACGTCATTTCTCGGAATCGATAAAATTCTTAGAATTCTGATGACGTCAAATTCCAAGAAGTGGCACGAAAAATACCTCCTCGCAACTTATGTTCTCCTGATACAATTTCTCAAATTCCAACATTTCGGTTTCGCGAAAGAGGTTCTCGGGAATTCCTGGAAAATGACGTCATTTCTCGGAATCGATAAAATTCTTAGAATTCTGATGACGTCAAATTCCAAGAAGTGGCACGAAAAATACCTCCTCGCAACTTATGTTCTCCTGATACAATTTCTCAAATTCCAACATTTCGGTTTCGCGAAAGAGGTTCTCGGGAATTCCTGGAAAATGACGTCATTTCTCGGAATCGATAAAATTCTTAGAATTCTGATGACGTCAAATTCCAAGAAGTGGCACGAAAAATACCTCCTCGCAACTTATGTTCTCCTGATACAATTTCTCAAATTCGAACATTTTCAAAAATACGAGGTTGTAGGAATTTTTGGAATTTGAATTTGGTAAGATTTTGTAAATAAATAAGCAATGTTTAATTTTCTCTTTTTCTTTATTTTTACCCTTCTTTGTACAACGAGTAACTAAATTTATCTTACGGCTAGGTTGTTTAACTTACAATTTGTATAAAACGCAATTTATACCAATCTTACAATTAATACTGTGATAGGTATTTATATAATTATAGTTACAAGTAGAAGATGTGGAATTTTATTAATATTTATGCAATTTTATCGCAATATGTATACAATTGTATTTTACAGTAAGTACAGTATCGCGTGAATAAATGGCAATAAAAGATTGGCTGTAAGTTGCATCCAAGTTTCGAAACATGATATTGCCAATTTTTGGAAGCAATTAAAACCTATTGCTTCGGATGTCACACACAGCCAAGCAGGGTGCTCCTCTCTGCTTCTTATACTCGAATGATTTTCTCACATTCTTCGACTAATCTAATTGCCAATTTATTGTCTGCTGCGCCAATCAAATCCGTCATAGATCTACAAATCCATTGTATACAGAATGTAGACGTAAATTACAGTGTATAATTCAAGCTAGTGTAATATACTATATAATACGTGTGTGTATTTTACGTACCCATGTCACTGCACCTGACTGCACCCCATTCATCGACGATCTTCGGCCCTCGATCCACCCTTAGATCCGATAAGTGAGGAAATCGTACGGCCATGCTCGAAGAAGTTCAAACGTGCAAAAGGAAAATGCAGAAGATCTAAAGAAAAAGAGAAATGCACAAGTGAGAAAAGACATCTCTTAAGGATATTTATGACTCTTTTGGAAGGACAACGAAAATGCAAGATAAAACACCGTGAATGTCTCGTGTGTTTCGAGAACCGTACGAGTCTCTTTTTTATCCTCTGATTTTCCTTTTGCTCGATCACCCACGCTAAATGTTTAAACAATGGTATTGATATTCGACACGTATTCTAGCCCATTTTAAATTTCGTTCTTAATACGATCTTAAATCAGTAACGCTTAGGCTATATTCACGCTATGTTATTACAATACGAAAAACATCTTAAGACGTTGCAAAACTTTGGACTATGAATACCGCCCAATATTATAAATTATAAATATATATAAGCTACGTTTACGCGACAACGTAAAAATATTAAAAGTTAGTTCACTCGATAGCGAAACAATATTAAAGCTTAGTTCATGTCATAACGTAACAATATATTTATATACAAAATTAGCAACTGCAGTTATTGACTAGAAAATGTATCCGTTTACCGAATTAACAGTTTTATTGTGACATTCGCATGCATGCTTAGTAAAAGTTTACATTTACTTCTAGTTACACAGCAGTAATACCAATAAAAAGAAGAAAAAGAATATTCTAAAAAAGCGTAAACATGGCCTCGCGGTATAATCACGGTGTTCAGCGAGTTTTAGCAAAATTGGATGCATCTATAAATTCAGAAAATTATTATGAAGCTCACCAAATATATAGAACTTTATATTTCAGGTAAGCTAACAACTTAATTAATTAACAGTGTCAAAAAATCCTTCCTACACAATTGTCGATACGAATACTTAACCTTCTTTTAGATATCTTGGACAGAAAAAGTATTCAGAACTTTTGGAATTGCTGTACAATGGTTCTACTCTTTTATTACAGCATGAACAAGTATGTAATACATTTTAATATTTAATTTTTATCGGTGTTATAAATGTATTGCTAAAAAATATTTTCAAAATTGTGCCATATGTATTTTAATGAATTTATTTTGAAATCATACAAATTGTATATATACAAATAGCATACATTTTATGCTAATTCTATATAGTATTATGATAATATAAATTTTATATAAACAACGTATATAATAATTAATAATATAACATATATGGAATGC
The DNA here is from genome assembly GCA_943735885.1 of Stelis phaeoptera. Lineage (NCBI taxonomy): Eukaryota > Metazoa > Arthropoda > Insecta > Hymenoptera > Megachilidae > Stelis > Stelis phaeoptera. Next base: position 6,715,962 of record OX030930.1, read on the forward strand.
ATTCATACATATGATAATATAATATTTAATGTAGTGTATTACATTATTATTAATTACTACAGCATGCTAGTGGAGCTGACCTAGGAATTTTATTTATAAATGTCTTAACACAGTCAGGAACAGAACCTTCTCAAGCATATTTTCAAAAAATTACAAACTTATTATGTATAATGAGCTCTTCTTCACCTGAAAGAGATGTATTTATACAATTGGCTCTTCGATGGAGTGTAAAAGGTACAGAATATAAAACTGGTCATCCAGATTTGCATCAGAAAATAGCCCAAGTATTTTGGAGAGGTAATTTAGTTAAAAAAATTATTTTTTTTTTTTTTAACATATGTCTACTAATGGCACAGTGATTTATTTTTAATTTTTTAGAAAAAAATTATGTAATGGCAAGGCAACATTTCATACATAGTAAAGATGGTTCTGGTTATGCTGCAATGCTTGTTGAACTTCATGAGCAACGTGGTTACATGAATGAAATAGATCTTTTTATTGCACAGGCTGTCTTACAGTAAGTGTTTCTTGTAACTATGTAACATTCTATTTAAGTTTCTAGAATATGCAAAACAGATTTTTATGGTATCTTATTCATATTTGTTTCAGATACCTTTGTTTACAAAATAAAACTGCTGCGCAAGAAGTTTTTAATTCTTATACCTCACAACATCCAAAAATAAACAGTGGTCCTCCATACCTTCTTCCTCTGTTAAACTTTCTATTTTTTTTATTAAAAATAATTGATAGGCAAGTATAAATTATTCCTTTATTTAATAAACATGAATTTAATTTATAAATGTGTGAATATTTTATCATTCATATTTTTCAGCGGTAAACTTACTGTGTTCACAATACTTTGTGAACAGTATCAAATATCTCTAAATAGAGATCCGTGTTATCAACAGTACATAGATAAAATAGGACAGTTGTTTTTTAATATTCCGTCACCGCGGCCTCGTAATCAAGGATTATTTGGTTCACTTCTACAATCCTTTTTTAATGGCTTGGAAGATGAAGATTCGGATGATGAACACAGAAATACAGCATCAACTTCACATACAGTACAAGAACTCGATTGATTAAAAGTTATATGTCGCTGTGCAATGTGATGAAAAAAATAATGAATATTTATATATACATACATATTTTATTGTCCCACGTGTTTTTAACAACTGCGTTGTACTAATCGATCAAGTTTCTATATATTGTGTTGAAATTAATTTTTAAGAATGACTGTACAGATAAACTTACCTGAAAGAAAAATATGTGGGATGTATTCATAGAGAAATTTTTCGAAGTTACAATTACCAAAAAACAACTTTTTAAAGATCAACTTTAGTTAATTGTTCATATCTTTCTTTCTATTGTCATAGTATAATTTGATATTGTATTAGAAGCATTTCAAAAATTTGAATTGTATATATGAAATTCTATGTTAATGCTGCTATGAACTTTAAGATGAAGTTTTAACAAAATGTTTGTATTAGTAACAATGTATATACCATGTATTTAAAAGCAAACATGTACTTGAGTATTACTACTAAAATGAATTTTTGTTTTATACACATAAGATTATGACAAATAATTGTAACGTATATATACTTATAGCTAAGGAAAAACAATAGTTGATAAATGGTATTATTTCTTGCTAAATTATGATAAAGTAAAATGAAACATCAGTTAATAAATACGTTTGTATTAATATAGACATTTATAAATAAATACATATTTGACTTGTTACTATAACTTGAATACAGTGAATACATCAATTGTTATAGTAACAGATAAAAGTCCAATTAATCAGTGCCTATATTAATACGAACCAAAGCATTTAAAAGTTTTGCGAGTTATTAATTTATCACAAAAATAGAATGGCCATAATTTCTTAGTACAGAATTAATGTACTAATGAAAGATAATGTACAATTAATAAGTATTGTATGAAAATAACAATAAAACAACACAAAGATACAGATTTGTAATAACTATATGCATATGCAAACATTTATTTATGTATGTGTACTATTACAAAAATATAACGTACCAGCAAGCAAAATATTCTTTTATTATCAGTATGGAAAGCTTAGGTTGCCGATAATATATGGATAACATAGATATTATATAAATGTTGCAATGTTTAAGATTATTATGGAAATTTATACTTGAATTAATTTTCGATTAAGGTGTTTATTCGCTTTAATCTTCAACAAAACTCAGTATATGAAAATATTCCACATATATTTATGTCATTTGTCAATATACTGAATATACGCCACATACCACAGCGACAAAAAATTACACGAAGAATTTGGATATTTGAAATAAAAATATCATGTATAATACATTTAATACGTTCACAGCGAATACATACATTAAAAAGCTTCATACAATTTTGTTTTTAAATACGATTCAAATGATCATTTGTATAAAGAGGTATATAACTAATAGATTTTTAAGATATTTATTTCATCGCTTAAGTTGATTAAAAAAGCATACAATATATCATTCTGATTAATCATTATGTTCCCAATTTAAGTTTAGTTTTATTAAGTAATAACAGCGAATATGATATAATAACATTATATGATATTTTAACCCTGCTACGGTCTATGGGTCTTTTTCAACCCTACGCGTTCTTAGTTTCTAAAAAATTTGTAGTTTTCAAAATGTACATTTCATATGTATATGAAATTGTGGTGAATATGCTTATTTCTACTCTCTGGATGTATTAAAAGTTCTTAATCATAAAATGATGGAACTCAGTCGTCAAAGCGAAATATTTCGAAATACATAATTATAATTCTGAAGATTTTGATTTCTCATCAAATGAAAAAATATCTGAGTAAATGCCCACTTCGGTAATATATATGTATATGCCTTTAAAGCTAGCAAAATATGGCATTTCTAGGTTTAATACGATAATCAGCTAATTATATTTGGAATATACAACCAGCTATTATTAAAAACATAATGCAATGTATATATTTCTGTATTTCTTTGATTCTTCGATTAGATCATAAACTTAAAAATATGAATTTTGCATATTTGACCCATTTTTAACGCAAAACTCGTGTATCAAAGTTGAATCAAAAACTGTAGCAGGGTTAAATGAAATTTGAATTATTAGTTATTTTTGATTATAAAATAGGTAAACATACAGAAAATTTTTTTATGAATGGAATAATCAATTTTTTATCTATAATTAGTATGTAAGAAACAATAAAAATCAAAACATGTGTTAATAATTAATACAGCAGGATTTAGAACTTTAAACAAATTAAATAAACAACGATATGTGAATTCGAAATGTTTCTATGCATAACTAAGGAAAACAAACTAAATAATTAATATTTGTACAAAGGAAAAGTTGTACTTAAAAATTTGTTAATGTTTTATTTATTAATTTGTACAAATTCTACGTTATATAAAATATACTTACAATTAGTTACAATTACGTATATTCAGGTTTTCAATAAACTGAAAGATGAAAAAAGAAGTATGAAATCTATCATGATATATGAAGAATATAAAATAATTAATATAATTCGATACCTTTTAAATGTAATTACACAGTCTTTTGTATTTAATTTCCCACTGTATCCATAATAAGTATTTTTTAAATAATAAAGAACCGTAAAACTACATATGTGCCATACATATACATATACGCACATATGTGTATATATACATGTTTTTACATATTTACGTTTCTTATAAGTAATTACTATGTATAAAATTGTTCGAATTTAACGAGAAAAATTGATACCACTACAAATTTGTATTACCATTTCAAACGGAAGAAAAGTTTAATTTTGTAGTATCAATATATTTCAAAACCAGGAATTGGAAATTGTTTAGAAAAAGTTTCAACTTTTTCTTTTAAAGCTGCAACTTTTATTTGAATATCAACATCAGTTTTTAATACTCTTTTATAGTTAACAAGTTTAGGACCAGAAATATTAGATACTTCTTTTGAGAGCTGCAATCCTAAAACATATATTTATAATATGTGTTATATATTTTAAAATATTAATTAATTATTAAATATTAATTATAGTGGTTTCAAATAAAATGTACCTTCATGAATGAAATCTACGACCTTATCAATGTCTTTTTCAACTAAACCACGAGTGGTTAGTGCAGGTGTACCAAGTCTGATACCACTACAATTTAGTGCACTTTTATCACCAGGTACAGTGTTTTTATTGCAAGCAATAGAAATACTCTCTAAAATTGCTTCTGCTTTAGCTCCTGTAACTCCAGTAGATCGTAAATCTACTAAGAGCATATGAACATCGGTACCACCCGTACTAATTTTATAGCCATGCTGTTGAAGTCCTGAGCATAATCTCTTAGCATTAGCTACAATTTGCTTTTGATATTGAAGAAATTCTGGAGATTTTACTTGTTTCATTGCAGTAGCAATTCCTGCAATTGCATGATTATGAGGACCTCCTTGTAATCCTGGGAATACAGCCTGATTAATTTTATCTTCCAAATTATACATAATCTTCTGTCCATCTTTGTTAATACTCCTAACTCCTTTACGGAAAAAAATAACACCAGCTCGAGGCCCTCTGAAAGTTAATAGAATTTATTTGCTGTATTAAATTTAATAATTATTTTAAAATAAATACCTTAAAGTTTTGTGAGTAGTGGTGGATACAACATCACTATATTCAAATGGGCTAGGAATTAATCCAGCTGCAACTAATCCAGATACATGAGCCATATCACTAAAGAGATAAGCATTATTTTCGTCCGCAATTTCTCTAAATCGTTTATAATCTAAACATCTGCTGTAACAGGATACACCTGCTATTATAATTTTAGGTTTGAACAACGTTGCTTCTTCAGCTAATTTATCATAATCAATTAAACCACTTTCAAGATTAACTTTATACGGCATTGATTCAAAAAATATTGATGTTGCAGAAACTTTTTTATTTATGGTAAAGAAACCTAAAAAAAATTATGAAATTTATAATTTTATAAACATCATCAAGTTTTAATAAATTTGTACAAAAATGTTTTATTACCATGAGTAAGATGTCCTCCATCAGGAAGATCTAATCCCATTATACGGCCATGAGGTTCAATTAAACCTGTATAAACTGCGAAGTTAGCTGGACTTCCTGAATAAGGTTGTACATTACAGCCCCATTCTTCTGGATTTAAATTAAATGCTTCTAAAGAACGTTTTTGTGCTAATAATTCAATTTCATCAATGTACTCATTTCCTCCGTAATATCTAAAACAAATATGTAATGTTGTAAACAGTGTATATACTTAACAGATAATGATAAACATTTTATGTAACTCATATTATTTTTATAATAATAAAACTTAAGAAGTATACCTTTGACCTGGAAGACCTTCACTATATTTGTTATGAAGACAAGAACCCAAACATTGTAGTACACTAAGAGATGTAAAATTTTCACTAGCAATCATTTCAAGACCAGATTCTTGTCTTTTCTTTTCATTTTTCATTATTTCAAAAAGTTCTTGATCTGTTTCCCAAATATTTTTGTAAATAATTCCCGTCATATTCTAAATAAATAACATGTTTACATATATATTCTATGCAATAATAAAAATTTATGTAAGAGTATAAAATATTTAAAGTGGCTAAAATAATAGTTACAACTGTAATAATAAACATTTGCTTGTTTGCCAATTTTACTAAAAGCAAGATAAATCAAGTTTTCTTCATTGTATTTATAAGTTTCACTGATAATTCTGTGTATGATGTAATAATATAATCAGAATTTATTTATTAATATTTTTAATTTATTTAGATCCTTCGTGTCCAAAAATATCTTCATATGAATTTTACACACTGTTTTAACTGAAGAGAATCACATGTTATAAACTATAATATAAATATATAATTTATTACGGTGTGATATTGTATATTTTACTAATTTGGCGTAATAAGAGATAAGTATTATCATTAATATAAAAAAAAAAACATAACAAACTTATAAATAAGCTGTAATATCACTCACGAGTTTAGACAAGCAACAGGTAGTTGAGAAGTGCACGTTACAACTTAAAACTCCGAAGGCATCTGGTATTTGTCTTCGTACAATACGACCTTTTATATGCTGTGTTCGGGCGATTAACATGTTTTCAACCAATCGAAAACTGCGTCGATTTAAATTTAACCAACTTATAATCATAATTACACGTTTCTTAAATCATATAATGTGAAGACGTATGTAAAATGTAAAACAATTTTTAATTTATTGATATTTTATCTGTTACAGTTGTAACAATATGTTTAAATTGGGTACAGCGGAACTCCGCGTTTCCTCCACTCTGTATCTTTCCCCTCACATAAGTTACGGCAAAAGAAAATCAGAAAAAGCACAGAAGTAAGTCTATCCTCTTTTATTACTAACTATTTGAGGAGAAAAGACATGGGTTGAGGGGAACACGGAGCTCAGTTGGAACATGCCTGACATATCGAGTTCTGTTGTAACTGGAGTGGGAATCGATCAGGAGAAAAAAAAAATGTGTAACATGCTATTTCAGTGTTTCAAATTCGCTATATAATACCAACATTGAGCTGTACCCCGACTGAAGTGTACACTACCGTAGGAAAGTGTAGGTAATAGCGATCTGAGAGTGACAGATGCACTCAGGGTGAATTTAACTGACTACCGTGTAATAAATTTTGGTATAAGCGGATAGGGATGCACCCTAACCTGACGATTCCTTCTGTGCTTTTCGTAAAAGCGTATTTTTTATACAGTATGTAGTTGCATTCCATCCATTTGTATACAATCTGCTCGACAATATCATTTCTTCCTTTACATTTTAGATCTGCCATTGTAATCATTGCAAATCGTCATGAACAATTTTCAACCACAGCAAATTGCGTAGATATTTGGGTAATTATTTAAAAACCCGACGCTCTCGTGAATTTCCATGAAACTTAAATATGTGTAGAACTCGGTATTTTGAACAGCTTTTTCCTGTCCGACTTACCAACGGTCGGCTTTAGTTTTCAAAATATTTGCGAAAAGCTATCGCTACTACTATATTGAATTGTGTCTGTGCGCACACGTCCACGGCAGTGTGTGCGTCGGTAGGTGGCCATTGTCGCCCTTTTGCCCTGATTACGGATACACCCGTTGAGTGACCGTAAAAAAGATGTAAGATTTTAAAATAACAATTTTAGTCATTGTAATTTCGGTCTTTATTTTACGGTCACCCGTTAAGATATTCATAATGGGGAGAGAAGGGAGACAGTGACCGCCTAGCGACGCAACACTGCCGTGGACGTGTGCGCACAAGCAAAATTCAATGTAGTAGTAGTAGCGACAGTTTTTCGCAAATATCTCGGAAACTAAAGCCGACCAGTGGTAAGTCGCAAAGGAAAAAATTGTTCAAAGTATCGAGTTTTACAACAGTTAAGTTTCATCAAAATCCACGAAGGCATCGGTTTTTTAAATAGCTACCCTATATTTGTATACTGATAATATTGTAACGGAGATTGAGATAACTTTAACGACTTGCTATATCATATTGATGTTTATATTATTCTGTTTAGCAAAACCATAAATTGATGCGATCTAAATTGCGAAAATGTGTATTGCCGCATTCGTAATTTCATGAATAAAAGTATCAAGTGACTCTGCTGCAAACATAAAAAACTAAACGCTGAAGTCATAAATAAGAGAAGATTTGTTTATATTTCTTTGGATCATATGTCTTATATTTTTTATTACAGCTTCAAGTAATCAAATTAGCTGAATTCTCCAACAAGTGAAAAAGTCAAGACAGCATGAATCTTATAATTCAAGTTCAATAATTTAAGGGAGGTTTTTTTTTGTGTGAAAAATATCGATTATTTTACATTTTTGTAAAAATGGAACAGTGTAACTAATTTGAAACTTTGTATATATTTATATCATACTTTTGTTAAGTTATTTAAATTTTTTCGGTTCATTTTGCTCACATGTACAGTTCTTATTTACGATAGACTAAAACGACGCGCGTAATTTCTTCAGTAGCGGTTGACATGATATCTGTCCTCCAGTTTATCTAAAATTAAAAATTCTAGTAAGGCTCTATTTTATACATATACAGGGTGTCCCGCAACTAGTGTAACATCGGGAAATGGGGGTAGCTGAGACAATGCTGAACAACAATTATTAACGAAAAACACTGACCAATCAGAGCGCGCGTAGAGCGCCCGCTTAACCGTGATTCGTTCTAGTCTGACGTCCCCGCTCGAAGTTACCCTATCACGACTCAGCGCACACTCTACGAGCGATCTGATTGGTCAGTGTTTTTCGTTAATAATTCAAAAACGAAGCCCCATCCGACATTTTTGCAAAGGAAATTGTTGTTGAGAATCGTCTCAGCTACTCCCCATTTCCCGATGTTACACTAGTTACGGGACACCCTGTATAGTTATTATTTAACGTACAATTGAAACGATACGTTGCATAGATTTTTTTTAAATATCAAAAGTGTGAACAACTTGTCCAGTAAAATTGAATATTTGACTTTAAATAGTTACCGTTTCTCACGAAGTATTTTTTTCTCGCTGATTGTAAGTCAGACGATAACTATATATGTATAAAATAAAACCTTATTAGAATTTTAGATTTTAGATAAACTGAAGGACAGATATCATGTTAACCACCACTGAAAATTATTAGTGTAATTATTAGTGTAATTTTGTAAATAATTTTTGTACTTTAACATACTGTAATATTATTATCATTAGTGTGTCTGATCATTAATTTTTGTAATTTAGCGTAGTAGGGTTTGGTTTTCTTTTTTCGTTACTCGTCTGTATTTTGTTACACTGTTCAACAAATTCTGTCTTCTTTTCGATTTTATAACCTTCAGTCGGTAATAATTCTTATAGAGCTTTACAAGCTGAATACGAGTCTAAAACCTGTTTCTCTCCAGATCACATACCTTCTGAAAAAATCTATTAAAAAAAAAATGGTAAATTTTTTAATTTGGAGCTGTTTTATGCTTTTACTGTTGTAGCTGTTTAATTGCTTTTGAAACCAGAAAATCTTACGAATAAAATGTTATTACACTATGAACATGTAACTATGTTTACGGCAATTTTCGCTGATATTTTTCAATTTTTTAATAAAACTGAAGGTCTAGGCGAAAATCTAAGCATATCGCGTGATGGAATGGGCATTTTTGCTTAAAAAAAAGCAGAACTCTACAAAATTACATTTTGTCATTAGTATAGAAGCGAAAAAGTGTTTTCTATAGCATCAAAATGCTTTCTTAATATTTGCGCAAAATCTGTACTTATCTAACATAAGAATATGAAAATCATGCGATATGAAGCAACAAGACGTGTAATTGCAGCCAATGTTTCCAACATACATTGAGCAATTTCGATCCTATCAATTTATGATTTTACTAAACAGAATCATATGACGTAACAGGTTACTGAATTCGTCTCCACACCCGTTACAATATTATAAACAGAAAAATCTTGGTTTTTAAATCTCACTCATTACTTTATCTACACAAAAATTATTTACCCCACATAATGGGCCTCTTTGTAATAAGCAACTTTTACACAAACATTCTCCGATAGCTAATATAACTGTATACAGGGTGTTAAAGAAAAATTCAATATTTATACAATGCATAGAACACACTATATTGAGTAAAAAAGTCTTACGAGGGAAATTTTTGTGTGGGAAAATATAAGTGAATTAAAAATAAGTGGACATAAACTATTATTTAATAAAAGAGATATTTAATGTAATTACGGAATTGTAAGATAAACATTCGTTTTAAGCTCTGAGTTACAATATTCATCACCTAATTGTATTCAAAGCTTAATGAACTAATTATTTATCATACTCGCATCGTTTTCCTTCTTTTTTATATGAAAAGAAAAGGATACACTGAAATATAAAAAAATCTAAGGTATTTGAAAGGCAACTCAGAAATTTCGTTATGAATTATATAGATGCTTTATAGTCATTTTTTTTTTTACTCTGATTACACTTTTCTCCAATGAAGGATATATAACTATATTTTAATGTACAAAGATGCATTTATACAAGAAACGATACCGTAGAGAAATTATTAACGTTTATTTGTTCACCAAACATTACCTTAATATGCAAAATATAAGATTACAAGGTAACTGTAAGTTTGCATTTTAAACGTCCTAAATGTAATACAAAACAGCAGCATGTAGAATAATCCTTTTCTAATAATCAGATTTAAGTATTACATTTCACAAAACATTACATAATATTTCTTTGGGTCTCATATCAGTTCCAAAGATTTTACGTGGCAGGATCAGAGGTAAAATTTGATTTAAAAGAACCGTTTTTCTATTAAGGTAGTATTATATTACATCCATAAATACCTTTTTGTTTTCCCATACGATAGCTTTCTTCGATTTGCAGTTGTAATTACATAGGATTAAAATAAAATATGTTTATTAAATAAACTGTTGCTCTTGAAATAATCGTATGCCTTATCCTGAATAATATTAATCAAATTGATCGCCTCTGATAGGCAAAATATCTACGAATACAAAAATCGGTTTCACTGATAGGAGCGTACAATCCATTGTTGTTGAAGCATAATTGGTATCGATGCAGTATCATCGATCCGGCCATTACATAAAATCCCTGTCGATTCGAAAGGGAGAACTTCCATGATGCATAAAATATCATTACATATTTAGTACAGTTTCTCAATCCATCGTATACAAAGCATAGGTTTACCTTTCATTAACATGATCACAACGCTGAAATCGCGCATTATTTAGTTCAAGAACTGAATACATAAACGCATTTCCAACCGTAGCATGTAAAACATAGCTTTTTTCTTTTTTTTTTTCTTTTTTTTTACTATAGAGTTGTATAAATTATGAGTGTCTGCCTAATTTTTATTTTCTTCGTACGATGAAAATTTAATTGTAAATTTTAATAGCCTTTTCGAGGTAGTTGATACGAGAGCGCTTTGGCGCTTTGTTGACATGTTCTAGACCAAGCCAAGGCCTATGTGGCGATGTGCCTGCGTTTAAAAGTGGATAAACTACAAAATTTATTCTTCATCAGCATCAATTCAATATTTATAATAGCAAATGATCAATTATTTAACTAAATTTAAATAATTTATAATGATCGCTGATGTTTTTTATATGTATATATATATATATATATATATACTTACTTTGACTTGGATGAATACGGAAATCTGCAAGATCCATGCAATACTCTGGTGAGTCAGTAATAAAATGTGGTTTTCCCATTGTTACCACCGCGAACTTAAACTTCAAAGTTTTTTTATGAATTCTCATAAAATATCAAATAAAATTAGATTAGGATGCCTACCTTTTCAAACTCTTTTTCCTGTACCCCTAATTTCTTCAATAATCTTTCCTTCATCTTTGGGAAAGGTTCACCCTGTAATTGTACAAATAACAATATTACTGATAAAATGATACATTTAGAAACACTTTTTCAGAAAAATTTTACATACGTGTTTAATTTTAAAGAAAAACGGAATACCAAACGTTGAGAAAACATCTTTATGAAAGTGTGCAACAGGGACTAACATCTCGTCTTCTGCTAAATTTAATTCGTCATTTGGAATCTCTTCTATTCTGTATAATTTGGTGCCAGATGTATTTAGATTATCTAAAAGTACATCCTCTCTTGGACCAGGTGAAACTTTACTACAATTAATTTCTAATATCCTTAACTTTCCAGATCCATTTTCTGCTAGTTCAACTTGCTTTTTAGCTTCTTCAAGTAATGTAGCTACTGTTCCATTTTTATTAGGATAAAGAATAATTTCCTTCTCTTCTTTAAGAGACGGGCCGACCCATATGCATTTAAACTGCTTTTTATTTTCAAGCTCGTTCACTCTAATACTAAGTTGTTGATAATACAGCTTTTTTGTTTTTGGTTTACAATATGTAACCAAATCTTTCAGCGAACCTTCAAATGTACATTTTAACGGATGTCCAGGTGAATCTTTGTAACTACAAATAAAATGAAAATTTTGTTTTATACAGAGTATCAAAAAAAAAAAGACTACAACTTAGTAGTCTTAATCAAGTACGAAGAAATTTTTTCCAAAATTTGTATACAATTCTAGAAAAGAAAAGAGATTTTAACAGTAATCTCTTTACGGATCAAATTTCATCATATCAAAAAATACTATTTATTTTTCAACATCATCTTCATGTAAGCTTAATAGAAAACATAATACAGTAAAAATTCAATGAAGCAAAGTTTTCCAACCCAGGAATTCTGGTTTGTTTCTTAATTTTGTGGGGCTGTAGAGGGGATCGAATTACACCAGAAATGCTTGTCTTTATTAGGTGATATTCACTCTAAAGGAATAAAAAGTCCTCATCGATTTCGTTGATTTTTTTGTATGTTATGGAGATAATAATTCTAAGCAGCTTTTTCCTGTACATGTAACCACTTTATTATACTATACTGTATTTTATACCCACGTGAATATTTACTTTTAGATTTCTTTCTAGTACAAGGATATAATTCCATATGGCTTTGTGTATTCGTCCCTTAAGAATTCATGTATATATCAATGAGTTGTTTAGCTCGTTAATAGAATAATTAAGGGGGAAAAAGTGAAAATTCAAATTTTAATTTTAAAAAAAGTATTGTGGAAGACATTAAAAAATGTATCGAAGTACAAGAAGAGGAAAATATACCCACTAAAATCCTGACAAAGAAACGCTGTTTTATGTGTCCAATGTAAAAATGTATTGTATAAATATGTATTTTATAAATAAAATTATAATAAGCGCGGATTATTCCGCGCTCGGTGATAACAGTCACGGCTCGCGGAATATTCCGCGCTTGGATGCAGATGGGTTAAATAGCATTAGAGAGAAGTAGTGAAATTTATGTTACGTTGCTGGTACGCTCTAGGATAAATAGACCTTTACGCTGCGCTGGACAACTTACAGATACCGAGGCTCATCGAGTGTTGAATATGTATAATATACTCCCCCCCCCCCTCTCGCCACCAAAAAGAAAACCCTAATCAGCTCCAACCATTGAATATTTTGCTAGAATTTAGGTAAAAAGTTTGTTCTTTAAGTTCTCTCGTTATACAGACTCTGTCGACCGTCACGACGCATTTATAAAAGTAGCAGACGAACGGTCGCACCATGCTGACGCGTACAGTGTTACGAATATGTGCGTATACGCGAAACCTTGTGATTTTCTTTCGTAAATGCAGGGTGATTCAGGAGACTCCAAAGGAAGTGCCGACAATAGGCAATTTGACCACTGTACCTTTCCTCGTTCTAGGATACCTACAGAATATACGATATCGTTGTCTTCGGTACGGTTGTCACTGTAGGCGCAGAACAATTTTGACTTCTTGTGCCGCAATAAAGTACGGTCAATCGGCTCATTACCAGCACTTCATTTAGCGAGAGAATCACTCTGTATCTCAGAAATTAAGAGAATCCAACGTTTTCGTAAGAGGAAAAAGTTGTTCAAAATAACGAATTCTATAGCATACTAAAAAATAACCCAAACCTAAGGGGAAGTGGCTGATCTACAAGTTTACCAAACATTATTCTCACTTGTTATTGATAGAAATTGGAAACATTCCAGCCATTATACCAACAATTCAGCTATTCTTGTATAAAATTTGTTCTGTCGAAACAAAAATAGAGAATTGCACGTGTAGGATTTTTCCGGATAAACGGGACAAGCGAGCAACCCGTGCAACTCTCGCTTTGAAATTATCTTAATTATTATCACTATTATTACCACGTTATCATCTTGGCTACATCATACAAATCCCAAGATCAAAGTAAGAAATTTCAGAAATGTTTTTGCGTATAACTGAGAAAAGAAAGCCAAGCGATAGTAACATGTGCAGGAAGAAATTGTTCAGAATGGTGATTGTGATAATATATTTGACGATCATCGAAATCGGCAAGAAATTACTTAAAGTAGATAATCACCATATACATACATATATAAGATTCGTTAAAAATCCAGGAACGGTCAAATGTCACGAAAACAAATCATTTTTCTTTTTCAACGTTTGAGACAAAAGTTTTAAGGTTCTAAAAGTTCTATCAGATGGTTTTATCTATTTAAACCTTGAAAGGAAGGAAAGTAATAATGCTTTTTTAAAATTCTAAGGACCGAAGATTCGCTGTTTGGCATTGTTGAAATATTGTAGAAGCTGAGAAATTAGGATTTCCCTCAACAGATAATAGAACATCTAAACCATTTTCATTATCTGTAGCATTTGTAGGTCTTCTAGATATCTTGGTTTATCTTTAACAGAACCAGTTCTTCCAAACCGATCGACGGTTCGATGAATAGTCGATTTTGAAATTGGAGAACGACCAGGATAAACGTTATTAACACGTTGACTGCCACAGTGAAAACGGACGTGGGTTGTCAGACACGCTGAAATCCTAATTATTAACAATACAATCAACTAATTTTCAAATTTAACTTTTCAATTCGATAGCTAGCATTATTAGCTTAACGTTAACGGTATCCGTGGCTTATTTTATCATTTCTGTTGGTAATTATTTGATTGTAAAAAATTTCGGGTGCCGGTCACCGGTGACCCCCGTGGCAGCCAACGTGTTAAATAAATCTACTACTTCTTGGAACGACCTTATTTTATCACCAAATCCTCGCATTGTAAGGATAGGAATTCTTTCCTTCTCAGTCAATATTTTTAGCGGTAAAGAACTTTTAAAACCTTAAAACTTTGATCTGAAATATTAAAAAGAAAAATAATATGTTCCTGAAATCTTTAACCGTTCCAGGACTTTTGACGGACCCTGTATACTGCGTGTGCGCGTTTGATTTATTGATGTAAATATCTCAAAGAGTATAAATGACATGAACAAATGTTTAAGACAAATGTTGCCAGTACATGATGCCAGTATTCGTATGACTTTCCGACAACCTTGAAAAGATCTATAAAAATTACCGATTAAATTTTGAAACAGAAACCTACATTGTTTCTTACATATTCTCGTGGCTGGTGTTTACAAGTTTTTAAAACACTGTCTACACATTCATTTTGCGCTAGCTGAAGTCGAAACAATTGTGTTTTAATTGTGTTACGTTATTCACACAATAGCTGATTCTAGAACCGACCAAGTAACTTATCTGCGGTGTACATATGCATATCGAATAAACCTCATGCCAGCAATACATAAAATTTAAAATTTGGCATCTCGACATCAGCTAGTTGACATGTAGACAATTTTACCAGCATGCAAATATCATCTACGAGAATATATGAGGATAAATATAGATTTGTACTAAAAACTTTAATCGTAACCTTTATAAATCTTTTCAGGGTCGTGGCATAGTCAAACAAATATAAACTACAACAGTTCAGTACCTTTTTAACCTTTTTTAGTCCTGGCACTCTCAGTTTGTAAAGATGTAATGATATTAATTTAAAAATTACTTTATACATGAGTTTTATGACATTGAGTGTACTGATAAAAAAATTATAAATGAATTGTCTTTCATCGCTAATTATTATAAAACGACAAAAAATGCACGCATTCTTAAAAAGGCAGGTTACTTAGGAGATCCAGTAGTGCAATATAATGAAAATAAAAAAAAAATTAAAAATATTTAAAAAATGCTATTTGTTATTTTAGTATAGAAACGATATAGTAGTTTATTAATGGTATTCACCGCTTAAATATACTTTAATGCTTTCAGTGTAATAATTACTTCATTTTATTTTATTTTAGAGGTCTCCAAATTAAAATACTTCCTTTTCTTTTGTTTTAAAATTAATTCTTTTTAAAACTAGGGTTTCTAATGGCAAATTGTTTGTGCACTTGTATTTGGTGCATAAAAATCTAGAAAAAGCAACTATCGAAAAGTAGTGGTTGAAATACAGGGTATCTGAATAAAATGTATACACACATACAAACATAGTTGGATAGCACTATGGTACAATTACAAATTAACATTGATCCATTTTACTATTATTAAAGTACAAAATAACAAACGGTGTATGTATTTTATTCTAACACTATATATTTGTTAAACATTATCGTCTAAAATTAAGTAAATTAATATATTCCTACCTTTGACATTTAAAGAACTGCAGAAGATATGGATCTGTACCAAGCCTTTGTGCCACAGCTCTTGCCATCTGATCATACGTCATCCTTAATGAAAGTTCCATTGTAAATCCCGGATCATTAGGAATCGTTTTATCACAAAATGTTACGTCTACTCTATGAAACAGGTCCCTGAAATGCAATACAGAATGTATGTGACGTTTTTTCTTCCATATAAAATATAAATGTTTGTAAATATTCTTGAGACTTACTTGAAATATTCTCTACATGTCGGAAGCTCATATATTTGATGATCTCCTTCTTTCTGAAAAACAATGATATCACCATCCATTAATTCTTCAAGAACTTTTTCTAATGGTTCTGTTAAACTGTCTATCTTTTCAACCAAGTTTGGCTTGATCTCTTCATAAAGAGCTAATTCAGTATCTGGTGGAAATCCAGCTCTTTCGTTTAAAATTGGTATAAGTTCCTCTGCAAAAACACGATACGCACCAATTATTTGCACTACTACAAGGACACACAACTTGAACAATTAGAATCAGTTAGGAATCGTAACTAAGATGTAATGGATCGAATTTCCAATCTCTGATAATATGGTTCAATATGGAATTTAAAGAAATATCACTGTAATTGTCGAGGTATTTAAATACTTGAAATAAAACTTACGAACTTTAGCCGTGACAGGCATATAATGATGTCCACAGTAGTGAATCTTTTTATTCTTGGGATCATATAACTTAAAAAACAACAAAACATCGGTGTCCTTATCAAACGGTGGTAATGCTGTTAAATCAGAATCTGGAGGAACAAGTTCAACAAATACGTTCCAAACATTTGGGTTTTCTGCACATTGATAAATAGATTTCGGTAGATCGGTTTCTAATTCAATTGGCATTGGCCTACAGGTCTGATTTGAACGTACATTCAGTGGCCATAAACGAATTTGATCCATTGGATATTTCTGTTGAAAAATTACATAAAATTAATTACAATAAATCATATATTGCAATGACTTACAATAAAACATTTGTTTAATTTAAATACTGTGTTTTCAATTACCTACCGTTTTTGTAGATAATCACAATAATAAAATATAAACTATTAACAGCACATACGATATAAAGTCACATGAATATTTGATATTAACCGATATTTATACACGCATACAAACGCGCGCACCCATTCACGCAAATACATATACACATACATGCATACATAATACATACACACCGATATGAAGATAAGATTTTGGTCTAATGCCATTGGAGAAATGGAATATGAAAAAATGTTTAACAATTACACTTACCAAACTATCACTCAGCAATTTGAGAAATTCCTGCAAGGCACACTGCTTACGTACACGAAATACACGATACAAAGCATGCTCCGGATCATATAAGTCATTCCCTTGGTGACCGTCAAAATTATCCTCAAGAAGGACGTTGACGGTTATATATAAGTATGCTTCTGTTCTTTCCTTTCTTCGTATTTGTTCCAGCCTCTTCTCCTCTTGCAGCCTCTCCACCAGCTAGACCAACAAAATTAAAATTATCCATATAAATTCATCTCATTGATAATTTTTCCTCATCTGTCTTCTAAAATTTAAACTTTTAGAAAAGCAGTGTACTAGTATCATACTTTTGAGATTCGAGAAAATAGTATTCGAAACGTCAAAAGAATGAATTTTGTTTGCTTTTTTACATAATTTTAATTTTGTTCATCTGCCGCAATACAGACTACTAAGTCAAACAATTACACAATAAAAATTACTCAGCTATGAATGATGGTTTCATGCAATATTCTTTAAATTGATATAAATAAATGTAACACAATGTACAAATTTGGAAAATGTTAATGAAGTTATGTACGAGTTGAAATATTAATTAACTAGCTAGATTTATCAAACTTTTGCATTATAATTTTCCTAAAGCTTTCCTTTATAACATATTTTAAACTTGAAATTTAACTGAAATACAATACACAGATGTGCGTATGTACGTATATATCTGTATGAGTAAAGATTTTATCATTTTAATAACTATGTTGTACAAATGCAGAAGTTTCATAGCTGCATATTACAAGCGTTTCTTTTGAAATATATAGTATAAAATACCATCATTCATGCCAAATAATAATAAAAATGTAATGTATAACCATAGTAGTGTGGAGATGCTTTACAGTCTGAATTACTGTTATTACGATTATTGTAAGTAAAATTGTTAATAATATTCTTAATAACTACAAAACAAAAATATAACCAATACATCTAACGTGAATTCTGATTTTTTAAATTCTCTAACATTCAACAGCTTTTTGTTCTTATTTAAATATTAATTTTTTTTAATTTTATGTTTAAAAGTAGAAGTATAATATATGTAGGTATTTTATAATATTAGTATTGATTTTGTTCATGTGGCATTGATTTTTTTTTGTTTATTAGTATATAACAACAAATAAATAGGTAGCATCTGTTGATGGTTATACTGATTATTAACATTGACAAAATATAATGTATTAACGACTCAATTGATTCAGACCTTAATACAAGGTTTAATATCCTAATTTTATCATTAACGTTACTTTAGCATTGATTCAATAAAATCACTGATCTGATAGAGTAAATCACATTTCATCTCACTCACTAAACGATTATTAAATAACAAATACATTGTAGAAGACGTGTTAAGGAAGAAGCTGACATTATTAAAGCCTACTTGATGTTCATTTTCCTGTTTCTCTTCAACATTATCAACTACATGAGATAAAACTCATGTTTCAAACAAGATTTTCAAGAATGATCTTACTATTAATTAAAAAAACCTTCCTGTTCATATTCTTATAATTATTCACACATTTTTCACCTATTCTGCGATATGTCTGTGCATCTGTTACCCAAAGCTTTAAAATACTACAATACAATTATCTGTTTAAGGTATAATATTATACAATATTTATTACAATAAACATTCCAAAACGATTCTAAGGCTCATCGTAATAGCCTAATAACCAAACTTTATGTTAACCCAATTGTAATTTTTTCCATAATATCTGAAGTGTAACGCGTACATTAGTTATAATTGTAAAACTTTCAGTCAGCTATTATATAATCAGTGAAATTTAAAAAAAAGAAAAGAAAAAAAAAATAATAAATAAATTAATGAAATGGCCAAAACTTTATCCTTATGCGACTCAATCGTCCATACAAAAAAATCCTCTGTCAATAACAAAAATATTCTCATTAGGATAGAAAAAAGAAAACTTGTATGATAGAAATGACTAAAAATCTATTAATTATACATTTTAGATAATTATGATAAATTTCAGATTAAATATTCATTATTAGCAGGATAAAGCATGTTTGTATATAAACTTTAATCACTTAAGTTGACATAATGGGATGGTTCTTTTATAAATGATAAATATCAGTAAAATAATGCAGCGCGTAACACTTTAAAATTATCAAGTGTAGCATATTGCATACATGTATTAAAAAATGGACACAATGTATGTAATATTAACATTTGGTGATGTAACAGCATTTAGCTGATAACGCTATAAATTTCTGATTATTAAAAAATATGAAGAAAAACTTTATAACAAATATGCGCACACAAGTATGTGCGTATATATGTATGCGCGCGCTTGTGTACACGCTGAAAAAAATATTAATTTATCAATTGTAATTTATCAATCTTATTTTCTGGTTACTTCACATATCCAAAATATTAAATCTATTTAATATATTCCTATTTTATTAAACTCATTTCATCTTTGCAAGGTATTATGAATTTGGTGATGTCATATGAGGTAATTAGCTCCAAAAATATTTAAGAAATGGGAAGTTTAGTGGGAAAAGAATTCAAATAATTTACAATTTTTTTTTTTTTTGCAGTTCCTTAAAAATCATGAATATAGAGATTTGGATTTCGAGGATTTTGTGTGCACGGACGAAGGGTCGTACTTTCTGTATGTGAGTCTTTAATCGAGTCAGTCGCGTCTTTGTCACGTTCAAGGTCGCTCAACTCCTGGGAAAGCTCTCTTTGTAGGACGTTTCTGACCTCTTGAGGTATATCCTCTTCTTTGACTTCTTGCAAAACGTTGTCCAACTCAGAGTCCCTTATATACACCAACATATAGGCGTTTGTACAGTGTTTCACAGTTATAGCCATATCCTCATCTTGACCACCATAATTATGTTCAATGGCTTCCTGCTTTGAACATCTTGACACAACATCATCGTCGAATTTGCACCACTGTTTAAAAATCGAGTACATATAATCAATAACAATAAGTAGATTTAGCATTTAATGCTATTCAATTAAACATTAAAATAATAAAGTCTATTTAAATGTATTTTTAAAACAAAATTTTTAGTTTTTAAAATATTATAAATATATAAATTATGTAAATTATATTATATAATTGTTATAATATACATTTTATATATTTATATCAATATACTTATAATCCAGTAGTATTAAAACTACACGTACCTTTCCATCACCAGCTGGGTTGATAAATACAACGTAATGCCCACCATGATTATCTCCACTGTGAACTAAGACTGCATGCAATGTATAATCTGCACTTGTTGCTTCCTTATTTTGTAAATATTTGCCAAGACTTATCTTTTCATAAAATTCGAACCTTTATAAAATATGAAATATATAGTTTAAAAAATAAAAAAGCATTATAAAAGGTAATCAAAGCAATGTCTTAATACGTTCACAACTCCAAAACTCACGTATGATTTATAATAAATTTAATTTATCCAATGAAATGTATTTGCATTCAAATTAATCATTATTATACAAAATGGTGAAAGATTGTATCACCGCTTAATTAAAATTGTAATTTAAAAAGTTGTGTAGATTAACACGACGTGCAAACAAAAGTAGTTAATCAGTTTATGCCAAGTTCTAGTATATCTGTTTATACTACACAATGAAAGCAGATCTAACGACTAATATATGTAATATACGAATTCAAAAAAACATTACATGTATTAAATACAAAAAATTAAAAAGAATCTCTATTAAGTATGTGAAGTGTATCTGAAAGTTTACCAAAATAATAATATTGTGAACTACACAATGAAAAAAAAAATTCTTGAATAAAGAAAATTTAACAATTTGATCATGAAACGGTTATGATATCAGCAACAATAGGGGACCATATTGTTCAAACTGTATAGTAGTTTAAGGCTTTGAATAAAATTTTTGTTATACAATGCATATCATAATAGAATATTTATATAAGACAATTAAATCGGACTCGTATATTTTATGCATTTATCTTACTGAGAGCGAACAGTAATTCCCCACAGAACTCAACATATTAAAAGTAGTAGTATGAATAAATTGGATTATCTAATTTATTTTTCTAGCACATAAACTTTTTGCTAAGAATGTTTATCAACATAATAAACATACAGGTAAGCTAAAAACTACAAGCAAGAAGTCCTGAATCAAAATGAAACAGATATAATAAGTTATACAATAGCATTCTACGCTACATTTTTTAATCAAATGATAATTCGTAACAAATTGATTAATCGTTAGAATTAAAAAATGAATGGTATTAACGTTTTAAGTTAATTATTCTAAAAGAACTTATCTTTTCCTCACAATATAAATAACTGGGTTTTATGTGTATTCTAATATTATAAAACTCGAAAATATACTACCTACATTGAACAGCAATCTTATTTACAAATAAATAAAACTCGTACATATAGATCCTGAACTGTGAACGTATTATCATCATTTTGCTATAATATCACTTACCTGTCATTAAATTTCACAGAACAATCTGTAACTGGATCATATTGAAATCGCATTAAATGTAAATGTAAAACTGGTGGAAATGATGAAAAGATAACACCTTTCTCTGCTTCTTGCAATCCATGTTCTCCCGCATCATATTTATTATCACCATCCAAACTTTCAGTACTTACATAGTCATTAAAAGACTCATAAACTAAATTATAATTAGTTTTTATTTAATAAACGAATTCCATATATAAGAATAAAGATGTAAATTTTACTTTAATTTAAATAATGCTATCAAGAAGTATTCTTGCCATGTACTTACTATTTTTCTTGCCTTTTATATTTAGTTGTATATCATAGAAAGTCTCAACTCTGGTTGACTTGTAATCAATATTTTTACATTTGATGAATGATACCATTTTTCCTTCAAATAATTTTGGCACTGTACCTTCGACACATGTTCCTTTCATTTTACTTTCCAATTTATCTAAAAGCTAAAGTAATTATTAGTAACTAAGAAATAAACATTCATTTCTATACATTGATACAACGAAATTTAAATAAATTATTATTAAAACTATTACTAATACTGACATACTATATTTTTGTTCTTACCACTCGTAAAAATTCTTGTACATCGTGTTGCATAAAAGAATCCAATGTTTCCCAACCAAAACTCTTAGTTAATTTTTTTGTACCCACTGGTTTATCAGAGAACTGTAATTCATGAAAAACCCTTTGTAAAGCCAAAGCAACACTCTTACTAGAATCATCGCTTTCTGTTGGCATTTTATAAACTGCTTTGCGTAACTGAAAACGATAGTTATATAATTGTAAACAACTTCAATTAACTTAAATTAAAATTCAAAAAGATATATTTAAATTTAGTTAATCTGTTAATATCAGGCATTGTTTAAAGTTCTGATTTAAATTTATTATATCAGGACTTACCTGGTTAGTAAAATATAACGTCTGAAGTAACGAATTCATGTAACACGTAGCGCCTTGATTTTTTAAACCTACAAATCCTGTATGCTTTTTGCTGTCCCAACTGACACCGTGTGGAGCATCAGCCATTACATGAACCTATTATTCCAAAATATTTACAAACATTTAGAAATTTCCTAAACAATAATATTTAACTCATTAACAATTGATTATAATAACATTTAATTTATAAAAAGTTGAAAAACTAAATTTGAATCTGTGTTAATTTTAAAATGAAAGTAAATATATTAACCGTTTGAGTACTGTTACTGAAAAATGGCAAAGAGTGCGATTGCGCTCCTAGTTCATACCACATACAGTAATTAAAATTTTAATTAGGTAAAATAATCCAAATTAATTTGTGCTTTTTGTAAAAAGGGGCTGTTTAGATGAAAAATAAAAAATATTTTACCCTTGTATTGTTTTCCAAACATAAAAAATGCCCATTTCACTTCGCAAACAACGTTGTTTTTCGCAGTTTTAATAACAAACGCAAGAAACAAATCAGCATTCAAACGATTAAACAATGAATAATGTTGAAGTTTGTACACAAAGTATGTAAAAAATTGCAACTCACTAACCTCGAGTGTAATAGAATCATCTTTAATAAAACCTTTATCAGGATCCAGAACATCCTGCCATGTCATAAAATGACTAAATCCCCAATCATTTTCTTTACTGTAGAATAGATGTTGAATCTCTAAAATAAAAATTGATATACTTAAATACATGTAATGCTATATGATTATAATACTGAAAAATTGAAAGAATTAATGGATATTAAATGATCATTGAAAACAAAAACATTAGTGTACAATGATGTACTAACTTCTATTAAACGGTTCCTGTCCTTCTTTGCAAGAAAGTAATCGAAGATCTGCAACTGCATAACAACTCCAGGTTGATTCACTTTCTCCATTACATTGCAGAAAAAAACCAAGTGATTTTTGAGGAGTTCTATCTTGAGTTTGACTTGCTCTTGGCATTACCATTATTTTCCATGGCAAATTACGTACATAGCATGGAGGAGACAACTGTGTTTCCTTCATTTTAGAAAGATTTTCTACTGTAAATCGAAATGTAGCTTCTGATCTTGCTTCGTCTAAAAACAAAAAAACAAAAATTATTAGAATATCATTATTCATTCAAAGAAAATTTACATAATAATTAATATTACCATTGTTAACATTATTAGGTACTGGAAACAGTACGAGCAGACTTTATGTCACATAACTTTAAACTTATTTGCCATAACTATTCTTTCATAAGGTAAAACTACTTATTGGAGATATTTACTGTAAAAAAAATTGTAAAAGAAATAAGAAACACTGGAAGGAAAGATTCTTCATACTTTCCTTATAGTCTTGATCTGTCTCCTCATGACTGCTGCTTGCTTTTTATCTATTACGCATTTGGAAATAAGTACTTCAAAAATATGAAGTAGTCAAAACTATGATTAAATCATTTCTTGCAAATATAATTCAAGGTTTGTATACCAATGAAAAATGCAAGTATAAAAAATATCAGAGACGTATTATAAAAAAAAAGTGATGACTATTTTGTTAATGAAGATTATATTTCAAGAAAGTTTAGTTATTTGAATTTTGTAACATAAATCTGCACAAACTTGTTCTGATACCTAATACTTTTGAATTTTAAAATGTAACTAAACACTTGCTTAGAAGAATTTTATTTATACATTTCAATATAGCTATTTAAATTAGCGGTTCTTAACCTTTTTCACGATGCGGACCCCTTCTTATCATATTATTTTCATACCTCCCCCCAAGTATTAAGTAATGTAAATTTAAGTTTTTTTTTTTTTTTAAATAAATTATAATAAGTATATATTGAGAGGTGTCTTTGAAGTTACTGATTAGAGATCTATCAAATTTGGAGAGTAGAGAAAAATAAGTAAATACATATACTTTTATAATATATTTATTAGTGTAACTTCATATAAAGATAGATAAACGGTTCACGTATACTTCATGTGATTGTTTTTACATTACTTCCCCAATGATGATTATACGCAATAAGTTTGTAAACTTCGTGCTCTTTCCGATATTTCTTCAAGCTTTTGCGGACCCCCTGTGAGGACATCGCGGACCCCAGGTTAAGAACCGCTGATTTAGATTATTTGTATAAATTATTATCACCAATAATTTAAATATTTTCTTTATTCATATTATTTAAATGTTATTTAATATTATGGGTACTTACTTGTTAGCAATATATTATTAATGATTTAAAGACTAAATTATTGTAAAAAATGTATGTCAATTGTAATAACTAATATTTTAATAAATGGTTTCAAGAAAATATACATTAGTTCTTAAAAATAATAAAGATTTTTTATATTTAAGTTGAAACACGTTAATTTATATATTTTTTAACAAGCAAAATGTTAATGATAATAAAATACAGTTATAAACAAAAGTAATGGTAAACCTGTTTAGACAGAATAACTTTGTTAAAACTGACCTAAGTAATTTGAGTCTTTTTAAGAGCTAGAATGGTTAATGCAATAGATGAAGTGTTCCTATTGGTTTGAAAAAATTGCGGTTAGTTGGAAGCGCACAGAAAATAATATACGATCATTTTA
The DNA here is from genome assembly GCA_943735885.1 of Stelis phaeoptera. Lineage (NCBI taxonomy): Eukaryota > Metazoa > Arthropoda > Insecta > Hymenoptera > Megachilidae > Stelis > Stelis phaeoptera. The sequence continues at coordinate 6,741,426 of OX030930.1, forward strand.
AAGCATTTACCCTAAAAATAATGAAAATTTAAATAAATTCGTTCTATAAAGTTTGGTCATTTATTTATATACCAATAATTTAATCAAAATTGGTTGACGCAGAAAAAAGTGACAAGCATCGAAAGATTTAAAAAATCCATAGATTCTTGACAATTATAAGCCAAAAATTATGAAATACTGCCTGGAAACTTGCATCTTATAGCTACATTAATCAATTATAATGAAATTTTCAGCATATACAATAACTAGCATAAGTCTATAAAACACATTGTTTAAATTTTCATTTTAAATTTGAATAAAAAGGTTTTAACTCTTTGGAGTTAGGTGGGTTAAAAAATGTCTGACCTTTTGCTTATTGTTAGATGCATGGTGGGATATATTTTAACCCACCTCGAAAAGTTGAAGTTACTCACTTTGAGTAACATTTTATGTTAAATAATTGAAACGAGCATTTTTTTTTTTTTTAATTCTGTGCAATATGGGTTTTTATTTTCTTTAAAGCCACGTGCTTCAAAGAATTGACAAGCAACCTTCATTATTTTTTTTGCGATTCAAAGCAATTACAATTTTATCAAAATTATTAAAACACATTACATATAAACGTAATCTTTCTGATCTCTCAAAATACCTAAAGTCGCTCTGTTCAATTTAAAAAAAAAGTTATTCTGTTTTAAGGTATGTATCCGCTATTTTTTATCAATTTTGTATATTTTACACAATTATCATATAAACAATGCAAAAATAACCTGTATTTTTTTTTTTACCTTCTTCCATTTCTTGATCCTGAACTATGCAAGCTAATTCTGATTCTCCATTCATAGGACTCGTATCATTACCATCTCCCCCACCATCATTTGGTGTTTCTAAAAGATTTAAACATCTATTATTAGATAGTTTTTTATTTAAATAAATTTATATAATAATTTCTTTCATATCATCAAAAGCTTAATACTAATCTTAAAAAAAATTAACAGAAGTCATAATTACATATTATTTTATGATGAACAAATCTTTACATTGAAAATTATCCATATTACATACAGAACAATACACTTTACTTTTAGTTTAGTTTATAATCTAAAAGAATATGAAGTAAAAAAGTAGCAATGTAGTAATTTATACAAATACTGAATGAAAAATGCTGTATTATATTCCAGTCCTTATGACATCAAAAACAAATGAATAATTCTATCAAATGAAGTATATCACATAACTAGATATATATGTATGAGTGCATATATAAAAATTGATTCACTGACTGAACTTTTTGAAATTCAATAAATATCTTCACTACATATATTTCGTGTAAAAAATAAATTTTTTTACTATAAAAACTAATACATATCGTTGTAAATATTAAAAAAAAATAAAAATATGTGCATATGTGCATACATTGAAACATATAATAGAACATCTGTATTAATGTGTAAAGTTAAACATATTTTCTATAACCTTTAAAATAAAATTGAAACGTATGTAGATCAATTTCAATGCCTTAATAAATAAAAGATATAAATAAATAAAAGCAAAATATACCTCCTTCTTGCGTATCCATTTCTTCGACTTCATTGACCTGAACTGGTGCTAGATTGAGCTGTTTAAGGTTTTCTTGGTCGTTAACGTGGTTCATTGCAATACCGATATTGATGGTCGTTTTGATTGTGCCGGGAACCTCGGAGGCGGCTTTCGCCGTCGAGGTTACTTCTGAAGTTAATTTAATTGGTTGAATCACAAACGAATTTCTAATAAAAATCGGTTGATGTTGTTCAATATAGTGATTATTTTCACTAAAGACAAACGATTTTCGTTCAACAAAATTCTGTTGCAGTAGCTGCTTGATTCTAATTAGGATTGAACTACTGCCACTAAACCGACTTGATAAGGATGTCGTTTCACTGCACGATGACGACTAATATTTGCTTGCGATGTGCCTAATTTCTGCGGCTATCAAATGCCCCCGCTTTTTCGGGGGACGCCCACAGCATATATTTTACCCTGGGACGATATCTTCGTAATTCTTACGTTGTTTTTCTTCTTGTCGTCACGACTTTCTTTTCTCACTATTATAGCACCTATCTCGCTTACACTTTTCACTTTTTACTTTCTCACAATTTCCGAACGATTAGAGAAATGTTTTCCGCACCACCGTGCCGGCACGTTTATAATTGTGAAAATTACGTATTTCTTACAGACTTCGAATTTTAAAGTTTTATTCTTAGTACTTTCTTCAAACTCTGCCAATAATTCCCTATACAAGTAATTTTTCCTATCAATGTAATTCTTCTCGCTTTCTAACGTAACTATTAATGCATTCAACTGATTTTTTCGTGGACAATGCCAAAACGATCTGCTAGGTAATCTCTTAAATCTCTTTTACGCGAAAATAAACAAAATGGCGACGAATCACACTGTCCTGCCGCTTGTCTAAACCTTTCTCCGTGCAATTTGTACAGGTCACGAAGTTGCCATGTCTTCTTAGATGGCACAATTACATAGTACGTTTCAATCCAGTAACGCGGGAAATATAAATCACTATACATAAATAACAAATGGATGACAATTGTTATGAAACAACACAGATACATTTTTTAAAATTTAGTACTTTTAAAACATTAAGAATAAGGCTAAGAATAATATCAGAATAATACTAATCGTTTAATTAAAAAAAAGCATTTATGACTTGCTCTTATTATATTAAAAAAACTTTGATCACATTTTAAAAAGAATAAATAGTAACGAAATAAATAAAAATAAATTATTTATTTTTAATTTATTAAGCATAAAGTAAAATATTCAGAATGTATTTAGAATTCCAAAATTAATATTCATATATTTAAATAATGTTTTAGAATATAAAAATATTAGTAAATATTAAAATATGTTATAAATTTATATGTACATGATGTTCGGAACACTAATTTGATCCAGTGCTGTTTTATAGAGGATAACGAAAGTAATAATTACACAAAACTATAGCGCGCACCTTTCTAAAATAAGGAAGACATTTATACTTAAAATTATCATAATGTCTATTTAATTCTTTACTCTTTAAACTGTATCACACCATTCATCCATTGTAACATGGTGAATAATTGTTTCTTAATTAATTTTTGTAAAAAAAAAGTACATACTACAGGTTTGATAGAACTAGTTCTTTTTTATAAACTACAAGAGATCATTATACTATAGTTTCATACTAGTGACAATTAAACAAACATTACGAAATCATTAAATATGAATTTCTTCTCTATTTTAAGAAAGCGCACACTATAATTTTGCACAATTATTATTTTTGATATCCTCTATAACTCGAAGGTCATGTGATTACATATGAAATTTTTCTTTATCAATTGATTTATTAATAAAATATATTTATAATATGTAATAGCTTTTAAACATACAAGGTGGTAATACTTTGGGACCTATACAATGACGTCGGAAAATAAGTTAATGTTCTTTAAAACAAAATACGTTTTCTTTATTGGAATGAACGATTTGAATAATTTTGTAAAGTTAGTAGTAGTAAAGTTAGTAGTTACTAAAAGTAAAAGAAAGTAAAAAAGTTGCAACTGGGCAAAATGACGAAGAAAATAATACAAGTCGGTTTTAAAATTTTACCATCTGAGCTAGCAATGAAAATTTAAAAAATGTATTTTGTAGATTTAAATAAGTTATATACATGTTAAAATTTTCGGTGAAATTGGTTAACGCAATAACATTTATGAAAAATTGTTATTGTAGCTCCTAGGTACGTAACCCGATATCGATAAAATTTTCAACATGTATATTCATTGCAAGCTAACATAAAAAAGTTATAAAATCAACTGTTATTATATTTTTGACCATTTTCACCAGTTGCAATTTTTTTTAAGTTCGTAAGGTATGCCATCTAGTAAGTTAAGCATATGCAGAAGCTACGGCTGAACTCCGAGCTGACTTCAGTGACAGTTGCAGAAAAATTAGCAAGTTCTCGAATAAGGATAGATAGATCCTTGTCTTTCCAACGGTGCTGTGGCAGAGAGGGTAATACAACAACAGCAGAAGGAACGAAGACAGAGAGATAACCAAGCAGCTTGCTTTTACGATTTAGTTAGCGCAATTGTTTGAGCTGAAGAAGCAATATTTTCTTATACCTTTCTTTTCCAAATATTCCTCGCGCCATTCCGGACCCTACTATAGAGCCCTTTTTTGGAAAAACGGTCCACAAAAGAATTGCTTCTATAAAAATGTACACTTTTATTTTTTATTAAGTTTCAGAAGTAAAATTGCAAAATCGGGCTCTATAGCACGATGCGGAATGGTACAAAGACTATTTAAAAACTCGTGAATCATGAGAAAATATTGCTTGCTGGGCTCAGACAATTGCGGCAACTTTATCGCATCGAACTGAGACAATTTGTATGTCAACATGGCTGCGTCGCTATCGCGCACTCCACCGTAGCGTTGTCGTCGTCTCTGTTATTTATAGGGTGCGCAGGAGGGAAAGTGGCGCCTCTATCGTAGTAGAGGTGTACTATGAAATAGTTTTTCGCGTCTTTTAGGCACATTTATGAAAAAATCGCGTAATGATTATCATTTTCTTAATCTGGAGAAGCATACCGATCGTTTGACAAAGCGCTTTTCCGGAAAACGTAAAAAAAAATGTCACTCCTAAAAATGTATTTTTATCAAGTTTTAAAGGTGAAGTTGCAAAACCGGGCTCTGTACTGTACCGCAGAGCGGTACAAAGAATATTTTTAAGAAAGAATCATGCAAAAACACTGCTTTTTCACCTCAGGAAATGGTCCAAACCTCTTCGCTCTAAAATCGGGACGTTTTGAATGCCTATATGATTGCTTGACTTTCGCGCTATCCGCCGTAGCGCTGTCGTCGTAATTTTTGCTGCTGTCAAAGAGTAGGTATACCAAGAGGCGACACTTCGGGCGAAACCTTTGAAGTCGACAGATTGCCTGTCCCTTAGGGTATGCCATTCTTAATTATGGTTACTTAAAATAATTATAAAAAAAACTACACAGAAACCGAACGAACGAAATTCAAGTATCTCATTCGCATAGTCTACAAGGCTACATGAAAACGAATCCGGGGAAAGTCGCAAAAGCCCCGTTCTACAATAAACAGCGAGAAACAAAAAACATCAGTCATCGCTAACGATAATAATCCCCTTCTTCCACTGCTTAATACATAAAACAAAACGCAGTATATGGATTCGCGTTTATACAGAAGTATCACAGGTTGACCAACATAAAGGTTCAGAAGTTACTGAGCAAATTTGTCCCTATCAATTTGCCAGAAAATCCCTTACCTTGCTCCCTGTGAGGGGGGGGGGGGGGGGGGGCAGAATACTCCCACAGTAATCCCTGCTTGTCGTAAGAGGCGACTAAAAGGGGACAATTAGAAGAAGGAAGGATATCATGAGATTTAAAAGTATTGAGAGAGATAAGAGTTAAAAGTATTGACAGGATGTGAGATTTTAAAAGTACTGATGTTTGAAAAGATGAGAAAAGAGCGCGGCAGGGGTGCCAACCCCTGTCACTTCAATGACGATTGTTCGTTGGGCAAGAGTGAGGCTACGCTTCAAAACGCTTCAAAAGCGCCTTCTCGATGGGAAATGACCCGTCGAGAAAATATTATTGTCTGTCTGTCTGTATCAGACTGATACTATCAGTGCTCGGAATTTTCTCCACGCGACGACCGATTCTCGAGGGCTACGCCTCCTACCCTCTCCTTACCGCACCGCGCCGTCACTCGGGCCAACTAGCTGACTCCAGCGCAGGACCGTAACGTGCCACGAGTCCTTTAATAGACGAATTCTCAGTAAAGTAAAAAGGGAGCAGGGCCCGCCGCACGACTGTTGGCACGCTACGGTCGTGCGCTGGAATCAATTTGTCGGCCCGGGTGACGGCGCGGTGCGGTAAGAATAGGGTAGGAGGCGTAACCCTCGAGAATCGGCCGTCGCGTGGAGAAAATTCCGAGCACTGGGCTGTATGTATGTATGTATGTCCGGCGTTCGTCTCCAGAGCAGTGATGCCAGGACGTGGGAGAAAATCCCACGTCCTGGCATCACTGCTCCAGAGGGCCATCCTGCGGATGCCGGATATATCCGGCGTTCGGCTCCGCGGGTTGTCATGTGAATGCCGGATATATTCGGCGTTCGGAGTGAAAGGGTTAAATTAAAAGATAAAATAAGATTAAAGAACAGGATGTTGGCAATGAAGAAGAGATTGAATAAACCTAAAAAGGGCGAGTTTAACGTTGATGTTTGGAAACAAAAATTTGAGCAAGAGCTAGGAATCGATACTGAGTGGATGTCTCCGGATACTATCAGACATACGTTGAATCAAAAAATACCAAGTTCTTTACACAAGAAACCTTCAGCTTTGTCTGCAATCGAGGCACCACACCCAGGAACGTCTTACAATCCTTCGTTTGAAGATCATCAAAGTTTGTTACGGATATCCTCATATCCTCACTATAGATAACCAATTATACGTTGTCGCGTTTCAACTTTCAACCATCTCAACCGCTAGTCCTCTCATTTTTCCAGAGTTTCCTCCCACCACTTAGAGAGCCAATAAGTAGTACAAACTATCGTTCCCTAATAAACCCGACAAAACTGCCGCTCTCAGAACGTTCACGCGTCTATGCCTGGGTGAATCGTCGCGTTGTCTAATTCGGCAACACCTGCCGAGCAAGGTCACTGCAAATAAGCAAAATGCACGCCTAGCACCATGACCGTATTTAAATACGGTAGCACAAGGAAGAACGAGCAAACATAGAATAAAAGTTAACCATTTTGTAACAACGATTCAAAATAAATTTCTCATCTGTACTTGAACACCGATGAATTCCAATTCTTTCATCCTTTGCAGACGACAATTGGATATTATTCGCCCAAATAGAATCTTCATATAGTATCTTACAAAGTATATAAATTCCTAAATATCGCGCTGCAATCTTGACATAAAGAAAAATGGTAAATGTAGAAGTAGGAATTTCTAATATATCCTTAAGAAGGCAAGTATTATTTGTTTTATTTGAAGTTATTGATATTTCCTACATTGTGTCAAACTTGGAAGTGCCTCGTCCGCAAAGGGTTAAACCAGGCATGGGCACGAAATAGGCTCAAAAAGCGAGTCTGATTCAATGATGCTAGACGGCACCGATTTTTTTTGCGCATGCGCACTGAATTTAGCACCAGTGAAGTAGCTGTCCACGTAAAATGAGGTTCTGTAATGCCCCTACTTTTAAAATTTTCTTAAATTATTTCAAAATTGTAGAAATTTTGAATCAAATAATTAAAATTGAATATACTGATCCGATATACGTAATGCTCAAAATAATAAAGTTTTGTTTTTCTCCAATTAATGAAGTGGGTAGTGAATTTAAAGCTCTGATGCAAATGGGTTTAAAAAACTAAAGTTGGGGACTAATCCAACGACAAAAAGAGCAGTTGCTGTTGGAAAGTAAATTGAAAGAAAAAATGTTAAATGGGTTCGTAAACTTATTCTTACCAGAGATCAATTAATATTTCAAATCATTATTATCATTATTAAATCGTTATATTAACTGCAATATAATATGATGGTTGTATTGCGCTCTAACTCCATCTCTGCTCCGGATCCGGGCCCGGGCCCGGGCCGGGCCCCGTGCTCATCAGATACACGACTTCGTGACGTCACGAAAAGTCGCGCATACGCGAAAAAATCGGTGCCGTCTGGCACCACTGGTCTGATTTCAGCCGTGTTGGGAGCGCGTATCTACTCCACTTGCAATTCTTTCAAGATGATGGGGATGGGGGAGATCGCGCTGCTACGGTCAAATCAGTCAACCATCATTTGACCACAGTATATACTGTGATTTGACTGCGTAACTGCGTAACCACGAGAAACTGCAGAGTGCTCACTCCGCCGCGCCGCTCGGTTTGATTTACCTGTACGTTGAGCTCGTCGCCAAGCTTCGGAACGCCGCGTCGCGCCGGAGCGTTTTGGCTCGGGTTACTACTATAACTGCTCATCCTAAAATTATTGTTGAACGCCTAAGGGTACAACATTGTTATACCCTTTACTATTTAAATATGTTTACAAACATTTATTTCATTATACTTTATGAAAAGAAAAGAAGTAGTATTACTAAAGTAATACTATTCTTTTTATCATGATATATGATGTTTAAGGATTTATTAAAATCTATTGCTATATACAATTTAAATTTGCATATTCGCCATATGTAATTTCCTTCCTTCTCGATTAATAGATTTTAAATTGATGAGCTCCAGAATAATTTATACTTTTATTACATAGATATTTCAATTAGTTACTTGCATCTTATACATTGTTTTGTGATTGATTATATGTACATTATACAGTTGCATATTTAACTGTACTATTGTATCAATCCTTTTTTTTTTTACTACAAACTTTTTTATTGTTTCATGTTACCCAATATGACAAAACTGATTTCAATGTGATTACAAAAATTTATGTTTGAAATTCTTTTAGGAAGAAATGGAAAAATAAAAACGCTGCCCAGAAAAGAAAACAAAATATTTCAAGATGAACTAGGCTACAGAGGTCAGGAATAAAAATACCTACTGATTTTTTTTTTTAACAATATACAATTGTTTTTGTTGTGTTCAAACTGTGATTATTATTATTTTTCACCACATATCATAATAAGACAGTTTTATTTTACAGATCTACACTTTATACAAATTGCTTAGGCATCATGACATTTAGATTCTTTTGCACTTCAGCATTTTTCCATATGTTTTTTCTATTTCTTTAAATTCTCTGTAATTTACAAGTCAAATATATTTACTATTTATACAAGAAAAATTGTAGATTACTTTTCCACATCACTTTCAAAATTTGTTACATACCATTAAACTATGCGTACAAAGAGAACTATAAAATTTCTTCAATGCTAATACATATTTTTTTTTTTTATAATATCCATTTATTTTCTGCACAAGTAAACCAAAAATGCATACAGGACTACAGTAACTTATAAACTAAATTATATGTAACAATATAAATAATGCTCTCTGTACACAAAGTTAAATTTGAAGGAGGGATATATGGCAATTATTAGTTACATTTTTCTATCCAGAAATTTTTCTATATCACAAGTATTAATATTAGAGTTATTTATCTAAGACAGAATTTTGCTTTTTTTTTCTTATATAACTGTATAAGATATAAGCGTTTTGTTTACAATTTTATTTTTATTAAACCTACTAAGTAGTATTTTTGGTTACTTGTTCTTTGTTCTCTCTTTTTATATATATATACAAAAAGCATCATTTTACTGATTAAAGATCAGAACGTACTGCAAGTCTAAATAAAATCATTTCTTCTTTTACATTTATCCAATATTCTTTATAAAATGTTTGTTCTATACACAATACAATAATCAATTTATACACAGAGTAGGCCAAATAAAATGTTACCAACTACTTCTCTCAAACCATAACAGACATTGGCTTCAGTTTGTTTATTACATAGGGCAGAGAGATAATCATTTGATGAGTAACAAATTTTTCTAGTTCAACTGCTTCAATTTTATAATTGAAAGCTTACTTAGACACATTTAAAGATAAGTATTTTAGACTATGTCCAAAAATATTTTATACCTATATCCAAATTAATGTTATTAAATGTTTGAAATATTTTTGGAAGACTTAACAAGTGTTTAGAAGTCTAAGGGCTCCATTTTATATTTTTCTAGTGCTTCTTTAAAGTTTCTCCTGTAAAAAGTATTCTTCATCATAACTGTTTAATGATGAAAAGTATGAAGAAAATAATTCAAGTAATTGTTATTCAATTAAATAAGAGCTGTCCAAATAAAAAATGTTAGCATATCAAAAGGAAAATCAAGAGGGCTATCTTTTATACATTGTTTTATACACTAAATAATTAGTTTAGTGTTCCATCTAATTAAAATAATAAGTCAATATCAACTGTGGTTTTGGAAAAAGAAAAAAGCAACTTATAATATTTTATCTGACCTACCCTGTATATATATAAAAAATTATTTTCTTTTTGTCAATTTAACTTTTGAATTAGTGTAATTAGTACTTAACAATCAGTTGCTACATTGTACTGTGTGTTGAGTTATATAAATATATATATTAATGAATGAATACATGAATGAATGCACGCGATAGCGTGTTTGCAAATGTGTACGTGTACTCATTGTTTATTTATATTTTTCTTTGTCAATTAAAATTATGTTATGTACATTTTACGCTATAGATATTTATTTACAATTTTCCTGCATATTATTATCTTTTTAACGCACAAATTATTATTATTCTTCACTTTATTGTTACAAAAACTAATCCACTTTATGTTCTGAAAACAATTTGTTGAAAATAAAAATGACAATAACGGTGTATATGACAACAATTTTTAATGAAAAAATAATATAAAACATTCATTGAAATAGATTTTATAATAATAAGTAACGATTAATATAATTAAAAAATCGTATTATTAAATCTTAATCACTGGTTTCAGTCATAAACTGTATTAACACTTTGCGGTTCGTGAACTTCTCAAAGCTGTTGCGCACTTGTTTGAATATACATATTGTGAACATGATACACACTTAACAATGTATTTTTTGGTGTATTTTCTAATCATAGAAATGCTAATATAAAAAGTGTACAATTAAAGTATATCGCCGCTAGAACAAATGTACCGCCAAATGGTAGTATACTCAAGATACAATTCTCAGACTCTTAAAAGAGCCGTTACACACTGTCGACCAAGTGTCCCAAAGTCCAAATATCTGGAAACCAAATTATCGACAGCTTTGGAAGCTGCCAATACCGTGCAAACCACCGAACAGAAAGGATGGACACTGAAAAAGTTGCTTGTTATGTGAAATCGTACATTTGATTTAATGTACCTCGTTTGTTACCGCGACCAGCAAATCGTCTGTGCGTCGCTGACGTTATTGTGGTCATTAACGACTCGCTGGTTGCTGCGACTAAGAAGGCATACGAAATCATATATTTCCCCGAATCTAGTGGTCGCTAACAACTGGTCGACAGTGCGTTACGGCTCAAAATTTAATTTACGACCTCGCTATATCGTAGACCGTAGTATATTTGTTGTGAAGCAGTATTTTGTTTGTTCTTGACATGTATATATATGTATATATATATATATATATATATATATATATATATGTATTAAAGATTCATTTGTACAAATTGATTACGATGGCACAGAGCCATCAACGGACCGTAAAGTGTTAAACAATGAAGTTATTTATAGTTTAAATTCCGGAGAAAGAGAAATTAATACTTTTAGTGTAAATGTATATTTCAATTTAAAAAATATTATTTTAATAACGGTCAGTGTTTTTTCTTTTTAAGTAAACATGTGAGCTCGTTCTATTTAGGTATAAAAATGATATCAAGGTGCAATTAAAATATAGACAAGGATAAAGAATAAAGAAAAATATTATAGGAGCAAAAATCTATTTATTTACACCTATATAAGATTTATATATCATAATCTTCAAAAAATTATAGTGAAAATAGTTATCATTACACAGAATGTATTTCCGCGCTATTAAGAACATAACTACACATGCTTACTAAAAATAGCATAACTTTAAAAAAAAAAACCTAAAAAACTGTCTCGTAATACCATTGAAATTATATAATAATATAATAACCATTTTTTCACATAAGAACTTTGTTATTTACATGTGATTTCTTACATTCGCAGGAGAACACAGGTGCGTGTGTACATATATACATATATAATATATATATACATACACACCCACACACACGCACACACACACAGAGCAGACAGACAACACTTCTTTGAAAAAGTGCGAGCGTTCAAATTCCATTAACTGATTAGTAGTCGATTCCATTTTATATATACAAATACAATTAGAGAAAAATCTGTTTTCAATTCTTGCCAAATTTTTCATTTTCAAAGTTTGGTACAATATGCCCTATACTTTATTCCTACGTACATGATGTTTTAGGGAAAACTTGTAACATTTTCAAGTTGCATAAACGTTAGTAAAAAAGCAAATACCTTTCTTTTCCTTCTTTTTTATCAACACCTGTTTCTCAGCAACGATTCATCTACCCTATAGGTAAATTTTAAATTAAAAAATCTTGCTTTTACATTAGGTCGAAAAGGCCACTGTTCAAGGCCGCAGGCCAAGAAAATTAAATTCAATTAACGAGAAGAATTGTCCTTTCTTCGTCTTCGTTAATTCTCATCCTTGTCATAATTCTTAAAGACAGTAACGACATTCTTTTCTGAACATCCTGTACATTGGAAGATGTTTCTATGGAGCATATTGATATTTAAAGTAGACAAAATTACCATGCACCTGTCCTTTATACATCTGGCATTTATACTTTCACATTTCAAACACACCTATGCATTGAATGATGCATAGTGTGATTTCAAAAACGTCTCAAAGTTGTTAAATGCTGAAAAATATATATAACCTAATTAAATCTGATAATAACTGTCACTTTCGGCAAAAGAAAATATATGCAGAATATATGTACAATAAATAAATAAATAAATAAATAAAATTTATATTATATTATTATATATATAAAATAGTAATATATATACAGTGGAACCTCGATACAACGGACTTCGGATATAACGTACAGCATGTAAGCGATCGTAAATTGTACGTGAGTATCGACGATTCGGCAAATAGCGAAATGCAATTATATTACACGAACTTTCGCAATTTTAGAGAGTTAATAATTAAGAAACAACAAACTTGAAAAATCCACACAAAAATTGATACATTTTTCAAACCAGTGTCACTGAAACCAGGAAGTTCAAAAACCAACATTGACGACTCTCCTCAACAGGCGTATAGTGACATATCATCTAGAGACGAATAAAGTGTAATTTTGAAGTGTAATTAGAATGTAAACTTTCGTTTATACGTATTTCTATTTGATTGTTCCGTTGGTCCGTTATATCGAGGCTCCACTGTACATCTTTTTTTATTTATTTAAATATTAAATGTATATTTAGTATACAGTGGAATCCACTTAATATGATCAGTTTGGGACCTGTTATTCTAATAACAATAACCAGCTAATAACACTAAACACATCATAACAAATTTTCATTCCCGTATTTCTTATAAACGACTGTTTATGAAAATATTGTAAAATTTATTTGGAAAAACTACGAAGTGTATTGTACTTAAAAAATTCTTATCGTGTACTCATATACAGTAGAATCCCGTATACCGCGAAATTTCTACAACGCGAATTCCTATAAAGCGCCAAACATATTGTGATATACTTCGTACAACGCGTTATATAATAAAAATGATAAAAGTTAGACAGCTTTTTTATTCATATGAAATACATGAGTTTTAGTTAAAAACAAATACATAAGTATTTGTTTTTTATTAATAGCATATATGTGTGTCATTTATTTTAAAACTTTTTTATTTTAAAAAACTGCCTCAATTTGTAGAATATAAAAAATAAAAATCGTTACGGCAATAATCATTTTAAACATGTGGCTTTATATTACTTGTGATATGTGAAAAAAATTGTTGTACTACATGATTTCCTATAATGCAAATTCATACAACACGTAATGTATTAACCGTGTTATACGAGAGTCTACTGTAAAAGATAAAAGGTACCTATGCTTTGATTAAAAGTAAGTTTCCAGGAAAAGATTTATTTAGTGTAAAGCTAGGAATTCTTATCATTTGTCCTCCATTGTAATTATTATAACTGATAATAATACCCTAAGTTTGATTACAATAGGTACAGATTATTTTTAGTCAATTTTATATAAAGTGTTTTGGAACAAACTAATTATGATAGCAATGGCCGATTGATAACATTATCTGACCAGATTCCACTGTGTATACATATATATATATTTAATATATGAACATTAACCCTTAACCACCTACCACACGTCTCACAGACACCAAACAATTTTCCAAATGTGTTTGTTTCTTCCGAAAATAAGAAGTCCATGAAACGTAAATGGTTGTTATAAAGGTAAATGTTAATTTTATATAAATAAAGAATTTAAATCCTTAAAATACTTGCAATGATTTTAGATAACCTCTCACTTTACTGAATTTTATTAGGGAGGGCAATAATGTGCCGACGTCTCCTGGATGGGTAGTAGGTGGTTATGTGGCAAAAACATGTGGTAGGTGGCTAAGGGTTAAGTTCCTGATGTTTAAATGTTACATATTTTATCTCTCTTTTTCTTCAATGTATTATATTTATAAACGAATGTTATCATAGTTTTTTAAAATTACTATTCAGTACTTCAAATTAAAATCGTACTATAAATAAATTTATTTCTTGATAATATTTGTTAAACTCACCAAAGTTTCATGTAACTCGATGAAGATTACACTTCGGTATATACTGATTAGTATCCAAATGCCAACCTTTTGTTAATGCACAAGGATAATGGATAACAGCTTTACAACCTCGTTTAACGCAACCAATATTTGCTCCTGTTAAACCACAAGAGTCACATATCGACTTCGCTGCATCCCACACCGCCTCTTGCAAACCTGTTACTCTACCACCTATAATGTAAAAAAAAATTTTCTTAAATTCTCCCAATATCACGTATTCTAATTAATTTCAACATTTTTATAATATTTGAAACGACTGTTAGCTATTGTACCTGCCATGTACACTCCAGCCGCCCAAACCGCACACTGTTCATGAAGCCAAACTTCCCAACGTTGCTCCTCTCCTGGGAGTACAGTCATTCCCGTAAATATGGCATTGGTATTACTCTCAACGGAATTTCGTTTCTTTTTGCCCATTTTCGCAGTAAATTGATCGGCTAATCCAGCATACCTCAAACTTCTTTTATTCTTACTACCTTTTTTTTGCTCTATAGTAATTTCTTGCTCATCAGCTGAAAGTATTCCATCTTCTAAACGTTCTTTACCAATTAAGTATGGTCCAAATAAATCACTCAAAACACCGGCTGGAACCTGTAATCCAATAAATATTATTTATATTATCAGTTGCAACTTGTATTAATAATTAACTAATAAATAAAAAATATGAATGCAACTGTCAATAAAATATTATATCATACAACGTAAGTTCCAGGTGCTATGTGAGGTCCAGCTAAGTTAGGATGTGGTCGAGAAGGATCTCCAGGTATAACAGCATGAGGACCTTGTTTACAAAATACACAAACCCATGTGGAATCTGTTGTATGTGCATCGTAACGTGATGACAACGTTGAACTAAAAAGACCCACTCTACTGACTTTACCTACGCAAAACAAATCATTACAATCAAGTCAAAACGTGTAATTTTAAGTTATTAATTTATTCCTAAATAATTTAAATTTTACATGTTTAAGTTTGTAATTACGTACGTTTGTCTGAACAAATATTCAACGATTAAAAATATTTACCTCTATAATCTAAATCATTTTGATGACTGAGTCTCTTGCTCCTTCCTGCACTACCATTTCCAACACTTTTCCGTTTCTCTTTACTTTTTTCTTCTTCTTCCTCTCTTGGTGCATTAACTACTTGAATACTTAGTGGACTATCTCTTGGACCTTCGACATGAACTACTGGTCCACGAGATCGGATAGAACTTGCATTTGATCCAGAATCATATGTTATTTCTCTTATTCCATCAACTTTCATATTTTTTTTCGTCTTTTTTGAAGCATCTTGTTTTTTTGAACTTTTAGACAGTCTTCGTTTTTTAATTTCTTTTTGAGGTGTATCATTACTAACAGTTCCAAAAATATTTTCAGAAGATCTCGAAATTTTTCGTTTGCTTCCTTGAACTTTAGTTTTTTTCCCCTTTTTCCCAGATAATTTTGTATCGACAGTAGATGAAACATCAGTAGGATTAATATTGTGTAATTCTTTTGTATGTAGGACATTATTCTCTAGATTTTCAATTTTTGTTGTACTACCAGGCTGAAGTTCAGATTTTGCAAATTCTCTTGCTACTTCTTCCTTTTTAACATCTTGCTCTGTCTCAACAATGCCAGCAAACATTTTTTCAAGTTCTGATTCGACTTCGTTAAATGGATTTGTATTATTTACAGCCTTTGGACTCGTTACTTTTACAAATTCAGTTGCATCATCACTGGATTTTCTTCTAACCCTTTGATTTGATGGAGTTGAACTAAGAGGTATATTGTCACTACTTCTACGCCTTCGAATTGGTTGATTTTCTTCAATTCTTTCACCTATAGTTTCATCTACTTTTTCAGATATTCTATGCTCCACTGTAGCAATACGTTCATTATTTTCTAATTTTACAACTGGAATTGTGCTTGTTAGTTCTTCTGGTATCGATTCATTTATTCTAAGTTCTATTGGTTCTGTAGGTTCTAATTCCATATCCTCTATTTCTGTTTTTGAGTCTTTACTAAGTCGTACTGGCTTTTCTAGTTTTCTTTTCCTGCGTTGTTTAGTGTTATCATTAGAATCATCATTACTAAATGTAGGAGATACTACTTCATCTTCTCTATTTGGAGATTTCGATTTTTGTCTATCGGGAGACATACTTTTAACACTTGATGTATCTTTATCTTCTACTGGCATTACAATAACGGATCCAATGTTTTCAGCACTACCAAGTTTTTTACTTCCACCTTCTAATTTCTCTAAAAGAGAATCTACACCCTTTTTACCTCTTTTTGGTAAATTTTTAGGTGATCTTACACTTGCTTCCTCAATTTTCCGATCTTGATCTAAAGATAATTCATGTTTTGAACTATCTGTTACGTCTTTATCTGTTTTAGAAGTAAGATTCACAATAACAGGCAAAACATTCCTTGGCACTTGTGCAATAACACTTAATGTATCTTTACTTTTTGCAATCTCAGGTTCTTTTTTTTCTGGAACTACCCTTTCAATTGTTACACTAGGTGGCAAATTTATAACTTTCTGTGTGAAATTATCTACATTTATTTCCTTTATCTTATCATGAAGATTTGCCACACCCTTCAAATTGCTTTCAAAGTTTTTCACTGTTATTTTAGGCGTTGTAACTTCTTTTGTTGACAATGAGACTGGTTCGCTAACAGAATTAGGTGTTGGAACTGACGAACTAATTCCACTATCCGATGAAGTTTCTCCATTTAAAGGTATTGGAGGAGAAATTATATTTCCATTTCTACTGCCTTTATCCACGTTCCTTGCAGTCAGACTTATTGGAATATCTTGAGATATTCGTGAGTAATTTTCAGGAATAATTTCTGATGTAGCAGATAGATCTAGTGTATTTTGTGAACCTGGTGAATTTCTGTATTGATTCTGATTTTGCCTATTATCTACCAGCATTTGTAAACTAAACAAAGGATTTCCTGGTGTGTTGGCTGGTGTAACAGTTTTTGATGGAACAGTTGGTGTGTGCCATGTTGGGAGTGCTTGTGTATGTGCAAGTTGAGGTGTCAGTTGAGGTGCTCTTGCCATAGATGGATGTGTATAAAACCCAGCTGGACTTAATGCAGCACCTGACAAAGCTGTTGGATGAATATTTAAACCTGAAACTGTTGAAATTATTTCCAATGTATACAAATGAACAATATTTCAAATTAAAAATTATATAATATTTCAACAATTACCTTGGCCTTGTGTCATTGTAAGGTGATTCCAGACCGTTTGAGGTGGAGGTGTACCAACCGGAGGTCGGCTATGCCCTGGATATTGTCCTGACATCTCGAAACCTTTCTAATTATTTAATATTGATTTACAAATACTTGCAAAATAATGTTCTTTGACTTACTTGTTTGTCTGAATAAGATTCACTTTTAAGAAAAGTATTTGTAATATTCACAGAGTAATATGTGAAAGAAAGGTTTTTTTGGACACATAGAAACAATGAAGTTTTATCATTCAAATATATATTGAAAGCAACTCCACCTTTTTGTTTTAAGTATCCATTTATTATAAAATCAGGATTTGTTTCAAAATTTCTATGTAAGCTGTGTTTTGAAAATTTAGATGATGATTTATTAATTTTAATATTGTAAGATAAATTACTTAGGTCCAAAAGTTCTAATAAATGGTAGTTTATTTCCTTGTACTTTGTGTTATAACAGCTTCCTATGTTACAGAAATGATTTATTCAATTTAAAATGGCACAGTTTCTTTTTTAAAGATATTTCTGTGCTTGAAATTTTGCACAGATCTTATTTGTATCTTCACCTTTTCTATTATCTTTCTAGTTTGTCCACTGAATAAAATGACTTGGCTTCCTCAAAAGCATGTAGGAAATTGCAAATATTTAAACAGTGCCCCAAAATGTTAGATAAAGTTTTGCATTGTGCAATATTCCATATAACATTTGATTGTTTTGACAAATAACGAAAACGATCAATAGTATTATAAAGATAAAAATCTTCTTCTGTTTTAAGTAAACGTTCACTTTTACTTCTACAAAACTGATAGACAGCTGTAGGTTTGTTAATATTCAATAAATTAGTTACTTTTACTTCGCTATCGTCACAGGTACTACAACCTTCCTTGCAATTCTTATTTCCAGGTTCTACAACTTCTGGAAAGTATTTATTAATTCTTCTCTTCTATATAGCAGAATTTGTTAATTTATTGTTTGTTGGTTGCAAGAAGTTTACAAACTGATTAAAGTATATCCAGTTGAAATCCAACATCCGTATATTTTCCTTTTCGTGACACAAACCATGTGTATTTCATACACTACTATGTGATAGCAACCTCTCTAAGCGATTCCAGTGCACAAAATTACTTCACAGCGCCCATTTTGGCGCAATTCCAGGTATAAATGGCCCTACAAATAAAAATTTTGTTAGAACTTCTAATTAGAGTAATAAGTTCCTTATTTTAGAATAAAGATCATGAATTGATGACATTATATTAGTTAAAACTAGCAATTAAACGAATAAGGAAATCTATATACTTCAGTACTTTATCGGTATCAAAACATTTACACCTAAGTAGTTGATTTTCTTTTCTATTGATAATTATGATTACCATTGTTCAAAATAGTCCATGTTTTGACAACTCACATCATAGCACAAATTTGAAATATTTATATTTTGTTCATTAATAACACGTAATTTTTTTTTGTTATAAAATTGATTACTTAATTAATTATGCAAGTCAACAGTTTTGACTTGACAGTTTTTCTTCTTGTAATATATATCACTACAATTATTTCCAGTTTCTGAAATTATTATAAGAAAATATGAAAAAAGGCTAATGATTATCTCTAAAATAATAAATATTTCTTGTTGAACTAATAATTAATATAAATGCAAAATATTGAAATTGTTTAGTAACATAATAATGCTCTAGTACAAAAACTCAATCTTTATTGTGAGAAATAAATATTTCAACTTATAATTGGAATTGTAAAAAATGTCCTAGTTCAGTATATTTATAGAAAATAAATAACTAATTTAAATTATTTGATTTGCAATTAATAGAAATTGTTTTGTACAAAAATATTTGCATATATAATTTATGTTTCAAAACAATGCAAATTGTTTTGCGACACCTGTAATGTACATCTTTCAGTACCAGCAAACTGTTTTACATTTTATAATTCAGAATTGTTATGAAGTGAAAGATTCTAATGTCAGTAGTTTTAACATATTTGTAAGTAATACAATATTGTTATCATGTTGTAGTCCTAATTTTTTAAAGTGTAACAAAACTACTTGCAACTGTTCGCAAACAGTATTTCTATTGTTCTAATAACAATACAGGATGGCACAGTTTTTAAACAATGAAATACAACAAACGCTCGAAATTTGTTAAGAAACGTATAAATGTAATGAACATAATTCACAGCATTTGTCAAGGTATAAACGTAAAACACGTTCAATAATCATATACAGTATTACATTGTATTTTGAAAAGATTCAAGTGAAATTGTAATATGTCAGTGTTAAAAGAAACTGTCAAAACAGCACTGGAACGAAACGTAAACGATTCCCACAGAAACACAATGTAAGGAATAACACTGTATGTGTTTTGTAGTAGATGTTACCCACAAAAGCGAAAAGCATGCGAGTGTAACACTCTGTATTCCGATTTCCTCATCCAACGGCGTGGTAGCAGAACAGAGTTCGCATACTTTTTTGCAAATTCTGATGACATGTAGTGCGTGTATATATGTTGCACTAGCAGCCACATATATACACCAAAAAAGACACAGTACCAACCCGCGCATATACACACGTAAAAAATACACAGGAGCACGCATATACATGCGCATATCAATGACGTGCATTCACGCGTTACACGCCTATGCACGCACACGTGCAAAGCGTGGAAACAAGCATCCAACCCCGTAAAACTACGCGTATACACACAACACACACGTACACTCACACATATATAATACAC
Organism: Stelis phaeoptera; assembly: GCA_943735885.1. Lineage (NCBI taxonomy): Eukaryota > Metazoa > Arthropoda > Insecta > Hymenoptera > Megachilidae > Stelis > Stelis phaeoptera. The sequence goes on from OX030930.1 coordinate 6,761,817, forward strand.
ACAACAAATGGCGAGGTAAAGATGTTAGTTTCCGCACCTGGACACTATCACCGATAACGCGCGAACCGTGTCTACCGATACACGAAATGTGCACTTATTCAAAAATTGCAAATTAGTCGAGTGATTTTAATCTAATGCCAAAATATCTCACTCTTTCCATACACTCCAAATAACAGGATCTAGAATCGACAGGTTCTATAGTTCACAAAATAGACGCGTTGTATTGTACCGGCACGCATGCACGCACGTACCATACACAATTCAGATAGCACACACAACACAAATACCCCGACAAGACGTACAGCACGGACATGGGTGCCTCTTTCTTTCGCGTAAATCGATGGGCACACTCGATTTCACTCAGTTTTTCCGATAGACCTTCAGTCACGAAATAAGTCACTGATGGGTGCTAGAATTTCGTCATAGTATCGGGAATATCACGAAATACGCACCTTCCGCTCAAAGCCCTTGCCAGGGGCTGGCGAATTTAGGATTTTTGGTGAAAAAATCGTCGGAGCATCAACCAAAGCAGAATTTCAACAATGGTGGCCGCTAGCGAGCGAGCCGTACACAATGCTGACACCTCGCGGTAACGACGCGAATTGTGTTTCTATTCCTCTTATATATTTTTTTTTCTTGCATTGCATGTAATATTTTTTTTTATCAACTACCATTTTTATTGTATTAAATAATAAACAAAATATTTGAGGACAACTTCGATTTACAGTTGTCGTTTATAAACATATGCGAGGCTATAAAGTATGTAATATACAGATGATTATATGAGTTTGCATACGTACACGAATTTTAAATTTCGCAATTAAATCATTGCTTACTGAAAATGTAATTACCATTAATATTACTTAATTAAGAAAATATTAAAAAGTAACAATTTTAAACCTACGTTTGAAAACGCATCCTTAACAATTTCTATACAAAGAAATAATTAATATTTTCAATACTATTTGTATACTTCAATTATTGTTTACAAATTGATAATTGATCATTTTCTTGTTAATACTCGAATGTAAAGAATAACATAAAAAACGATTGAAAAAGTATAGTACATAGTTCTTAACATTATTCATATTTATGATTTGTGTTCGTGAAATCATTCGTTCGAATTCTGCCGGTATAACTTAACGTATCGTATGCCTACGTGCGCTACAAAAATTGTATCATCATTATATGTAAAAATAAACATGAAAATATGCAACAAATTTATTTCAAAACTACCATTCAAAGTTATATGTAGTAATAACAAGACATTGTATTCAATTTTTTATTTAACTTCTTTATATATACATTCCCCATAATTCAGTTTAATAAAAAGAATTCGCAAAATGTTATACGTAAAATACATTTGATTTGATAGATAGTGTACACTCACCGCCACACTCGGCTTCCGCTAGGGAAAAACACTAGTGAGGGGAAGGGTCCCCCACCGCCGACTCCCAGGATAATTCCTAAACTTTACAGGAATATAAATTCGAACAATTATGTATATCAATACGCGAAGAAGCAACCATATTTCAGAATAGAAGCATTCAGAAGCAAAAATTATATGTAAAATGACATTCCATTAATAATTATCATTCTCGTCGGTTCCCTGGATCGAGATGGCGCCTCAAATGAAAAATCACATGGACGCCGTGAGTGCGAGAGAGAGGCTTTTATGCGAAGCCGAAAATTCGTGGGTGCAAAGTCGGCTTCCCTCGGTGTCAGCCAATGGCAGAGCGAGTTGCGGCGTTCCTCCCGGCGGAGAGAGGTCGCTTCACATTTCTCACCGAACATTGATTATGATTTTTATAATTTTCAGTATCAGGACAGTTAGGGTAGGAAATTGGTAAATATAACGACAAATTTGGACAATTACAGCAATTTTATTGTGCCAGTTCGTTAGAGGAATAGCTAAAAAATAAATATATAGTCCGTCTGATTTTTCATTCGAGGCGCCATCTCGAGCCGGGGAACCGATGAGAATGCCAATGGGATGTCATTTTATATATAATTTTTGCTTTTAAATGCTTCAATTCTGAAATATGGTTACTTGCTCATGTATTTGATACACGTGTTGAGTCGAATTTAGATTCCTGCAAAGTTTAGGAATTCTCTCGGGATCCGGTGGTGGGGGACCCCTCCCCTCACTAGTGTTTTTCCCTAGCGGAAGCCGAGTTTGCTCCTTAGTGACATAAGTCGCTTGCATAAAGCGGTCGAATGCAGAAAACGACTGCACTGCGCTCTGCAGCGAAAATGCTGAACTAAACTAGAGCTCGGACGTACGCCATTTTGGCATATCTTCACAAGAATGATAGTGAAATCGTAGTTCTCAAATATCTTCTTTATAATAAAGTGTACACGGTCCGTTGATAGCTCGTTTTGTTCCTTTCGAACCAAAGAATGGTTTGTTGGAGCCCGATTTTCCATTTAATTTACAGAACTGATTATATTAATGAAAAATGAGATCACGGCCGCCATCTTGATAAGCGCCAACTTTAACTAATTTTCATCTTTATAATTTTTTGACGATTTTGGAAAAAGTAGCTCCAACAAACCATTCTTTAGCACACGTAGAACGTGCCAGTCAAAGTTTGTTGCAATCTGTCTTGTAATAACGAAATAATTAGAGAACTACGCTTCGACTGCTCGGTCGGTAAAGTTTTCTGGTCCCGCATCGCACATAGTAAACACATAGAAAGTCTTTTGTAAATTTAAAAGTTTTTACAGTGATTGACTTGATTTATTGTACTTCATTGTTTCTGTAAATTATCACTCATAAAATTTTGTATTACAATTTGCATCAGAAAATTGAATTCCGTACATGTTAACAGGTGAGTACGCATATAAAAGTGGACGACACAAATTAATCCTAAAAAGGAAGACAATGAGTAATAAGTATATTTTGTTTCATTTATAACATTTTATGAAACTTCACTTTATTAAAAACATAAATTATGGGTACCTTTTAAATTTTGTAATCTACTTTGAAAGTATATTTTAAATACCAGTCATTTTTAATTAAAAGAAGGGTGCTGGAAATACGTAACTTTTATGACATGTGAAATATAATTAATATTTACTTTGTATCATGGTTATTTATTTACTTTTTTTAACGTAATAATAGAGATCTATATAGAAAATGAAAGTAATTTTTATTGTTTAAATAGAAGTATTAAATATGTTAACGTTGAAATTCTTGTATCATATAATTTCCCTCAATATAACCTTAATATAGCTTAGATTTTATAAGATGAAAGTTAACAAAAGTATGTATAATTTTCTTTGAAAAGTAATTATATGAAAGGTAAACAACATATGAAATATAAATATTCTAGTTTTTCTATTTACACTTAAAATATATATAAACAGTATACGTATTTATAGGTTAGGTTTGAATGTCAGGTTCGAATTATACTGATCTCATAAGTATGTTTATTTTAAAAATATAAAGAATAAGTACAGAATTTGTATGCTTATGTGTATTGTAATAAATAATTTTGGACCTAAATATGGTATAATACAAATTTAGTATACATAAAAGTAAATGATTGTATGTTTATTCTAAATATAGGTTCGTGTGATTTATAATAAAATTTGTTTTAGCATAATATCACAGATGCCATACATTTTGGTACGTGGTAATCTTGCTTCGTATGGTCATAGATATCCATGGAGGGTTTTAGTATCAGGTCTTAAAGGTATAGTTTCATTTGCAAGTTTAAGTGTTTACCATTTATTTTTATTTAAATTTTATGTTGCAAGTTGTGTATCAAAACCATAACTTTACAAAGGCTTATACTTCTTGTAACATGTATATGTAACATATTATTATAAGATCTTATTAAAAATTAATGTTAAGGCATTTAATTTACACATATTAATTTTATTTTATTTTACTTCAGTTATAAACAATTAATTGAAATGTAATCAATTTTTAAAAACTTTTAATTACAAACACCAAAAAGGTTTATAATATATTTTTGTAATTATTGATACTTATACAAAGACGGTTATTGTGTAAATTTTAATGAACCTGTATGTCTTCTAGGTTTATTCACATATAGTTAATTATGTATTGTATATTTTATTTGGTCACATCAACTTTTTTATTCGTAGATGAAAATATTTATATAGTGAACAAACAGTAAATGACAATTTTTTGATACAGAATGTTTTAATAAAAATATTATATATTTATATAATCCACATTACATATGTTTTGTGATAACATAAAAAATTTAATAAATAGTTAATGTTATTTTAAATATATAAAGTGAAAAATAAATTTAAACAAGATTTGTTTAAAATTTTGAACAATTAACTTTAAAGATAATTTGACGGTTATCATATGGTTAATTTCTTAAATATAATATTTTAAATATATTAATTTTTTTCTTATGCCTTTTTTTAAATTTTCACTTTTTTTTCTAATCCCTTTAATTAGAAATTCGTTAAATAAAAAAAAATAGTTTCGTATGGGAATAATGGACCATATTCAAAAAATAGTGTTAAGTCTATATTACGGTATATAACTATCAATTTGTAAATATTAAGCATTTTATATTTATTACTTTTAGAGCAAAAAAACAGTTTTTTTCACGCACTGCTTTATCTAGAATCTAGATTGTCATATTACTTATACATATGTATAGTTGATATTTTGTACTTTTAACACGTTGGCTGCCGCGGGGGTCACCGGTGACCGGCACCCGAAATTTTTTACAATCAAATAATTACCAACAGAAATGATAAAATAAGCCACGGATAGCGTTAACATTAAGCTAATAATGCTAGCTATCGAATTGGAAAGTTAAATTTGAAAATTAGTTGATTGTATTGTTAATAATTAGGATTTCAGCGTGTCTGATTACCCACGTCCGTTTTCACTGTGGCAGTCAACGTGTTAACTACATAAATGTCTACTAACGTTTTATCGCGATAAAGCGATAAAATGTATCGTACACGTCGCAGTTGAAAAGCAAAGTGTGAGATTTGATAATTATTGTTATTTTGTAATGTGATATGCGTAAATATTAAAATATTAGAAATGTGTAATGTTATTCGTTTATGTTGTAGCATCAGATATAGAACAACTAAGTCGTTTCGCTTCTGGGGGATATTGTGATGATTCAACAATAGTATATTTACAACATCCTTGTGTAATCTTAACGGCTTTAGAGGTTCTCGGTTACAAAGTTGTGGCATCTTCCAGTACCAGTGTTAAACAAGATTATAATGAATACATGTGGACTATGAGAAAAGATTTCTCTGAACCTGAACCTGAACCTGTTCTTAAGGCAGGTATGATGTGATATAAATCCACCGTTGTTTTAATAATTGACCTTGCGATAAAAAAAAAATATACGTACGTAAATAGATACAGAAGTGATTGTTAACTAAAAAATCAATTTAACGTTTGTTATCTAATTTTATACACGCAAGTCATAAATTAAAAAATTTCGTATTGCGCTACATAATATAAATTATTTTAAAAAGAGGAGGGGAAGAAAGTTATTAAATATGTATGTAAAAATTTAAATTATTCGTAATATCAAAATTTGTTTAATGTTTCTCAGTGTTTTTTGAATAAAACAATTATTATTTATATTTTAAACAAAAAATATAAAAATTTTATCGTTTAAAAGACAAGTATAAAATAGGATTTAGTTATTAACAAAATTTTATAATACACCATTAATTTATCGGTTTATTTGTGTCGTACTTTTCTACTGGAGTTTTTTTTTTGCAAGTCATATATGTGCTGATTTATATAAATAAAACAGGTGTTTATGTCATATTCTCTAAGTTATAAAAAAATTTAAATATATAGCGTAAATTATAATTAACTGTTAACAACTTTGAAATACTTTGAAATGTTTGCTATTTGCAGCATTACGAAAACAGTAAAATTATGAATGTCGTTTTACAAAGGTTATGTTTGTTGGTGATTGACGTTCCAATTCAATGATAGTCGTAACCTTAAATATATATTTTATTTAATTTCCCAATATTTCATCTAATAATGATACGTATTATTCTTTATTTAATGTAGTATCTGCATAGAACTTTCATTATTGTATGGATTAGTATCAATCGTTTCTATCATATTAGAAACTTTTATTGCTTTTTATTATACGAACGTGAACGTTCTATTACAATCATTAATTTACATCGATAACGTTAATAACTAAAGGTCATTAAAAAAAATTTAATTCATTAGTTTTAAAATAAAACACCATGTTTGCAGTTTATAAAGTTGAATGTTTATTTCTAATGATTAAATAAACATTGTAATATATGCTATGTATAGTTGTTAGTTTTCATAATAAATGTGATATTTTATAATATTACATAAAATTGTATAATTATAATTTTGATGTTGCGTTAATAATCTATTAAATCTTTTAATTTTCCAAGCTTTATATTTATTTTAATACATACGTATTATATGGTTTTGATTCCGTAAAGAATTTTATCATATTGGACAAAAAAACTGTGAAAAGCAGAAAATTTTGTACAAAATAAAAGCAATAATAATATTGTAAAAATACACCATGGTAAAGAAACGGGGAATTGTGTGGAATTACTTCAACAAAAAAATGGCAGGATCACAAGTGATTGCATTTTGCAAATTTTGTGATCAATCATATATTCAAAATGCCACTCGTATGGAACGACACATGGAAAGATGTCCAAAGTGTCCAGAAGATGTTAGACAACAGTTTATTCGAGTGGCACATAATAAGAAGCATAAGAACAAGAATCTTGATAATAAAGTGAACGATGGATGGCCAAAAAAAGAATCTTCAGTAGATAAAAATATGACTGATACAGAGATAGAAGATTTGGATGATTGGAATTACAGAAATCAAGCTTACTCAGTTAAGACATCTAATACAGTGCAAGAGAATATGAATTTGGTAATGCAAAACAACGAAGAAAATTGGGTAAATTGTGATAATACAGTTGAAAATAATGATACAGACACAAGATCGATCGATAAAAATTGGGAAGCAAATCAGAACCATGCAGGAAGTGTTATACCTGGTAATTTCAAAATGTATTATTTGTAATACAGCTAAATTCTTAGGATATTACTAGACAAGTAAAATCATTATATACAGTATGTTTAAAGTAAATTTCTAAGTACTATTAAACATTTTCTGTAGCAGGATCTCAAGAACGAACAAATTCAATTCATCAAAGAAAATCATATAATCCTAGAAGGATATCACAGTGGCCAGTTTCATCCATGCTAACGTCTGATTGTTCACCTTTAAAAAATAAAATATATCAAGAGCAGTTATTAGAAAGACGTGTCTTAAGAAGAGCTGCTGAACTAGAACTACGACGAAAAACATTGGAATTAGAAAGATTTCAGTGGGAATACGAAAGGGATAAAGTTCAGACCGAAGTTCGTTGGGCACATGAAACTCGTATGATGCAACTTAAAGAAGAACACGAAAGGCAATTAATTGAACAAAATAGAACCCAGACCGTTTCACACATAGTGTAATTTTAAACACTAAACTTTAAATAATATCTACTCATAAGTAATACCATTATGTCTTTAAAAGGTAGACAATTTTTATGCTCAGGATTATATTTAATTTTACGGAAGTGCACAAATTCGTGAGAAAAGGAATGTAATAGAGCGCACTCATTATATTTAAATTAAAGTATAATTTGCTTTTTGACTGTAGAAAATAAGCATTTTATACATATTTTTAATTAACAAATAAAAAATGGTATTTAACTAAAATGAAATACTGAAATAGATGAAAATATGCGGTTTTAGGTAAAATTATCAATATTAATATTTCAGAAAAAATAAGTAAATATATAAATTAATTTTAAAAATAATTTCAGTGTCTTCAACATTCTGTTTAACTATTTTCTTATAAATGGCAAAGTTGTGTAGACATAAAAATATGATATACATAAGTACGTAGATATAATGTTATTGTTTATATTAATTTTATAGTTTAATAAAAGATATTCTGAAACTTAAGTGAAAGATATTCTGTTGTTGAATATTTTCTTATAGTTTACATACACGTGCAATAACTTTTTTCTTTTACCCAATATAATACATGAAAAATTATAAATCATAATTTTAATGATATTTTAGAAATAATGTATGGTTTGAATGAAAAATAGATGACTATATTTTTTTTGCGATGATACGCAAAGATATGTTTTTCTTTTTAATAGTAAAAGGCAACGAAGTTTAACGTTACTTTTAGCTCAACAATGACGCAATCAGGGAATGCAACGGTCGGAAAATTAACTAACATAATGAACGATGACAATTACTATTACGTCGGTGTAAAAGCCTCTCCATTTGCAAATGATTGTGTTGTCTTTGGTTTAAATCCGGACGAAATTTTGGCCCTATCCAAGCGTTTTCCAAATTCTGGTTCGGATGTGGTCAACGGCGTTATGATCAAAGGTTATTTGATTACATCGCTTACTTTTTATTATTCATATTGTTTTCTTTTGTTGTGTGGGATATCTTTTAATTTGTCTTATTTGCAACAGGATCTATGGGACTTGAAAATAAATGCTATTGTCCGTTTTAAAATAATACATTTTATTTCGGTGACTTGATGACAAAAATAGTAATGATACATTTGTATAAATACACTTATGATTTATATTTTGTCTGCTATCTTTTGCGTTCTTCTATTTTCTTATAAATATTTCAACAATGAAATATTATATAATCAAGCTTGTTCCACTGTATTATTAAACATCTCTTCATAAATCGTGGCAAAATTGTATTTTAATTCATAAAACAATATTTATTACAGGTCCACCGTTCTCCATCATTAACGCCCTGGCAGAATTAGGATATCGAGTTATTTGTAGCACGGGGGAGGCTGAAATACTTTGGACGCTGCAAAGAGAATTATAAAATGAATAATTATTCTCAGGACTAAGATTAAAAAGGAAAACAAATACGTTCTTATGAACGCATACTTGAAGTATGCGTACGCGCGGTTTTCATACGCATAATAGAGAATCAGTACGAACAAAGTATTATATTATTTAGCTATTATATACATACACACACACACACACACATAAAGTTTCTGTGCAGCAACACACAGGGGCATGAATGAGTGTGTTCAGTTTTCTTACCGGGTCTTGATGAGTATCTTTTAACTCTTTTAGCGATGCGCATTTCTTTATTGGGCGGATTAATATAAGTAGATTTACAATAATGAATTTTACCATTTTCATATTGCATAAATCTCGTAAAAAGTATTTAATGGATTAAAATTACGATCCTGTATTATTTTATACTTACAATTAAACTATCTTAAAGATTCGGATTTTTTTCTTGTAATTTTCAGAACTAAGAAAGCGTTTTTAACTTTTTCGTTGTTTTTTTTTTCTCTAAAAAATATATAAGAAACGTTACAACACTAATAAGACTGTACGGGTACAATTTTCCAAATTTTCTACATGTTTCCTGATTATAAATATGTCACAGTTATTACTTTGTACCGTATGTAAAATCGCATAAAAAGCAATTATTAGACGTCTAGAGATATACATAGAATTGTGAGATGTCAGTTATACAATAACTTATATTTTTAATTAGATATATTTAATCCATACAGAATTAAGATTAGTGAACTTTTTAGGGAAAAGATACATTACTTTACTTTCATGCCATTTTTTCCTGCATCTTACGTACAAATCGTTTATTTTGGAACAAATTATATTACTTCAAGTTCTTTTTTGTTACCATATATTTATAGTTTTTACGATAATATAAAGTATGTGGAATCAAAACTATCGTTAACTTTGTGCAGTATGAAAAAAAAAAAAAAACATTTGTATTGCAATTAGCATTTATTGTATTAATCTTAAAAGAAATGCTTATTAGCGCAACATCCTGCTTCAGTATGAAGTGAGTAGTGCAGTGATTATTGTAATATTCTATTTGATGTAAAATGATCGAAACACAATTGTAATATGTAAAGGTCGTCTACGCGTATAACGGCCTCATTTTCACATAAAAAATCGGTGTTTATACAAGCTGTAAAATTATACACATTTATTTTGTGTATACAGAATACACCTTTTGCATATTGTGAATTTATTATAAAATATACGACTTACTATGATGTGAAAATATTTGTTTACACACTTTTTTTTCGTGACTACAATTACTAATAATTTTCTCATGTAATTTAAGTCGCATTTGTATTTGAGAAAAGATCATTTAAGTGCAACAAGTATTTTTTTTTTTGTTCGATGAAACAACAGGTAGACGAGATTTCTCTAAGCATAAATAGTTGCATATGCAATAAGCATGGAGCACAATCATGATCATAACGATCATCATGCATGCTGTAGTTCAAATAATATTGTCGATGTTCGTCAGTCACTTTTGGAAATGGAATTTGAACGCGGTATATGGTATGCAGGTAAACAATTTAGCTATAATTGTTTTTTATTTAATTATATCTAACTTCTTTTTTCGTGGTCATTATTAAAAAGCATAATGTATCATTTTCAGCACAGTACAACGATCTGGATCGCGTGAAAATGTTGCTGAGGAAAGGTGTTTCTGCTGATGCGGAAGATTCAGCTGGATACACAGCATTACATTATGCTGCTCGAAACGGACATTATGAAATTTGTAAAACGCTCTTAGAAAACGATGCTGCGGTGAATGCACAAACGCGTAGTGGACGTGCTACACCATTACATAGAGCAGCAATGCAAGGTCACGTTAACATTGTTCAACTTTTATTAAAGTCTGGTGCAAATCCTAATTTACAAGATGCCGATGATTGTACTGCTTTACATAAATCGCTTGCGGCACGTACCGTGTCTGTTTGTAAGCTTTTGATACCATGCACCAATGTAATGTTGCAGAATAACAAAAAGCAGAGCATACAACAATTAGCAGAGGATAATTGTCCTGAAATTTTACCGTTTATATTAACTTGTATAAATAAAGATAATCAGTAAAGGTAATTTAAACTTCTAGGATCTTCGAGTATGAAATTCTATTTTTTAAACTTAATGTAGCTATATGTTTAAAAAATATAATACAATAGCTTATTTAGAGCAGAAAGCGATTAAAAAGTATAATTATGAATAATAGGAAATTACATATAAATGAGGGCAGGTACACCAGACCCTGAATCTGTGTCGCGACAGATTTTAAGAACATGATTTAAAAAACAAATATCAAATGTATTTTTTAATCGTTCAAAGACATGGAACTTACAAAACGTATTTAATGTTATAATAAAAATGAAATATTTTATAAAATTACAGAACATATAACAGTAAGAATTGAAGAAAGATAAGAATTTTGTTCTATACGTGCTATATGAAATATTTAATGCGATAGCATAATTTTAGATTTGATTTAAAAAAAATGACTAATACGAGAGAAAGTAAGATATTATTCGTTCAAATAATGAAGGAATAATAAATGTATAAATAATGTTGATAGACACGCATCGTCATTTATGTTTCCTTCCATGTGCTCATCGGAACGGAGAGGGTTGTGCACTTGATATTGAATCATTCGTGCGTGATCGTAGATATTCGGAATCGTTCGGTAGATATCGTCGAAGTTCGACAGTACTCGATGAGTTTCGGTACGTGAAGCGCAGTACGGGCACCGGAGCTTCCTTGTGATACGCTGTGCTGCCACCTATCGGAACACTTCTTGTCTTCTGTACGACTGCAATCGTTGCATGGAGTCAGTCGTTTCACGAATACCGCGGGTGGTTTGTGCGAAGACTCGCCACCGCCTTTAACCGTTGTACGACGGATCGTCCGTCGTTTCGCGGTCCGGGATTTATCCGCGTGTCTTCGACCACCTTTCTCACCTGGATTTTTGTGCGGTTTTACTTGTCGGATTTAAGTGACAATCGCAAGCGATGTAACCGTGCCCTGACGTCACACGGCTAATCAAGTGCACACACGAACACAAACACAGGCGCGCGCGCGCGCCTGCCACTCGTATCCGTATACACAGATCGTCTACGTAGCTTGCACGCAATATACTATGTACAAACACGTATAGAGCTGTGCACACGGCCAAACTGATAGAGAACGAAGGAAAGGGAAGAAACAGTGAGATCGCGAAAGACAGAGGAGAAAGAACGGAAACGGAGAGATAAGAAAGAAAGGAAGATATATATAAATATATATATATATATATATATATACATATATATATTACGTAGCGAGAAAACGGTTTAGTGAAAAGAGGTGAGGCGTAAGACGTATACACGGAGGACATTTCACACTTGCACATACATTTGTACGTGATTAGTGAGCCTTTCGTCTTTGTACGCAAGATAATTATTGGTGAAAAAGTGGAATTCCGACGTATCATTGATTAAGATATTCGACAATCGATTTTTCTCGAACCAAGTGTTTTTGTGTCTCCGTAAAGGATTTCGCGTTTTCGACACGTGCAAGACAAGGCTATGAAATAGAATAAAGAAGAAAAGGAAAGAGTGAGAGAGAAGTATCTACATCTCGTGGCGCCCCGTTGTGTTTTTCTACGGAAAGCTGAGCTCGGAACCTGCGTGAACTCAGTGGAAGAAAACGTTCGGTAGGGAGTAAACGGAAGAGTAGAGATAAAGAAAGGAATAGAAAATAAGTTCCTCGCGGGTAACGAATGATAAAAAAAATTCTTCGCGGGTTTCTGTTGGTTTGAGATCAGTGAAATCGACGAAGAAGCGAGCGAAGTCTGAACTGGAATGGACAACCGATGGGCAAGAACGAGTTTTATCCGAATCGAGTTGGTCAGTTTGAGTGTAAGAATTTTGTGTTTATCGTTAACGCATTCCCTCGCCGCGTTATGTGAATTTTTATCGTTGGCCATAGAAGTGTGTACGTGTGACACGGTTGCGGGTGTACCTTGGTTCATGCGATAATAAGAAAGTGGGGTCTCTGGCATGTTCCGTTTTTATTAACTTGTCGGACGGTCCACTGCTTTGAGAGTCAAGTTCGTCGCGCTTCGCTGTACGCGCCGTGTCTGGCGCGCGCATATTTCCTCGCGCTTTCGGTTGCACTCCGCGACAAGCTTTCTACTCGAAGTGAGATGAAACATTTCCTCTCGGTGATATCGAAAACCATCGGTAAAGGTATTTTCAATTACGCCACTGCAACTTTCGTTACCTACGTTTCGTCTTCTAAATAGTTGTATCCCCTTCATTATCCCAGTGTCTTCTTAAAACATTACGAGCTTCAACTGTTACGTTAACAAATTTTTCTTTAGTTATTTAATCCAAATTTGATTGTCATCGGTGATAAATTAATATGCAACAAGTGCATAATATACAAAAGTGAACAAGCGTATTGTTTGAATCGTTTGTTAATTTATGATTGATTAGATCTGTTCTCATAACCTTTATCGATGTTACTCTCCGCTGTTAGAGAACCACTTTGTCACATGTCTCGCTTGTTTATAGGTTTTTCAAACTTGTTTTTTGTGTGCTTATTTCGAACTGTCAGATCGATGGTAGAGTGAATTCAGTGGGAAAAGTAGTGGCCACGGTTAGAGAGAACGGTAAGCGTCGACGACAATATCGATCAACTTACGTGCCTAAACGTGTCTCGGTCTACATATGTTCGGAAGCAGAATGGGGTGTGGACATGCGCATATACAGACCATTGTATTAGTAGTGCGTCGTCAAGTGCGACGCCATGTGATGCGCGAGATTATGATACAACAATAAACACTCCGTTGTTTCTTTCATATTTAACATTCGACAGAATAACAATACATCGAATTAACATAAATTGCTTCTGTGCGTTGTTTGAATATCGTGATAATTTCATTCGGTGGAAAAAAAAATATATATATGGTTGTGTAGATATCAGATACTGTCATAACCTGGTCACACCTATGCGTCGAAGAATCCATAAAAATTTACAAAACATAGCACGTGAATATGTAATATGTAATTACTTTAAAAGCATAATTTTGTTAAAAGTAACATGCAATTAAATTTAAATTTTATTATAATTTTACTACATTTCACTTCTTAAAATTATCAGGAATAGCACACCTCCTTTTTTCTTTCAAATTGTATAACAAAATAATCAGTCGTTCGAGTTTCAAAACATGACCTTGTTCAACAGCTGTGTTTCTTTCTTTCTCATTTTAGGATCGACAAGATTACGAAGGTCACGACAGAAGCTCATCGGGAACAGAAGTTTTGACTACTTGATCGCGACGGGACAGTTCCTCGAGACACTAATAATTCCACGACGCTTGAAAGAGAAACGTTTCATTTTCTCAAAAGATATCCGTTTGGAAGACGAGAGGGAAAACCTATCGGGCTCCTGTACGATGACAACGATGGGATAAAAGAGAAGAAAAAAAAAAAAAAAAACAGGGAACGCCTGAGGTTTCTATTCTTCGCCGGTAGATTACGCATACGGTTAACGAGAAGGAGACACGAATATCTTCGCGTGCACGTTGGCGAGCGAGAAAGTAAGCGTGTCGAAAAGTGAACTCGATATTCGAGGACGAAAAGGAAACGAAGGTGTGACAACGGTGTGCTCGGTCGATAACGAGAGTTCTAAAGTGTCAAGAGAGAGAGAGAAAAAAGAAGAAGTGTATTTCGCGAGGTAACGTACAAAGAGACTCCGAATGTCGGTTAACGAAGAGGAAAAATACGATAGGACGATGCGATTAAGAACGCGTATACGATATTTGAGTGTCGGCGGAGGAAAAGAAACTATTCGTCCTCGTTGATTTTTCGTTATTAAAAAGAGGTGTTTGTTCGTTTCTTCGCAAACTTACGAACTGAAGTAATCGAACGAATAACAGATTTCACGGATTCACGAATTTGGAAAGTGTTTGTTGGTGATAAATATTCAGTGGTTCGTTCGTTGGTGATATACAGATTATTTCTTTTTTTCTTTTTTTTTTTTTATAAATTTTGTTGGTGGTGCGATAGTGTTGGTGAAAAAGTTGTTGGTGATAGTGCAACGTGTAAAAGGAAAAAGAAGAAAAGAGAACACTCGACTGTGACTCTTAACTCATTACCACGGATCTACCCAGGCAATTTGACACCGCAGCCATCCTCGATGAGAGGAGGCACATGTCCATTGCTGTCGCTGAAAATGCAGGGTGAGTTTGCAATTTTGTATTATGTATTTTCTATTCTTCTTTCCTAATCTTACACGCCGTTCGTGTCAGGAAATGGCTCGCGTTACGGTTAACGTGCGTAATTTGTACGGAATTGTTTGTTTATGTAGGTGATTCGATATCACCGTTTTATTGTCCCTTGTAAAGACGCTAGGTTTGCACATGTTGCACACGCTGGTCGTGGTTAAAGATGCGAAGCAAATGGAACTGTTACTGCACGTTTAACCTCTTAACACGTTATCTACCGGAAGTCTATTAACCTTCGAACGGAGTAAATTGGGTCCATCATGATCCTAGACTATTTCGACTAAAATTAGGCTGAACTTTTTAAAGAAAGACCGTCGCACATTGGGGAAATATTAGGTTGCTGCAAAAATAATTGCGGTTTTTATTATCTTCTAGTTACCTTTATCTTTTATTATGGTCATATGATAGCTGATAGATCATTGTAAACAATGAAATTTGCACTGTTGATTTCTACTTAGGTTGATCGTTTTTCATTGTTTAGTATTGTTCAATCGAAAAGAACTAATCCTTCTTCGTTACACTTGACCACACGTCTTATAAAAATTCAAAAATTTGGTGAATTGTTTTTATAAAACTGTACCTCACCTATTTATATTTTGCAAATCTCTCTCCAGACTTTTACTTGTTTAAATATTTGAGTAGTTCAATGTGTTCCCAAGGAATTTGTTATCTCTATGACTTTAAAATTTTGTTTCATGGAAATAAACTTGTTTTGGGAAAGATATATGAAAACCAACAGTTTTTATTATCATTGATAAATATAATTTTTAACCGATTCGATAGTCAAAAATTGCAATTATTTTTGCGCATAAGATGTATAAAAAATGACTGATAATCCGTTT
Organism: Stelis phaeoptera; assembly: GCA_943735885.1. Classification (NCBI taxonomy): domain Eukaryota; kingdom Metazoa; phylum Arthropoda; class Insecta; order Hymenoptera; family Megachilidae; genus Stelis; species Stelis phaeoptera. The sequence goes on from OX030930.1 coordinate 6,777,837, forward strand.
TTATCAGTTATTGATTAGCACTAAAAAGATATGTATTGGGATTAATAGAAGTCGTGTCCAGGTCCATCTTCTGTTTCTAAAATATTATTTCTAATATATTTCTATTATTATTAGCATAATTCGGCACAATTATTGCTAAGCTTTTTCTAGTAGGCTTGTTACTACTATCACAGTAACAAAATTAATGTCCACTATAGCGAGCAAATACGATGTATGAGTTAATTTACCAATGTTTAATTAAAATTAAGACATTACCACATTGCTGGTGAGTTGGCAATAGTAATATAATATACGTAGTATTCAATATACCTAATATTAGCAATATAATTGAAAGAAAGTTTTGCCACTCTTTTGTTTCACAGTAATTAGTACTAACGTATGTATTCATTGTAATTATTATTAAAATGATAGCGCTTATTTATTTCACCTTAGCACCGCAAGTTTATGAGTTAGACAAGTGTTTGCAGCTCGGTGAATTCAATTTTAGATTACTATATTAGGCGTGTTCGGTGGTCGGTGTACCCGATTGTGGGTCATTTACACACGAATATACTCGGAATGTTTCTCACTCGTGACACGATGATAATCCGTTTGGATTGGGTTAGCAGAGAGGGCAGGGAGGATTTCTGAGGTCAGTGGGTGGTGGAGGGTCTTCGGTAGAATTCGATCACAGAAGAAAAATGGTGGTGCGTGTATCTTACATTAAATTAATGGACGGCTTGAGAGGATTCGGCGCGCCAGATGATAGTACTCGGCTTCTTCTCTCTTCTCTGTGTATCTTGATTCGCTGTTGGACATCTGGTGCATCGTGAAATAATTTCAAATAATATTTTCATTGCGTCACCGGTACTTTATCTCGGGTCGTGCTCTACTGTTGTTTTTAAATGTAAATTTAATCCTTTCGGGGCTAAATACGTTTTGATAAATGTACCATGCATGTACGTGGTATTATTTTGTACAAAGTTAACTGTTATTTTTAATAACATTCATTTACGAATCGATAATGAATTAATCGATATATTTTCCGTTCTTCATAGACATAAATTAGATTTCTCTTTATCGTCGGTATTAGAATTATTTCTACGATACCACTTTCGTCACAAAATCGATAGTTTCATTTATATGGCTCCTTTTTTTGTTTTATTCTAAGATAACAATCTTCGTATGAATTAAGATTGTCTTTCATTTTTTGTTTTATATAAATACTACAAAGTGTAATAGTTGTGTCACAATTTAGTTAGTATTAAACATACTTGTGTCAAGTTGCTTGGACGATTAATTTTTAGTTCCAAAAATGGCCTAAGAATAACTCCTCAAAATAGAAATGCTTTTAATATTTTGTATTTTATTGGGGTAAAATATGTTCAATACTGTTTTTATGGATTATAAATATTTCTAAAGAACTGTATTGATTATAGCACAAATTTTGTAGTATGCAATATTTTATGAGGCTACGGGTTATGAATATTTTTAATATTTAAAAAATATTAAATACTATTTCTATAAGAAATATTTACTTCCATCTAAAAATACATAATTCTACATGAGTCAGTTTAGTAATTGGCTCCAATTTCAACTTCCATTGCAATCTTTGAAATTATCCTTCCGTAGGTGTTATTGTTTTCTATTGTTACAAGGGGATAAAAGTTATTAGTGGTGTAACTCAGATGTTTTATAATCTTGACTAACATCTATAGATACAATTTACACATGTCTGTTCATTGAAAGAAAAAGCGGTACAAGCCGTAAGTCTGCTTATATTTCAGCAGATAGCACAATTAGTAAAACATATGAACGGAACAGATGTTCCGTTGACAATGATAGTGGTGCAAGTCAGACTTGTACCATTGTGATTACAGCTGTTGCCAATGTGCGTCTGTTTTTCCAGTTTGCGGCATTATGATCACATATTAATGCTAGAATATTTAAAACGCATTTGCGTTTCTTACTCTATTGAATTTATGGATCTTTATAAAAAAAAAAAGAAATTATACCCTTCTGTTACGACCATTTCTGCTACTATAACCTTCTGTACATTTCCATATTAAATTATTTGACTTAATACATAAACGCAAATAAATTAATTTTTGTACGTTAAAATTGATCGATGATATTTATTTTTATATTTAATACTTTACCAGCCTATTGAATTATTGCTTAATTTGTTATTTAAATTATTCTTTATAAATTTCGGTTATTAATATCAAATTATGATACTTATATATAAATATTTCTTGATTCTTACATTAAGATAATTATTAATTGTTAATAATTATTAAGATAATTAAATCTCATGAAGTTAAAATTATATTCTGAAATACCTATTTTTAATGTATTCCAAAGCCTTACCTTGTGTGGAGACGTTGGGGATTGTAGGTTATTTAACTATCATAAAAGGGTGTCGCAATTTAAACGAAAGTTACAGGTAATATATCAATTTTTTGTTATTTCTGTTACTAACGTTTTGAAGATTTATATTGTTAGTATTTATTCAAATTAGAATTAGATAATATATACCGTTTGTCCTTTACGCCCTCCATACGTTAGCGATTAAACGCTTCCGGTATTTTAAAAAAATTTGAATATCCGTTATAACAGATCAACTTTTCTAATACTTATAAATAACATGAAGGTGCGTGGTTTCACACGCTTCTTTTTTTTTTTTATCTTTTTGGCCTTAAATTGTAGCAATACAATGTACGGGCTAATCACCCAAAGGGTTAATATGCATCATAAACATATTCGCTTGTAATCCTTCAAACAGCTTTTCCGTGTCGCTGTTCGCGTGCACAGAAATACAGTAAATCTTCTCACGAAGAATCGAACGAAGAAGAAAGAATCAATCCGATGGTGTACCATCTTTCCTTATATTTAAGTTCAACTATTTAAGAGCTCTCTTTCCCTTTGTAAGGTTGAATTGTGCCGACACCTGCTACTCTCTTTTTTTCCTTCTCTTCTTCTCCTTTTTCCTTGTTTTTTTTCCTCCTCTTAAGGAAACCTTTTGCATCTACGTTCTTTCAGTTTCTTCCGAACCTATCTCGAGGCTCGTCTACCTGAGATACCTTTCCTCGTATCTCGAAAGGTTCCTCCCGTATGCACGCTACCCAAAACTATCTCATCGCTTGTCCGTTGTTCTTCGTGACTCTATCAATATTAACACTTTCGCTAACGGAACGGGTTACCAGGCGTTTGTGCGCTCGGTAATTTCACATCGAACGACTTTCTTTTCTTTTTTTCTTTTTTTCTTTTCTTTAGACGACAGAGTCTTCTGATAGAGATTTTGTTGCAGATTTTACGCGAACGATCTATATTAACCTGTATTCGGATAGTTTACATAACGTGGATGGAAAATTTGAATTCACTTACACAGTGCTGTTCATAGGCCAAAGTGATTAATTTCATTTTTTGAATTTGACCAAATTTTAATGCCAAAGTACTTAATTGATGCTTAACTTCTTTTGTCCGAAATAAATTTCCTTAATAATTAGGCTCGATAATGTTAAATTACAAAAATTCTTTTAGAAGTTAATTATGATTATTTCAAGGATATAGTATTTTATGCGTTTTATAGTTTATTTTATCAATTTATATGTATTTTATTCTGTGGAGTTAATCAATTTGGTGAATGAGCGGTTTATACATGTATTAACATGGTTTCTACCAGCATCACAAATATGCGACTTCTTTGATTCTCCATATTTTTAATTTTATACTTTTATGGGTCAATCGTGACCTAGATTTAAGAAAAATACAATGATATTTTCATTGAAGTCTGATATACATAAGAGGTTAGGGCGTGAAAGCTAATCTACAACTCATGGTTTCATTCAAATTATCGAGATTCAGAAATATTTAAGATAATGACATTCAATTAGGTTTAGTATTTGTTACAATGTACGATTGGAGTGCAAAAAGGTATAATTACTCATTCACCGATTTGCATTCCCTATCTAGTTCAACTGAATTGTATGATTACTCTATTTTAATGCGTGTTTTCCAAGAATCGATGATTAAATAACCCCGGCACGTCTAATATTACCAGTTTTACAGCATGTACAAACATTCATCCTCGTTTTGCATAGTAAAAATAACGCGAAAGTGAATAATCGCGCAACGCAACGCAACGGTTTTTCTGTTCAGAAACACACGAGCCAGGGAGAGATAGGCTGTTACATATTATAGAACCGAGGGAAACGATAAGAACATTTTTAGACACTATTAGACAACTTTCGATAAGGAATTGCGTAACGATACGTATTCGTTCGCTTTGTGCTAGCAATCGATGTACACCATTTGCATAACAACTGACAAACATAAAAATCGAAACATGAAATTTCAGTCTGTTCTAGCTTAACGCCTGTCGATTACATTAGGTCATTCTGTAGTTCCAATTTTTAAGTTATAAATAAAATTCACTATTTTGTATGAGTTCGTTCAGTTTAATCCTTATACCACAACAGTATTTAGTCAAAAAATGTTCGTACTTTTTTCAACATTTTATTTTCACTATAAAGAAGTTCATAGAAAACCGTGGCCAATATCGGATTAGTTCATTCTTCACTTAAGATGGAAGTATAAATAATTGAATTTTCATGGAAAAATGATAAAACCTTTTTGTCAATCTAATAATAGTTCATTTATAAGCTAATCCTAAAATATTCAGGTATTGAGCCTACCACCTTACGTGATTGATCATTTTCTGAGACAAAAGTGTTATTGGTACAATTTTACTGCTCACTGTGTGCTATTAGGAAAACCGTTTTCAGTGCCACGATAAGAAACATGGAGTAAGATTCGAAAATGACAGCCTCCGGAGCGAATTCCTTGACTCGCTTTCAGGCTCGCCGAACGAAGGATAAATGACACAGCAGGCAAGCAGGCACGCAGGCAGGCAGGCAGGCAGGCAGGCACTCGCGTGTCTCCCACGTATCAATTCTCTGTGTATTAAACGAGATGCAATAGCGTATCGAAAAACAAGACGTATCCACAGGTCATCGGCGAGGAAATTGTAGAGGCACGCGAAACATAAGATACAGAACTCGGGGACAAGCAAAAGCGTTTCTCTTCGTCCCTCGTCCAAGCGTTGCTGGACTGATTCGCGGAGTGTCGCGTGCGAGGCACATGTAGCGAAATAGAAACTTGGCTCGTCGCGGTGTGGGCGTGCAAAGTCCGTGCAACTCGCGGCCATATAACTGATTCATCATCGACGGCGTTCTTGTATCCGTCGCAGGAGGCAAATGCACTTTTACACAAACCGCGGCTCAGAGTAATTAAATCTGCCTCGTTCGTCAGGCTGACTCGCGTGATCGTTGTTTGTAGCTGCACGAGGGGGAGAAATGTAGACGGGCAACCGTGTAGTCAGAATAGAACCGATCGTTAATCGCGTCATTGTTCGTGGCCCGTGTCACGATCATCGTGCGTTCCATCCGGCGATGTAACTCCTCGGACCGAGCGCGGTGGAACGCGGAAACGACGTTGTGTCTCGATAAAGGAATCGATCGAAGTGACGATCGATAAGGTTAGATTCCTAGATACAATGTGGTGATAAGGTGCGACCGAGGAGTGACCTCGGAGGAAGTGCAGCAAAGGTCATGGAGCAGAAAGAGAGAGAAATGCAGGTGAAATCGGTTGTGCAACAGGACGGAACCAAGAAGTAGGAAAAAATTTAACAATTAGTTGAATTTTATTAAACTGTTTAATGAAAAGGAAGTGTTGTAGGTGAGACTTCGATTAATCTTGATATATGGGTCACCCATATCTGGGTGACTGGCATTTTCATAGAAATTTATTATCCATATTATTAGCAATTCTTTAATTTACATAGAAATACTTTTAATAGATATTTTAAATGATAAATAATGGAAACATTGAAGTATTGAGAGAATAATAAACGAAATTTATTAGGAACAAAATATCTGAAAATAAGGAGAAACTGTTAAAAATTTTGTATCGGTTAATTTATACAAATTTCAAATCGGTATTTTTTATCAAACTTCATATTAGATAACTACTAATTTTGGGAACCATATATTTCGTAACATGATATAGAATTCTTCGAAAATATTTATCAATATTTCCAAGTATTCTAAACTATTTTAAACGTTTCAAAAATTAATGTAGGAATTGACAGTGATTATTATGATGAATATCGCGTTGAAGACTTTCAAAGTGAAAGTGAAAGAAATTCGCTGTTTTTAACACGTTGGCTGCCGCGGGGGTCACCGGTGACCGGCACCCGAAATTTTTTACAATCAAATAATTACCAACAGAAATGATAAAATAAGCCACGGATACCGTTAACGTTAAGCTAATAATGCTAGCTATCGAATTGAAAAGTTAAATTTGAAAATTAGTTGATTGTATTGTTAATAATTAGGATTTCAGCGTGTCTGACTACCCACGTCCGTTTTCACTGTGGCAGTCAACGTGTTAACAGATTCCGATAATAATGATTCTGGCAGTAGGTATTCCACACATAAATAGGTTATAAGAAAGTAGTTATAAGAATACAGTATATTATGATCGATTTCTTTTTTGTTTGTGTACACTTTTAAGAAATACATTCTTTGATTAAATATCAAAATATATTAGAGGAATCAAAAAGAAAGTTTTAATAAATATAGTATAATAGCAATTTTCGTAGAATTTAATTTTTTGGCTAGCTTTTAACCATTTGTGAATACGTCCATAGGCAAGATCGAAAGATTTACATATATGTACATGAAATTTATATACAATTGAACTACAAAATATTATAATAATCATTTGTTGGATTGGCTCCAAACAACTTTCCAATCATTTTGCTGTAAACTTTAAATTTTGCACTGTATTATGAAAGAAATTCTATATCATATTCTTGAAGAAATATTAATTTCCTATTTAGAATATTATTCTACAATATATACATAAGAAAAGTAACGCCGCAGTGTTTAAATTTTTACTTTTTTTCTTATTTTCTTGCGACTCGATCCCAATCTCCGTCGAATAGTAACTAACGTGGAAGTCACGTGGTCAGTGGCGAGCGGAGCCGAAGGCCGAGCCGAATCTCGCCGAAGCTTGCCGCGTCGCGCCACGCCATGCCGCGGCAGTCTGGAATATAGATCCTCCGGTGTACGATGCAACGTTGCCAAATCATCGTCTTGGAGCCGGCCGGCTGCTCGACCGGCCGACTCTGTTCGTCCGCTTGCTTGTACGTCTGTTCGTTCGTTCATTCTTTCGTCCGTACATCCAATCACTATCCGTTCGTCTCTACGGGAAAAATAGCGTTGCCTTGGCTTTCTTTCCTTGCCTCGTCTGACTCACGTCTCGACTGACCGCCTTTCCTTTCGCGAAAATACCATGAATTTTCGATCACTGTGTCGGTTTTTTTCTTCTTCTTTATAATCTGCTTATACTGGCCCGAACGGACGACGACGCACGTTGTCGTCCCATACGCGCGCCGATGATGTAATTCCTTTGTTTCGGCTCGGCAGTTCCAATGTTTCCTTTTTATCGGTAAATTTATTGAAACGCATCGATTCGATTATCTAAGAGAGCCAAACATATCCTTATCTTTTGATTGATTATGTCGCTTGTGTTGGAAATTGAAGAACATTAACGGGCCAGCGTTCTTGAATTCTTTGTCGTTTATTTTGTGTTACACGTTTCTGTCCGAAAAAAAAAAAAAGAGTTGCGATCGTGTAAGCAGAGAAGAAAAATAAGATGTGGCAACGTAGATTTTTCTAAAGTACCTAGACAAAAATAGCGTGGCGTGAAATAAACCGTTATGTATCCTGTATGTATATGTTTATTATGCGTAAACTTACACAACGGATCATTAGTGCATGCAATCATTTGTTGCATAACGCATAATGAATTAGTAATCATTCCCAGAGGAAAGACAGTTTACAACTACGTGTAATCTGTGTAAATGGCAGGTACCGTTTTCTCGTATAGCACGGTACCAATTAATTTAGATCTTGTGAAGGCTCTGTCGACCTCGGTTTCTGTATATTTCGGGTATAATTTTTACGTAATTTCGTCTTCAAAATCCACAGCCGGTATTTAGAACGTACCGTTATCACAAACGGAGCTTGTTTGTTTCCTTGGAGTCCCTCTGGATTGAAATTTACACTGCGCTTAAGTTTTAGTGGGAGTGTACCATACTCTGATTAAAATTACTGTCGGTTTATGTTTCGAAATTTAAACGTTTTTTCTTTTTTGTTTTTTTTTCTCTTTGTAATTAACTCAACAAGAACGTTTGTAGTTGAACATTGGTTTTGTGAAAGTAATACGATGTAATTTAATTCATCTGAAAAAGGTATTAATTATGTAATTATACGAAATCAATACCGCCGTGGTATAAATAGTTCTCCTGGTTAAATAATCGAAAGTGTGATATACCTGTTTTATTTTGAAACATCTGTTTTACGGAGAAATAAACGGTGAAAGCGAATGATTAATAGTGTTATAGCATTATACTCAAGGACTATGTAATACTTCTTTAAAGGCCGGTTGTAGATGCGACGATTTCTATGACACTGACAATGAGTCGGTTTTGATTGTTATTTTACGTGTGATTAGGAAAGTTTAACAATTGCATGAGGAAATTAATGTTTTTGTAATGACACAGAGAGATAAACTCGGTAAATAAATTTGAGATTTAACGCGTCTAATGATACAGTGAAAATGGACATATGAAATAAGACATTAAAATTCTAATTGTTATTAAAGATATGTATATATAAATATTGAAATTCTGATTATTAAATAGCGGTGTTAATTATTCCTTTATATTAAATTTGAAGTGTCAGTCACTGGTGGCCTCCAGATTCGTCAGTGTAATAATATGAATTCAAAAATTAATGAATAAGAAAAAAAAACAGTCATCGATTCCTATTATTTTTTTGAAGTGACACGCTTAACCATAAACATTATTTTAATTACTCCAGTTATTTGAGGTTCAAACGATTTTTACGGTATGTAATATTCTAAAGTGAGTTAAAGGTTATGTTATCATTAAAAAAAAAAAATAGTTATTTCTGTTGTAAACACATTTAAATGGTGTGGGAAAAAAACTGTCTTATCCAACCTGTCAATAGACATTTCTAATCTAGTTTGACGCAAAGTGAAAACATTAGCGAACTTGATTTTATTGTGTGGAATGTCTGCTTTTGACTTCACATTCTCGTCGTTTTTTTCTTTCTCTCTTCTCGTTTTCAGTGAATTTAATTGAGTTGCCATTTTAATTGGCCAAGATGTTTACTTATTCATATGTAGATGTGGTTGTACCATAACTCGTGTGTATGTGTGTGTGTGCGCGCGCGCGCGCGCTAAAGTTACGAGATTATGCGAGTTTCTTCACGTGGAAAACTCTCAAATTGTCGCCGCTGTCGGCAGAGTGTGACACGGAATTGCGATGTTGCCAATGTTTCAGCCACTCAAGGGCAGTTTACACCGTGTCACTGTTACCTGAACGAGTAATCGCATTAATCTTGTCGTGCGCAATATTGACACCGCCGGTTTGTCCGTATATTAAAAAATGAAGTAGTGCAATTCGATAGAAATCAGTTATGTTACGTTATGGAACGTTCAGTTTAATCTTACACAGCACACGCTGGGTCTAAAAGATCCTTACGTTTTAATATTTTAATTTATAAAATACATAGTTTGTCAAGTACACGTTTTATAATCGATTGAGTTTCCTAACTTTGCAAGAAGTATACATTCTAATATCTATTGCAATTGGAAGTTGATCACCGTAGCTTAACCATTTAACGGTGTTCGACGAGTTAACTAATCAATTTTCAATAGGTAATAATAAATTTACCACAAAATCTTTGCCTACAGATATATTAGAATATGTTTATTAATAAAGATACATTAACGCAATGAAGTATTTTTTGGTAAATATAATATTATTTACGAAAAGTTAACTATATGACGAGTTAACTCGTCAAACACTGTTAAAAGATTAAAAATGAAATATCATAAACTTGCCAAATTTGACGTGTGTTCTATAAGTTTAAATGGAATAATTTCAACTCAATACATACATATTCGTCACTTTATGAGACACAGATTTGGGGATTTTGTATTGTCATTAGGGACACGGTGTCGATGAGAATTTTGATTGCTTTTTCACTGTAATGTCGATCAATGCACGAAACTGCGTAAAAAGTTGAGCTCATGAATAATTTATGACTAAAAACTTGTTACTTGCTGTTAAATACAGAATTTTATGTAGGTATCGTTCTTTGTGTTTATATTAATGAAAATGGACAAAGTTAATGCAACATTTGTAAGTGCATCTTTCGCTCCGACGAACGTATATGTATACAATACATTTTTGAAAAATAAATTCCCACGTACAAAAGTTATCATAAATACGTTAAAAATATATTTTTCGGTTTCTAGGTTCCTAAAATTATTATTTGGAAGCTTAAAAGTTTCTAAAAATATAGTATTTCTTTTCTTAATTTCTATCAAAAAGAAGTATAATATTTCTAACCGGAGAGAACGGGTTAAATAATTGTATATAGAATTTAATATCTAATAGTAAAACAGTAGTGTAGTGAAAATTCTTAAATATTCCCGTTTATAATTCTAAAAAATTAGAATACAATAAAAAATTCTAAAATTCTTACATTTCATGTCATTGATTATGGATTCAATTTTTATATTTTAATATTAGTTATTTAAATTAATATTCACACCTAATAAATGAATTAATATTTTACAATAAGTATGTAGTAATATACATACAGTGTTCGTTACTAATCGCGGTAAACCTTAAAATCTGTACCGCGGACATGGAAACACTGTATTATATGTTGTAATCTTATGTATTGTGTCATAGATTTTGATCATTTTCAAAGCTAACTTGGTCGAGTTCAGCTTCTAAGTATTGCAATAAATGTACGAAAAAAACAAAATGAAGGGACTGCAGTGAAATTTAGGGAATCTACTTGCGGAGGTACGCATGTCCCTGTAAAATAAGCTTTTTGAACGAAATGATTCAGTCTAAAATTAGAGGTGATTTATGCACGTTGGATATGAATCATTTAGGATGGATTTAGGGCTTTAGGATCGAGGACCGACACGAAGATCTAATTTGTAATCTTCTTCCTTGCTTCTGAAAATAGTAATATCATATGGAAAAGCTTAAGATAGTCAAGCTGTTGCGATGCGGTAATTTTGCGACGAAAAATTGTGTGTCAGATCGAAAATATCGATGAAACGTCGTTGCGGACATCAATTTTTCTTTTTAAGCTGTTAAGCATTGCGTTCTGCGCCCGGTTTTCGATACGAAATTCGATACAATAGTTGCACGCGATATCGACTTTCCTTTATTTTCTGTATAGAGTTTCAGCTATCCGGATTATACTGTATCGAATTTAATTGCGATTTTATGTCACGTGGATACGAATTTGAGATTTCAATCAAACGTGTCCAATAATATTCTAAGATAATTCTTTTTTATTCACCTATAACTATGATGCGTTTATTAATTAAACGTTAAATGAACTATTGGAGTCATGGCAGCTCTATGCAACTTTAAAGTAATAATTCTTCATATTTTTCAATATCCTTATACTTATTACTTTAAATACAATAAAGATGTTACTTTGTGTATATATAATTAGATATAAAATTATAAAACTAAACTTGAAAGTCCACTTAAGGGTTCAATTATTTTTACCAAGTTTTGTTCTATTTTTAATTTCATAGCGAATAAATAATTGATGACTGGTTAAATCCGATTTAGTCAAACTTCGTAATTTAGAAATTTCACTAACTGTTTCAAACGGACATATTTTTGTTCATTTAATATTGCAATTGAATGTGGAAAATCTTAAGATCGATTTTTTGTGTTTATGAGTTAAAAAATAAGAAATTTCTAACTATGATGTAATTGTATCATAAAGGATCGATCGCACATTGTATCAGATGTAATATAATACGTTGAAATTGTATCGCGACCAGGAACGATCGACTGTTAACAGCACGAACCTCGTAAAATCAGAATTTATTATTTTGCACGATGAGGGGGACCTTAGTCTCTCTCTCTCTCTTTTTTTTTTTGAAGTATCCGAAATTTTTAGAAATGGAGGTCAGTCGCATCTTGCGACTCGTGATAGCAATTTTTTTTCGTCACGGTTTATTTTTCGCGGCTGATCACGAAAATCGACAAGAATCTTTTTTTCTTCTCTGTCGTTCTTATTTTTCCCTTCCTCTTATTCAATGCATTCCATCGAGAGGGGATATGTTTGCGTGTAAATTTAAAAATTTTCCATTTGCATAATATTTTCTTAAAATTTAAACAGTAAAAACATAACCCGAAGATTTTAACAAAAACTGTTTTTAAATATCTTTAAAACCAAATTTCTAAAAAATAATATACCGCAGCTGGACTAACACGTTCATTATCAACGTTTAATTTGAAATCGATCGATAGTAGCTCACTTTTTTATGTCATTAAATATCATAAATTAAAATTACTTCACTTTAAACTGTATTTCATTTGCGTATTTATAGGTTATACATATAATTTCATCTGTTTTCAAGCATATGAAGCAAAATGTTAAGATACGTAGGAAATTGAAAACTTCGTATACCCTGTGATACTAAAAAATTGAAAATTAGGGTTATACCTTTTACTCTTTAGTTATTATTTTTGTAGTTATTCTGAACAGAACACTTTTACCGTTCTGGCCTAATTTAACAAAAGTTTCATTTGATACCATAAATAATTGTAAAGTATTCGTCGGCTAAGCTTTAAAATAATATGGAAAAATATAGTACAATAGCAGTTTCCAACAATTAAGTGTTAAAGTTTAATTTTTCGACCTGTTTTTAAACATTCATAGTAAACTTAAAAATTTCGCATGGCTATTAACGTATTAATGGATACTTTCGATTAAATTTTATGCCCGTGAATTTCGATCGTTTCGACGGACAAAGCAGTCGGGTCGTGAATCTCTTGGGGTTATCGCTTTCTCTGGCAAACAGAAATGTACGTCGGGGTAATTAATGTCGCGATGAGTAAAGAAGAGCAACGACGGCCGGAAGGCTGCTTCGTATACCCGGCGTTTTCTTGTGTTTGTAAACGAACACAAGGTAAGGCTGTGTTGTACTTACTGTATCGTGGCCGTGCGGCGCGATGGTGTCGCGTGTAGAGAAAGTGGAGTAATTTAGGTAACCTAATTATTGCTCTTATTGTTGTATAACAAGTGTAACCCGCGCCATGGAATGGCCCATTAACAGGATGTGTGGCATTGAAAAATAATTACACCGCGCGTTCCGACGCGATCGGGAAAATTTTTTCGCCATATTTCCGTTTTATGACTGCATTTTTTTCTCCTGCTTCCCGACACACGCGGGCTCGGCTTACAATTAGTTAGACAGAAAGAAGGCGGCTCTCTTCTCGATTTGCGTTACGCGTATAGAATTAATCCTTTCCCTGTGAACGACGTACATATACGTCCGGTTAATTGCAAAAGGCGGATGTATGCAGTTACTATCTAATCTAGACGCTGAATCAATATCGTAACTTACAGAATTTTGCTTAAAATTATCAATTTTAAAAGCATAGTACCTACTGGCATTTGGTAAGGTTGGGTGTTCGTAAAATATTACTAGGATTTGTGTGATTACAAATTTCTATTTCTTTTTGTTTTATTTTTTCCTATTGAAAAATGTAATATTTACAGCTGGTGCGAAAAAGTTTGGTTGTACTTACTATTAATACTTAGGATATTTATAATAATTGTAGTATTATATTACAATTACTATAAGAATTGTAATAAATACTATATTTATGCTAATATTACAGTTTTTGTAAAGTATATTACTATATCACTTTAATACTATACTAACGCTATATGTATAGTAATATTTTCTAGTTTCCAAGTACCTAACAATACATAAGTCAGAGGTTCGTACGTTTGTAAAAATATAGATATTTCTTTTATGAAAGATACCAGTGCCACTTATCTAAAAAATGTTATTTTGATAAAAGACGTATTAAAGTTTCAGTTTGATATTTTTCTTATTTTGTAAATATTTAATTCAGACTAACAATATGTTGTTTTTAACCGTCAGGGTGGTGTATAACACCTTAAGGGTTAAAGACTCAATATACAAATTTCTCAAATAATTTAATATACAAGGTATCCGACTTAATTTGATGAAATAAATTTTTATTGTAATTAGTGGACGAATTCTGAAAACTTAAATAAATAACAAAAGATACCTAAAACATCAAATGTCATCACTTTGGGGGCCTTCCGACATCGTATTATGCATGATAATAAAAATCTTGATTTGTTCATTAGTTACCAAAGAAAATAAGTTAGTTAAGTAACGTGTATTCGTTTTGACAGAAATTTCGACAATAGTCCACATTCCTCTTCTCCAATTAGTTCGTTGAAACGAAAGAGTACTGTAATAAACGAATTATTTATGGGGAATTTTATTGACACCAGATTCTGGTATAACTCTCGCTACAGCGAAAGGATTAATTCGTGTTACTGTTTTGTGTTGCTCCAATTGCCCATACACGGTGCTTGTTAGAAGTTTTTCGATCTCAGATTAGATGTACAAAATTTACTTTTACGACGTATATGCGAAACACAGCTAGGTAAAATAAATATTTGTATTTATTCAATTGATATAGGATATTATGAATAATTAAATATTCTTCGAAACAATAGTTATTCAAACGAATAATATATTAGTTGCAACTTATGTAAATACTACTTTGAAATAATGAATAATTTACAACAAGATAATATCAAGAAGATAATCAATAACCCTTTCAAGGCAGATTTTCCTTGTTCATCATTTTTTATGACAGTGATTAACTCTTTATTTGATCATTTACAATATAGGAGATTTATCCAATACGGTCTAAAACTAGTTTTTTTAATTGTATCTTTTAAATCAGTTTTTAATGAATAGTATCACTTTTATAAATGTGGTATAATCGTGATATTATTATATTGGAAAAAGATAAATATAAATATTAATAGTGATAGCAAGAAATATAAAATAGTTACAGCAATAATTAAAGTAGTAATATCAATAATAATTATTGTATTCATCTCGATCATTTAAATCGATCACTATGGAGCATTTGTAAACTCCTAATGTAGGAGTTAATAAACCGAATAATGTAGGAGTTACCGGTAAATGCATAAAATATGATGGAATTAAAATTACATAGTTGTTCCATATAACATTTCGCCAGAATGTGCATTATATAACCTTAAAAATTTCATCCTGGCACCGTGAGTAAATTACCTCTTGGCATTCAACATTGATATTCGCACGAAGCGCAGCATAAATGGACTGCTCATATTAATTTAAGTATAAAGCAAAAGCGGGTGACATATCAGCCGTGTCTTTTGTGTAACTATTTCTAAAGATCGTAGCAGGGTTAGCATACAGGACAAATTATATCACACGCGGTATACTTAATATACGAGCGACACGTACTGTCGCTCTCGAGTTATCTAAGCCTTTTTGTCGTTTCCACTAGATAGCGACTGTGGTTCGCTCGCAACTAATCAGGTATCTCTCATCTGCCCTGGGCTATCCGGGAATAGTAATTAATGTTGGTGATCGTATCAAAAATCGGGTTACAGGTATAGGTGAACCGATAACAGTGTATATGGTCGTGAACTAGTTGCCAGCAATTAAGTTTCCAACTTTTTCTTTCTCCTTCTTAA